>JAJJWX010002186.1:0-1200000 GCA_023529315.1 Papaver bracteatum
ATTCTAATTCCATTTTGATAATTCTATGTAATCAACTAAGAGAATTAATAAGAAAGTTATCATTCACCATCAAGAACTTCTTGAGTTTTTACTAATTCTATTGAGGGTGTAGTTGTAGGTTATTCTGCAACTACAGCTAGTATAACCTACCGTCAGGTAGCCTATGGATGTTTGTACGTCGAACACAAGGCTTTAATTAAAGCATTAATAGTAATGTTGTATACCTACAGAAAACCGGGATGGTTGCCACATGCTCCGTCGGGATGGTTGCCACATGCTCCGTTCTGGGTAGGTATGTTTAATTCTCAGGGATGGTTGCACATGCTCCAATGAATTAATATGGCGAGAAGTATTCACCGCCTGAAGGCTTTATCCTTTGCAGGACGTCAGCTTACAAAAATTGGTTTTTTACAATTTTACCCTTTAAATAGAAATCCACAATCAACAACTTGATAGCGGCACGTCGACAACGGAACGCCTCTCAGCTTGTCTACTTCACTTAATGGCTCCGGAGGATTGTACCCATACAAGCATCCCCATCATATCATCATTGCAATCAGAAAGAACAAGATGACTGAAAGAAATCACCAAGCAACCACTACATGCTTCTTAGGGCAAGCGTCATTCATACCCTGAAGTGCAGCTACTTCAAAGACGAAATAACCTCTCAATCACCATCTCATTATGCTTAGATACCAGAAAGAAGTTTTTCCATCTGTAATTTTCATATTTTGGAAAATCCCTTCATGAAAGCAGCGAGTTAGTGCACGCGGTACTCCCAGATTGCAATTACTTCTTCAGACGTGTTCAATCACATCACACGTGCTATTAATTGGAGATAGAGCCTCCGCATCTAACAAATACGACTCCTGGATCTCCTATTCACGGAAGCACAACATACATGATATAACAAATGGAAGTTATATCATGAATGAGGGATTATTATTCGATCAATCCTTGGCTCCAGCCGCATGAAACAAAGACTACTGAACATCAAAGAAGTATCGTCAATGCCAGGGCCAATTGTGCCTTCACTAAAGTCCTCTCCAGGAGATGCTTCAACATCCTCTCCGGAAGCCGCTTCGACACCCTTTTCGAAAGCTACATCAACGTTCTCTTTGGGAGATGGTCTTTTCATAAATTGCAAGAAGTCTAAGAATCTAGCCAAAAGGCTCACATAAGAATCATACAAGTTTAACTAATGGTTCTAATCCCATTATGGTAACTCATTCTATACCTTTAGCATAACTAAGGTCTACAAGTTTACTAATCCAATTAGGTTGATCATATAGTCCATTCGCTAAGTCTTATGAATATCTACAACTTTGTAGAAGAGGCCAAAGGTTAATTCGGACCATATGGGTCCAAATATTCAAAATATGAATACTAGGTCTAAGCCCAAGTCCACTAAACTAACCCATTAATCTAAGGCCCAGTCCAACAAAGTTGACTAACGGTCAAAGTGACGGTCAATGGTCAACTAACAGTAAACGTCAGTCAGCAAAGTCAAGGTCAGGTCAAAGTCCATGGTCAAAGGTCAAAGTCTAAAGTCTAAATCAGTAACTGAGTCAACTCAGGAACTCGATGAGTTAATACCGATTCGACTCAGTCAGATACTGAGTCAAACAATAACAAACCCAAGTCATACTGAATAAACTCAGTCAGTCATACTAAGTCAGCTAAACAAATTGAGTCAGCAACACTGACTGGGATGACTAATAGGTTCAATACTAAAGAACAGAAGTTTATACAATTACTAAACATTTCATTTCAATCAAAACAACTTCATAATCTAATTACAAACACAGGCTATGTTTACCTGCAATTGCAGCTTTAAGCTTTTCACAACAACTATTATCTACAACTCTATCATCACTATTTTTCATGGACTGCAACTTCCGGTTCACAACTAAACAAACTTAATCACTAGTCTTCCCAGACTACAATACTGTTTCCCTAAATGAATTACCATTAGCACAACAAACTTTAGTTCTGCAATTTCAACTACACAGATAATGCCATTATCTCTAGCCACTCATATTCTCTGCAAATCCAAAAACATCACCACCTAACTGTCACCCTAGACTCCATTTGAGAGTCACAATTAAACTTCAATTACTCTTATAACTCAAACTAGTCTTGCCACTCAATCAAAGCCTCAACAAGTTATAACAGTACCCAACTCCATGTTCACCATCTCCAGTTCTTCACTGCCTCAAACATCCGTTCACTGTAACATAATTCCTTATCCAGTTTATACACAACTATCATCTTTACTTTATCAACATACCACAATTCTATTTACACTCCACTTGCATATTCATATCCCTTGCCTACAATCAAATTTTAATAGATACATCTAATCCTTGAAACTCATTTTAATTCAACACAACCAAGAACAACTATGAAAAATCAAATCCCTGAATCACACACACCAGCTCAACAATAACATACTCTTCCTTTATCCATGTAGTTCAACATAAGTACAGAGTACATACCACAGCTCCATAATACTTTCACCAATATTATTCAATTCTTAGCTTAATAACCATTCCATATAATCAACAATTGAAATGAATAATTTAACTAAACTACAGAGAAGATCAATTACTTCAAATAACCTTGCTCAAGCACCAACCAGTTCAAGACTCATAACAATTCCATCACCTTCTTATAAACACAATCAAACACTAGTCTTCAACTCTACCATTTGATCTCAATTCTCCTTAGAACCCTAACCCACTGATTTTCCAGCAAAACTACTTCACCTCTTCAATTAAACCAAAACCTAGTTATTCTTAATCCACCAACAACTCCATTCATTTATCAATTCCATATGAATATACAATTCGATCTATAAACCCTAATTTCTATTTTGGGGAAGAACACATGAACCCTAATTATCTTCAATCTCGAATTGAAATTCAAGACATCAATCAAACCCTTCTATTTAAGCAAACCCATCTTGTAATTACATCTAACTCTTCTTATTACTTACTCAAATCGACTTCCAATCCAACTCAGGAACCCTAATTATTGATTCAATCAACAGGACAGCTTCAAAGCCTCAATTCACACCAACCCATGACTCTTCATCAACAATAACTTCATAATTCATATTCTAAACCTTCAGAACATCATTCAACTCCATAAACTCTAATTCATATCTTTTCTGATTTAATATTTCATATTCTCTCCTCGTCCAGGCAAGAACAACACCGCCTCCAACGACAACCAATGACTCTTTTCTAAATCTCTCGACCTCACAACCTCAGAACTCTCACAAGAATTCACCAGTGGTGAAGAACATAAGAATAAGAAAGAAATGAAGAAGAACAAGAATGAAGAGAAATAGAAAGAGAAACGAGAGTTTATCTTCTCGGTCGGTGAAGATAAGACCAACAAGAATACTAATCACACACCATCAGTGATAAGGAAAGCCCGGGTTGGTCTAATGGAAAAAAGACTAATTTGACCTTTATGCCAATCTGATGATTTTTTCTTCGTCCAGTATCCGAACGATACTTTCGAGTAGTCCATTCCGCGTAACTTTCCAAGACCTATTGAACGGTACTAGTTTAGTATCTAGATCATTGTTATATTAATTCCTATTAATTAACATTCGCGTTAATCGAGTTATTACTGGCTAAGACGTCTCTTGACTAGTCTAATAACATTGACGAGCTTGAGGGTCCTTACAAATACTCTAGTTGAGAAGTTAAAGATCTTTGATCATGAGAATACATCTAAATCTGGAAAGGATATTGCGTTCAAAGCACAAAAGAACACAAAATTGCTTGACAAAAGTAAATGTGTTGGCAACTCTGTGGATGATCATATTGAGATGATTCGTCAGATGAAGATCTTGATCACTTAGTCTCTCTGATCACAAGACAGTTTAGGGATCTTCTTTTGAATAGAAGTAAACTATCGTCAGAGATAAGCCTAGATCATCAATTAAACCTCATGATCGTGTTCCTCCTAAAAATAGGGATACAGTCGATACTGATGATGAGGATATGCCTCAGTGCTTCAAGTGTAAAGGTTTTGGTCATTTTTCCAATGAGTGTCCAAACCGTAGAAAATACACTGGGAACAAAGGTCTTGTTGCAACTCTTGATAAAATGTCTGATTCAAATGAAGATGAAAAATCAAGTGATGCGCTCCTTGCTAAAAATATTGATTTTGATAATTATAGCAATACTCACATCAATCTTGATATTTTCCTGGAGAAACTTCTTCAACTATCTTGGAGGATAAAATGGATTTTTTTTAGTTTACTGGAAATTATATTTCTAATGTTTAAGGTACTACAATTTGTCTAGCAGCTTGCTCCGCCATGGTGTCTGAACCATCCTCCACTTTGACATTTTCTTACTTTACTATTAAGGGTCACGAACTCTCTAATTATTTTAAGTACAAGCATAAAGTAAGATATGTCAACAAACTTCAACGGAGAGAAAATTGATTAACAAACAAGCTCAAACTTGTCCAGAAGTCGTCTGAGGTATGTAAACTCAACTCTTCTCCAAAGAAGTTAATTTCAAAAGAAAAAGTTAGACCACTACAGAAAAGAACATGGTCTAAACATTCTATGAAAAAGGACTTTAGGAACTCTTTCCAAATAGGTCATGGTGGATAGATTATTTTTCACCCCAACACAACTTTTATTGGCTGTGCATCTTGTCTCAAGTACCTGATCCAAAAGAGACAAGAGTTTAGCACTTTCAGGTCTTAAGAAAAAGAAAATTTTCTTTTATATTGTTTTTTTTTTTTTTCAGTTGATCTTTTCATATCCTAGATTGGTATTGAAGAGAGGTTTCCATTTTCAATTCATTGAAATAGGGTTAAAATCGACAATTCTGCCTTCCTTAGGGTTGAGAGTTGTGCGTACGTGAATCTTCTTACTTTGTATAAAGGTTCCATATACATTCCTTTTTCCTTCATTGGAAAACTCTTTTTACTACAAGTTTGCTTGTAGAGCTCGCTTTGTGAATTTCTCTCACAAACCCATATTTGTATAGAGACTCCAAGCATTATGACTTCTGATAGAAAAGAGGTTAATATGATTATTAAGCCATCAATCACGAAGGAAAAAGATAAATCTCTGTTACCCTCTTTCTTGAAAAGAAAAATGAGGAATGTGAAAAAACCAAGGGATGTCCCTTCCAATCTTCAGAAGTTTTCTTGTGTTCCTGAAGAGTTGAAGAAAACAATAAAGAAGATGCAATAAATAAAGGTTATTGTTTTTAGGACTCTTGAAATTTAGAAGGCCCTGGTTCGGCATCAGTTAAGAAGGTTTGTTGAAATTGACTCCTTTCTTCATGAACCTTATATTCCAATGGCTGTTGACGACAAGGAGTTCGAGGACGACAAAGAAAATTTCAAAGGTATTAATGTCTAGGAAACTTCTTATGAGAATTTATTCTTGTATTTTAAGAAGGATAACTAGGGTTTGGTATAATAAATCTTATGAGTACACATAGCTATTGCCAACGATTTTCATCTTGCAATGTTTTTAGATTTATTTATTTAAATTCTAAAGTTTATTTGGAAGATAATTTTGCAGTATTAATCTTTATTAGTTTTATTTATTGATAGGTGTCTAAAACACCTTGATATCTATTATTTATGCTTTATTTGCGAGTTTTCTTGTAAATTATGTATCTTATATTTGCTTTCAAGTTTTATAGGTGATTTGAAGTCATTGGATCAAAAAGAAGTGGAACTCGCTCAAAAATTGGATTTCTTCTCATAGTGTTGAAGAGAATGAAAAGTCGAAGCCACCGGCGATAGAATGAGCTCACTACGACGTCATATGAGAAAGTAATGAGGAAAAGGATTGATGAAGCTTGGGAACTGACAATACAAGAAGAGTTATGAAGGAATTGTACTGTCAGTATTCTAGAACTGACAATTAAATGGAATTAACAAAAGATTGCTCAGGGAAGCCCATATATATAACATGGTGCCAAAATCACTTGTTTTTGCACCACAAAACTTGGCCGAGTTTTCAGATATATGTCATTTCTTCTCCAGCCGTAAATGGGAGTGACTGCTGTGATTTTGATCTGTGAGAGGAAACTAAGATTCGAGATTTGCAAGCAATTGGAGAATGGGTTGGCTTTGAATTTGAGTATGGTAAGGAATTTGGTAATGAACATGAACAGAGAAGCACTCTTGAGCAGGAATTCGAAAGTTAGGGTTTCTGTGGTGTTTGAAGAATGGAAGGTGGTTCAGATTGATAAGACATGGGATATGTTGGTGTTGCAGAGAAGAACGAAATTTCAGATCGAACTAAAACTGGTATTGGTCAGAGAATCATGGTCGAAAATCAGAAGCAAGAGATGTTTATTGAGTTAAAGAAGCAGAAAGAATTGATGAAGCGGAGAAGACATAAATGAAGAGAGAATCAAAGAAGAAATCGGGGGTTCGATTGGAGATTAATTAGTTCTATAAGAAATAGGTTTGTGTTGGATTTGAAGAATACACAGAACAAGAGAAGATTAAGCTGTTGGTGCTGGTAATGATATAGCTAACCTGAATTGCAGAGTTGGTTGTGCAGCTGTAATGGGTATAGAAATGGGGATAAAAATAATTGGTGGTGGTTTAGGTTGTGATTGGTAATGAAGGATGAAGATTATTAGATGTATGTTAGTATAGGTGCAAGTAACGGAGAAGCTGCATCATTGGTTGAGTTTTGGAGCTGCAGAATAGAATGTGTAGTATGCAGGGAATGGAGAGTGGTAGAGAAGTTATAGGAAGAGAGAGTGATGCAGTTGCCGTGGCTAGGTCAATATGGTTGTTTCCGCAAGCCATGGATTGTTAGTGCTGTGTGGTGCTAGCTAGTAGTGGTGATGGTTTTATGATGTACACAGGCTTGCAGGAATGGAGAGCAAGGAACTGGATGGTTGAGATATTCAAGGTTTAAGAGTTTGACAAGCCTGAGAAACTTGGGTTTCAGTCGGATTTGAGTTTGCCAGAGATTGAAATGGTTTTGATGTTGGTGGATGTTTACTGAGAGTTTAAGAAGTTGTTGCAGGTGATTGGAGTTCAATATGAGGAATTACAAGGGTCAGTAAGGACTTAAATGAAGATATTTCAGCTGAGTTGTTGTTGGTACAGCAGGAGATGATGTTGATTCATGGGAAGTGGCAGCAGTGGAGTGTTACAGAGAAGGAGAGGTTATAATAGATGGTGGTTGTGTTGAATGCTACCAATTGCAGTTCAAGTTGTATGCAATGGTTGGTTCATGGCGCTAGTATTTAGATTTGATGCTGTTGTAGAACGGATAATGGAAGAGATGGTGCAGATGGCTTAAGCTGTTGCCAACAGTTGGAGTTTCTTGATGTTGGTTATTGCTGCAGGGAAATATATTGAGATTTTTTATTTTTTTATTTTCTTGTCCAAGGTTTATTATAACAAAAAAAAAAACGTAATTACAAGAAATTACAAGATGGGAGGCTCAAGGACTCCCCACCCCCATAAACCAAAGGGGAAGGAAAACTCTAAAAACTCAAAAAATAAGCTCATAAACACAACTAAATAACATAAAGAGAAAAAAATATGAACATTAATATCGTTTGCGTCCCTTGTTTCCAACTCTAAAATTCCTCTTCTTGGAATGAAGACCATCAATTATTTGTCTCCATAAGGATCCTTGTATTCATCTTCATAAATATCATCATATTCATATGCTTTCTCATCTGAAGCATAATTACCACCAGGAATAAGTTTAATAGGAGATTGAGCTTTTTTCTTAGGTGTCATTCTATCCATTAGCTCATTTTTTTCCTTAAAATAGTCTTGTCTAAAGGCTGGATACCTAATAAAATTTGCACGCACTTCATCATTATTAATGTTACTTGCCTCATCTAATTCCTCCATAGATAAAATATTATTCATATCAAACTCAGTTGGAGTTTCCTTGTTATGATTATTGTCGCAGCTTGGAGAAACCTTATTGGAAGAATCCTTGTTGAATTCCAAGGTAGCTTCAGATTGCAAAGATCGCAAGGCCAACAATTTTGCAGCTTTCTTGGCCACTTTTCTAGCTTGTTTACTCTCTTGAATATCTTCATCAACTTCACCCCAATCTTTCGAGCCCAAACTAGTATCTGAGTCACTTGAATCATCTTGTTCTTCCTCTTCCACCATAACCTCACTAAGATCATTATCAAGGCCTAACTCGGAATCTAGGACATCATACTTGTTATTTACCACAATCTCTGTTCTAAAGAACTCATCCACAAAAGGTGTTTCAAAAGGAATACCTTTATTAGGGGAATTCTTGTTCTTTACTGTCTTCCAATCTTCATTAGATGAAACCTTTTTCAAGCACTTATCTTCCACAGCCTTTGTCATGGTCTTGGAAACCAAATTAGAATTATGCTTGGACTCGGGCTTTCCATTCTTTTGCACGTTACCTGCCAAACTAGGGTTTAGCTTGGCCACGGACATGGCATACATTGGCCTGGTCACGGACTCCTCTAAAACCTTATTTTTATCGTTTTTATCCAAAGAAGAGTTTAGTTTGGACAAGGATTTGTCTAAATCTGAACAATGCACGTTTTCTGCCAAATTTGGCTTGTTCCCGGACTTTGTTTCCTGATTTTGCACGGACTTTTCCAACTCTAGATTTTGCACGCACTTGCCCTTAGTCACATCCTGAATATTAGATTTCGTAGCTTACTTGGACACGGACATGATCTTAGAGTTTTTACGTGCAGCAAGATCTTTTTTTGTTGCAATAGCGTTTTTGCATCAAATCAATTTGAGCTGAGCTTCACGATATTCTATAAAAGAGATGTTAAGCTCTTCCTCCAACTGTTTATCCTCATCTAACTCTTTCTCTTGATTTGAAGAAACCCCAGACTGCACATTATCATCAGAAATATTGACGTTATCTGCATGGTTTTCATGGGAATTTTTACGAACTTCTTTCCAAACAGATTTGATTGATTTTCCCTCTTTGCCATCCTTAATATTCCCATCAGGTCACTTGTTTTCAGCATTAAAACCTCCCAAAAAAAAATTTACAGCAAGGCAGACATGAAATTTTTACGAAAGATATTGAGATTGTGAATTCAGAGACAGACATGAAATTGAAGTCAGGAAGGATGCGAAATTTGGCTGAATATAAAGAGACATATGATGTCAGTTCCAGCGAACTGACAAGCCATTGATGATGAATGGGATGGACCTATTCAGTTTTTGTGTGGCCCACTTGGTATTTCAATAATTATTTCCCACGACCAGTTTAGGCATGAGGAGGCCTATAAAAGAAAACAGTCTCATATCTCATCAGGGAGAATTTTTACTACTTTTCTAGGGTTTACAACATGTTTCTTCTCTTTATTCTCTTTATGAACTCCTATTCCATGAATACTTAATTTTATTTTGGTTAAGGATTAAGCTGGAATTCCAAGAATAATTTTTATGCAATGAATTTGTTTTGTCTCCATGCTTTATCGCTTATGATTTACTATTGATATTGTCTTATGACTTGAATGATTGTTTGGTCGAGTCTAGAATCGATTTAGTTTTATTTCATCTCTATTGCTAGATAAGAGTTTGTTATGCGCAAAAGTGATAAATTTTTGAATCCAAGTAGCATGATTGTGAATATTGCTTGTAGTGATACATCCTAGTAGTCACAAGTGGATCATAACCTTTGTTAAATTGGATTAGTGCTTTTACACGTTCGATTGCTTTGATTAGCCTGATTTCATAGAACCTAATGCATCTTTGGAATTAAACTTGATTAGTGCTTTTACACGTTAGGTTGTTCTCTTAGATAGAATTCATATTCACATCTTTTAATGTGTTTGTTGATGACAAGAGGAAATTAGCGGGATATTCTTGCGATCTAAGGCTTTTGATTAAGTTGAGATTAAATATCAATTCTAGTTATTGTGAAAAACATGTTTGTGAATGAAGATGAATCCTTAACCAACATCTCTTCTATTTGATTTGCTTGATTTCATTATATTTCTTTATTTGCTTTTATTTTAGCTTGCTTTATTAAAAATCATAAAACCCCCCATTGTTTTATATAGGAAACCGAAACATATTGACTACCCAAGACCTCTATATGGGAATGATCCCTTCTTGCCCTTGTTGTATTATATATTTTGAGTAGTGAGAAAGTGCAATTTATTTTTGACGCCTATGACAGCGATCATTTATTGCAAAAATAATTTTATGGGATATGAGTGTTTACATCCGTGAACTATGATTTTCCCATATATGTCAAAAGTTATATGTCTTTATGCAAATATTGATTAAAAATAGAATGAACTTTGTATAACAAAGTTTAAGTATATGGTATCATTGTGCATATATTGATGAAAATAGAATGAATCTTTGTATATTCTGCAGTGTTGATCTTTCCCTGATCCACTTCTATGTGAAAGTATTGTGAGGCTCCGTAAGTTCTCTTATGTTGATCATTTCCGATTATATTAATCATGGGTTCTCTTGTGGTTATTTTGATTGAATTTTTTGGATACAAATTCATGTTTCATGTAATTTTTTAATGTCCAAAGAAATCCTTCTTTTCTTGTAAAAGTAAGGTCGCTCTTGTTGTTCTTTCGGGAATGACATTTTATGGGTGTGAGTTCTTAATTGAACTTGTGCTTAATTGCCAAATCTTTGTGGGGAGTGCAGCTGTGGAATATTGTAGGAGTTATCTTGTATCTTTATAAACTCCTTGATGAATATACTAAGTTTCGACTATGTGAAATCATCGAAACAAAGTTGATATGTTCTCTTTTAGTCATGAAGTATCTCTATGATAATTTCATTATGATCCTACTAGTTTTCGTACCTTTACCAATGTATATTGACAAAAAAGGGATAATTATTATGTATTTCACACTACAAATACACACGGTTTACGGATCATTATGTAAGGGGGAGTGGTATTCATTGTGAGATGAAGTATTAACTAAGGATGAGTGATACATATCACCATAGTATTGTTGTCAAAGTTGTGATACAATTGGGTTTTTATGCTGTATAATAATACTATGACATTGTATAACAATACGAAAATATCCTGTTTTTTTATATTGTTATAGATACGGATCTTCAACAACTATGATGTTGAGTTGAACACGTTCGAAATCACTGGAGTACTTGGAAGTGACAAAGATTTCGAGTAATGTTGAATAACCAAGGAAATCAAGCATTTGGATGAGAAGCTACAAAGTTTATCTATTTGGTAATTCATATGTATTAATAGTTTTGTTACTAAATTAACAAAGGGGGAGACTGTTAGAGTACTTCTCGGTCGAACTCGCAAGCGTTGCTATCTTAAGCTTGTTTGTCAAGTTTAGTTGTTAAAACTATAAGTCTTGATTTCTAGTCTACTTATAGCTAAGACTAGCATTAGGATAGAATGTGTAGTTGAGCTTTAGACTTCATGGCATTCATCGATTGAATATGAAGAACTACTAAGGGGATCTTGTGGAACTTCATCAATAAAAGGTATGTGGATACTTGAACTCATCTATCACTCAAAAGTCTATTTCTACTTTGTCTCCTATTTGAGATAAAAGTCTTATAGCTATATAGACTTCGATTATACACATTTAGTATTTCGAGCTGAGTTTAACTCGCTTACATATTTCTCGAAATATGTTTTGGTAAGCTTTCTCTTAAACCAAGTTCATCTTATATTCTTGACGAAAGTCAAAAGATGATCATGTGAAAATCGTCTGGTAACATCTTATATGATTTGTGTGAGACCGTCATTTGGTGTAGACTCAGAATGTTCCGTATTGATCATTTGATCACTTGAAAATTGCTTTGAAGCTAATAATTTGTGTGAGACAGCTATTATCGTCTTCTAAGAATGTTTCAATGATTGAAATGGGAGTTTAGAACAATTACCATTAATTGGATATAGCACAGTATGCGTACTTGTATGCTAACTGTTGCTAGTTATTCCAAGTCCATGAACCATAGTATGCATACCCATAGGCGTACTAGTTTGTTAGTTCAAGTTCGAGAACTTATTATGCATACCTTTATGTGTACCGGCGTAAGTTCAAGTTCGGGAATTCAGCCGAGTTTGGTGGTGTACGACAGTATGCATACCCGTTCGCATACTGGCGAACCCAGGCTAAGTCCGACTACTTAGGTATGCGTACCTGTTTGCATACTTGAGTGGGTTATGTTCTAAAATGGATTTGTTCATGAACAAATACATTTATATATAATAAGGAATATAATCTTTTGCAAACCGTGACTATAATGTTCATGAATTGGTTCGAGTGAATCAAAATCGATTTTGCTTCAATTGTGTCTTGTATACTTCTATGGATATAAGCATATATAGTGTGTTTGCACATTAGTGTATAAATCCATGTGCCGGAAACCAAGTGCGTGCATATGTGTGCATGCGGTATTGGTGAAGGAGATAGGTTTGGTACACGTACTGATGGAAGTTTTCGAACCGAAAATTTCTGTTGAGTTTGTAGGTTTGCGAATTGTCAAACCAGTCATCTTGGGTACGCGTACCCAGGTTGGTTATATATCTCAAATCGTTAGTTCATGAACTTAAATAATAAATCAATAAGGAACGTAATCTTTTCAAACCGTGGCTATATTGTTCATGAATTGATTCAAGTGAATCAAACCGATTTTGTTTCAATTGTTTCTGTGCATAAATACCTAAGCAATTGAACAACTTTTCAACTAGTTCTTATGAGTCATTTGAACTAGTTATGAGAAAGATGAATACGGTTAATATGAAAGTGCCCATATGGATAACCATTGGTTAACTATTTGTGAACCAACCAAATATACACGTTTAGGTACGGTTACTCAAACCTAAATGAAATACATTTTATTTTTGTGTGTGTGACAAGCTAAGTTTCGATCTAACGGTTGAAAGATATTATCTTGGATAAGTCAGGTTTTTCATCTAACGGTGAATATTGGATACTTTGTTACCAAGGTAACTTAGATTGCAAACCCTGATTTGTAAACTATATAAAGGAGACATCTAGCAACTGGAAAAACTAATCCCCACACCTTCCGTGTGAAACTAGTTGGTTTTGCTAGAGTCGATTCTCCTTTAACCTTAGGTTTCTTCTCGAGACCCTGTAGGTTAACGACTGAAAGACTTCATTAGGATTGTGAAGCCAGGCGAAACTACTTCTCTTGTAGTTGAGCGATCTGATCTTACCATTTTCTATCGTACGAGTTCAATTGAATAATTGGATTAAGATTATATCTCCGATAGGGCAAGATAAAAATAAATCACAAACATCTTCGTCTTATCGTTTGTGATTCCGAAATATCTAGTTTCGCTACCATACGATTTAGATTATTGTGAGGTGATTGATAATTCTAGGTTGTTCTTCGGGAATATAAGTCCGGGTTATCGATTAGTTCATGTTCACCTTGATTTTATCAAAATACAAAAAAAAATCATAGGTTTATCTATGGGAGACAGATTTATCTATTATCATAGACTTTTCTGTGCGATACAGATTTGATACAGAAGAGTTTGATCTTGATTGAAAATTTAAATTTTGCTCGAATGAGCAAGTAGAACTTTGCTCATGCGACCGATATTTTGAGAATATGAAAGTAATAATATTTTATTTTTTGGCGTGAGAAGCCTAGTCGGTCATGTGACCATTTGGCTTTTTGGCTTTTTCATGGTTTAAGCAATATTTGAGAAAATATTGAAAAACTAGGGTTTTCGCTCAAACGATGGGGTTCCATGAGATGAAGGAAATAATAATATGAGAAAATAAGGGATTATAAGGTGTGGGACCGGCCACGGCTAGGGCATGGCTGTCCGGCTAGGTTGCCCGGTCCCGTGACACCTTTCCTTATTTTTGTTTGATGAAAGTATGGAGAAACTAAGAGTTTCGCTCAAATGAGAGAGTTTGCTCAAGTGAAGGAGTCTTCATGAGATGAGGGAAATAATATATTAAAATAAAACAACGGAAGAGGGGGACCGGACGGCCGGTGGGACCCGGTCCCACGCCTCTTGTTTATTTTATTTAATATTATTTTCCTTTATAAGTTCCTCGTTTGTCCATAATTTTGAATGCTCGTTCGTGCGTTCGGGTGCTCGTTCATGCATTATTTTCAAGTACACTTGCACCATTTTCTCGAGGCTTACTTGGTGATGGCCCAGACGCTCGATTGTTGAATATTTATTACTAATTCATGAAATTCAGCGGAGAATGATTCATGAAACAGAGTAATAAAATGAGTTGAGTATCTATTACTAATCCATTGAATCCAGCTGGGGATTCAGGGAACAGAGTAATGAGATAAAATGGTTATATTCTACTAATCCATGGAATCCAGCTTAGGATCAGCCATGGAACGGAGTAATGAGATAGAATAAATTATTTTCTAGGAATTTAGTTGATGAATGACACGCTAGAATTAATCTATTTGCAAAATCGAGATATGAGATAATTGAAGCATCATACTCGTTCTGAGGGGGTGTATAGTCAAGGAATAATGAGCGGCATCCTGAAGGCGTTAAGATTTCTAACAAACATTATGTCTTGGAGCGGCCCAATCATTTGATTCTATATAGAGGTGATGATGAAATGTGTGAAGCATCGAGAGCTCAGCTGGGAGGCCTTTCGAGAAACATATTCATCATAGCTCTGAGAGGAATATTCGCTCAGTCAGAAATTTTAAAACAATTCACGGATTATAAAATATGAATCATCACATACATTCCTGAAGCTGGGTCAGAAACATGCAATATCATGATTTTACGATTTTATCCCTTGCTGAAAATCCACCATCAACAGGTCTTAAACATGTTTGCCTACTCTGATACCAATTGAAAAAGTGGGAGTCTAACAACCACAGCCAATATTTCTCTTAGCATTCTGTATGGACAAACTCCAATATAATTCCAAGAGAATCAACTAGACATTCAGACTCAGTCTATGGAAATATATCCAAGAGTTGTATCTGTGTTTCACAATGTAATCAGCAAATCAAGCAGATAGAAATCCGCGAGCCTGATTAATATGTAAAATAACTTGAACAGTACCAAAGACCAATATTCAAGTGTCAATCAATATAATCAACAACCAAAGGTTGGATTCTCAATTGATTGAACTTACGCACAACCTGTGATATTTTAATTATATAAACAAATATAATGCGGAAAAGAAATAACACAGACATCAGAAATTTTGTTAATGAGGAAACTGCAAATGCAGGACCTAGTCCAGATCTGAACACCACACTATATTAAGCCGCTACAGACACTAGCTAACTCCAAGTTAACTTCGGACTGGAATGTAGTTGAGACCTTACCTATCTCACACTGATCAAGGTACAGTTGTGCTCCTTACGTATCTGAATCCCAATAGGACTTTATGCACTTGATTCCCTTAGATGATCTCACTCATAACTAAGAGTTGATTCGACCCAAAGTCGAAGACTTGATAAACCAATATGTCTCACACAGAAAAGTCTATTATATAGATAAATCAGTCTCCCGCAGATAAACCTATGAGTTTTGTTCCGTCTTTTGATAAATCAAGGTGAACATGAACCAATTGATATACTGGACTTATATTTCCGAAGATCAGCCTAAAAATATCAATCACCTCACAATAATCTTAATTATATGGTAGAGAAACAAGATATTGTGGAATCACAAACTAAGAGACGAAGATATTTGTGACTACTTTTTATCTTGCATATCAGAGATCAAATCTCGAGCAAATCTTAGATAAGATTGTACTCAATCACGATAGAAATAACAAGATCAGAACACTCAACTACTAGAGAAAATAGTTGGGTTTAGCTTCACAATCCCAATGAAGTCTTTAAGTCGTTAACCTACAGGGTTTCGTGAAAAACCTAAGGTTAAAGGAGAATCAACTCTAGTCACAACTAGTATCACACATGAGGTGTGGGGATTTGGTTTCCCAGTTGATAGAGTTCTCCTTTATATAGTCTTCAAATCAGGGTTTGCAATCATTATTACCTTGGTAACAAAGCATTCAATATTCAACATTAGATGAAAACCTGATTAGACTCAAGCTAATATCTTTCAACCGTTAGATCGAACTTAGCTTGTTACACACAAATGACAAGTGACTTCATTTATATATGAGTAACCGTACCCAAACCTGTGCACCTTTGTTGGATCAACAATAGTTAACCGAAGTTAGCCATATGAACACTTTCATATCAACCTTATTCATCTTAACCATAACTAGTTCAAATGACTCAAATGAAACTAGTTCTAGAGTTTTTCAATTGCTTATATTCTCATAGAAGTATACAAGACACAATTGAAGAAAAACTAATTTTGATTCACTCGAACTAAGTCATAATCATTATAGCCACGGTTTGCAAAAGATTACATTCCTTATTAAATAAATGTATTAGATCATGAACAAACCGATTTTAGAACATTATCCACTAGTTATGCAAACGGGTATCCATACCATAGTGGCCGGACTAAGTTTGGGTTTCGCCAGTATGCGAACTGGTACGCATACCTTCCAAACTCAGCAGAAATTCCCGGACCCGAACCTCACGCCAGTAAGCATATCGGTATGCATACAAGGTTCCCGGACTTCACTAAACCAACCAGTACGCATACGGGTATGCATACCATGGATCCCAGACTTGGATTACATATATGAAGGTACCAATACTACGCTTAAATCCAATTGTTCTAAACTCTCATTTCAACCATTGAAACATTCTCGGATGACGACAATAACTATCTCACACTATTAGCTTCAAAGTAATTTTTAGGTGATCGAATGATCAATACGAAATATTCCGAGTCTACATAAATTGACTGTCTCACACAAATCATGTAAGATGTTACCAGGTGATTTTCACATGATCATCTTTTGACTTTCGTCAAGAATATAAGATAAACTTGGTTAAAGCAAAAGCTTACCAACACATATTTCGAGAAATATGTAAACGAGTTAAACTCATATCGAAATATCAAATGTGTATAATTGAAGTCTATATAGCTATACGACTTTTATCTCAAATAAGAGATAGAGTGGATAGACTTTTGATTGATGGATGAGTTCTAGTTTCCACATACCTTTTGTTGATGAAGTTCTTCAATCTCCCCTTAGTAGTTCTTCGTATTCAATAGATAAACACCATGAAGTCTAATGCTCAACTACAGTTTCTATCCTAATCCGAGACTTAGCTACAAGTAGACGTGAAATCAAGAATTATAGTTCTGGAAACAAAACTTGACAACAAGATTCAGATAGCAACGCTTGCGAGTTCGACCGAGCAGTGCTCTAACAATAACCTTCAGATCGTATTTGAAGGTAACATATCAGAAAAGAAAGTTATACTTCAAACTCTCACTTCTGATTATGAAAACCTTCGAATGGATGATAACGACACTTTTGAAGAGTTTTATATTAAACTCTCTGAGATAGTTGGTGAGCGTCGTTTACTTAACAAAATAAAAATATATTTCCCACTAATTAAATATAATATAGTGGTAGTAAGAGATCGTTCCCACGAAGAGTAATGCAATTGATATGTTATCTAAATCGGCGAAAATATAAAAGAAGGATAAAAAGATAAATATATTGAAGAAATCCTTCGCAGTTACTAACCGTTAACTCAACATTGTACCCGTTTATCTCTTGTTAGACTCAATTGTCACCAACCGTAGGAAAGCAGGTACGCTTAGCAATCCCCAAAAACTCCTTGCATCACCGGATACGGAAGCGCTCGACTACCGGATTCTATTCAAAAGAACCACCTTGACACGGAAGCACTCGACTACAATATGTAATTCCCAGAACGCATTAAGATTTGTGAATTTAGGTTTGATCCCAGCAGTAAAACTCGGTACGCTCGGTCCACTTACTGGTGTTGTCTTCACTCGCAATTGCTCCACAGAATCCCTCTGTAAGGTATTGCGATTTCTACTTGTGTAGGAGATGAGAGACAATTACGGGTCGACTCAACTCTCTACTAGCATTAGAATGATTAATGAACTAATATGGTTGCACACCCAAACCAATCTAAGAACCAATCATAAACCTTCGATATAGTAAAAACAATCCACAATGAATCAATTTAAAACTTGAAACAAACTTGCAAATAATTGAGCTTCACAATTAGAACTTTGAATTCATCCTTACAATAAAAGAATATAGAAAAGAGATAGTTCTCCCCCTAAGGGGGAGAAAAACGGTGAAAATAATATATGTGTCAAGAAGATATATAGATTAAGATTGTGCCTAGGGTTCTCTATATATAGAGTTTTGTAACCTCCTTCTTAAGAAACTAGAAAACCTAGCAAAAATAGGAAAGTGCACCTCCTCTTGAAGAAACTAGAAAACCTAGTAAAAATAGGATAGTGCACCTCCTTAATGTCCCGTTCATAACGCCCGGTCGAAAAGGTTGCCAAACTCTGGCCAAAATTCCCCAAATAAGTCACGGCCAAAGCTGGTCGTGATAATCTTCAATCAGTCCAATGGGCCTAGGCTGCTTGCGTATGAACAAAGTAGTTTAGGCAGACTAATGGGCCTCGCCCATTAACAGTATAGTCCAGCCCACCTAAATTCATTCAACTGTCAGTTCTATGGAACTGACAGTATACCCTTCGTGAATTTCTATCCAAGCAACTCTCAACGCCATCAATCCACATTCGCAGCTCCATTAATGGCAGCAAACTCTGCCTAGAGCTCGACCTTCTATCTCTCAACTTCTTCCTTCTTGTTAGACAGTTAGCCATAACTCACAGACCACAACATTACATTCGTTGCCATTCTTCGCGTCATCATTATTACTGTCATCGAACTCTCGAGTTCAACTCCATTAATAGCAAACTCAAGTTCACCGCTCACCATCATTCTCTGCCTCAAGACCCATTTCAAACACAACCCATTCTCTGCTCCATTCAATTGCACAATGATATCATTCTCCAACGGCATTATAGTTCCACCTTCTATATCCACAGTAGCAACTCAAGTCTACTTCCGTCGGTGACCGATCAGTCACCATTCACAGAACTCACCATGCACAATAACGTAACAGCACCATGCAGTCCATCAGTACCAGCCATCTCTATCTCATGCTCCACTGATAACAACACCATCAGCCACCACTCTTCTCGTCACTGAACTCCAACTCCATAACTGCCAAACTTCATCGATTTTCAGAAACCATCAGTGTCATGCTTAGGTTCTCCTCGATCAACGAACAATCACTATTTTCTAGAGCTCCAAAACTGCATTCATCCAAAATATTCTGTCATGCATTCTTCACTGTGCCAATAGATACATCAAACGTTACAACTCCACAGACTCGAGCTCCTTCATTTCCCATCGGCAGCAGCTCCTCATTGCCATAATTTGTTGAATATTCAACACCAACTTAGTCAAGTGTTCACACCTATCTAGATTAACCTAGAAATATCTAGGATGTCTAGAGTCAATGTTAGACAATTAACATGTGTAAAATGAGTGTTCTAGAGTTAGACAAATCAAACAAGAATACTAGATTGTCTAGTAGTTGGTTTGGTAAGCCTCCATAGGCATAGTTGTTAGCCTCCAAAGGCATAGTTGTTAGCCTCCATAAGCATAGTTGTTAGCCTCCAAAGGCATAGTTTTTAGCCTCCATAGGCATAGTTCTCTTCTTCTTTTGTAGCCTATAAATAGGCATGTTGTATTCATTTGTAAGTAAGTAAGAAAGAAAGAATCAATCAATCAAAAATATCAAATAGATTGTATTCCACCAAGATTAATATCAATGTAGTCTTTTACGCTTCCGCATTTATGTTCTCCTCTCTCTTGTTCGATCTTAAAGATGGTATCAGAGCAAGGTGAGAGGGAGAGAGGAGAGGAAGAGAAGTTATATGTTTTCCTAAAGAGTTTCTAAAGTTTCAATAAGAAGGAGAAAGAAAACTAAAAAAAAATAGTTGCGCAATATTCTGATGGTTATTGTGACAAGTTTGAAGCTAGAAGTCAGGTGAAGGAGAAGTTTGATGTCGTTTGAATTCACGGTGAAAATCGAGCTTAGGGCATGTTCTTGATGCCGAGAAAACATGGCAGTCGAGATACTAGTGCCGAAAAAAAAAATGTTACCGATGTTTTTTGATGAGAAGAATCAAAGATGGTCATAAAGTCCAAGCTTGAGCTGTTTAGGGTTTGTTTGTGACGGCGTCGCTGCTCCAAAGAAATCGAAAAAAAAAATGGTTTATGCTTAGCTGGTGAAGGCGTAAGGATTATTGCTATCTTGCAGCTCCGTCGCTTGTGGTTTTAAAGCCATGCTCGTGATCTTGAAGAAGAAGAAAAAAAAAAAAAAAAAAAATTCGAAACAAAGAAGAAGTTGAAGGTGATTTAGATGGGCTGAAAGCCTCAAAGAAAATAGAGAAGATGCAGACAAGATGTTTGTTTAAATGCAAGGATGATCATGGAAACATAAGTGTGACAATAATTGTCACAGCGTTGCAAATCTGTTACGAATTCAGAAATGTGGCAAATCTGGATAGCGTGACAAAATTGTAACAACAATATAACAAAAATAAGAATAGTCAGAGCTTGTGGCGAAGCTTGACGAAATGAAAGATTGTGAGAGAATCTGGATAACCAAAGAAGTGTTACAGTTTTCGAACAAAAGCGTGACTGGAACAAAGATGAATAGAAGAAGAAACAACAAAAATGTTGTGAAGAAACGGAAGCAATCACCAAGTGGTGATGAGATAGAGAACAACAAAAGTGGGTGAAAATCCTATGAGTTGTCTAAAGAGTACAAGAAGTATTTTACTGATAAGAAGAGGACCGAAATGTCCCTAAACTACGATGGAACCCGTATGTTCTAAAACTACAAAGAGGACCGCAATGTCCCTAAACTACGATGGAACCCGTATGTTCTAAAACTTCCGAAGAGGACCGAAATGTCCCTAAACTTCCGAAGAGGACTGAAACGTCCTTAAACTATGAAGAGGACCGAAACATCCTTAAACTCCGAAGAGGACTGAAACGTCCTTAAACTATGAAGAGGACCGAAGCATCCTTAAACTATGAAGGGGACCGAAACGTCTAAGATAAAGAGAAGTTGGAAAGTAGGTGTTGAGGGGGAGTGTTGAATATTCAACACCAACTTAGTCAAGTGTTCACACCTATCTAGATTAACCTAGAAATATCTAGGATGTCTAGAGTCAATGTTAGACAATTAACATGTGTAAAATGAGTGTTCTAGAGTTAGACAAATCAAACAAGAATACTAGATTGTCTAGTAGTTGGTTTGGTAAGCCTCCATAGGCATAGTTGTTAGCCTCCAAAGGCATAGTTGTTAGCCTCCATAAGCATAGTTGTTAGCCTCCAAAGGCATAGATTTTAGCCTCCATAGGCATAGTTCTCTTCTTCTTTTGTAGCCTATAAATAGGCATGTTGTATTCATTTGTAAGTAAGTAAGAAAGAAAGAATCAATCAATCAAAAATATCAAATAGATTGTATTCCACCAAGATTAATATCAATGTAGTCTTTTACGCTTCCGCATTTATGTTCTCCTCTCTCTTGTTCGATCTTAAAGATAATTGCATTCGATCCACAGCAGCGATCATAGCCTCCAACTCTTCCAAGCTCGAACTCAATTACCCTGTATACTCTCCTATGATCTCAAGCCACAACACTAATCGTCCTATCCCACAGCGACAACGCCACTCCTCAGCATCCCTATAACCATCACCGAAGTGGCATTATCTTCAAGTTCGACCTTCCATCTGTTACCAG
The DNA here is from genome assembly GCA_023529315.1 of Papaver bracteatum. NCBI lineage: Eukaryota > Viridiplantae > Streptophyta > Magnoliopsida > Ranunculales > Papaveraceae > Papaver > Papaver bracteatum. The sequence continues at coordinate 21,751 of JAJJWX010002186.1, forward strand.
CCATTCTCATCACTGCCATCAACACCACATACCCATTAATCAACTTCTTTGCAGCTCATCGATTACCTCCAGTTCCATACAGAAACGAGTATCTTCAGTCCGTTGCATGAATCAGAATAAAGCACTGCCAAGAGTAACCAGGCTTCACTGGTTTAAACTGTTGCTCTTAATGGGCTTGTCTCTTTTTCTTCCACCAAGTGCACCAATTAAGGCCATGTATGGCCAGCTTGGCCCAGCACATGTAACCGGGAAGGTGTTATGCCCATGAGTGCCATCTCTTATAAACACAATGTTGTTGTCCTGAACAGCGAGCAACATATTTTGGTTTTTGACTCTGTGCACTAGCTGACACGAGATTCCATACAATGATAATTTCGCCTCTTTTTTGGTCAATTGGACGATTCTTGTTCTTTTCGGGAATAAGCTCCAAAATTCCCATAAAATATAAAAAGAAAGATAATAATACAGTTTCGCAAGAAAACTAGCTAAGAAAGAATAACCAATCGATACTTAGAGAGGTGTTTTTACACACCTATCAATAGTTAATGCTTTTTTCTCTGTTGGAACGACTATTTCTGAAAAAAATATAGTGAGCAAAATTCTCAGATCGTTGTCATCTAGATACAAATTGAAGAATCATGCAATCATATAAGCAAATGATCTTTCAACACTTCGTAGTGCCCCCAAAGCTAGCAGCTGACTAATCTAAGAGATTAACTAATAAAGGGGCACTAAGGATCTAAATCATATACTTAAAAATTCAATTAAGAAATTTGCTACAAACTTAACCCAAAAACTATCCCTACTCAGATATATGTATATACAAGAATTCCTCTCAAATGATACATATACAATAGTCATTTGGTTTACAAATAGAATATACAACATAATAAACATAGCCGAAATTAACCAACTAACGGGCTCAACTCCTCGAAGCTTTCGCTACGCAACTCTGATATGTCTCTGAAACTGAAAGTGTGAATGAGTGAGAATATCATCCCTAAAAGGGGTGTCCAGTAGGAAAATAACATTTAACTTTAAAGTAATCATTGGAATGATTTGGAAAACAATTCATGTATTCCAAATTCATAGAAATAAACAATCATGGTATATATAACTAACTCCTTCTTCAAAGCAATGAATTATTGGATGTCAACCAATTCCTTACACATCCAATTGTATACATTGACAATGAAATATATTGGATGTCGACCAATTCCTTACACATCCAATATTATGCATTGATGTCAACCAATTCCTTACACATCAATGTTGGTGTCGACCAATTCCTTACACACCAAAATGAAGGAGCGTATTCTATATACCTTAGATGATAATGTTCATTTCCCAAATAATTCATAAAGACAAACAAGCATTACAACTCCTTTCCAAGCAATGGAAAGATTAAAAGAATCAACAGTACTTTCGAAATTTAAATAAAACAATGCATGGAATATACAATTAGGCAATGCATGAATTTGTTAAACATAAACTTTTGTAAAGGAAAACAATAATAATCACAAAAGAGCTAAATGTAAATTCCCACCTCTTTTGATGACAAGCCACGCCTACCTCGAGATCCACGATCCACTGGTTCATCCTTTGAATCGGCCGTTGTTAATAACTAACTGTTAATCATACGAGAACTTTAAGAATCTATCCACAATGGCTCACACAAGAGAAAATACAAGTCTTTCTAATGAATCTAGGTCCATTTATTACCTTACACATTTTCATTCTCTATCTTTAGTATACTAAGGTTTACTAATTCAATTAGATTGATTTTATAGTCCATCAACTAAATTTTATGAATTACTACAACTTAGTAGAAGGAACCAAAGACTAATTCGGACCATAAGGGTCCAAATCATCAAACTAGGGAAACTAGTCCTAAGCCCAAGTCCTCTAAACAGTACCATTAACTAAGGTCCGTTCCATCTGAGTCAACAAACAGTCTCTAATGGTCCAACTGACAATCAAAGTTCAATTAACAGTCAACGTCAAATCAAATTCTAGGGTCAAGTCAATGGTCAACTGGTCAATGACCCAGTGAGTCAAACTGATTCGACACAGGTTAATAGGGTCAACTCGACTCAGTCAGATAAATTGAGTCAGAAAGGTACATCAATGAGACATCAAACTGAACAACAAGACTCAAGGCTAAAGCCTTTGCATATGCCAGAACCATTGCTCAGGCCAAAGAATAATAAAGCACAAACATGGTGCAATACACCAAAACTCTTAACTCTACAATACTAACTTCTTTTTCATTACTTCAATTTACCAGATCATACAACTTCATATGGACCATTTCAAAACATGCATTCAATGCATATAAACTTCAAAACTTATTCACAACAATAAGCTCAAATTACCTGCAATTGCAGATCTAAGCTCCTACAGGAGAGATTCAACTCCACACACTCATCTAATCATCAGTCCAATACTTCAGTCACCACATCTCAACTTATCCTCTACAATAGCAGTAGATGAAAGCTCTCAAAGAAATACCAACTGTGATTCTACAAACACCACTCCCACATCTTTCCACTCTTCTAACTCAACACATACCAATATGACTCCAATTCCATTTACACACCACCTGCACAATCAAACTCCAACAACTATAACACCAGCCAACCCTGCACCTCAATTTTCCATTCTAAAACAAAACTCAATTATTGTATCCAAATGTCTACAACTTCATTCATCACAGTAATCACCATAACCCAACTTAGTTACCTGTAGGTCTCACTCATAACTTAATCTCAATTACATTACATCTTCAAAAATAACTCATAACTCGTAAGCTCATTAATAAAAATAAGCAAATGTTACTAACTCGACTAAGAAGAATGGTTACCTCAAAACAGATTCTCTCAACCAAACTGAAATAAATAGCTTTACCAAGTTACTGAGAAGGCAATTACCTCAAACTATCTTTGCTCAAACAACAACCAGTGATAATTCCATCACTTTCTTAATAATAGGATCAAGCCATTGCTTCATTAACAGTTTCTATTCATCATCCTCTATTGAACTTCAGACTCACAATTTCAAAACCCTAACTATACAATTATACTACCAATCTCAAGTAATTTTTCAACCTTGAACATAATTCATGACAAAACCATCTCTAATCTGTCATTTAAACCCTCGGTTTCATCTTCCAGTTCTTCATTTGTGTTTCCCCCAAACCCTAAGTTCAATGATTCATCTTTTTTTCTTCAACAAAAACTTCGACTCCTCCATTATTTAAACATCTCCATCGCCGAGTTACTTCATTCAAAACTGAATCTCGTGGTATTGTTCTCCATCATCATCTCTCTGAAACCTTAGAATAATTCTCAACCTTGTTTAGAAACCCTAACCCATCAATTTCTTATCAAATCAACTCCGGAAATTCAATTAAATAACAACCCTTTTTATTCTTCATCACGAAGCAATCAAATCCATCTTCAATTACCCAATTCTTCTATGACCGAAACCCTAAACTCAAACCTAAACTTCTTAATTCTCTCTAGATACCATTCTCTTCTTCTTCTCATAATAAACCGACAACACCACCACCACCATCACTTGATTCTTGGTTAATCTCTTCTTATCTCGATCTCAAAATTACTAATTTGATTACTCAACCATCTCACGACCGAAGAACAGGAGAAAACAGAGAAAAGAAGAAGAAAGAGAAAGAATGAGCTTATCTGCTCGACTGGTTCTGATAAGGCCAAAGATAAATGATAAAGGCACCCGATAAATGGATAAAGGCAGCCAGACGGTTATGATGAGAAATGACAATTTTACCTTTCGTACATATCTGATGATTACTTCTTCGTCTGGAATCGGATTGACACGTTCAAGTAATCCATTCCACGTAACTCTTCGAGTGCTATCCAATATTACTAGTTTCGTATCTAAATCATTGTTAGATTAATTTCTATTAATTAAAATCTATATCAACTAATCGAATCCTTAGCGGGTAATTAGTCTCTTAATCGTCCCTTGATCAAATCTTGATCGGTCTAATAGCGTTGACGAGATTGAGGGTCTTTACTACTTTCACGAAGCATATTCGTTGGAAAGTTAAAGATTTTTTTTTATCATGAATCACAATCTATTCAAACTAAAGGAATTTCTTTTAAAGCTGAAATGTTTCCAAAAGCTCATGTGGAGAAAAATAAATTGATGGATGATTCTGACGAACTGACTGCAGAAAATTCTGATGATGAGATTGAACAGTCATTATCATTAATCACTAGACAGTTTTGAGACCTCTTAAAAAAGAGAAATAAGATATTTATAAAAGATACTCATCGATCTTCTCGAACCCATGACCGAGTTCGTGTCAAGAAAAAAAAGGATCAAGAATAAGATGATGAATATCAGCCTCAGCGCTTTAAGTGTGAAGGTTTTTTTCATATGGCTAAAGACTGTCTTAATCTTATGAAGTACACTGGAATCAAGGTACTAGTTGTAACTCTATAAGAGACCTCTGATTCATATGGACAAATGAGGAAACCTGTGCAAAATAGGGAGAAAAATAATATCAATCAATAAAATAATAAACAGGCGCCTAAGGGGACCGAGCCCACCGGCCGGCCAGTAATATCGCCATGGCCGGTCCCACACCTCTTTCTATTATTTTGTTATTTTTCCTTATCTAATGAAGACTCCTTCATTTGAGCAAACTCCCTCGTTTGAGCAAAACTCTTAGTTTCTCCATGTTTTCCTTCAAACGATGAAAAAATAGTAAAAAATAGGGAAAGGTGTCATGGGAAAGGGCCACCTAGTCGTCCGGCCATGCCCTAGCCATGACCGGTCCCACACCTTACAATTCCTTATTTTCTCATATTATTATTTCCTTCATCTCATGAAACTCCATCGTTTGAGGAAAAACCCTAGTTATTCAATATTTTCTCAAACATTGCTCAAACCATGAAAAAGCTAAAAAGTCAAATGGTCACATGACCGACTAGGCTTCTCACGTTAAAAACTAAAATATTATTATTTTAATATTCTCAAAATATTGGTCGCACGAGCAAAGTTCTACTTTCTCATTTGAGCAAAATTGAGAGTTTCAGTCAAGATCAAACTCTTCTGAAAATCCAAAATATTGCGCAAACGCGCACCCGAAAATACCAAAACTCTCAGGACTAAGACACGGACAGTATGGTGACACTGGCATTGCACCCTGACCGACCAATGTCGGCCCTTAGGTTTGCAAGGAGCCAGTCCCACACTCTTTCATAATTTTGACCTAATTAGCTCTCAACAGTTCATATTGGGTTCAAACTCTATCCAACCAACTTGGAATTTGCTCAATCGACCATCAGTTGGTCCCACGACCACCAAGGACCGGTCCCATGACCCCTTGGTCGTTCCATCATCTCTCCATAATTAGGTTTTATTACCTAATGCTCAGACGAGCACTATTTTAATAAATGATTAAACCAACATTTGATTATTTTTTTATCCTTTCACCAACTGGTCAACAAAGGAATTTGGTGCATGCTCACTCGAGCACCTAGGTGCTACATGGTCGTCCATAATACCATGCAGCCGGTCCCTCCCTTCACTCAGTGATTGATTCTCAGTAAATTATCAATTGACCAGCAATCGATCAAAATTAGGGTTTCGAATTGAATGCTCTGCAAATCATAATTTTGAGCAAGTTTAAACACTAAGAATTTTATATTGATCCAGCAATCAACATCTGGATTAATTATATAATATTCGGTCCAGCTACTAATATTTTAATATTTTATTTGGTCATGTTACCAATAATTCATCAAATGAGAAATATTTGCTCATACGAGCAATATTTGCTCAGACAAAGGAATATTAATTCAACTATCAATATTCAGTAATTCATCAAATGAATAGTATTTGCTCATACGAGCAATATTTTCTTAGATAAGGAATATTGATTCGACTATGAATATTCAGTAATTCATCAATGAGCAACATTTTCTCAGACGAAGGAATATTGATTCAACTATTAATATTCAGTAATTCATCAAATGAGCAATATTTTCTTAGATGAGCAATATTTGCACAGACAAAGGAATATTGATTCAACTATCAATATTCAGTAATTCATCAAATGAGGAATATTTGCTCATACGAGCAATATTTGCTCAGACAAGGAATATTGATTTAACTATCAATATTCATTAATTCATCAAATGAGCAGTATTTTCTCAGACGAGTAATATTTTCTTAGACGAGGAATATTGATTCAACTATCAATATTCAGTAATTCAACAATTCATCAGACGAGCAATATCTGCTCAGACTATCAATATTCATCTTGATGATCCAGTTATCAACGTTCATTCGAGAACTATACGTCCCAGCAGACATGTTCAATCCATGAATCCTAGAGCATTAGGCAATCATGCTCAACTGAATAGTACTTAGACTCATCGTCTAATCAAGTCAATGACTGACTAATCAAATATACGTCTGCCTTGCAGACTCCACGCTCATGAGACATTAATCACGTCACATGGGGGATATTAATCAGGGTTTTGGTCTTGCGGCCTACAACACGAGTGTTCATCCATGATGATAAATGTGAGTAAGTCGTGCAAGCGGTTGAGGAAGTTAGCAAAGTAGTGGGTGGACGATCAACCCAGTCTCCGCACGACATGGAACTGGTTTTATACCACGATCTCTCACTTTACCACTCTTTCACTCAAACAACCGTCACACTTACTAGAGATCAATGTGTCCATGTTCTAGTAATATAAATAAGTTCTCTGAATTCATGATTAACAACAGAACAGATATACAAAAATTACACAACAATTCTCTTATGAACAATCACTCTTAACATAACAAAATTCAAACTTATTCGAACCCAGCAGTTCCTTTGAAGAAACCTACAATATAGTCATAATCCTTGATCACCATTGATCTCACATAATTCTCAGCCTCCCTCCAACAAATCGACCCCTTTCCCTCTTTGTGACCAAATTGACTCTGGAACGACCATTTCTTGGTTTAAGATGGAGTCTTACATATTAATCTCTCGAACTCAAAGCACTCCATTGCAATGCATCTGTTTGAGGTTAGGCAGTTTTCTCGGTTGAGGAGCCTCCATCCGCACGGTCGTCTCTCCACTTCCTGAAAAACCAGCAAATCGTTTTCCCCATCAAAAATACCATATCATGGTGTTAGAGCATAACTCGGTTGAACCCACTAAGTGTTGGTATGTCAAGTTTGGTTGTCATATTTAGTGAGCCAAAACTGATTAAGAGTCGCTTGATTTAAATGTACTAGAGTCAACTTTGTATAAGTTAGCTTGAAAGTATTAGGATGAGACATTACAAGTATTACGAAGACTTGAAGAAGTGAAGAAGTACGGAGCTACAACCACAACATCATCCTTCCACTTGAGGTTAATGATATTTGACTTGAGCTGTTTCATTCCTTAACGTATCATTCAAGTCGTGCATATTGAAAACATAAAACTGCGAAGCATGAACACTCTAGATAGACATAGTATTAATGAATACAATATGAGGTTTATCTCTTAACCATTAAACTTTGTATATAAGACATCAACATAATCGTATGAATGTTATTGTGATTATGTATGGGTATGAGGTGAGGATTTCATCCTAGGAAATAATGTTTTTACATGTGTTTTAAGGAAGTAAGTTCATGATATGTGTTGTGAACCGAAAAGGAAATCGCCAGGCGTTATTGGGGTTGTTCTTCAATGCATATCTTATGAACGACCAATATGTGTGATTAGTATAACCTCTCTTGAATTGTTTGTGTTCTTAGTAAAACTATTCACATGAGGCCTGACTTATGTATTGGTATGACTTTTATTAGTGAAATCGATCTTAAGTAATCACCTGGGGTATGATCAGGTTTGTGTGTGTCTGGCCAAATTTGGGAAAGAGGAACCGATCCTAGTAAGAGGTGCAGTACATCACAAGGGGAACCGATCCTTGTATGAGGTGCATTAAGGTTTATAGAAGAAAGGGGAACCGATCCTATGAACATGTGTAACACATTTTTAGGCAAAGGGGAACCGATCCTATGAACATGTGCACCACATACAAGTTACATACCAAATATATGTGGGGAACCGATCCTAGTACCTAGTCATCCGAATCTTTGGTAAGCTAGTGTGACTATGCACAGTACTCACATGGAGGTAGAACTGAAAACTTGTTTTGGTACAAACGTTACACCCATGACTTGTGATTGAGTATTACTTGATCAATCACATAGTTCTTGAAAGTCAGATGAACCAATTATAAACTTGTTTGGAAGTGTGGTAAATCGGTTTCAAGTAAGTAAGTATGAAAAAGGAATTACAAGAGGAAAGATGTCGACACGCTTTGAACACGCGCATTAATGTGTATCTTTTATTGTTCAAAGATATTCCTTAACATCTAAGAAGGAAGGAAATCCCAAGATCGAATTTAAATAAGTTAAGAATATTTTAATTAAGGTTTTTAATTATACATGGAAAATAAGAATAATGTACATTTGCTAGTTAAAGATTTTCCAAGGAGATTTCGATCATAAATTTGGACAGTGCATTCTAAAAAATTATGAAAACCGAATTTGGGAAATATTGAATATCTTGAGAATATTTTCGGTTTTGGAAATTCCTTGGTGTCCAAACTTCCTTGTCTATAGATACTTTGAGTTTGCATTTCTAGCAAACTAATCCTCCGTGATAGTAAACTTCCTCGGTTGTACTGTTACTGGTGAAGCCGCCTATTCGGAGAGGAGAGTAACCTAATTAGGCGAAATCTCTTTCGGCCACTTAGTTTAAAGTCTTCTTTGGGATTGAGAAGCTCTAGTGCGTACCGTTGGTGGGAAACTAGATAATTGCGGTTTATCTTTAGTTTTCATATTGATTTGATTGACTAATGGTGGTTGAACTTTGATTGCACCTAGTTTTTTTATTCTTGAGAATCTTCTCTTCTGATATAAGTGTAGATGGTGGATTTTCGACAACGGCTAAAATCATAAACCCATAATTGTATGTACTCTTGATCCAGCAATTAGATGAGTATTGAGTCTCATATCTCTTATCGAAAGCATGAAAGCTCATGCCACAAGAATCTCTGACTGAGAATACTGTATCTCAGAGTATATGCAGATATGTAGTCTCTCAGCTGAGGCAACGGCATATCTCGTGAATACTTCATAATTTTAGTAATTACTTTTATATAGAATCGAAAGATTGGACGGCTCCTAGCTAGACAGCTTGCCTGCTAGTATAGAGCGATAACGTCTTCAGGATGTAACAATGTTTTTCCTCACTATATAAAAGAAAATATGACGCTTCAACAAGCTCATATCACTCAATTCCTGAATAAATAATGCTCGTACTAGTATAGAGCCATCAATTAATTATTCTTAAAATCATTAGATTCATTAACTGAATCCCTGGAAAATATTCAATGTTTTTCATAATATTTTGTTACTTCAATTTATGGTTCTTCCCAGCAGAATTCCATGGGTTAGTAATAAATATTCAACACACGAGCATCTGAGATACCTTCGAGTAAGCCCAGACCAAAATGGTGCAGATGTACTCGACAATAATGCATTAACAAGCATCTGAATGAACGAATGAGTATTTCAAAATACGACGAGACAATGAACCTATGCAGAATAGGAAAGAAAATAATAAATAATAAAACATTAACCAAGACGCTGAGGGACTGGGACCACCGGCCGGCCGGTAGTGCCGTGAATAGTCCCACGCCCAATTCTATATTTTATCATATATTTTATTATTTTCCTGGATCTTATGAAAATCCTTTCATTTGAACAAATATCCTTCGTTTTGAAGAAACTCCTCTGTTTCATGGTGTTTTCTTCGTATCAAGGAAATAATATAAAATTGGGAAAGGTGTCATGGGACCGTGTCTACTAGACGGCCGGCTATGCCCTATTCATGGAAGGTCCCACACCTCATGATTCCTCAATACTTTATTATTATTTCCCTAATCTCATGAAAACTCTTTAATCTCATGATATTTCCTTCAAATCGTGAAAATTAATAAAAAATTAGGGAAACTCGTGGGACCGGGCCCTAGCCGGCCGGTCATGCCCTAGCCAGTCCCACACGCCCCTTATTTTACTATTATTTTTTTTTTATGTTTCCTTGATCCCATGAAATTCCTTGATTTCATGATGTTTCCTTCAAATTATGAAAATTCCTTCAAATCATGAAATAATACATAAAATTAAGGAAAACTCACGGGACCGGGCCCTAGCCGGCCGACCATGCCCAAGCCGGTCCCAGACGCCCTTAGTTTATTATTATTAATAATGTTATTTGTTTCCTTCATCTCATGGAAACTCTTTCACTTCAAGGAAAATCCTTGATTTCAACAAAACTCCTTAGTTTCAACAAACTCCTTGATTTTATGATATTTCCATAAAACCATGAAAAATATAATAAAATTAGGAAAATACTATGGGACTAGCCTCATTAGCCGACCGGCCATTCCTTGGCCATATCCGGTCCCACACTTCATGATTCCTTATTTTTATTATTATTTTTCCTTCATCTCATGAAGTTTTCTCAGTTTCAGCAAAATCCTTGATTTATTCATATTTTCCCAAATGTTGCTCAAACGCACATCAGAAAATATCAAAATTCTCAAAAATGAGATACGAACACTTTGGTTGGTCAAGGTTGGCTCTTTGGCTTGCAAGGAGCCGGTCCCATGCATTTTCACAATTTGACATAATTTGCGCAATTGCACGTATTAGGTCCAAAACTCTTCCAAACAATTTGGAACGATCATTATTCGATCCCGTGACCACCCAGGGCCGGTTTCATGACATCTTGGTAGGTCCCTCATATCTTCATAATTAATTAGGTTTTATCACCTAAGGCTCAGACGAGCATTATTTTAATGATTAAACCAGCATTTAATCGTCCTTTCATCAACAAAATCAACAAGTCTTCAAGAGACCTTGGTATTTGCTCACATGAGCATATGGGCGTTATATGGTTGACCCATAATCCTATGTAGTTGGTCCCTCCTTTCCTCAGTGGTTTATTTTCAATAAATCATCAATTGATCAAATTAGGGTTTTGAATCCAAGGTTCATAATTCCATATTCAAACGCTAATAATTTTACGTTGATCTCATGACCAACATTTTATTAATTATACTCGGTTCAGTTGCCAGTATTCTGATTTAATACTTTACTTGGTCATGCTACCAATAATTCATCAAATGAGAAATATTTGCTCAGACGAGCCATATTTGCTCAGACTAAGGAATATTGGTTCAACTATAAATATTCAACAATTCATCAAATGAGAAACATTCGCTCAGATGAATAACATTTGTTCGCACCGATGAATATTGGTTCAATAATCAATATTCAGTAACCCACCAAACGAGCAATATTTCCTCAGATGAGCATCATTTGCTCGCATCAAGGAATATTGGTTCAACTATCAATATTCAATGACTCATCATCAAATAAACAATATTTGTTCACTTTAGCTATCGACATTTATTCGAGAATTATACCTTTGTCTCAACAGACATGTTCAATTCGTGAGTTTCAGAATATTTGCAAATCACGTTCAACTCAGCAATACATGGACTCATCGTCCCACGAATTCAGCAACTGACTAACTAAAACCACGAGACATCAATCATGTCATATGGGGGATATTAACTAGGGTTTTGGTCTGGAAGTCTACAGCATGTGTGTTCATACACACGATGAGAATGTGAGCAAGTCGTGCAATCAGTTGGAGGAGTTAAAAAAGTATTGGATGGAAAATCATCCAAGTCTCCGCACGTTGAGCAACTGGTTTTAACACGATTTCCACTTCTCCACTCTTTGATTCCATCAACTGTCACACTTTATGTGATCATGGTGTTTACAATTCTAACAATATAAATAAGTCTCTGAATCATGATTAAAAGGAGGATAATTTCAAGTCAAACAGACAACAAGAGATTAACAACTCAACATTTGAGCAATTACTCTCAATAGAGCAAAATTCAATTATTCATAATACATAACACACCTATAATATCGATCAACATTGATCTCACATACTTCTCAGCTTCCCTCCTATAGATCGACCCATCCTCTCTTGTGACCGAATTTACTCTGGAGCGACCATTTTCTTGGTTAGGCCGGAGTACTATAGATTGATCTCTTGAATTCAAAGCATTCCCTTCTTGCAGTGCATCTGTGTGAGGTTTAACAGTTCGCTCGGTTCAAGGAGTTTCCTCCGCACGGTCATCTCCTCAATTCCGTAAAAACCAGCAACTCGTTTTCCCCTATCTACAGATTGGCGACCACAGTGGGTGTTCATTCTCTCGGTTGCTATCTAACTTCTCACAAAAATAGTCGATCTTAGGTCTGGTTCAGTTACCAATCCGGATTCAACACCCGACTATAATATTGCAAGCTCTAGTAGTACTGCTAACACCACTCCTCCGGTGCAACCTACTACTACCACTCCTCCGGTGCAACCTGCCACTATTACTCCTCCAAGCACTGGTGCTCCAGTGATCACCCCTACGAACGACGGCACTGGCACCATCAACAATCCACTCTTTGGTCGATCTCCTGAAGAAGTAAGCGAAAATCCACCTACCATAGGTGATCTTATGAAAGTGCAGTAAACTCTTGCCAAAAATCAGATGACATGGCTGCTACTCAGAGATTGAACTATTCAACTATCCCAAGACTCTTACAGACAAGATGTCAGAGAAAACTCAGGAGAAAGGAAAATCTAAAGAAATGTCTACATATGATGATCCCGAAGCCACTCTGATCCATGTAATAGACGATGAGGAAGTTCCTAAGGCTGCAGATAATCCACAAGCGAAAGAGTCATCCAGTTCCATCACTCGTGAAGACTTGGAACATCTTTTGGAGGATCGTGGAAAGGACAAAACACCTTCTATACATCATCACCAACCTCCATACCCTGCTGCTACTCAAATAATTCCTTTGCCAAAAGGTTACACCTCTCCAACCTTCACAATTCATGATGGAACATGCAATGCTCGAGAGCATGTTTCTCGATTTCTGGAAGCACTGGGTGAACATGAACATAACCATATTGTCTGTCTAAAGGAATTTTCAAAGTCTCTTAAAGGCATGGCATATACCTGGTACAACAATATCGCACCAGGAAGCATCAAAAGTTGGGAAGAAATGGTTAATGCTTTCTACTGGAAGTATTTCTTCGTTTCGGAGCAAATCACCCTCTCTGATCTCGGAAGGATGTTTCAAAGGAGCAACGAACATCCTAATGATTATGTGAAAAGGTTCAAAGTTCAAGCCTTATATTGCCATGATCCAAATGTCACAGAGCAGCAACTCATGGACTTATGCATTAATGGAATGATTCCAGTCTATAGAGCTTTATTGGAAAATCTCAGGTTCCAGAATTTCTCAGAACTTCATGAAGTGGCCAAGAGATCAGCAACTACTGCACCTACTTTATTGGAGATGGCTAAGACTACAAAAGCTGAAGAGCCACGAGAGACTCGAAGTAGCAGACGTTTAATCAACAAACAACACAACCTCCAACCTTTTATAAATGTTGTCGTAGAAGGAAGCGAACGAAAGGCTGAGCACACAGAAGACGATCCAGATGCACCTGATTTCCCCTGCTCTATTGAAGAAGTTATTGAATTTCTAGACGCATGGGTTCAATATGGCACAATCAAACTGCCATATGTCAAGAAAGAGCCAACTGAAGAGGCCATGGAAAATACTCGTTACTGTCGCTTTCATAGGTTCGTCAACCATCCCACAAGTGATTGCAGAACCTTGAAGCGCATATTTAAAGAAAAGATTGGAATAGGAAAACTCAACTTGGGGACTTAAGGAGTGCATAGAGATCCTCTTCCGGTCAGAACCTTCACTCTTTCTGAACCACCTGTCAAAGAAGCAGTTCAATCTTTAATCGATCATGTCAGCGAATTGCTATACTTATCAAAGGCCCAAAGGGGAGAGATGTTCTCTGCACTGAATCACATCATTTTGGGTAAGCATTTGTTGATTCAACAAGCATTTCCTGAGCCGTCCACAATGACAGACGAAGAAATGTACGACTTGGGACTTCTCACCATAGTCTATCTCAAGGGAAACGAGTTCAAACGAGCATTGATTGATGTCAGCACCACTTTCAATGTTATCCCTCTGAAAACTCTCAGAGCTACTGGTATCACACGACAAGAATCCATCCATGCTCCAATAACAATCACAGATCATGAAGGAACACCCAGAGACGCTTATGGACACATTACTCTCAAGGTGAACATAAACTAGGCATGGACAAAAACAAAATTTTACATAATCCGAGAAGATCCAGGATACGACATGATCCTTGAACGTACATGGGTTCATACTGGAAAGGTAACCCCAACACCTTCAACTTCAGTTGCACATCTCTCCATTGAGGAAAGCTCTGATTCGGGAAAAGAAATAGAGGATGCTTCATTTGAGTATCTGAAGGAAGTAGAATCCTTGACGGAGCTGACATAAAAGCCTGAATAGAATGCAAATGCTTTCATCAAAAGGTTTGGCGATCAGGAAAGTCTCATTCTTCCTCATGTGTCCATATTATCAGTTCTAAAACATGCTGCTTTGGTTCGAGGGCTCTACTCCACCAACAACTTTGTTAGAACATAGCTCGGTTGAACCTACCAAGCGTTGGTATGTCAAGTTTGGTTGTCATATTTTAGTGAACCAAAACTCATTTAAGAGTCGATTGATTTAAATGTACTAGAGTCAACTTCGTATAGGTTACCTTGAAAGTATTAGGATGAGACATTACAAGTATTGCGAAGACTTGAAGAAGTGAAGAAGTACGGAGCTACAACCAAAACATCATCCTTCCACTTGAGGTTAGTGATATTTGACAAGAAAAGATCTAACAATCTGTGTTTGGTGCGATCCATCCTATATGAATTGAATTCATGTCTGATTCAGTTAACATAGATCAAGAAGATGATATACTTCATAAAGGATATTTGTTTTCAAATTCTGGTAAAATCCTTGGACTGTTAGTTCACTAGTTGAACCCAACTCAGAAAATATTAACTACGATGAGTTAATAAGAAAACAAATTATTCTGACAAACAAGTCACATTCAGATGACAGTGATGAGATTAAATTTTTCAGAAAGCTTGCTGACAAATACAATCTAAAGGATAATGCATATTATCCATCTGCCGAAAAAGTTGTCAGAGAATTCTTGATTCATGAAGATGCTGAATCTAAAGGACTTGAATTTGCTCAAGCCAGAAGAGATATATTAGTTAAAACAAGGATATGTAATCTCCAGAATCTCTTAACTAATATACAAGCTCCTAATTATAATAGTCTATCCACCTGTAAGAATCAAGATGAATGTGTTTTAAGGGTTAATTCTTTGACTAGTATCTGGTCAACATTGTCTTACAATGATTATCCCTCAAACAGAGATAAAGATCAACTCATGCATACAAAAACAAAGGATTTCAAATCTTGCTGTTATGTTGTTGATCTAAGCAAGAGTTCTGATTATTTCACAACTCGTAAAACTTCAAGTCACGCTTGTGTTCTGGTTCATAGAACTGATCATTCTGTTATATCAGATCAACTTAGCTGTGACTCTGTGAAAGAAGTTTCTTCTTAGAAAAATCCAAAAGAGAAAGGTATTAGAAAATATCATGATTCCATGAATCAAGATCTTTCACTAGCTCACACCAACAACTGATGTTGGCATTTGGAATTTCCCCAGGAAGTGCTCTATTCAAATAAAAAGGGGAAGTTCTTAAAAGGAGCACGAGAAAAATGAAGATAATTTAATTCTATACTCATAAAAATCTGAAGTGTATTTTCCTATACTCTCAATTCTTGGAAAGTCTATGAGTAATATTCAATAATTACTTCTGTCAGAACTCTTAGGACAAGTTCGGAAATTTTACTGTTGTTTCCGAAAGTATGTGTATTTTCACAAATAAATATACCGTTTTTAGGTATCTCATTCTTGGAAACAAAGTTTGAATTCTTTTATAAGCCATCTTTTGAACCGATTTATCTATATCCTGTTCACGGTCAAAGATGGGTGGAAATACTATTGATATTGAATCTCAACTTTGAAAACTTGAAATCTTTCCGGTTGAGTTTAAGTGCTACTTCTCTGATGAACATAAAAAAAATCATATTTCTTTCGAGCTTATGCTTATGTTAATGAGAGACTTTGAAGTCACTTGTGAGCTTTTGGAATCTGCAGTAGCGAATGAGAAATTGCTTGAGTCAAATCTCTTGAAGTCAATTATGGAATTGAATCTGCTGAAACATAGACTCAATCATCTGATAGAAAAGAAGAGACTCAAGAATCAAAACACTGAAGAAACATCAGTGAACAACAAGAACACCACTAGAGATTAAGTTATATGTTGTAATACTTAATCTAGAAAAATAGACATCAATTTTTTGTTTTCTTTCATTGATTGTATAAATCTATTATGAATAAAGTTATTTGATTTATAATTTTTCTTGTGATAGTTTTTTATTTACATAGCCGGTGCTTGAATGTTTTAATTATTTTCTATGGATGTTTATGGGAAGTTTAATTTCGGTTTTATTACCTTGATATTCAATCTCATAATATGTTGTGAACCCTTATGGTTTGGGTGACTTTTTGATTTAGTAGGATTAAGTTCTAGCCCATGTTGGTAGGCTTTATCAAAGGATCATGAGGGGTTCCTGTAGAAATAATATGTGAAAAAGTCACAATATGTTGAATCGATTTTGGTTTAGCATAAAAGCATATGTGTATCAACGGTTTTCAACTTTTGCTTGCAATTTTTAAAACCGATTTTCAACATTTCTCTGGTAAAGGTTAGTTGTTGTTATTCTTTTGTTCTTGCATAAGGATGATAACATAATGGTATTTCGATATCAATTCACCTTGGAAGAATAAAAGGCGATCATATTGGAGAAGTTGGATGCGAAATTGAGGTAACAATCTTGTTAGTTAATTGTTTTCCTGTTTTATGAAAAGCCTATTTTTATTTGGTATATATATATATTGCTTTTGCTTAAATGAAATTGTGGGTACAATTGATATGTTTATTCCATTGTGTATGTGTGGATGTATGTGTGATTCACTTGGTTTCGGTTAAGTCAAATTATTGTTATCTTGCTTTGTTGTGTGATATCAATCGTTTAGGCTTACGAAAGTTTGGTGCATTTGTGGTGCTTTAATGTTTATGTTATTTCAATTGCTTCCAGTTAAGTAAAACAATTGTTATTTTGCTTTATTATATGGTATCAATTGTTTAGGCTTACAAAATTTCGGTGCAATAGTGGAACTTTAATGATATATGTTGTTTAAATTGCTTCCGGTTGAGGTGAATAATTATGCAAGTTGATTTATTAGTTTGAATGAATTATTTATGGCTTAACGGATGAATATATTGACGGGATGAGTTGTTTAGTCCAATTCGATTTTGGATAAGATAAACTAAGTTAATTCTGATCTTAGTTAGACTTATCAAAGTGGAGGTTTCAGTTATTCAAGTCTAGCCGAATGCCTAAGCAAGGAAATGCTAGTTAACTAACCTAGTATCTGGCTTATTTAAAATCCAAAGGTTTAAGTTATATGGATAATTAGAACCTAATGATAAAAATGAAGTTTATCTTTGTTTTGGTCTTATCAAATGAAGCGGTTGTATTTATACAATCGGTTTAGCAAATGAACTAAGTTGCTTAGTTGATTTTTTGGTTTGTTAAACTAGTTGGGAAAATTTCTTCGGGCAATTATTTCTATGATAACATATCAAAACATAATTACTTTGTAGTTTCAGTTTTGATATTGGTTATAAAAAATGGTATGTGGAACCCTCGTGCTTGACTCAACAGGTTGCAAGTCTATTTTGAGATTTGTAAGATCCTTTTCGTGTTGTCCTTTATTTTTTCGTTTCTTTGTCATTTTTGTGAAAAAAAGGGGGAGAAATATATGGAGTAAACAGGTGATGCTGGTAATAATTTTATGTTGATTGGTGTCACTAGGGAAGAGGACAATGGTGCTTGAACGTTTATCTAACGAATGAGGAAAAGCACAGACTAAAGGGGAGTAACATATCATATGATTGGGATAACAAAGACGTGCGGATTGAAAATCTACCTATCTCACCTTTAGGGGGAGTATGAGCTTTGTTATTATAATGTCAACAGAGGCATTTTAAGGATTGAATCAATGCAGGTTTTGTGCTGTTGAATTCGGGAATCAAGCGTATGTGTAATGAATTATTATAATTTGTTTATCCATATGACTATAAGAGTTTTGTCAATAAAATTGACAAAGGGGGATATTGTTAGAGCATAGCTCAGTTGAACCCACCAAGCGTTGGTATGTCAAGTTTGGTTGTCATATTTTAGTGAACCAAAACTCATTTAAGAGTCGCTTGATTTAAATGTACTAGAGTCAACTTCGTATAGGTTATCTTGAAAGTATTAGAATGAGACATTACAAGTATTGCGAAGACTTGAAGAAGTGAAGAAGTACGGAGCTACAACCACAATATCATCCCTCCACTTGAGGTTAGTGATATTTGACTTGAATTATTCATTCCCTAACGTATATTTCAATTCGTGCATATTGAAAACATAAAACTGTGAAGCATGAACACTCTAGATAGACATAGTATTAAGGAATACAATATGAGGTTTCTTGCTTAACCAATAAAATTTGTATATAAGACATCAACATAATCGTATGAGTGTTATTGTGATTATGTATGGGTATGAGGTGAGGATTTCATCCTAGGAAACAATGTTTTTACATGTGTTTTAAGGAAGTAAGTTCATGATATGTGTTGTGAACTGAAAAGAAAATCGCCAGGCGTTATTGGGGATGTTCTTCATTGCATATCTTATGAACGACCAATATGTGTGATTAGTATAACCTCTCTTGACTTGTTTGTGTTCTTGGTAAAACTATTCATTTGAGGCCTGACTTATGTATTGGTATGACTTTTATTAGTGAAACCGACCTTAAGTAATCACATGGGGTATGATGTTTGTGAATGTCTGGCCATATTTGGGAGAGGGGAACTGACGAGGCGTCGAACTCGCAAAAATAATATTTCTCTACTTTTTACACTAGCAAGTAGTATAATGTAAGCAGGATCGTCCCAAGGGAGGTATGAAGTTTCTAGTTGTTAAGAAAATACTCTTAGCAAAGATGATTGTGTTGTAGAAAATCTGAAAGTTGTAAAATGTATTCAAATATGAGATGGAATTGATTAAAGGTTCATTCTATACCACGGAATACAAACCAAATTGATATATATCCAAGTTCTTTGCATTATCATGTTACTAACAACCCTAGAATAATTAGTACGCTCAACTATTCCGTTACTATCTCCTAAGCTCACCGGATACGGAAGCGCTCGACTACCGGTTCCTACTTGCCAAGTTTCCTAGAGGTACGCTTTCTAGGTATGACTTAAACAAATGCTCTTAGTTTTGTAAGATAAGGTTGCTCCTAGTGATGAACTCAAAAGCATGAATCACCTACTAGTGTTGATTTCTACATATGGATACTTAACAAAGTCCCATCATCAATACCCACATATTTCTACTTGTGTTTATCTTCTCTAGACAATTACAGGTCGAAGAAAATCTAAACTAGCAAATAAATTAAGAATTAATGATTCAATTTCGAACTTAAACCCTTAACAAATAATCCATAGACAATAATAGCATAGTAGAAAATCAATCAATAACATAAATAAATGCAATAGAAAAAGTTATTTCATATCAATTGAAGATTCATATTTCGGGCTTCGAAATCGCCCTTAATCAAAGAGAGTTTTAGCTACTCATAATAATGGAGTTCATCATCAAATATAATAAATGAAATAATGAAGATGAAAATAAACAAGGAAGCAAACCCTAGTTCCAGCTCTCTGCAAAACTCCCATTAGAATAGAAAATACGTGATAAAAGATTGTAGAAGTCTTCCACTTTTGTAGCTTTTTCTCCCTTCCAAAACTAGGTTAAGTCTCAAAAGCCCATTAGTTGGAAATTCACCCAGCCCACGAGAGAGAGAAACCCATGTAGAAATTCTGTCCCAAAAATGCTCGCCGGAAAAATGGGTTTTTGGCCGGAATCCGGCGCCGTAAAGTTATCGCCGGCTACCTGAAAAGTCAAACCGTTAAGGGTCAAATCGGTCAACCGGGTCAACTCGGTCAAAATCAGCGAGTCACATCGAGTTGAAATGATTCAGTGATGAGTCAACTCGATGTCAACCAAGTCAGTTGACATGATTTAGTCCAAACCAAATGTTGCAGTTTACGGCCAAGATAGTTGTGCATTCCCTGCTCTGCAGCTTCAGTTCCAGCCATAACCTTCCTGCAACTCATCAGTCCACCATGAACATTCTCTGTAATGTCACTACCTTTTCAGTTCCAGCACTGCCAAAGATATTGCATTCTTCCCAAGCCAATACCTTCCTTTACACAGCAATTCAACTACTTGTCGGTAACTCAGCACAAACCACTTCTCAATTTCTTTAGCATTCATCAATCTGCAGCTGCACCTGTCCTAACATACACACCTGTAATATATCTCCATCTGTAACAGACTTAGCTTGTAATTCAGTTCAATACCACTTGTTGTTGTCTCCATTTACAGCTGCAATTCAGGTTCATATCGTCTCCATTGCAGCATAACTGCAATCCCATTTAGCTGATCTGCAATCACGGCCATCACCTAGCATCACCTCCATTCCAGCTGCACATCTCCTCCAATCTCAGTACCAGAACCCATCAAATCTAGCTGCACTTTCAGTTCAGATTTAATAGTTCACAAGCAGCTTAATCCAACCCCCAACAAGCTCCTACCTCTCACTGCACATTGCCATCAAACCACTGCCCTGTACTTCAACTTCATTGAACCAGCATCCATCAAGTTACCACCTCCACAGTTTACAATCCACCACCAGCTCATATATACACAGCAGCTGCAGTTCACCATTCATCCACCTTCACATCCATCTACTTACTATCACCACTACATCACCTGCAGTCCACTAGTATCATACCAGCAAGTTCATCCATTACCATTCTTTGAGAAGCAATACAACCACCATTGGAGTACTGCCCAGGTCTGAGTTTGAGACCATCAACACTTTACATTGTATCTTACCACCTGTAACTTCACTTTTCCTTCCTTGACTGTAGCTGCTCATCTAAACAGCATCAGAACTTCCATGAATTCCATCCATCTTCCCTGTATAGCAATCACCTTCCCAGATCAACAACCAACATTAAAACAAGCCACAATCGAAACATCTAATTTCCAACAAACACATCTCTGATTTCCTCTTCTAATCCTCAATTCCATCCTCAGATTCAATTTTACTTCAAACCCTAACTCCAAATTCCATCACAGATTCAACTTCATCTCTGCTCATTCTCAGATTCAACAAAAACCCTAAATTGAGTTCATGATCAACAATAACCCTGTAATGGCTTCATTTCTAACGCCAACAACTTAAGTTACTTCTTAATTTAGTAAAACCCATCTCCAAAAACACCACAGATAAATGAATTGAAGACAAACCCTTTTTTCCTTGACGGCCTTTCATTAGTTCAACAACATCATCTCTGATTCTCATGGTTCTTCAATTTCCCTGAATTGATCGATTTCATCACTAAAATTACAATAGCCGCCATCTCTTGGTTTCAGGTGGTGTAAGAAATACAGCTAATGATAAGAGAAATGATTTCTCTGATTTTCATGTCTTGTGTAGGAAAGTGATGAGGGTGATATAGCCACCCCTGTAGTACTGGATAAGTGCCAACTAGCTCTCAAGTGGCTATCAGTTTCGCGGAACCGACTACCTATTTACTTCCTTGCTTATCCGTAGCTATCTTCGCTCGCCTGTGAATTGAACGCTTTCTCCCTCCTTGCTCCAAATTGTATGATTTGTCCTCCTTTCAAATTCCTCCGCCAGTAGCAGCTGCCTTTTACTCCTCATATTCACTTCTTCTCTTCAGTGAGAGTCATCACTAAAGTTGTCATGCTTTTCAGACAAAAATTTGCATAACTAAATCCGACATACTCTTCAGCCAGGGATGAAGAAATAAAAGCAAATATGAGAAATAATCGCCTCCAATAACATTTGCACCTTTTGCCCTGTTTCTTCTCCTTTTGTTCCAAATGACTCCAAAGTACCTAAATACTCAAAAACACAACATAAGATACATAATTTTACAAGAAAACTAGCAGAGAAAGCATAAACAATAGATAAATATATAGGTGTTTTATACACCTATCAGGAACCGATCATAGTAAGAGGTGCAGTACATCACAAGGGGGAACCGATCCTTATATGAGGTGCATCAAGGTTTATAGATGAAAGGGGAACCGATCCTATGAACATGTGCAACATGTTTTTAGGCAAGGAGGAACCGATCCTATGGACATGTGCATTTCATACAAGTTAGATACCAAATATATGTGGGGAACCGATCCTAGTACCTAGTCAGTCGAATTTTGGTAAGCTAGTGTGACTATGTTCAGTACTCACATGAAGGTAGAACCGAAACTTGTTTTGGTAGAACCGTTACACCTATGACTTGTGATTGAGTGTTACTTGATCAATCACATAGTTCTTGAAAGTCATATGAACCAATTCTAAACTTGTTTGGAAGTGTGGTAAATCGGTTTCAAGTGAGTAAGTATGAAAAAGGTCTTGCAAGAGAAAGATGTCGACACACTTTGAACACGCGCATTAATGTGTATTTTTTTATTGTTCAAAGATATTCCTTAACAGCTTAGAAGGAAATAAATCCCGAGATCAAATTTAAATAAGTTAAGAATCTTTTAATTAAGGTTTTTAATTATGTATGGAAAATAAGAATTAGTAATGTGCATTTGCTAGTTACAGATTTTCCAAAGAGATTTTGATCATAAATTTAGACATTGCATTCATAGGAATTATGAAAACCGAATTTGGGTTAATATGGAAAAATATCTTAAGAATATTTTCGGTTTTGAAAATTCCTTGGTGTCCAAACTTTCTTGTCTATAAATACTTTGAGTTTTCATTTCTAGCAAACTAATCCTTTGTGACAGTAAACTTCCTCTGTTGTACTGTTACTGGTGAAGCCTCCTATCGGAAAGGAGAGTAATCTAATTAGGTGAAATATCTTAAGGCCGCTCAGTTTAAACTCTTCTTTGGGATTGAGAAGCTCTAGTGCGTACCGTTGGTGAGAAACTAGATAATTGCGGTTTATCTTAAGTTTTCGTATTGATTTGATTGACTAACGGTGGTTAAACTTTGATTGCACCTAGTTTGTTTATGCTTAAGAATCTTCTCTTCTGATATAAGATTCACTCAAACTAGTTCAAGGTTTCGACAGGGATCTTTAGACTGTTGTTAGATCTAAATACGATCTTGTGATAATCCATTGTTAACAGACTCCGTTCTATGCGTGATTGATCACAAGAGATTCGAGTAGTTGTGTGTAGGTATTTATTGAAGATCTAAGAAGATTTGAAGACAAAGAAGAGATAAAATATTTCTGACTTGGTTTTATAATCTTTGGTGTGCACAATACTTGGTTTGGTAAAAGAGGATCCAATTAATAATCGGTTTATCCTTGTGGTAGATTGGATTGATTAATTGAGAAGATCGGCGGCATCAACACAGTTCTTTGGATTAAGAGTATTGATTGGATTAATCTTAACGATTACCTTTTGGTGATTGAACATAAGATATATCTTGGAACATGGCAAAGGAATTTATGTTAAGATAAACAGAAGAGCCTTTGTGCAACTCATATCACTTCGTTGAAGAGAGTTGATACCAAACATATTTGTTGTTCCTTTACTGTTTGGAATATGAACCAAAAGAAGTGGTCCAAGTACGTGACTTGTTTACAGGTTGGAGGCGTGGGAATACATACGTAACTAGGTGAACTATGGGTTTAGTTGCTTGGTGTCAACTATACGAA
Source organism: Papaver bracteatum (assembly GCA_023529315.1). Taxonomy (NCBI): domain Eukaryota; kingdom Viridiplantae; phylum Streptophyta; class Magnoliopsida; order Ranunculales; family Papaveraceae; genus Papaver; species Papaver bracteatum. The sequence continues at coordinate 45,756 of JAJJWX010002186.1, forward strand.
GTTGGTTTATTTTGTATAGCGTCTTAATCCCGAGAGTATTCAATTCTGGACTAGGTCTCGGGGTTTTTCTGTATTTGCGGGTTTCCTCGTTAACAAAATCTTTCTATGTCATTTACTTTATATTTCCGCATTATAATTATTTTATTATAATTAAAGTAAATTTCACAAACGTTAATTCATATTTACTTGATATGTGAATCCTATTAAATTTGGTTAAGTCCGAACCTTTGTATCAAGTAAACATACTTCGTTGTTGTATTGTCTCTATCTTGTATCCAAACACGATCACACGAAGTGTGAACCGATTAGTTGCATTGTCTCGACTCAGTCCATAGACAATCACTTTCGGAGAAAGGACTTATAGGAAGGAAATGTTTTAGCTTGAGGTATATTTAGGTACCCTCGTCTTTTCAAACTTAGCAATTGCAAAATGTTATGAATGGATAACCCCGACTCAGGAATATTTCACCAAATGGGTAAGCTCAGAGCTTCTTCAAATCGAGCATACCATCAAAAAGTTTATTGCTAAAGATGTAGCCAAGCATGACAAACAATATCTCAAATGATCTCCCCCGCATGAGTGTCCATACATACCACAGCCATGGAACTCCACTACACGAGGAATTCCGAATCAGCAGAAGATATTCATAGCACGGACGGTCAAGCCTAACAAATTCCAGGAAGGAGATTTAGTTCTCAAAGCAACTAGGCGTAATTCCCATTCTGCAAAGAATTCCAACTGGGAAGGACCCTTCATGATCTCTAAGTCTATCACTGGTGGATACTACATATTGATCAACATGGATAGCAAAGAAGGTATGGTCGTGATACATGAGAATTGGATCAAGGCCTTTGACGTCTAAGGTTTTGGATATTCGGAGTATTGGGTGTTCAAACGTCCAAAATATTTGGCATTTAGAGTTTTCTTTCATTGTATTTAAATTCCTCCAAAATGTTGGCAATACTTGCATTCAGTAATTCAAATTCAGCAATCTATCAAAATTCAGTCTACTTAAATAAAATCTCTATCAAACCCAAGGAAAATCCCCAATCATCTACTTATCCAAAACCAATCAAAGCCAAAAATAAAACCTCACATCTCTCAGAAGTTCAGAAGTTCAAGAGATCATGAAGAGATATCAAAGAAAATCAGCAAATAAATTTGCATCCTTCAAGACTTGTAAGGCCGCCTTCTCCATGTTCAGCTCTTCAGTCAGCCTGGCAATTTTGTCTTCCTTCTCCATCACAACGTCATTAGGAAAGGGTATGTTATTTTCACATGAGTCCTTAATAGCATTCATCTTCTTAAGAAGCCACTTCATGTTGAAGCCAAATCTCTCAGAATTCTCCAAGTTGAACTCTCAATAAAAGATTACATATGGAGTCATAGTATTCTTATCCCTAGTGCATATATCACTTATCACACACAAGATAACGCTTACTTGCATTGTTAAGGAATAAGCATGCTACGGGTCTATAGTAATGACGATGTGACCAAATTTCTTCCATATTTTCTCGTACAAGTTAGCATATCCAATGGGAACGCTGAATCCACCAACTAGTTCATGGTATGGGAGTGATGCATCAAATGGGGGATCAAAATCAACTCCTGCACTTGGGTATTCATGCACCACTATACGGTTTTCAATTACTGGAGCAATTTCTACAGCAGCAATCTTTTCAGTCTCTTCTACTCGCGGCTCAGTTCCTTTCATCACTGAAGCAACAACAATCAAAGTCTCAGTCTCCTTAATTTATTCAACAACAACACTCTGATGGCCTTGAAGTGCAGAGATAGTTGCATCTTTATCAATAACCCCAAGGTTGCTCGTTTCATCATTATTGGCTCCTTCATTCTCAACTTCAGTATTTTGCACCTAATACGAAGATTACATGAGATTAGGACCATCCAAGCATAAAACCAAAAAAAATTATAAACTACAACACACAAGTGGTCTAACATCATCAAAGTTCTTCATTCTACATGCTATATGTCAACAAATAACGTGACAAGTCACAAGAACACGTTTTACAACAAGCTCTCCTGAGAATATTTTACACTGCCCTGTACAAAATTATGAACTGGGAGCAATTGGTGAGGAATCAAGGGTTCATTTATATACCATTCTCTTCGTATGGATGTTATATACAACAAAACAAAATTTCATAACAAACGGATGAATGAGCAAAAATATGTGGTCGAAACTTCGGACTACATGATAGCTGAAATCTTCATGAAAGTCTCCTGGATGTTTACTGTTTCGTCTATTTCGACCCATAAACGTATCAAAACTTAAAATTCTTCTTTGTTAAAGCTTGGAAATTTTCTGGGAATAAGGATACATATGTGGACTACGAAAATCTGACACTGTATGAATATCTTATGGCGTTTTTGCTAAAAAACTGAGTTCTGAATTTTCTGGTAACGTATTTTCGGCAAAGCTTTTTATATATTCGCATTCATTCTCGTTCATTCACCCATAAATCAACAATTTTATGCTTCTATGGATAAAATGCAAGAGAAACTCTTACTTGGGTGACTTCTGACGCGTTCAAAGAACCAGAATTGCTCGTATCAGCATCAACAACACCATTATTCGGTTTCGAGCTTTGAGAGTTTCCTTTATCTCCATTTTCCGAACGAGCATCATTAGGGTTCTCCATCTCCGTGGAGACATCCTCTTGGATATATCCTTAAATAATTAGCATTTTTTCTACAAAACATCATTGTAGTTGCAGGAAATCCTACAATACATCCCTCACAAGAATTCATAATAATCAACACATCTTTTTGATAAAGAACAACACTTTTTATTAATGGATTATACAAATGTTACAGGAAAGAAATGGAATCAAGAATACAACTATTGTTTTGGACTTTTTCTCTCCTCAAAACTTTCTCAATATTCCAAAATTGATCCCCCCCCCCCCTTCTCTCTCCTGCCTTTCTCTTTATATAGGTGTTTACATAGTGGATGACAGTTCACATACAACTCATATTTTCCCTATTTTAGGATCCCGTGCTACGTTCTCTCAGGCTCTCTTTATAATTTCCCAGGCTCTCTCTCTCTATAATTTCGCAAGCTCTGCTACATTCTCTCAAGCTAAGAAAATAATTAAATCTCGCACGCTAATAAAATGTGTTGTGCGATATTTGGATCCTACAATCATAATTGAATATACGAAGAAATGCTTACGTCTTCTTCTTCTTCTTCTTCAATCAAGTCTCGGAACCTGTCTACCTAGCAGTAGAGAACTGAAGACCGTCAATACTCGATGAAGTAAAATTCTGCAATAGAATAGCAAAAGTTGGTTTTAAGATCCTAATTACATGGATGAGAAGAAGTCATGATGAAAGAGATATTGATAACTCACCAAACAAATCACTGGGGACTTTATGGTGTTAGGTAACATCTTATAATTCTTACTCCTGCATTTTCCACCATGAATAGTCGCTTCAGTTTCTGAGAGGTTTACATCGATTTGTGGTTTTATGTAACGACCGTCCTGTAGAAAATTTTGATGCAATAATCAAAATGTAATTATCATAATCTTATGAAGACTTCGTAAAGAATACTTACTTGTGAACATCCTGGAGATGTTTTTCGTTTATCACTACTAGGGAAATGCTTCAATCTTGGTTGGGTAGGAATCATCTCAGCAGAAGGAGGCTCCTTCACTAAAGGTTGATCAACTCTCACGAAATCGAGTAAACGTCTGAGTTGTTGACCCCAAAAGTCTATGTAACCTGGAGTTACATATGTGACTTTCTTATAGTTGGGGAACCATAATTCACTTCCTTCCACATATGTGTGGTCCAAACGGGTCATGAGCTGTTCAACTGGGGGTTTTCTTCTTCGAAAAGTCGGAACACACTGATCCATACCCATTTTCCGAGCTGCCCTATCAATATTATATTCTTCCACCAAGAATTCACCATGTATTATGGATATCAGATGACCAGGAGTACAACTTAACATAAAAGACCTCTCGCCATCGTTCAAATCAGTACCAGATTTCAAAGTCATACTCTCTTCAGCATTAAAAGTTGTCAATTGAGAGATGTAAGGAGGAACTGATACCCATGGGAGGAAGTTGAATTTTCAGATTCACGGTCTAAGACATCAACAAAGCGAGTCTTGAGTCGAGGCTATTTTGTGGACCAACGCATGATCCTGGCATTGGCCTTCTTAAAGAAAACATGGCGAGCATCAGTGTTCAATCCTTACAAAATGGTACGTGGAATGGGTGCATAATTCTTGAAATGCTTCCACATCAAAGCTTGAATAAACATCGTATTAGCATAACATTCAATCTTCATAAAACCATTTGAGATGCTGGAGTCTATAATCAAGGAGTCCAAGTTAGAGTACAAAGAACCTAGGAACAAACTACCTATTGGGAGTTGCTCATCCTGAGCCATCTTAATTGCAAATGGAATCACTAATGGCTTCAACAAATTTCCAACATCTTCAAATGCATCTCTGGATAGCCATAAACACAAGAAAGCAGCAATAGATAACGTACCTTCAACAGGCCACTCCAGAGGAGTATCTCTTGGACACCAGTGTATTAACCAATGAGAATAAAAACCTTTGCTGCCAGATGCCTTATTAATCTCCTCCATTATGGTTGTCAAGATATTAGAGATTGCAATTTCCTTTGATGAAGAAAGACATTCAGGAAGATTTCTCGTGATTGGAAGATGCAGCAAGGCAACAACATCTTCTAAAGTAATGGTAAACTCTCCCCATCTTCATATGAAAGAGTGAGTTGGAATACACCAGCGAGAAAGTAGAGCTACTATACCTCACGCATCATGAAAAATGAACAAATCTCCAGAAGCTTGAATAACCCGTATTACTTGTGCGTCATGCAACTTGGCTCGAACACGAGGTAAACCTAGCATGTACCTCGCCCATCCAGAAAACTTTTTCAAGGGCCGTCGAGAAAGCTTGAATTCAATGATCGATGCAGAAAAATATCCTCGTTCAAGACAAAACCGAATAACTGCCTGAGGAGTCACCAATTTTTTCTAAGTAACCTCTCTGGGATTTATCAGAAGACGAAATGCTGGAGTTTTGAGATGCTTTTTAGGCACTTGATCTATGAAGAATGCATCCTCTATGTTTGGAGCGTTCTTAATTCCAGGAGTTTCATCTTCACCAATGGAAGTCTCATCCATGCATGAATCATCCTTAGAGGCATCATTATTTATGTATGAATCTTCCCTGAAGGCATGATTATCCACACATGTATCATTGGCTTGGGAATCAGACATCCTTGCGAAGTAGCTGTAACATTCCCACAATATTCCACTTCAGTATATCATTCATACAAGATGCAAACATCAGCGAAATGAAGTACTTGGAAAAATGCTCATGCAAACATCCACAAAATGGTAATTCTCAACTCTTACCTTTTTTACGACTCCACTAACAATAGTGATTGTAATGCAAGAGTTAACACTTCAAAACTTGCTCGCTTCTTCGAACCTACAAAAGATGAGCAAAAAACTCAGATTTTCATAAAACCATGAATATTTCTACTGTGTGAACATTCACCATGGAATTATGAAAAATAAAACATTATTTCATCATAATTAATTGTTTACTTCTAACGGCTGCACAAAATTCAAGTTTTGATTTTTAAAGAAATAATTTATATATTTATATATAAAAAACGTGATTAACTCACGTAAATAAAAAAAAAACATTTTGACGTGAGCAAGGAACACTAAATAAAATTCGTGGGATACTCCACGGTTTCATCAAAATAAATAAATCCCATGGACAGGTCATGGTTTTATAAAAAAAAAAAAACTTTCCTTCGTACTAACATACGTCTTCGAAATGAGGGTTTATTTCGATTTTGTGAAAGCTCACATCTTTTAAGATAAATTTTTGGTTTTCATGAAAGCTCATAAACAAAATTTTATCACTGGACACAAGTCTATGCATGAAAAAATCTCTCCTATGTCGGGGATTATTAATAATTTCTCAAACTAACGATTGAACGAACATACATTTTCAAAAAACAAGGGTTTTTAACAAAAATCACACTCATATATGCACATGTATATAATCCCAACATTATCAAAGAATGAACAATCCATGAACTCAGAAAAAAAAAAAAGCTTACCTGGTGGGTGGCCGGAATATGGTCGGACGGTGATCGACGGCGACTGTAGGCGGCAAAGCGCCGACGATTTTTTTTCCTTTTCTCTGACGTGAAGATGAGGAGGAGATGAAGGTGGTGGTCAGTCGTGGGAAGTTGAAATAAAAAAAAAGGGATTAATTCCTTTTATATCAAATTTTATTTCCAAAACCTAATTTTACAAGGATTTCCTTTTCGGGTCGGGCCCGTGAGTCCTAAATCGATCAAGGTCCCATAACCAAATCAGCAGTTCAACACCAATTCATGCTTAATAGGTGACGTTCTATCATGCCACTGGAATCTTCGTTCAAGCTGTGGTTTTCTCGTACTATCAAGAATCCGGTAAGGTCTTATCTTACGACTAAGTTCAATTGCTTATATTGTTTGTAACGGAAAATCACCATTCAGTGCTGACTGAGGAACATATCTGTCCCTCACTATGCATGGGACTTAATGTAGATGGTGGATTTTTGACAAGGGCTAAAATCATAAATCCATAATTGTATGTACTCCTGATCCAGCAATTAGATGAGTATTGAGGCTCATGTCTCTTATCGAAAGCATGAAAGCTCATGCCACAAGAATATCTGACTGAGAATACTGTCTCTCAGATTATATGTAAATATGTATTCTCTCAGCTGAGGCAACTGCATATCTCGTGAATACTGAGAAATTTTAGTAATTACTTTTATATAGAATCGAAAGATTGGATGGCTCCTAGACAGCTTGCCTGCTAGTATAGAGCGATAACGTCTTCAGGATGTAACAATGTTTTCCCTGACTATATAAAAGAAAATATGACGCTTCAACAATCTCATATCACTCAATTCCTGAATAATTAATGCTCGTACTAGTATAGAGCCATCAATTAATTATTCTTAAAATCATTAGATTCATTAACTGAATCCCTGGAAAATATTCAATGTTTTTCATAATATTCCGTTACTTCAATTTATGGTTCTTCCCAGCAGAATTCCATGGGTTAGTAACAAATATTCAACACACGGGCATTTGAGCTACCTTCAAGTAAGCCCCAACCAAAATGATGGAGATGTACTCAAAAATAATGTATTAACAAGCACCTGAATTCATTTCAAAATATGACGAGACGATGAACCTATGCAAAATAGGAAAGAAAATAATAAAATATTAACCAAGGCGCTGAGGGACTGGGCCCACCGGCCATCCGGTCGTGCCGTGACCTTAGTTAGCAATTCGTAGTACGGCATACATATGAGTATTATACGAATTTGTAAAAGCCAAGTTCGGTCAAAAATCCGGTCAACGATTCGTGATTCTACATACGTACGTGTATAAATCGATTTAATAATTTGAGTTCGGTATGGAAAATACGGCAGACATTGATTAATAAAATAATATGTTTTTAGTGTGTGTAGGAGCATGACTCTAACACCAACAAATGGCTGGGGCAGTGGTTGAAACTTATTCTTAGGACGCCACAGATTCGTGGTTCGAATCTCTGCACCTTGTTTTTGCGATTTTTTTTTTTAAAAGACGAGTTTTGAGGGTTATTAGTCTGTGGGCTGCAAATCACGTTGGGCTTCGGAGAATATATAGTTGGGCTTCTAATTACACTTAGGATAAAGTGACAAACTAGCTGGTGATCCTAACTTCCGATTAATTCGCGAGTTCGTAAAAATCGCGATTTATTCGCCCAGCTCACAAAACACGCGAATAAGGTTCGGGAGTTCAGTAGTTCGGCCGTATAATTCTGGAACAAATGTTACGCAAAAGTTCGTGAATAATTCGCGTATGAAATGCCGAATTGCTAACTAGAGCCGTGACCAATCCCACGCCCAATTCTATATTTTATCATATTATTTTATTATTTTCCTTGATCTTATGAAAATCCTTTCATTTGAACAAATATCCTTCGTTTTAAGAAAACTCCTCAGTTTCATGGTGTTTTCTTCGCATCAAGGAAATAATATAAAATTGGGAAAGGTGTCATGGGACCGTGTCTACTAGCCGGCCGGTTATTCCCTAGTCATGGCCAGTCCCACACCTCATGATTCCTCAATATTTTATTATTATTTCCATAATCTCATGAAAACTCTTTAATCTCATGATATTTCCTTCAAATCATGAAAATTAATAAAAAATTAGGGAAACTCGTGGGACCGGGCCCTAGCTAGCCGGTCATGCCCTAGCCGGTCCCACACTCCCCTTATTTTTTTTACGTTTCCTTGATCCCATGAAATTCCTTGATTTCATGATGTTTCCTTCAAATCATGAAATAACACATAAAATTAGGAAAAACTCACGGGACCGGGCCCTAGTCAGTCGACCATGCCCAAGCCGGTCCCACATGCCCATATTTTTTTTTATTATTATTAATGTTATTTTTTCCTTCATCTCTTGGAAACTCTACCACTTCAAGGAAACTCCTTGATTTCAACAAAACTCCTTAGTTTCAACAAACTCCTTGATTTTATGATATTTCCATAAAACCATGAAAAATATAATAAAATTAGGAAAATGCTATGGGATCGGCCTCATTAGCCGACCGGCCATGCCTTGGCCATAGCCGGTCCAACACTTCATGATTCCTTATTTTTATTATTATTTTTCCTTCATCTCATGAAGTTCTCTCAGTTTCAGCAAAATCCTTAATTTCTCCATATTTTCCCAAATGTTGCTCAAACGCACATCAGAAAATATCAAAATTCTCAGAACTGATATACGAACACTTTAGTGACGTGAGCATGTTACCTTGACCGACCAAGGTTGGCTCTTTGGCTTGCAAGGAGTCGGTCCCATGCATTTTCACAATTTGACCTAATTTGCGCAATTGCACGTATTAGGTCCAAAACTCTTCCAAACAATTTGGAGCTTCATGGAAAGATCATTATTCGATCACGTGACCACCCAGGGCTGGTTTAATGACCCCTCGGTCGGTCCCTTATCTCTTCATAATTAATTAGGTTTTATCACCTAAGGCTCAGGAGAGCATTATTTTAATGATTAAACTAGCATTTAATCATACTTTCATTAATAAAATCAATAAGTCTTCAAGAGACCTTGGTATTTTCTCACATGAGCATCTGGGCGCTATATGGTCGAGCCATAATCCCATGTAGCCGGTCCCTCCTTATTTTTATTATTATTTTTCCTTCATCTCATGAAGTTTTCTCAGTTCAGCGAAATCCTTAATTTCTTTATATTTTCCCAAATGATTGCTCAAACGCACATCATAAAATATCAAAATTCTATGGACTGCGACACGAACACTTTAGTGATGTGAACATGTTACCTTGACCGATCAAGGTTGGATATTTGGCTTGCAAGGAGCCGGTCCCATGTATTTTCATAATTTGTCCTAATTTGCGCAATTGCATGTATTAGGTCCAAAACTCTTCCAAACAATTTGGAACTTCTTGGAACGATCTTTATTCGATCTCGTAACCACCCAGGGACGGTTTCATGACCCCTTGGTCGGTCCCTCATCTCTTCAGAATTAATTAGGTTTTATCACCAAAGGCAAGCATTTTTTTTTTATGATTAAACCAGCATTTAATCGTCATTTCATTAACAAATCAACAAGTCTTCAAGAGACCTTGGTATTTGCTCACGTGAGAATTTGGGCACTACATGGTTGACCCATAATCCCATGTAGCCAGTCCCTCCTCCACGCTGTGGTTTATCTTCAATAAATCATCAGTTGATCAAATTAGGGTTTTGAGTCCAAGGTTCATAATTCCAGATTCAAATGCTAATAATTTTACGTTGATCTCATGACCACCATTTTATTAATTATACTCAGTTCAGTTGCCAGTATTCTGATTTAATACTTTATTTGGTCATGCTACCAATAATTCATCAAATGAGCAACATTTGCTCAGACGAGCCATATTTGCTCAGACTAAGGAATATTGGTTCAACTATCAATATTCAATAATTCATCAAATTAGAAACATTCACTCAGATGAACAATATTTGTTCGTACTAATGAATATTGGTTCAACTATCAATATTCAGTAACTCACCAAACGAGCAATATTTGCTCAGATGAGCAGCATTTGCTCGCATCAAGGAATATTTATTCAACTATCAATATTCAATGACTCATCAAATGAACAATATTTGTTCACTTTAGCTATCAACATTTATTCGAGAATTATACCTCTGTCTCAACAGACATGTTCAATTCGTGAGTTTCAGAATATTTGCAAATCACGTTCAACTCAGCAATACATGGACTCATCATCCCACAAAGTCATCAACTGGCTAACTAAAACCACGAGACATCAATCGTGTCATATGGGGGATATTAACTACGGTTTTAGTCTGGCGGTCTATGGCACATGTGTTCATATACACGATGAGAATGTGAGAAAGTCGTGCAATCAGTTGGAGGAGTTAACAAAGTAGTGGATATAAAATCAACCAAGTCTCCGCACGTTGAGCAACTGGTTTTAACAAGATTTACACTTCTCCACTTTTTGATTCCATCAATTGTCACGCTTCATGGGATCATGGTGTTTACAATTCTAACAACATAAATAAGTCTCTGAATCATGATTGAAAGGAGGATAATCTCACGTCAGACATACAACAAGAGATTAACAACTCAACATCTGAGCAATTACTCTCAACAGAGGAAAATTCAATCATTCAGAACTTATCTTATTTCAGAATATATAGCACACCTACAACATCGATCAACATTGATCTCACACATTTCTCTGCTTCCCTCCTACAGATCGACCCATCTTCTCTTGTAACCGAATTTTCTCTGGAACGACCATTGTCTTGGTTTAGGCCGGAGTACTACAGATTAATCTCTCGAAATTCAAAGCACCCCCTTCTTGCAGTGCATCGGTGTGAGGTTTAACAGTTCGCTCGGTTCAAGGAGTTTCCTCCGCACGGTCGTCTCCTCAATTCCGTAAAAACCAGCAACTCGTTTTCCCCCATCTATAATAAGATTCACTCAAACTAATTCAAGGTTTTGACAGGGATCTTTAGACTATTGTTATATCTAAAGATGATCTTATGATAATCCATTATTAACAGACTCCGTTCTGTGTGTGATTGATCACAAGAGATTCAAGTAGTTGTGTGCAGGTGTTTATTGAAAATCTAAGAAGATTTGAAGACAAAGAAGAGATAGAAGATTTCTGACTTGGTTTTATAATCTTTGGTGTGCATAATACTTGTTTTGGTAAAAGAGGATCCAATTGATAATCAGTTTATCCTTGTGGTAGATTGGATTGATTAATTGTGTAGATCGGCATCAACACAATTCTTTGTATTAAGAGTGTTGTTAGCTTAATCTTAACGATTACCTTTTGGTGATTGAACATAAGATAGATCTTGGAACCTGGCAAAATATTTTATGTTAATATAAACATAAGAGCCTTTGCGCAACTCATATCACTTGGTTGAAGAGAGTTGATACCAAACAAATTTGTTATTTCTTTACTGTTTGGAATATGAACCAAAGGAATTGGTCCAAGTACGTGAATTGTTTACAGGTTGGAGGCATGGGAATACAATCGGAACTAGGTGAACTATATGTTTAGTTGCTTGATCTCAACTATACGAAGTTGGTTTATTTTGTATAGCGTCTTAATCCTTAGAGTATTCATTTCTGGACTAGGTCCTGGAGTTTTTCTGCATTTGCGGTTTCCTCGTTAACAAAATCTTGTTGTGTCATTTACTTTATATTTTCACATTATAATTATTTTATTATAATTAAAGTAAATTACACAAATGTTAATTCATATTTACTTGATATACAATCATATTGGGTTTGGTTAAGTCCGAACCTTTGTATCAAGTAAACACACTTCGTTGTTGTATTATCTCGATCTCGTATCCATAGACAATCACACGAAGTGTGAACCGATTTGTTGTATTGTCTCGACTCAGTCTATAGATAATCACTTTCGGAGAAATGACTTATAGGAAGGAAAAGTTATAGCATGAGGTATATTTGGGTACCCTCGCCTTTTCACATGGTGATTACTTAGGACCGGTTACACCAATTAATAAAAACTAGTCATACAAAATCATAAGTTAGGCATTGTGATTAGTTAAACCAAGATACATAACAAAGTTACGATCGGTTCTATCATCTCACACATATTGGTAATCCAAAGATTTGCAATGAATAGCCGTACCAATAAGCCTAACGATTTCCCTTTTGATTCATAAAACAAGTTCATGAATGTACTTCCTTTAAAAAAATGTAAAACATTGTTTCCTAGGATGAACTATTCACCATAACCCATTCACATAATCATAAAAGTATATACAAGATTATGTCGATGTCATAGCTATGAAGTTCAAAAGATAAGCGTTATACTTTGTAGTCTAATTCCCTAATAAAATGATCATACAAATATGACCAAGTCACATCACTAGAGAATTATACAATATGTACAGTATATACAGCGTCGCAGTTATGTTTTCAATATATCACGACTTTAAGGATACGTTAGGAATGAAGCAGTTCAAGTCAATATTACTAACCTCAAGAGGAAGGATGATGTTGTCATTTTAGTTCGCTTCTTCTTCACATTTTTCAGGTCTTCGGAGTAATACTTGTATGTCTCAACATTCCTAGACATTCTAGTCTAACCTAAACGAAGTTAACTCTAGTATATAATCAAGCGACTTTAGATGAGTTTTGACACACTAAAATATGACAACCAATCTTAACATAATAATGCTTGGTAGGTTCAACCGATCTATGCTCTAACAATCTCCCCCTTTGTCAATTTTAGTGACAAAACTCTTATTACATATGGATAAACAAATTACAAGAATTCATTTTACATACGCTTGATTCCAAGTTTCAATAGCACAAAAACCTACATATATTCAATCAATAAATATCGTTGTTGACATTTGAATAACAAAGCTTATACTCCCCCTAAAGGCAAGCTAGGTAGATATTCAATCCAAACATCTTTGTTATTCCCCTTTTGTAGTCAGAATTACTACACAACAATATGATATGTTTCTCCCCCTTAGTCAATACTTAACTCGTTCGTTGGATATAACGTTTAAGCACAATTCTCCTTTCATTAGTGATTGCAAATCACTTGTTTACTCCATATATTTTTCCCCTTTTTGTCACCAAATGACAAAGGTTCGAGCAAATAAAGGACAAACCGAAAGAATCTTACAAATATAAAAGACTTGTAAACAACATATAAGAGTTAAGCACGAAGGTTTCACATACCACTTTAGATCACCAATATTAAAACCGAAACTACAAGTAATTTAGTTTTAATATGTTATCAAGGAAACAATTGCCCGAAGAAATTTTCCCTAATAGTTTAACAAATCGACTAAGAAACTTAATTCCCTTGTTAAACCGATTGCAAACATACAATCACTTATTTCGATAAGACCAAAATAAAGATCAGAATTAACTTTATTTTTCTCATCAGGCTTTAATTATTCAGACAATAACTTAGACCTTTCTCTTTAGACAAGACAAACACTAGGTTAGTTAACTAGTTTTTCTTGTCAAGGCATTGGTTAGACTTGAATAACCGAATCCTCCAATTTGATAAGTCTAACTAAGACCATAATTAACTTAGTTTCTCTTACCCAGAATCGATTTGGACTAAACAAATGATCCCGTGTTTTGTTAAGCCATAAATAATACATACATACCAAACTAAATTGACTTGCACAATTATTTTCTTAACCTGAAGCAGTTGAAATGAACATAGACATTATATCACCACAATTGCACCTAATTTCATTAAGCAAAAACACTTGATACCCAACAATAAAGAAGATACCAAACAATAAGCCAAGTAAATTGACACAGTTTTTCTTAACCGGAAACAATTGAATCACACATACACACATTCATACACAATAATGGAACATATCAATTGTACCAAAATTTTGTAAAGCAAAAGAAAAATATATGCAATATAAACAGGCTTTTCTTAAATAGTAAAACCATTAACTAACAAATTTGTTACCTCAGATTCCGCAGCCTCTTCTCCCCAGAAAGATACATTATTAAGCGCAAGTTCAAGTAAGAACTCTCCCCCAGTATGTTTTCATCCTCTCGCAAGAACAAAATAACAACAACAAAAGAAACCTTTACCAGAGAAAGGTTGAAACGGTTTTAACTAATGCATGCTAATAGCAAAAGTTGAAAACCCGAAACACATATATTATGCTAAACACAACTCATGTAAACATAAAATTGATTCAACATATTGTGACTTTTCACATATGAGTTTCAATCAAAACAATTTATGATCCTTTGATAAATCCTACCAACATGGGATAGAACTTAATCCCGTTAAACCAAAAAGCCACACAAACCATAAGGGTTACATCATATGAGATCGAATATTAAGGTTAATGAAAACCGAAACCAGACATCCCATAAACCGAATACACATAGAAAAAACATAAACATTCATTCACAGGCTATGTAATCGGTAACTATCACAAGAAATAATTTTATTCATAAATAATGATAGTTTTATTCAAAATAGACTTTATATAATATAATGATTGAAGCAAATAAAAAGATTGATGTCTATTTTTCTGAAAAGAGGAAGGTATACTACTACTTATTTGTCAGTTGCTCATCAGATTCTTGCTCAGAGTCTTAGTCCTCTTCGCCTTTTAAAAACTCAACATTGATCTCTAAGATTCCTTTTAGAGTTTCTGGATCATTTCGAGAGGCAAAGGCTAACTGTTTCTGAATCCAAGACGTAAAATATGAAACAAGAGGTCACAATTGCTATATATTTGAGCAGTTGAAACATTAGTTCCTCTTTTATTTCCTGTTTTACTCATTTGCTTGATAATTCCCTGAGAAACTGTTTTAGTGACTATTTCATCTCCAAATCCCCTATAGTGTTTTCACACATGTTGGTGATGAGACGGGGAAATCCAAGATTTCTCTGGGACGTTGTGGCATTAATGGATTCAAAGATTTTGATCATTTGATTTATAATCATTCCACATATATCAATTTTCTTATCACCTTCAAGAAGGAAGTATACAAGCTCAGCAAATTCCTTGTCCCATTTTGATGTATCTCTTGTACAAGCAAAGAGAGTTGTTATAGAAAGTTTACCGAAAACCCTTAAGTAGAAGGGTGTTTCTCTGGTTAACATTCTTCCATTTTTCCAGCCAACATATTTTCCAGTGATACATTTTGAAATGTTATCGTGGTCAATTTCAAATCCATAGATCAAACTCTCGCATTGTAATTGATGATCTTTGATATCACCTTTCTGTCGACATGATGATATGTGTATCCCACAAGAGTGCTAAACATAAGATTCTCATGATTAATATTATGAATATTAGCATAGAAGATTCTTACTATGTCAGGTGAAAATTTCAAACCTAAAAAATTTCCCCAGTTTCTGTCTTGAACAAACTTCAATATTTGCTTTCTGAAACATCTGAACAGAACCTCTTCTCAGCAGTGAAATTTACTCCTTGATATCTCTCAAAATATATACTATCCACAAAGATTGTGAGTTCATGTTTGTCTTTGATCAAGTGAGGGTACTTGATTTTCTCAATATCACCATAAGGAATAAATGGATTCAATTCCAGTTTGTCAGTTTCAGGCGTTTTTTCTCTTGACTTCCTTTTTCTCATATTTTCAAGTTTTGAAGAAATATGAAATCCTAGTTTCTGTTCTGAACAACTTCTCCCAAGATGTTTGTGAAAACACCACAAAATAATCTTCTTTTATAGGGAGTGAAGATAACGATTTTCGGAAATAACTAGTTTTAGGAAATCCTTCCAAAACCGGAAACCTTATTTTGTGGGGAAACAAATCTGATTTCGCAACTAGGTCTTTCTTTTGGAAAACCGATTTTTCTTGGACCGGATATATATTATGGATCAATTTTATATTTATATCCAAGTGTTTGTTAACTCCATAATTACCAAAAGATAATTTTTACAATTCATTCAAGAATTCTCCAGTATAGTTTACAAAAGCAAGGTTGAGCATAACAAGATATTTACAAAAAAATACCTTTAGAATCGTAAATCCAGTAATACTTTAAGAGATCACTTGCTTCATTAAAACAGTTGAGGGGTGTATGAAGCAATCCATTGTAAAATATCATTATTAAATGAAAAATCATTCTTTGTAATTTTACAAAGATCCCAAAATCGCATCCTAATCAGCGATACATTGACAGTCTTATATCTAAAAATGTGTACGTATATATTTGGGTAACCAATCCAAAATATATTTAAGATACCAGATTTTTCAAGAAAAAAATAGTCATGGTTCATATATAGAAAAATCTTATGTGGAATCTTGTGCATTTTCGAGATAAAACATGTGACATAGAATAATTTATCATTGTTACTAAACTTGTTAGTATTCAATACCATGAGATACAATTCTATGATAACTGAGGGATTATGTAAGTCATTCAAGACATATATAGACTTAATCCCAATCCCTAACAAATTTAGGAACAAGAGTATTATATACTTCATTCGTGTTTTCCACCACGAGTTTTTGAAGTAGTCAAATCCTGCTACTACGTTAACTGAATCATCCATTTGTTTCTATTCTTATAGGTTGGATCGCACCAACACAAATTGTTAGATATTTTCATGTTTGCCTGCTCTAATACCAATTGAAAAGACGAGGGTACCCAAATACACCACAATCTTTTATTTATCCGCCTATAAGTCCTCTTATCGAAAGTGATCGTCTATGGACTAAGTCGAGACAATGCAACAAATCAGTATTCACACTTTGTGTGACTGTCTATGGATACAAGATCGAGACAATACGACAACCAAAGTGTGATACTTGATAATAGGTTCAGACTTAACCAAACTTTATAGGATCACTATCAAGTATGTGCGAAGTTAACGTTTGTGTAATTTACTTTAAATTATATGTAAACAAATATAATTGCAGAAAATAAAAGTAAATCACACAACAAGATTTTGTTAACGAGGAAAACTGCAAATGCAGAAAAACCCCGGGTCCTATTCCAGAATTGAATACTCTCAGAATTAAGCCGTTATACAAAATCTACACCAACTTTGTATAGTTGAGACCAAGAAACTACCCCTAGTTCACTTAGTTTCCTCAGTATCCCTGCGCTTTCGACATCGATGAGTGCACGCACTGGAAAAATTCCTTTGGATCGCATTCCAAACAGTAAAGGAACAACAAATCTGTCTGGTAACAAATATTTCGATTCTTTTAAGATAAAGATATCTCAAGTCATATGCAAAGGCTCTTCCGTTTAATCTAATAAACTCCTTTGTCTGGTTAGATCAATCTATCCAATAACTACCAAAGTAGTCAAGTTTAGATTTGCAATCAATCAATATAGATTCCAACAAGAAACTATAAAGTGATGCCGGTCTCACGCAACTAATCAATCAAATAAATCTGATTCTAGTTGGATCCCAGACGATCAAGGTTTGTGCACACCCAAAGATAAGAGAACCAAATAAGAAATCTTCTCTGTCTTCAAATCTTCTTTAATCTTTAATAAACACATGCACAACACCACTTAAATCTCTTGTGATCAATCACACACATAACGGAGTCTGTTAATAATGGATTGTCACAAGATTTCTTTAGATCTACAAATACTTCTAAATATCTTGTTGATACTTCGATCTAGTTTGAGTGAATCTTATATCAGAAGAGAAGATTCTCAAGAATAAACAAACTAGGTGCAATCAAAGTTTCAACAACCATTAGTCAATCAAATCAATCAAAAACTAATAACACTGCAATTATCTAGTTTCCCACCAACGATACTCGTAGAGCTTCTTGATCCCACGGAAGACTTTAAACGAGCAATCGTAAGAGATTTCACCTAATTAGGATACTTTCCTCTCCGATTAGACGGATCCACCAGAAACAACAATAATGAAGTTTGCGTGGCTCTTAGGATAGTTTGCTATAAATGCAAACTTAGGTATTTATTGACCAAGGATGTTTGGACACCAAGGAATTTCCAAAACAGAAAATATTCTCAAGATATGCAATGAATAATAAAATTCGGTTTTCCTAATTCCAATAAATGCTTATCCAAAATTTCTGAAATCTCTCAATAGAAAATCTCCAATTAGTAAATGCACATTACTAATTTTTATTCTCTAAAGATATGCATTTAATTGATGGTAATTAAAGCATATCAAACCAAAAACCTTAATTAAAAGATTCTCAATTTATTTTGGCACAAGATCTCCTTGAGTAGTAAGGAATATCTTTGAACAATAAATGATAAGAGTTACTGTACGTGTTCAAAGTATGTTGACATCTTTTCACTGTAAATCCTTATTTATATTTACATGGATTTGCATTCTTGGAATATGTTATACCACACTTCCAAAAAAGTTTAAAATTAGTTGATAAGCACGTTTATGCTATATTTTATACCCATATTTATATTAGTTAGAACTCGATAATTTTACTAATACCATTATTTTAGTGCTTTTATAGAAAGTACAAGCGAATTCGATCGTTTGGAAAAATAGTAGCTAAATGGAAGCTAAAGACAATAATCTACAGTGCTACTACTCATCAAATCAAGAGAGAGAGCCCACTATGTCAAGCACCTAAACGCACTATAGAGAGACGGCTTAATCGATGAATTTGTGAGATGCCAACTTAGTCAGTCATGACTGGGTTACCCAACTTACTCATCTATAGGGCAAAGAATAAAGACAAAGCCCGTGAACGTCACATGCAGTGGGACGTGGCTATCTTGTCATCACATTTTTTGTGTGAAAGTTCAAAAATGAAGCAGGTGAAGAAATAAAAAGAAAAGAAAGAAAGACATGAATGATGGTTTAATTTAGCAGCAACAAAGGCATTATGATGTCTAGTCTGCTGGATGTATTCAAAGGCAGTGATCGAGAAACTGGGAATGACTAATGCGGTTACGATGGTGGTGTTCAGATGGTCCGGTAGTGGAGCTGTTGAATTTACCGGTGGGAAAAAGGAACTGAAGTGGTCAGGGAATAGAGCCGGTGCTTTGGTCGAAATGAGGAAAGAACCTGAATTGGGAAGGAGTTGGATAAATTGTTAGCTGGTTCAGTGGAGAAAGGATGCGTCAACGATTGATCAGTCGAAGGAAATACGAGAGTATGTCAATAAGAGTGGAGGATATCTAGTGAGAAGACGAACTGGTGGAGTTGCTGATGCTTTGCTGCTACTAGTAGTTGGGTGGAGTCTGAACGGGATGAAGGAAGCTGCTGATGAGTTTGCAGCCGAACATTTGTGTTGTTAGCTATAAATAATGCGGCTGTATACCATTATCAAGAGTGCGGGCTTGGGTTGAGTTTTAAATGTATGTCCAACCTGAGAATCGGATGAGAAAATGATGTTTTTGTGATGCTTCAATCCATGAGCTCGAGGGGAATTCACTAATGGGTAAGGAGTGTGTGACCGAACTTGGCAAGGAGCTGGTTGCACTCGGTGATAGTGGCTGCAATGAAAGCTCGGAAATGGGAGGCAATGTAAATAACAGAATCATCCAATCAAACTGGCCGGTGATAACTGTCGACGGGTGGTTTGTCTACGGAATGAACGGTGAAAAGATCGGTTGGATGAGATGGTTTGTTGTGGTCCGGGCAGCTGTGGTTGTCTCGTATATGCAAAAGGGTTTATTTGGCGATTAAGTTTCAGATAGGAGATGGCAGTGGAAGGAGGAGCTGAATACTGGTGGTCTCGTGCCAGTTGAAGAAAATGGTGTTGTTCCGATGCCGTTCGATTGGATGATGAAAGTGGAGAAGCAAGTATTGAATGGATGGGTCTTGAGGTGGTCCGTGTGTTGCCTGGATTCAGCTGAAACGTTTGCGTCGTGACTGGTTTGGTTGTGCAACGGACTTGAAGGTGATCAAATGGATGGGTTTGTGCCAGGGTGTTGGTTCGAATGAAGATGGTTATGACCTGAATTGATCTTGGCTGAGCAGTGGAGATGGAGACTTCGAACTGATACCGTGGAAGGTGGTTGAACTGGTAACTGTGACTCATTCATATCGCAGTAGGGAAGACGAACAAAGGTTCTGTATGTCCGGTTGGTTTGAATGTGGAGTGGAGAACGTTCCGAGACGAATGATAGTTGCTGGTGCTGTTTGGAGTTAACAGAAGATGGAGTCGAGAGCTGGCCGGGACTTGGAAGTGTTTTGAGTGGCATTTGGAGCTTTACTGTTAATTAGAAACAATTTGCTAGTGGATTTTGAATTGGGTACAACCCATTTGCGGAGCTGGAGCAGCAAATACGGTGTTGGGCCTGGATGTTGAAATTGGTTCGGGTCCTGTTTATTGGACTGGGCTTGAGCAGTTCGCTAGGTTTCTATCGCATTCTTTGGAGGGCACTTTTAAGAGTCGTAGAGACAGAGAAGAGAGGGGGATAGAAGAGGCCGCCTGGAGTTGGAGGCTGCGGCTTCGAGCTGAAGGGGGATATTAGGGTTTGAAGTTTTTCTCCCATTTTTGTTTCGATTTGATTTTCTATTGATTTATGACTTTTAAGAAAGTCATGTCTAGCTAATTCATGCTAGGGTTTAGATAGAAGCCATTGAATTATATAAACTCTACAATGATATTTCTAATAATGATTTGATTGATTAGTGATTTTTCTTCATATATAGCTTGGTGTTTAATTGTTTATGTGATTTTCTTGATTATTTATGCTTTTGAATTGATATTTCGTGCTTCGGTTAGATCCCTAGACGTGGTATGCAAGGATAGATAGGTAATGCTTTAGGATCGCTACATACGAAGGAAGGAAGTTACAGCGGAGAAACTATATTTTAGAATTTAATATAACATCTTCCGAGACATGAGATTGATTTCTAAATTGTCTTGAGTGATAAATAGAGATTAGTAGAGTTTTATATGATTGAATAGGTGGAAATCGAAAGCCCTAACAACCCATTCTTATTATTTGAATTATTTGTTATTTCATTTTGTCCGAATTTCTGAAAATTGTCAAGCATCATCTTATTTGATTACTTTGTTTTTGGTATTAGTTGGTAGAGTATTTCACACTCCTCGTGGGAATGACCCGCATTTGCTATCGATACTACAATTGACCCATGCACTTGCGGATATAACTAGGTTTTATTTAATCGTTAATTTGGTCATATAAAATCTACATCATTGGTTCACCTGTATTCCAAGATCACTATGTGATTGATCAAATATCAAATCACATACATGGGTTCAATCGGTTCTACCAATCACCAGGATTGGTTATACCTTAATATGGAAATACTTGTGATCGGTCACATAAGTTATTAGTACCGGTTACATCAGTTACCAGGATCGGTTACATCAATTACCAGGACCGGTTACCATATACTCATGGTATTGCTTGTGATCGGTCACACCAGTTACCAGGATCGGTTACACTAATTACTAGGACCGGTTACCAATTACAAGGATCGATTACACAACACTCTGTGATCGGTCATACCAATTACAAATATCGATCATACCATCTCATGGTGATTACTTAGAATCGGTTACACCAATTAATAAAAACTAGTCATACCAAATCATAAGTCAGGCATTGTGATTAGTTATACCAAGAACATAACAAAGTTACGATCGGTTCTACCATCTCACACATATTGGTAATCCAAATATTTGCAATGAATAATCGTACCAATAAGTCTAACGACAAGTTCATGAATGTACTTCCTTTAAACAAATGTAAAATATTGTTTCCTATGATGAAATGTTCACCATAACCCATTCACATAGTCATAACAGTATATACAAGATTATGTCGATGTCATATCTACGAAGTTCAAAAGATAAGCGTTATACTTCGTAGTCTAATTCCCTAATACTATGATCATAGAAATATGACCAAGTCACATCATTAGAGCATGATACAATATGAACAGTATATACAGCTTCGCAATTATGTTTTCAATATAGCACGACTTGAAAGATACATTAGGAATGAAGCAGTTCAAGTCAATATTACTAACCTCAATAGGAAGGATGACTTCATGTTCACATTCTTCAGGTCGTCGGAGTAATACTTGTATGTCTCAACATTCCTAGACTTTCTAGTCTAACATAAACGAATATGACTTTAGTATATAATCAAGCGACTTAAGATGATTTTTGACACTCTAAAATATGATAACCAATCTTAAAATACCAACGCTTTATGCTCTAACAAATATCAAGAGGGAAAACACCATCAGCAGTGCTTCTGGGATCAATAAATGGCCAAAAGACTTCTGTTTTCTTTATATTGAGATGTTAACCCCTTCTTGGTCCTTCAGTTTCTATTATGTGCAAGGCCTTGGCCACCTCAAGTGTATCACCAATGATTGTACCATCATCAAGGTACCAGGCGTCCAAATCGAGTTTGCAACTGGAAGCAATAGTCTTCACCAGGGGTTGAAGCGTCAAAGCAAACAACAAGGGACCGAGAGGGTCACCCTGCTGGACTCCGAGAGCATAAGATAATATATATTGGTCGTAGTAGAGTTTATCAAGTTGCATGTAATAAAATTCTACCCAACGAGAAATACCTGGACAATGAAGACGAACCTCCTTGATGAGCTGAGATCTGCTCATCATGTTGAACACATTAGAAAAGTCAATGAGCAGCATTGACATCTTGTCCGAGTGACTTTCAACTCTAGTAATCCATTTACAGCATGTAAAATACTCCCCCCCCCCCCCAGCAGGCACATCAACACCGAATTGGTAGTCACCTAAATAAGAAGTCATGTCCCTTTTTACGGAGAAAGCAGCCACTTTAGAGACCAATCTACGCCAAACCGTGTCAACTGCAATGGGCATAAGACCTCCCCTAGGCTTAAGTAACGGTGTTAATGGCGCACTAGCTATGAACTCGCCTAAACCCACGGGGCATTTTCCATCTAACCAAAGGTTGACAACCCCTGTAATAGAAAAGAGTAAATTATATGTAACAGCTGCTTCTTCCCCACTCAGCACATCAACTAAATGCTACACCGTAGGCCATCTCGTCCGCACGATGTTCCTTTTGGGATGATCTTAATAGCTCCCAGAACTGCCCGAAAATCCACCGTAATTGGGTCCACTGTAACAGCATCACAAGGAATAGCAGGAGGAGGCGCTTCTGGATGCTTATATTGCAATTCAGAATCAGTGTTTTCATTACAAGGAGCATCCCCACTTGAAGAAAGCACTCGAATTGCGGCGGAAAAATGGCCACATCTCATTTTCTTTCGGCAAATTGTCATGTTAGTTGTACCTTGCTTCTTCAAATATGCTTGCTTACATTACAAAAAGAAGTTGTAGCATCTTATTAATCAAAAAGAAGCAACCGTTGGGCTCATTCCAAACCGATAAATCTTGGTTAATGACAACAATCTGTAGACGTTTTAGGATACCAGATTTCGCTTCAGCTGAACTTCTCGGCATGTATAGTGCTAAAGTTAAATGGGGAGCACTATAAGCTATAGCCAAGCAGTCAAATTAGCTGAGTTTGCAATGACCCTATCTAGGCAGGCTTTCACTGATCTCGAGAAAAATAGCCACCACTGATGAGGAATGCAAGTTACGGTAGTGAATTTTATTTGGAACACAACATTTATCAAATCTGTAAAAAGAGAACCAACATGCTCTACTATAACGTCACCACATATAGCCTCCCCCACAAAAACACCACAAACTGCATCACTTGAAGTTGCCAAACAGACAACACTTACCTCGACAGGCTTAGGTAAACCGTGAATAAGAAATTCTGCAACTGCCCCGTTAAATGGCCCTGCAACAACGTCTCCATGAACAACCCCTTTGCGACCCTTACACGGCATCTTCCAAGCATGTAGATGCATACATCTATAGCACAACCACATATGCAAGCAGTGAAGAACCTTCTCTCAGGCAAGGTATATATGAAAATTGTTAGCAATCAACTCTCTGTAGATGGACTTGTTATTTTCCAAAAAGAGGTGCATGTCATGTAAATGTCTCAAGAAGGATCCTTTGGCATAACCCCTACTATTAACCCCATCGTGACAGCCATCGAAGGTTTCGTGCCTTTACTCCGGGCCAGGCTATTTTGAGTACCATCTTGCGCAAATGCACTAAATATTTAGACAAATGTGTTTCACATGGATACATTTTGGGTGTCCTAGCCTTTTCCATGTTGGGGGATCTTAGTGGTGATACTTCATGTTTTTTTAATATATTGAAGAATGGTATAGTTAAGAATGATGTTAGTAGTGGTGTAGGTAAATTTTTATTTTATAGATTGGGTATTGCTATTCAAAAGTGTGTTGGGGATCAGCTTGTTGTTAGGTTACCAACCAAAGTCTTGTATGAAACCTGAAATGGGATTTTTTTAAAATATAATATTATTTAAATATATAATTATTATTTTTGACACAAAGAATGGGAAAATTTATTAAAAGAGACAGTAGGCAGTCATGGAGAACATGAATCCACTGTGTAAAAAATTACAAAAAGCAGGGATGAGAACCTACTAAACAAAATCAAGAAGAAGAAACTAAGTTACATGATGACAACATGCCAATTATTAAGAACCATATCCAGCGAGTAGTTCATAAACACTCCATCTTTTGATAGCCAATTGAAGAGAAAAATCTTAGTATCATCAACCAACCTCTCTATCGAATGATATACTCCTTGATAGTATCTTCTATTTCTTTCAAGCCATATAGTCCACCAAATAGCAAAGGGAATAAGTAACCAAATTTTCCATTTTTTATCCCTCTTCTTCCTCTTATGTTTTCATTCTCAAAGAGTACTTTTAACACAATCATTAGACACCCAATTAAGATTGTAACAATCCAAAAAGAACAACCAAATTTTTCTTATAGTATCACAGTGCAAGAAGATATGGTCATTTGATTCTGCAGCCTTCTTACAGAGCAAACAACCATTTACAATGATTGTATTCCCTAGCTTATCCATAGTAGGAGCAGCCTTATAACAAAGAGTCCATATGAAGAAAGATACTTTCATAGGAACCTTATAATTCTAAACAATTTTGTAAGGAAAAGGATCCCCTTGAGAATTATCTAAAGAAGAATAACAACATGAGACAGTAAAGGTATCACCAGTTCTCCAAAGTCTGACATCATCTTCATAAGTTAATGAGTTTGGTTCTGGAATAAAATTCAACATCTGTACAAGCTCAGTCAATTCGCAATCATACAAATCTCTTGAGAAATTCAAATTCCAGGACTTTATACCATTGTATGTAAAAACTACTTCACATATAGTGCAATCTTTACTTCTTGAGATTCTGTAAATATTAGGAAAAGAGATCTTAAGGCCAAACCATTGCACCATCTATCTTTCCAAAAGAGACACATGTTTCCACTATTAACTTGAATAACAGAGTTAGTAATGACAATTTCATTGCACTTTAAAATCCATGTCCATAAGCTTTTGTTAACTGGTCTATTAGTAGAGTTAGGGAACAAAGCCATAAAATTACCATAAAATATTTTCTTCACCACCTTCCTCCACATAGCATCTTTCTCATTGCCATATCTCCATAACCACTTAACATGAAGTGCTCTGTTCATACTTAGTTTCTTGATTCTCACACCACCATTTTTCTTTAAAGTATTAACTCTATTCCATCCAATCCATCCTTTTTTGTTAACTGTATTTTAAATATAATATCATTGTTATAAAAAAAGGTATACTTTGACTCTGAGATCAAAGAGTCATTAAACGGATAAGATCTATCAGGGAGGGTCATTCTGCGGTCGGAATCATCCGGATGGAGTTTTGACTTGGACGGTCAGGAAATTTCAGTAATGTTACAGAGTGGGATGCGGGTCAACAAAAATAGGGTGGGGGTGATGCTTGGTTGTTTCACATAAAACCCTTTCATCCCTTTCTGCTGTTACGGTTCTTATCTTCTCCCGCGAAGAAATTTGGAATTTTGAGAATTTGTTTTTGTTTCCGAGGTCAACTGATCTATTGTATCGTAAAAAATCTAAAAGGAAAGGTTTTCTTAATCGAAAGGACGACACAGAGGTAATGAATAAGAAGATACACATGTTGAAACCCTAAATTTTTTAAATCTGTATTTATTTATTTTTACTAATTTATATACACGATTGGTTTACTTATCCGATTCTGCGATTTATGTAGATGAGAGGCAGAAGGTAACCCTAGAAATTTTAAATCTGATTTATATATTGATATATGTTGATTTGTGTTTTATGTAGGAATAATAACATTGATTTAGAAGGTGGTGATGCAGCTCAAGGGAAGAACAAGGTAAACATGTGAAAACCCCAAATTTTTAAAAAAAATTAGATTGGGTTTTAATTTGGTGTTGGAAGATTGATTAGACTCAGGTTTGGTGTTGTATTGCTAGATCCCACCTTAAACTCCATGTGTATTTTTTTCTAAATTGGTGCACCCATATAATCTTCCCGTATAATCTTAGTATTCATGGTATGATCTGATATTTAATGTTGATATTTGTCTTCTGATTTCAACTGAATACTTAGTTTTTGTTCATGTATATATAAATATAACTAGGAGTACCCATTTGTCGAAAAGATAATGAATAAGGATGGCGTGCTCTAACTAAAGGCTGGACCTTAATTATTAAAATCAAGTTCTGTAAGTCCACAATCTATGAAATTTAAATGGATCAAATAGCAACTTATGGTTAAGTGGTTTTGTAGATTTAAATTGGACTAAATTTACATTGTGGTGCTCAATTTTTATGTACCAGCCAATCAAATCTAAAGCAATAATACCATTTTTTTCTTTTGAAATCTTTGTAATTCATTATTGAATTAAAATTTATTTTATGTGAATACTATAACTAATAGCTAGATATATACGTGTGATGGGATTTAGTGGATGGCCTTTTAACATGAGCTGACAATTTGGACAAGATATAGTTTTCAAGTCCAAGGTTCGTTTTGCTTTTAAACCTGTATAATGCTTCCTATACGGACTAGGCATGTATTTAGTACGGTTTCATACTATAAAACACATATTTATTGAAAAGATTGGACACAAAACTTCACGACAAACTCTTTCGTTAATTTTATAATCAATGAATTCCAATAGCAAAGATAGTCTACCAAGGAAGCTCATAAAATTCCTTGAGTTCATAATCTGATTAGATACAAATTGTTCCAAATAGCTGCGAATGCGGACAGTTCTGAATTATGAGTTAGAACTTAGTTATTTTACTGAGTTCATCAAACAGGTACCAGACCAAATAGTTTTACAGACAAAATCAATATAAATTGTTCAAGACTGATTTGAAAGATAACATTAAATGCAGATTTGCGTTCAATCAGTTACTATTATTAGCATAAAATATTGTTTCACTACTGTATTATGTGAATAATATAATCTAATAGTAGCATTATATGTTGCTTTTGTAGATACTTCTTGGTTCGGGATACATATGTTCAAACTAAAGTTTCAAAATCAGTACATACTATTAAGTTTTCTATGTAATGTGGAACAAAAAACAACGGCATAACTTGGAAGACATTGAGTTTTAGCCAGGAAGAAGGTCTTTGTAATCTCGCCATGTCACAGATTCTGTTGAGAGTAAGAGAGAAGAAGATAGTGACAGGAAGATGATGTTGACACCAAAGACAATGGCATGTTCATGGGCAGAATTGGCAGATATTCAAAATGAGAGTGGTTGAGACATCTTGCAGTTGGATCTTCTTCTTTAAGAACCATATATTAATAGCATAACCAGTCGTTCATCTTCATACTGCATTACAGGACAGTTTGTCTTTTCCTTCGTGGGTTTTTCAATGAAATGAGGTGGTCCTTGATATTCCTTTCCAAATATAAGATTTGATATGGATATCTTTTTCGTGATTTTATTTACAGTGGTGAGGCCTTTTTACTTTGATGTCGCAGTGGTCATAGAACTAAAAGGGTTCTATATGTAAACAAGATAGTCTGTTAAGCATCACCTAAAAATTCAGCACTCTAATTTAAACTTCACTAGAGAGTCTCTATATGAAATGAGGTGGTCCTTGATATTCCTTTCCAAATATAAGATTTGATATGGATATCTTTTTCGTGATTTTATTTACAGTGGTGAGGCATTTTTACTTTGATATCATCGTGGTCATAGAACTAAAAGGGTTCTATATGTAAACAAGATGGCCTGTTAAGCATCACCCAAAAATTCAGCACTCTAATTTAAACTTCACTAGAGAGTCTCTATATGTTAAAAAGATACTCTATGGAGAAAAGGCATGTCTTGCAGATGCTATATGTGGAAGAGAGTACTCTTGGAGATGCTCTATATTTTCTCATGTTTTTATTTTGCTTAATATAATATTCTCTTTACAGAGTATAATGATATTTCTGCATACAATACTAAAATTATCAATGAAGGATTTATTTAGTACTGTAGTTCTCAATGCAGGGGATTGTTGTTTTTTTTAGAATTTAAGATTATTACTTTAACTCTAATGAAATTGTATGCATGCTCTTTTTAGAAATGTACAGTAAATTGGAACTTGGAGATTTGAAAGGAGCGCTGCCAGACACAGTATTCGTAATGCGCAATGGGTAGGACAATGTCAAATCTTTGTTTCGTCAATGACAGGTTGGTATCTCTCCTAATAACACAAACTACTTCTCTGAAACAATAAGATGCCAGGGCTTTTACATATATGAGCATTAATTGTTCCTACAAAAACGATTGAGGTTATTGGGCAAAGCGTTGGGATAACAACCTTTCTCCTGATGTCGCACTCTTGCTCCTCATGTGGAGAATCGTGTTAGTGATATCATACAATATTTGCATTTACTTTGTATTGGCACTGTCACTGTGTTCATGTAAGGAGCACTGTCGTCTTTTTTCTACTTCTTAATACCAAATTTGTAGCATGCTGACACTGCGTAATTGAATTTAAAAGGTTGAGGTTCAAATGCTATTTAACCTTAAATGTTTCTTTGGTGCCATTGATTCCAAAAATCTGGTGTAAAACTCATTCTCATGGTTCTAATTTAATAAAACCCAATCTCCCAAATCTGTTCATTTAATACCTTTTCTCATAAGCTTATTTAAAAAGCAGAAACATTTTACGTGTAATAAGCTTAAGAATGTCTTATGAATCTATTAGGTAATGAAGATTGTCACAAACTCAGAGCAAATTCATTTTTTTTTTTTGCATTAGGTTTTATTCGATGGCCTTATATTATTTTCTAAAGTCGTTTTAGAAGTTAGAGGAGGTATGGTAATATTAATTAATACATATATAAAAAAAAGGTTTATATATACGAAAATCAGGATTTCCAACCCGTATCCTCCCTGCAAGATGTGGAGGAGGGACAAGTAATTATTGTTTTTGTGTTTACAATTATTTCTGGATTAAAAAATATTACTGTTTTTAGATGAGTTAATGAAGAAATTTACTTACAGATCTGAATTGTATATTTTTGTAAAAAAGTTTTAAATAACTATGTAACACATGGTGGCTTAAATGGTTTAACATTATTATGCTATAGAATTGTATTATGCAAAACTTAGTTTTAAAACCGAAGTTAAAGAGTTCCGTCACAGCTGAATTCACAATTGTCTTGCAATCGATCAATTGATTTGAGTATTGTCATAAATCAATAGGCTTTAGCTTTGGAAACATAAGCACGTGGCGATCAATTATAATACTGATTAGCAATGTTTTTTACTTCGATTCAAGTACGCATTGGGTATTTTAGGTCTCGGGCCAAGTATACACTTGGTAGATGCTTTTACTTGCATCAAATAAGATTTCTATTAACACATTGCTCTGAGTTTGATTATTGTATTTTGACACAAAGGTGGAGGCTGTGGATTTTGGACCGGGCAATGCCTTCGGTGGTGATCATTGATTCATTGAACTTCAAAAACTACATTTAAATGCACTTATTTCAACAGTAAGAATGTAAATGATATAGCGTCAACTGCCTGTATGAATTTATAAGGGTTTTTTTAGTGCCAAAATGTTTCAAATTAAGAGATTTATTAATTGTGACTAAATGAATTCATCTAAATTGAATGTGTTTAAAGTAAATGACTAATGTTTTCTTTTGAGTTTCTGACCTAGAAACCCATCAATCATTACGAACTAAGTTGGGGTGATATAAAAATCAGATCATCTTTGGAAGATTAAATCCATCTCATTCTATATATCATGACATGACTAAGATTGTTGATGTTGGGTTTTGTGGTTTAGATATTGATTGCTTCTTGAAGCTTATCATGTGTTTTGTTTTTTAGTTGACACAAAAAGAATGCCAGATCTATACTCTGTAGATTGACACATCAATTGTTGTGTTATTTGGACAATATAAAAAACAAATCAATTGATTGTAGTGAAGCGCGAAGAAGTTAACGTGTTCATTAAATTAACAACTTCAGGTATTTCGAGTGCCCATGCCTTTATTTTATAGTAAAGCAATCATGTAATTAATGAATAGAAAACAAGTGATTTTTATCTTTAAAGCTCAGCACTCCAGATTGGGTCACCTTGATGTCTTGCCACAACTTGCACATCTCCTTGATACGCTATATTATTCTCCCTTCCACATCGAAGAAGCATTTGACCATGTTGCACATCTTTTGCGTTTCGAAATCGAAGAGAATGCTATTTGCATTGCGAACAACGCAAGTATAGGTAAATATCTATCATATCATTTCCATCCTAAAGATATACTTGCTAATAGTTAAAAACTTTGAGGGAGTTTTTTTTAATAAATTAACATAGTGTTCGCACAATCTATGGAAGAGCACGTTATTCAATTATTATCTATAGAGATATTTCATGTGCAAGACATATTCAGTTGAAACTAATGCTCAATTTCGGCTTTTCCTAATGTATTTAGGACTTGAAAATAAATTCCGACGTATTAGGCGCGTTTCTGAATTACTTGAATGCAGAATAGTTGGATCAATGAAGGAGATATAATGATCTGCAATTTTGTGAGCTTATCAAGATTTTCTTACTACAAACTATAGGTTGCACTGTTTAGAGGGATTAAATCGGATACTCCTTCAAATGAATCATTTTTGGATTGGATTAATACTCGCTTTGTAGCATACTAGCCCTTAACCCGTGCCGTAATGGCATGGGCCATGATATTGGTTCATTTTTAATATATCGTATAATTTGTGTCCCGAATACTTATCAACTCCTTATGATTTAATATGTGTTTGTCATAAAAATCGTTGGGATTTTCCTCTCTTTTTTTCTTTGTTTTTTCCTTTAATATTTTACCGCCGAAGATTTGCTCAAAAGAAAGAAATATAATCTTAACTTCCGGACACTTTTTTATTTAGGTTCATTGCTTATAATGAGATAATGCTCTACATGAACATGGAAGTTTAAATATTTTTTGGAAATATGTCATCAGCAACGCTCATCTCAGTGAAATAAACTAATCAATATCGTCCATAAAAGTCTCCACATGTTACTATTTCTCTCCAGCTGACTCATATATCATGATCATGTTGTCGATCCTCCAAATAGGCAGAGAATAGTATTTTTTTGCATCGAACGAATGATACAAACTATCCAATGTGACATGATTTTCCTGTAATTTTTCAACACCCATTAGATGACAATGTTTAAAATGTGTACCCATTACCTTTTCGAAGGGATTGTATATATGCGAACCTCTGCCATTAAATCTTCAACAAAGTATTGTGCCCAGCAATTCGTCTTAACGAAGGCTTTGGTGACTTCAAAAGTCTTGGACATTTTGTCACTTCCGTATGTTCCTACCTTCACTTGGAATACAATCTGGATAAACATTACCTCATAAAGAACCTTGAACACATATTGTACTCCATGATCCTATTTCAAATTAATAGGTTGTCAATAGATCCTTTACCAAAAGTTAACATATTCTACGTTGAATATTTATAAATAAAATATATTATGGTATTGTGGATCGTTGCTTTCTAAGATTGTAGTTTTCAAAATTGGCCTCTTCAAGTCCCACGACTTTCTAAGTTTATATATCTTGTTTTTTTTTAACATTTTAGTTAGCCATATTATGTTTGTTACTCACTTTAAACTTGATGTCATCTTCTACTGTGAACTTTATGTGATTTCAGAATCTAAATAGTTATACCTCTTTCATTCGTATCAAGTAATCCGTTGTATATCCCAACAATTCTTCTACAATAATTCCTTTCTTTTGCCGTTTCCGGACCATCTGTAGCCATTATTGTCAAACGCAATCTGTCTATTTTTTGTTGATGTTATGTATTTGTAATGTCCATTTTTATTAAATAAATAGATTGTGGAAAAACTATAAAAAAAAAAAAGAACATAAGTATTACATCGGGTCTAAGTTACTATATCCAAAATACTCCGGACACTGCTTCTGGTGCCTTTTTTCCTCAAATTCCTCGTTGCATTCTAGACAGTACATGCAACACCAATCATTTGCGAAGTGAGCTATTTGCGCAAGTGTGGTCAATGTAAATGTATCCCTTGCCTATAATAATAATAACAATGAGTCAAAAAAAAAATCAAGGCATCCAGTTGTAAATAGTATGAATCTAATATATTTGAATTATACCTCAATCTTAGATATCATCTTCTTCTCACATAACATAGCAATTGAGGAAGGACAAATCTTGACCACTCTTTACATAGGCAGAGTTATACAAACTATGTTTTGAAACTGTCTTACGTGAAAATTATTATTAATCCATATTTTAGTCAGCTCCTATCGAAGCCGATCTAATTAGTCCTATAAAAAGTTAATCTTAAATTTTTGACCTTATCTCTTGACCAAATTACTGAAGTATTCTCAGTCATGTTCTGCATTGTGTGATCTACCCATCTGTGTCTACTCTACCTTCTAACCCAGTGAATGAAACCTATACATATTGATCCGTAATTTGAGAATGTAAAATAAAAAAATATTCTATAAACATCGGAGGCGAAATTTAGATTTATGATTTAGAGTTTTTTTATGATGATTTTGATGAACAAACATAATTTTCAAACAAATATTTTAGAATGCAAATACATTTTCCCAGTCAATAAGGTTTTATATCGGGAATTGAGTGAAAGTTGTTGTCTTTATAGGTAGTTGTCGCGAAACAACTCGACATTGATGGTCTTTCAGGAAAAAGAATGTAATAGTACTTGAGAGAGCGATAATGTTCTCTTACGTGGGTACACCAATTGCCTTTATATAATATACGGGTGATCGAACAGTCATGATCATATTGTCTTATACGTTCCGGTATCATCCTCGAAATATTTGGTTTTTGTCCTTATCAATCGTGCTAAAAACAACCAATTACATCTTTCACAATACAATGTTGCATGTTTTGTGAAGATTATTTTTTTACTTGGTCAATAAAACTCACTAAAAAGCAAAAACTATTATTATACACTACTATTACCAACACCCACCACCATAAAAACAATCCACCGCCACTATTTCTTCCACCAACAGTAATGTTACCGCCTCCACCATTCACAAACACCCGCCACCGCTTATACTAACCTTACTTCCACTACCACCATTAGAATTAATATAGTTTTTAGTAAAATTATTTATTAATAAAATTATGTATTTATGTTAGATTATTAAACGGACATTTATAATTGAAATTTAATTAATCATTATGAACAATCAATGAGACACTAATTAATAACACGTTTAAAAATGGTTAAGTTGAACAAACCCCAGCGGTAATTTATCTTTGCCAAGGAAAAATCATGACCACTCTTTACATAAACAAATCGAAAATAAATAATTTCATATGTTCTGATTTTGATTCGTGTCGTTCGTTTAGTTATTGCATAACATGGCAACTGATTGCACCAGTTTTTTAAAATGGACATGTGTTTTACCGAGTTTATTTTAACATTAGAATGATCAACCACGTTTTATACTTTATAATATAACGTTACACATTTTGTGGCGTTACAAAATTAGCATAATATGTTTTTGTTCACCAATATCCGCCAGCACCATAAACCCATATGAATCCACTTTTTTTATCCACCGCCACCTAGTGGCGGAGCCAAGGGTTGACTAACCTGTCTCTAACCCCTTAAATTTTTAATAACTACATAAATCTTTTAGTTTATTTTATAAATAGTACTTTGTCCATATATATTTATGGTTTAGTCCACCAAAGTTTACATGTTTCTTTAAAAAAAAAATAGGCCTCCTCAATGTCAATTTTTGACTCCACCACTGCCACCCATCCCATGTAGGTTGTTGGACGCAATTCTAATTTTCAATCACAAATGCCATGTATGAGGTTTAGATTGAGCAAAATTTCGTCAATTGATTAGTTTCATTATTATTTTTCCGTGTATATATTCTTTTTTGTATTGCAATCGATTTTATTTTAGCATTAAAAAATCATGATTTATACGATATAGTACCAAAGATAACAGGGGTACAATTTGGGTGATCCAACTACGATCATGAAAATATTGTCTTGTATGACATCATCCCTGAAATATATGGTACCTTCATTTATCAAAAGTGTTAAAAACAACCAACAACATTTTCCACACTACGATGTTATCGATGTTGTAACGAAAATATAAAATTAATATTGTCCATCACTACTCACCAGCATTCACCGTCACTACTTCTTCCACCACAAACCAGGGGCGGAGCCAGGATTTTGAGGAGAGAGGGAGAAAAAATTCTTGACAAGTTGGATACATGTGAAAAATGGACTTTGTATCCAATTTTACGATAAAAGAACACAAATAATATAATTGTGCTTGGCTCCGCCCTTAACCAGCACAATCTTTCGGCCTCCACCTCTTCTACTGCTCATTGTCGCAGAAAATGTCTATTGATATTATATATCAAAATTAATTATTAATAAAAATAAATATTATAATTAATTAAGAAAACATGTATAATTAAAAAATGATTAGTCATTTATTATGGGCAATTAGTGAAACACTAATTAATAAAACACTTTATAATGAATATATTATTTATTATGTGCAATTAGTGAAACACTAATTTATAAAACAGTTATGGTATTTAAGTTGAACAAACCACCACTGTTGATTTATCTTTTCTATCAATTCCAACCAAGGTGGAACACTGGTTAGAGGCCACTCTTATGACACAATAGGTCATGAGTTCGAACCTCCCTGTTATAATTTTTGAAATTCCATATCTTGACTTGAGTATTCATTTTTCATTCATAATATTGGAACTAACGCCACACGTGTAAGTTGTAGGGGGTGGTCTGAGGAACCACAGCCCTTGATTTATCTTTGTCCAGACAAATCCTGACCACCACTAACAAAGGCAAACTTATCCTAGCTATGTTTTATACTAATGATATTTTTTTATTTGAACTTATTTCTGGCTTTCATGATTTTATGTATTCCTCTTTAGGCTCTTAACTTTCTGCCCCTTTTGGTATGTTAGCTTGATATGACTATTACATCGTATCTCCCTTTTCCTACCTTCTTATACCGTCATGGATAATGCACAGCAAGTTGGTTTAGGTTTTCCGTTTATGCAATGAATGTGTAGTAGTCAGTTCGTTAGAGTAAAATGTTTTGTTTTCTCATGCTCTTGAATGTTTCCAATAAAACTAAGTGTTCTCTGGCAGCCACATTCTATCCCTTGACATACTATATATATATATATATATATGTATTACATTTTTTGTAGACGTCTTTTCAATTTTCTCTAAAACTTAGAAGTAATATACATGGATGAAATTTAAACTAAAACTTTGTTTTCCTCTGAAACTTAGAACTAAAATACATGTATGGCTAATGTAACCTTAAGCTTAAATTGAATGAATAATTAACACTTTTTGTTGTGTATCGTTTGCACTTACTCTTCACATAATTAACCTTCACTCTATACAACTATATTGATAAGTAGTCATTACTAGCTGTATCGCAACTTTATTGAAAGCGTTTTATTTATTTATTTATTGATCTGAATTACCTACAAAAGAGTTTACAAACAATGCATTCATATCCACAATCTTCATAAATAACACAGTGTCTCTAGCTAGATTTTTAACATGTCACCCCCAAGTATATCTTATATTTTCAGTATATATTGCTGAAATTGGTGGATTCTTCTTCTGCTACTAATCAGAGACCTGCAGGAGTTATACAGTGAATGTGTTTGTCATTAATATGTTGTTTTCTGAAAAGGATCTTTGACAATTTTGAGTTACATGATATTTAGAGTAAATTGGTTACAAGTTGCAGTTACGTGTTTGTTTTTTCCAATAATGTATTTGTTTGGGATTTTCAGGTAGAGCTAAGATATACAGATATTATCATTACCAGATGCATTATCATTACCAGATGCAAATTGAAGTCCATTTGAACAAGCATTAGGATGTGGTCCAGCAATATATACATCTTTAGATTTATAAACCATCTCGAGGCAATTCCATTGTTCAACATACAACTCTAGCTTTATAAACCATCTCGAGGTAATTCCATTGTTCAACATATGATATATCTTCAAACTCGGAAGAACTTGCAAGATCTTGAAGGAAGAAGAATAGTTTCAACAGAGGGAAAGTTGAAGTTTCAGTATGTATATATGTTGATCATCAACTACGACAGCTACGGGCAGTACATAAATCTTGGTTGCGAGGAGGGTTGCCAGAGAGAGCAGTTTATGTTCGCTTAGTGTCTTATTTATATGAAACTTTCAATGTTTGAGTTGAAGATATCCCAAGGACTCGGACTAGGTCATGCTTGCAAAGCAGAAGCCATATAATGATTAAAATGTTTTCCTTTTCTGTTTCTCTCTGTTATCGGAAATTGGCTTAAATAAACTTTAAGTAGGTAGATCATATTTATAGTTACGGTAAACGAATTCAAAGTTATTACTTTAATTGTTTCTTTAGATTCGTCTACATATTTGCTTTGTTTACCACTTCAACAAATAATCTATATTAGTTTGTAAAGAATTTATCCTTTATTGAAGATTTATCATTCTGGTATCAATAAGAAACTCTGTTTAGTAATGGTAGTGGAACTCTTTTTTTTTTAGTAAGTCCAAATGTATTAATAAATAACAAGAAATACAACCAAGGTTATAAGAAAAGAGGCAAAGAACCCCAAAAAACTTATAACCTAGTTAAAGCGAAAATAAGAAATATTTGGCAATTCAATGGAAAAAATGAAATCTGGCCTATTGTTGTAACTAAGACCTTCACCCTCTTCCAGTAAGCACCCTCTCTTAGCCATACAGTCAGCTGCAAAGTTCGCCTCTCTATAGGTATGCACAAAACGAATATTAGTGTAATTATCCCTCACAACAACCCATCTTGGCCTGAGGAACCAAGGAATAGCAAAGATGTCACCCGATAAAGCCGAAAAAACACTCATAGAGTCTGTTCGAATACAAATGTTGTCAACACCAAATTTGGTAGCCCATTCTAACCCCACAATTACGCAAAATAACTCCGCCAGGTAGTTTGTTTGCACACCAAAACCAACACACATATCCCCCACCACAGCTGCATTAGGATCACGGACAGCCACACTCGCCCTGACCTGCCAGGATTACCGCGCGTCGCTCCATCACAGCAAAACATCAGTTCATTACCAACCGGAGGTTCCCAAAAGCATTCCTTTGGAACTGCATATTTAACCTGTCTATGACGTATTCTAAAGAAAGAAAGAACCCGGAGATCATCTTAGGTATTAAACATAAAGCCCTTATGCCTTATTGAGTATTCATGGATCTGATTAAAAACTTTCTTTTGAAAGTACAACCAGCTTACTCGTTGATTTCCATAAACAAAACTATTCCGTGTCATCCAAAGTTCTGACTGAATTACCAACATAGCTAAAAGCCAAAGATTCTTGATCATGCGACTCCTCCCTTTGGCTTTTTTATAAGAAGCTATAATATTTTGCTGAGGTTGAATACCGAAAATTCCTGAAATCCAATTCCATGCTCGCGTTGCAAAAGAACAAGACCACAGAATGTGCTCTAGGGTCTCTTCTTAGATGTTGCACAAGAAGCATTTGTTAATTACTTGGTATTTAAATCTGCATTTTACCTTGTATAACATTGCACACACCCCTCTCAACATCTTCCAGTTTCTAGCAGCAAGCGCCGGATGAACGGACTGCCTTCATAACAAATTATTGCCTTCCAAAGCTGGGTATCTCTGCCTAATTAGGTTCTTGGCTGAACAAACAGAGAAAAGACCCTTATAATCTGGTTTCCAAACAGTATAATCCTCACCTCCCATCGGATTAGCAAGATTAGCTAAATCCACTCCAGTAGCAACAAAATTCTGACGTATAATTTCAGTGAAAACCCACGCCCCATTGTGAATTACGTCACTGACCAGCAAATTACGATCCAAATTGGCATGGCCAATAATATCTGCCACACAAACCTCTCCACACCATGCATCAAAATACAAAGACGTATTCCTACCATCTCCAATCAGCCTTTTGGAGTTAAACTGAACTTCACTATGCACCCATTTGAAACCCGGAAAAATGGAAGATTTAGTATAATTTACCAGCTTCCCATTGCGACCATAGAACTTAGCACGAAGATATCTAGCCCAAGACTTTTTAGAATTGCGAATATTCCAGCACAACTTCATAAGCATGGCTTTGTTCATAACCCTCATTTGAGTTATCCCAAGACCACCTTTCTTATAAGGAGCACAAATCTTATCATAAGCAACCACAAAAGATCTACTAACCTGAGAATCCCCCAACCACAAGAAATTGCGAATAGCAACTTCACATTGATGAACGAACTTCCTATGCCATTTATAAACAGCCATATTATGGATATAATAGCTAGCTATTACCGACTTGACAAGCACAACTCTGTCCTGAAAAGATAACATCCTCCCCTTCCAACCAGCTAACTGATTTTTAATCTTCTCAACCACATTACTAATATGGTGATATTTAACCACACCTGGCATAACCTTCACCCCCAAATATCTATCTGGAAAATTTGCAATTGGCATGCCAAAAAAAGCAGCAATAGTTGTCCTCCTACTCAAAAAGCCACCACCATAATAAATCTTGCTCTTTTCACGGCTAACAGTTTGACCCGAAGCACAATGATTAGAACCCAGAAGAGTAACCAAATTCTCCAAACTTTTTATGTTACCTTTACAAAAAATCATGATATCATCGGCAAAAAATAAATGAGTGGGAGAGATACCTTTTCTAGTTACCATGGTTGTCATATTTCGATCTCGAAATAATTTCGTGATATTTCTGCTTAAAACATCCTCAATCAACACAAAGATCAAAGGAGATAAAGGATCCCCCTGCCTACCATTGACAAGGACATAAATTTTTGCAGACTTAAGAATCTGCAAAATCCAATCACACCAGCTCTCTAAAAAACCGTAATGTCTAAAAACTGACAAAATAAAAGACCAACTAACAATATCAAAAGCTTGCGTAATATGAAGCTTTAAACCAACATTACCATCCTTACGCTTAATCTGAATCTCATTCACCATTTCAGAAGCTAGACTAATATTCTCATGAATATTCCTGCCTTTCATAAAAGCCACCTACTCCTCCGAAACCAACTTACCCAGAACACTTCCTAACCGAGTAGCAAGAATCTTAGTAAAAATCTTGAAAAAGAAGTTACTAAGACCAATCGGTCTGAAGTTCTTAAGAGTATTAGCACCTCTTTCATTTGGCAAGAGAAACAACAAACTAGGGTTCACCCCATGAGGAATGAATTTATTTGTCCAACAAAATAAAATTGCTCTTATCAAATCATCACAAATGATGTCCCAGCAATGCCTATAGAAAAAACCAGCGAACCCATCAGGACTTGGTGCACTATCTGCACCTAAATCAAAGACAGCTTCTCTAATCTCCTTCGTTGTTGGCAATTGATCCATAAAATTACTTTCCTCCAAAGAAATGCTATCATGCTCATGTTCAAAAAGAGAATCCACCGGAACTGAATTATCTCCATTGAATTTAGCCTGAAAATAATCTACAGCCATATCTCTAATACTGTCACAATCAGTAATAGTATTCCCCAAATCATCTACTAACTCCGAGATAGTGTTACTACTCCTTCTCATACGAATACCGTTGTGAAAGAAACTAGTGTTACTAGATCCCTCAACCAGCCATTGATTCATGGACTTTTGCTTAAGTATTGTAGCTAACTTCATCCGAACATCATTAATTTCTACCTGAGCATTCTTCATAGCATTTTGTTTTTGAACATTTGTTGGATCATCATCCGCTACTCTAATAGCCCCCTCAAGTTTGAGTTGCGCCTGTTTAAGCCTCACATGAACATTGCCAAAAATCTGTTGATTCCAAAACTTCATCTCAACTTTTAGCCGCTTCAATTTTTGAGGAAAAATAAAAGACGGTGACTCAACCAAAGGAGCATTCCAACTATCACGCACCATTCTCATGAAATCAGGATGCATAAACCACATCTTCTACACACGAAAAGGAGATCTACGAGGTCTTGTATTCACAAAAGGATAAACAATAAGAGGAGAATGGTCGAAAACTTCCCTAAGAAGAGCTTTACACCGCCAATTCTCAAAACGATTCAACCAGAATTCGTTAATCACCCCACGGTCTAATTTGTTGATAATTCGTCTAGCCCCTGACTGTCTATTGCACCAAGTAAAATTACACCCTAAGGATTCAGCTTCAAAAAGACTATTGTCATCCATCCAGTCACTGAATTCATTAACTACCGAAGTTCTTGGAGTAGCACCACCTTTATTCTCTTCATTGCGCATCACACAATTAAAATCACCAATAAATAACCACGGAATCTTCATCAAACCCATGTTCAACTGACTCCACAAATTTCTTCTTGTAACCTGCACCGAGCTAGCATGAACCAAAGATAGGTACACTCCATCTACATCTATAGTAATAGCCTGCCTAGACTTATTTATAACCACCGGTTCTGAAAAATTCAGAGACCACAAAACCCACAAGTTCCATATAGAAGAATCTGTAGAATTATGAATAATTGAACTATGAAAACCATCAATCTTGAAGTGTTGCATGGATCTAGAGGAGCAAACAACTCTAGGCTCAGCAATGCCAATAATATCCGGTTTGTGAACTCTAACTAATTCTTTAAGTTTACATTGTGCCTCATTACGCACAATCCCATTAATATTCCAAAAAAGAACACACATTAAAAACCAAATTTTTTGGGGCTAGATACCTTAACACGCTGAGCTGATCTTCCAAGATCCCTCTTTTGAGCAAATTATCCTTGCTTAGTAAACTTATTGTAGTTGCAGGAAATCCCACACTACACCCAACTCAAGAATTTATGACACAATTTGAAGATTAAGAACCTTTTTTATTGATATGATCTTAAAAGAATTACAGTAATCATGAATACAATTCACTTAATAAGATTTTCTCTCTCCTAAAAACTTTCTTAGCACTCAAAAATTCATCTCCCTCTCTCTGTAACTATTCATTTCCTTTATATAGGCATTTACATAATGGATTACAGCTCATTTACAGTTAAGATTCCCTTTAATTTCGGATCTGAGTTCTTGCGATAAATCGCAGTTAGAACCTCCTTAATCATTCGCAGGTTTTATTGGTTCGTCGCAGAAATGTCACAATTTACTCATGTTTCTGTCGTTTTCATCTGATATGTCGTTCCTTACGTCACTTTGAGATGTGTCGCAGAATATCATTGATGTATCGTGAAGTGCTGTTTATTTCGCAGGAATATTGTTGTGACAATATTCTGATTCTACATCTTGCCTCTTCTCATATCTTTTCTGCGAAGAAGATAAAGATCATGAGAATTTAGATCTCTTGATTTTCCGCAACTCCTTATTTTTTCGCGCTTCCTTCATTTTAAC
The DNA here is from genome assembly GCA_023529315.1 of Papaver bracteatum. Lineage (NCBI taxonomy): Eukaryota > Viridiplantae > Streptophyta > Magnoliopsida > Ranunculales > Papaveraceae > Papaver > Papaver bracteatum. The sequence goes on from JAJJWX010002186.1 coordinate 87,746, forward strand.
ACGTCTCTGCATCCACATCGCTAGATATTCTACGCGTGTTTCTTCTCTCATTTATTCCTTGACACATCTCTTTTCAACCGTTAAATTCTGACCATTCACGTCTTTTCTTCATTAAATGCATTGATGTTCTCAAGAATATTTTTCTCTTATAAATATCCTCTTCGCTACTCTCTCCTCTTCTTTTTACTTTCTCTTTTTACTTTTTCTCTGCAACTCTACTGTTCTTCATCTTCTTCCGAAAATTCCGGATCTATTACTGTTTCAATTTCGTTTCTTTATTCTTCTTCATCTTAATCATCATTCCTATACTAAAAAATGGCTCCAGCTAAAAAATTAGGTCAACCCACTTTCCAAAAACACCAACAGAAGCTCAAAACTTTAGGTTTCACACTTTCTGAAATTCCTGGTCAAATTTCAGATTCTGATCTCTCCATTGATCTAGTTTCAGGATTTCCTTATTCCAATAGGAAAATCCTTATTTCGATAGGTCAACTAGAAGCTGGCCTTCCTATCCCTCTTTATAACCCAGATCTCCCTCTTTTTATGAGATTATTTCTCACGGTAAGTTTTCACGAGCAATCTTCCAATTAAGTGGAGATTGTATTCGTCTCATTCTCGAATATGCCTTTCGTGGAGCTGGTAAAGGATCTCGCTATCCTGAATCTGCAAAAAATCCTGATTTTAAAGATATCCCAATTATTCCAGCGAAATATACCGTGGAGAATTTCTTTGCGAATTATCAAGTGATTCCCATGAAGAAAGATAGCACGTGTTGGGTTGTTCGTTTGAATAGGAACAAAAAAGTTGCGAAGGATAAACTTCTTATGCAAGATATAGATTATCATTCAAGTAAAAACCAAGGTCCACGCTTCTCAAAAGATGATAAGTGGTGTAGATTTCCTCTCCTCCTTGAAGGTCCATATATCTCTGGCGCTCTCGATCTTCCTGCGAATCCTGCAAATCTTGCGGCATATTGTCCTTGGATTTTTAACTGGTCTGAAAGGAATTCTGAGGTATATTTCGCAACATTTAACATTATTCGCAAATTTGGATAAATTTATCATTCTTATTGATTATATTGAGATATCTTTTATCAGATTGAAAGAATGAAGCTTAACTATGTCAATACAGGGAATCCCAATCTCCTTCAAATTTTGAAAACCTTCACAGATGAAGTAAGAAACACTTCTGATAATTCTCAACTCAAAGAAACTTCTACTATCGCTGAAAAATATAATGATATTGAAAAAAATAGTGGAATTAATAATGATGCCTCTGTGGGCACTTCAATGCATATCTCTTCCACAAGAATCAGGTCTGCGATGGGTCTTTCTCAACCTGAGACTCCAATGGATCAATTGTCAAATATTTTTAGAAACCCTTACAAGGTATTGGAGATGATGATATTACTCGTACTTGCGACTATCTCTCAAAGATCTGTGACGCTTCAATCTTGACTAATAATAAAGATCTTAAAGGAGTCTCAATATTTATTAACCCAGGCTTTCTTCATGCGTTAGCTTCGTTGGTATGCCCCTTGTAGTTGCAGGAAATCTCACACTACACCCAACTCAAGAATTTATGACACAATTTGAAGATTAAGAACCTTTTTTATTGATATGATCTTAAAAGAATTACAGTAATCAAGAATACAATTCACTTAATAAGATTTTCTCTCTCCTAAAAACTTTCTTAGCACTCAAAAATTCATCTCTCTCTCTCTGGAACAATTCATTTCCTTTATATAGGCATTTACATCATGGATTACAGCTCATGACAGCTCATTTACAGTTAAGATTCCCTTTAATTTCGGATCTGAGTTCTTGCGATAAATCGCAGTTAGCACCGCCTTAATCATTCGCGCAGTTTTATTGGTTCGTCGCAGAAATGTCACACTTTACTCATGTTTCTGTCGTTTTCATATGATATGTCGTTCCTTACGTCACTTTGAGATGTGTCGCAGAATATCATTGATGTATCGCAGAACTGCTGTTTATTTCGCAGGAATATTGTTGTGACAATATTCTGATTCTACATCTTGCCTCTTCTCATATCTTTTCTGCGAAGAAGATAAAGATCATGAGAATTTATATCTCTTGATTTTCCGCAAATCCTTATTTTTTCGCGCTTCCTTTATTTTAACACGTCTCTACATCCACATCGCTAGATATTCTACGCGTGTTTCTTCTCTCATTTATTCCTTGACACATCTCTTTTCAACCGTTGAATTCTGACCTTTCACGTCTTTTCTTCATTAAATGCATTGATGTTCTCAAGAATCTTTTTCTCTTATAAATATCTTCTTCGCTACTCTCTCCTCTTCTTTTTACTTTCTCTTTTTACTTTTTCTCTGCAACTCTATTGTTCTTCATCTTCTTCCGCAAATTCCGGATCTATTACCGTTTCAATTTCGTTTCTTTATTCTTCTTCATCTTAATCATCATTCCCATACTAAAAAATGGCTCCTTCTAAAAAATTAGGTCAACCCACTTTCCAAAAACACCAACAGAAGCTCAAAACTTTAGGTTTCACACTTTCGGAAATTCCTGGTCAAATTTCAGATTCGATCTCTCCATTGATCTAGTTTCAGGATTTCTTTCTTCCAATAGGAAAATCCTTATTTCGCTAGGTCAACTAGAAGATGGCCTTCCTATCCCTCTTTATAACCCAGATCTCCCTCTTTTTTATGAGATTATTTATCACGCTAAGTTTTCACGAGCAATCTTCCAATTAAGTGGAGATTGTATTCGTCTCATTCTCGAATATGCCTTTCGTGGAGCTAGTAAAGGATCTCGCTATCCTGAATCTGTGAAACATCCTGATTTTAAAGATATCCCAATTATTCCAGCGAAATATACCGTGGAGAATTTCTTTGCGAATTATCAAGTGATTCCCATGAAGAAAGATAGCACGTGTTGGGCTGTTCGTTTGAATAGGAACAAAAAAGTTGCGAAGGATAAACTTCTTATGCAAGATATAGATTATCATTCAAGTAAAAACCAAGGTCCACGCTTCTCAAAAGATGATAAGTGGTGTAGATTTCCTCTCCTCCTTGAAGGTCTATATATCTCTGGCGCTCTCGATCTTCCTGCGAATCCTGCAAATCTTGCGGCATATTGTCCTTGGATTTTTAACTGGTCTGAAAGGAATTCTGAGGTATATTTCGCAGCATTTATCATTATTCGCAAATTTGGATAAATTTATCATTCTTATTGATTATATTGAGATATCTTTTATCAGATTGAAAGAATGAAGCTTAACTATGTCAATACAGGGAATCCCAATCTCCTTCAAATTTTGAAAACCTTCACAGATGAAGTAAGAAACAATCTTCTATAACCTTTAAAAATATATTGTTGCCCATGTTTCTTATCTTTATATGTGATTGTTTTCAAGGAAATACCATTTGTCGCGGTGGTTGAAGCCAAAGATAAAGGCAAAAGAATAGCAACTCCAAATGAAAGTTCTGGTGCTTCTCCTCGTCGCAATAAAAATCAAACCACTGACGGTCCTCCAAAGAAAATGAGAAAAACTCAACCACTTCCTTCTGATAATTCTCAACTCAAAGAAACTTCTACTATCGCTGAAAAAGATAATGATATTGAAAAAAATAGTGGAATTAATAATGATGCCTCTGTGGGCACTTCAATGCATATCTCTTCCACAAGAATCAGGTCTGCGATGGGTCTTTCTCAACCTGAGACTCCAATGGATCAATTGTCAAATATTTTTAGAAACCCTTACAAGGTATTGGAGATGATGATATTGCTCGTACTTGCGATGCTTCAATCTTGACTAATAATAAAGATCTTAAAGGAGTCTCAAGATTTATTAACCCAGGCTTTCTTCATGCGTTAGCTTCATTGGTATGCCCCTTTCCTTCATTTTTCTTGTAGTAAACTTTTAAATTTGTCATGAGTATCAAAAATCTTTTACTTATCTTTCTTATTTTCTCTTTTCTGTCACAGACTGCCAGAGCTTCTTTTTCTGTTGCTTCAGAATTAGAAAATAGATTATCATCATCACAGAAAAGGCTTACTGATTCACAATCTGAATCTGCGAAACTTCTCGAGAAAAATAAGCAATACGAAGCTGAAATCTCCATTCTTCGCGAAAAATGTAAACAGTTGGAAGTAGTTGGAAATACTGAGCTTCTTAATAAAAACAAATCGCTTGAAGTAGAAATTCAAGTTCTTCAACAGAAATTAGTTGATAAGGAGAAATTCTGCAAACAAGTTATTGGTATAAGTCTTTCCCTTTTTTTTTTTTTTTTTTTTGAGCTTATTTGGGCAACCATTTTGCAGATGCCTATAATCTTACTGATGAAGCCATCATTCTTAATTCTTTTGATGAACTCATAGATGAAACCACTCTTCTTGAGCGTCTTAATGATGCTTTAAATAATTATTCAGATGAAAAAATTAATACTTTGTCCATTGATGAGCTTAAATATCATATCTTCCTTATGAGAATGGATTATAGATCTGTCTTGAGTACATCCAATAGTTTAAAGACTTGCAGAGATGAATTTAGAGGAAAAATCAAAGTCTTAAAATCCAAGAAGAGTGAACTTGAGAAGGATAAAGAACGCATTACTCTTTAAGGCGCTGAAGCTCTATCAAAATTTCACAATACCCTTATTGATACTGAACTTGAGAGAGATAGACTTAAGGATGAAAAAATTAAGCTTCTTAAGAGAGAAAAACAAATCTGTTCCCATCTTCTCATTCAAAATGATGATGAATTCGCATGGGCTGCGACAATTCTCGATAATGCTAAGAAAAAATTAACGATAGATGTCAGTCTTCATACCGAGCAAGCAACATTGATACAAGAAATGATCCATGAAAGAGAAGGTTATTTATTGTTCCTCTAATATCTTTGTATTTATTGTAGATTCCCAACCAGTTTCTAATTTATTGTTGTATCATCGCAGAATCTGAAGGAAGATATTCCAAAAGGGTAGCAGAACTTGAGGAAGAAAAAAGTGGTCTTGCGAAAAATCTTGCTTCCCGTAATGAAAAAATCTCAAGACTGCGAGAGAAAATAAAGATATCCAACTCAAACATGCGTAATAACCTTCTCACCGTTCGCAATAATGCTATTGAGAAAGTTTGCAAAGATAATGATCTTCCTCTTAGTCTATATCCTTGTCTTATGGATAATATCCCAGCCAGTTCTGAAGTACCAGTTATTTCTGACAGTGAGGCTGATGCAGACGAAAGTGAGAGTGAAGATGAGGAACGAACTAATGATGAAGATGGTGAAGATGAAGATTAAAATAATGATGGAGATAAATCTCAATAGTTTTATTTTTCTTTTTGATTTTCTCCTGTATTTCTCCCTTTCTTTCTTGCGATAATTATCTGCGACAAAATGTAATATTTTGCGAATTATCTGCAACTTCTGATGTCTTTCAATATATAAATTCTTTTTTGCTTCTATCTGTTTGTTATTTATATGAATTTATCATATAATGATGAATAACAATATTTTCCATTCTATGCATCATTCCCATACTTGCCCCTTGTTATTAATCTGCAATGTGATAAATGAAGTATTGTAAATAATAGTGCAAAAAATCCGTTATATGCTTTGCAGATATAACCTCTCTTGTGGTCTTATTTCACCTTCCTAGTTAAAGGTCTTATTATGCCACTTTTATGCGACAAGATCACAGGACATTCTTACTTTTACATGTAATAATCCATTGATCTTATCATTTATTTTGATCTCTGCGACAATATGATAAGTCTAAGCCATCTTGCGAGATTAATCTCTCTTTGCTTTTTAAGACTCATGTCATTGGCGTATTTTCGATGAAATCGCAGGACGTTTTTGCGATTTATATCCTCTTATTATTAATTTCATTTATCTCGTCTTTTATTCTTATCGCAAAAACCCATTGATCTCATCTTAACATTTCTTTTGAGGCTTTTTGGCCTGTCACGCGACAATATGACGGGCCTAAATATTCTTGCGAATATAAAGTCCCATGACATTGCCGCCTTTTTTGATACACAGCTCCCTAATGGAGGGTATCGCCCTTATCTCTCCCCCTGGTTGCCCCTTCAAGAAGACGTACTTCTGCCATACAAGACTAGCTCCTCCCATCCGGTTCTAGAAACAACCAGTTGTTTTCGTAGTCTCTTATCCTTTATGCCTATATGGCTTATAGTTACGAGACTACACCCTAGTGGGGTTTTCTTCGGTCCGAACACATCGTAAGCCAAGACTTGCCGTGGATGGCCAGGGTAGGTTCATCCGTCCCAGGCACCCACAGCTCAACCGTGTACCTCGGCACCTTGATCATACTTTGCATTCCTTAGGAGAAACTCTTGGGAGCCCAACCAGGCTATAACCTTATATAGCTGGGAATCCAAGTTATCTCTCCTGGATGGATTTTCTATAATCCCAAATCTCCATGACTAGGTTCCAGCAGCAGTATAGCCTTTCCCATAGTCATGCAAAGATATGCCCCCCTTATGACGCACTTTAAGGACATTGCCTCTTACGGAATAGAATCCGCGAACTAAGGTGTACGTCATAAAAGTTCGTCCCATTCTTATATTTTTTTAAGCGATTTGCGCCCGTCTTATGCATTTGCATTTAAAAATTCTTATATGATTTGAAATCATCATCTTTTTCTCTTAATAGAAAAATTCTTATTTTTGAATAAAGTTTTTCTTTTAATATTCTGTCTGCATACTTCTTGATGTTCTTGTTTTTTGATTGTTCGCAACATGATATTGTTGCACTTCTTTTCTTTTGTAACGAATGATTATTCGCAATATCTTGCTATTTTTTTATTTTCTTGCGAGAAATGAAGATTTCAACCTTTCCCAGCTCCTTGCACTTGTTTATTTTCCTACAAAGGTTTCAACTTTTTCCCCTCTTTGCGCAATTAATCACCATTGATTCTTTAGGCACAAACTATTCTTGTAATATATATCTTTTCCCCGCAACTCTATAATGTCCACCATTAATTTCTCTGCTCTCTGAGTTTGCTTCCTGTTATGTTGCCAATTACGGTTTCTGGCGTTCCTTTCTTCGCAAGTATTAATGTCAACTTCATAACACTTTTTCCCTTCAAACTAATCACCTTTAATTATCCCAATACCATGAGGATGTGGAAACTTTATGCATTGATGATATGTGGATGCTATGCCTAAGATTCCATGGAGCCATGGTCTTCCAATTAAGGCATTATAAGGAAATTCTATATCCACTACACAGAACTTAATTTTTGAAGATATCTTGTTCAATGGGATTTCCATAGTGATTTCTCCTTTTGGATTATTCGCAGTGCCATTAAAACCATAGATCTTGTAAGTGAGGGGATTAATTCATCATCTCTTCCACCCATTGTACGGTAGGTATGATAAAATAAGATGTCTACCGAGCTGCCAGTATCAATTAAAACTTTATATATTGCCCAAGAATCACTTGCTGCGTCACCATCATCTTCTTCTCCCTCTCTGTAATTTGGACTTATTTCTAACTTTACCACCAACGGGTTGTCATGCATCTTCCCTGGCTCTGGTATTTCTTGTGCAGTAAAAGAAATAACTTGTTTCTGCCATTCTTCTAACGGAGAAATTTTCGCAATATTCATCACCTCTCTTCCCTCTACATCCATCGCAAATACTCTACTTAGCACATTATCATGGAAATCTTCTATTGTTTTCTGCGAATGTACAATTGAATTACAAAATAGATTTTTTGTTGTTGCTCCTACTTCAATGACAAATATTTCTGCGTCTTTCGCAACATTGACTCTACGAATTTCTGGTGCTTGCGGCAATTGTTGGGGTTGTGGATATCTTGCTAGAAAATGATTTAACTTCCCTTGTTCAATCATTCGCAGAATAATTCTTTTTACATTTCTACAATTATTCACAGAATGGCCATGAAAATGATGATAAGGACAGAACTCTTGATTTTGATTGTTATGATGTGGTTCTTTCCCCATGTTCCAGGGTGAGGGTATATTCTCCATCAAAATAATCGCTTCCCAAATCTTGTCTATACTGGTATTTAAAGGTGGCAATTTGATATCTTCCCATATAATCCTTTGACCTCTTTGCTCTCTTGAATAATTTTGCCTCTGTCCACCATAAGTCTCCTGCGGTTGATCAAACCTTGGTACCTTATTATTTTTATTGCGATTATAGAAATTTCTCTCCTTTTCCAATTCCTCCTGATCTCTACTCCCCATTGCTACTATCTTACGTTGATTATCAATCTCCATTTTCTCTCGCTGATTTTGGGAGGTACTTGCTACTGTATTAATCATCCTTGGTAATAAACTTCCATTTGCTGTGGTTGAATTTGTGCCTGCGAGAATTGGATATGACTCCATCTCATTTTGTTTTTCCTCCAAAGCGATATAATCTTCTTGCAATTCTCGCAGTTCTGTCATAGTGATTGAGTTTTTAACTCTGAATACCTGGATGTATAATAGATTTGTCGCAAACATAGCATTTATGAAGGACAAAATGAGATATCTTTCATCCACTCTTCCTGCCATTTCACTACACATTGTCCTCCATCTTATTGTTAAGTGCTTTAAACTCTCGCCAACTCTCTGCTTTAATCCAAACACATCTTCAATTCCAGGTCGTGTAGAGTTATTACTTATGTATGCTCCTAAGAAGGTAGTTTGCAAGTGCATGAATGAATTTATTGTATTCTTGGGGAGACTTTCAAACCACTTTAATGCTTCGCCAGTTAAACTTGACGCAAAGTATTTTCACAAAAAGACATCATGGTTCTCCCATTGTAGCATGCATCGAATATAGGCTTTGATATGTTGGACGGCACATGTAGTCCCATCAAAAATACTGGTCAACACCGGTAAATTGCATTTTGGAGGTATCCCTCCTAATTGTACTTCTTGAGTAAATGGAGTTTTTGCAGCTTCTTCGATTGCCTCATCAAGTTGTCTTCTTCCTCCTTCTCTTCTGTTACTTATCATTCCTCTCATTTCTGCTAATTCCCGCAAGATTTGTTCATTCCTATCAGAATTTTGCTCCATTAGCCTTTTCAACGCAGCCTCTCTTCGTCTGCGTTCATGCCTTTCTTGTCTTGCGGTATTTCGCGCTTCTTCTTCAACATCTTGATTTCGACTTCTTCTACGATTTTCTTCTTCTTGAACTTGCAAGTTAATTTGTCTTTCATTCTCTTCTCTACGAATTTCCTCATCCCTTATTGTTTCTCTTCGTTGCCTTTCTATGTCTCTGCGAATTCTCTCATATTCCTCATTGAGATTATCATTATTACGATTTTGTGCACGTCGTCTTTCTCGATTATCATGATTATTCTGACGCAATGCTGCTTGAATTTCTTGTTCTTCTACTTCTGCTCGCAATCTCTCTCTCTCCCGCTAAATGTACTTGCTCAATATAATGCCTCTCAATATCATCTTCAATTATTCTGCGATTTCTTCGAATCTCCTCATCACGTAACATTCTCCTTCTCTCTTCTTGATTTTCTCCCTCATCTTGATTATGTCTAATGTCCAAAGTTTCACCGCGTGGAATATAACGATCATTTATCAAATTCTCGCCAATATTTTGTATAGGGCGATTTTGTCTTGTTTCTTCTCTATATGATCTTGAACTTGATCTCATACTGCTTCTTGATCTTATGTTTTGCAACCTCAAATTTTCTATTCTTAGTTCATGATTTTGCCTTGTAAGATTTGCACGTCCTTCTGCCTCTAATCTTCTTTCTTCTTGTATCCTTTGTCTCAAATCATCTACTATTTCATGCCCTTCATGAATTACTCCTCCGTCCGCTTCTTGATTTCTTTCCACTTCTTGATTTTCTGCCTCTTCTATCGAATTCGACCTCCAAGTATGCACACTTACTCTATCATAATCCTCATTTCTATCTTGTGCTTGTGTTTGTTGATTTGGTGGTTGAATTGAATTTTCTACTCCATTTCTCATTCTACTTCTTCCTGATCTAATCCTTAAAGATCCTTCCAATTCATATGTTCCTTCTCCTGCAATTCTTTTACTTCTTCTCACTGTTGTTGGTGGTTCTGATGTATTTCTTCTTCTCCTAGCCATTTCTTCAATTTTAATAATTTTTTCAAATCTTCAGATTGCAATTTGAAATTTCTCAAATTGATTCTCCCTGTTTCTGGACGCCAAAATGTAGTTGCAGGAAATCCCACACTACACCCAACTCAAGAATTTATGACACAATTTGAAGATTAAGAACCTTTTTTATTAATATGATCTTAAAAGAATTACAGTAATCAAGAATACAATTCACTTAATAAGATTTTCTCTCTCCTAAAAACTTTCTTAGCGCTCAAAAATTCATCTCCCTCTCTCTGGAACTATTCATTTCCTTTATATAGGCATTTACATAATGGATTCTGACTCATGACAGCTCATTTACAGTTAAGATTCCCTTTAATTTCGGATCTGAGTTCTTGTGATAAATCGCAGTTAGCACCACCTTAATCATTCGCAGGTTTTATTGGTTCGTCGCAGAAATATCACACTTTACTCATGTTTCTGTCGTTTTCATCTGATATGTCGTTCCTTACGTCACTTTGAGATGTGTCGCAGAATATCATTGATGTATCGCAGAACTGCTGTTTATTTCGCAGGAATATTGTTGTGACAATATTCTGATTCTACACTTATTACCCAAATTTTTTCCTCCTAAAGTAGAAAAATCCTTTTATGTGATGCTCTTAGAAGAAGTCCCCTGAGCACCAGGATGACCAGGATTAGGATTAGTAACTTTAGTAGGAATCGAAGACCCAATATATCTTGCAACAATTGGTGGGATGACGATATTACCGCTGTTTGGGTTGGTATTGTTATCCTCCAATCCTAATTCAGCACTAAGAGCAGCAAACTGATTTGGAGAAGTAACAATTTCACGAGTAAACAAACCATTAGCCAAAGGAGTATTGGAAGAATAAATAACAGTCCTATCAGTTTCAGGATTCCTACTCTCCCCCGTTTCAGAACCTGTAACTGACTTAGTTTTACAAGACTCACTCACAGGAGCTCGTTCCACTAATGATGTGTGCTCGGCTACCTTAAGCCTAGTTCTTGCCAATTTAGCTAAGGCAGTGTTCACATCAGCTTCAGACCTATTTAGTTCCTCCTGCAATTGTATATCAAAAGTTTCAACAACACTCTCTGTCACCAATTCCCCATCTTCTGTATTTACTATATCTGGATTCACCATAACTACTTCAACATGCTGGCCATGCATGACCATTTGCAAACTTGTATCAGCAGCACGAACTTCTGGAACCACAAGAATAATAGGTGTAGATTTTCCCTTATTTCTACGCCTGGCTTCTTTCCAATCATTACCAACATTAGAATCAGAACCTTAAGCCTGCGCTTGACCATGGCTATGACCCTGAGTCTGAATGATATTCTAATTATTTTTTGATTTCCTTCGGCATTCTGAATCAGAATGGCCGATAAGCTTGCACTTGGAACATAATTTAGGTTTTTTTTTTATCTCAATAGTCTGCCAAAAGTCTAACCCTCCCACTATAACATGAACTGCATCAGTATTGTGTGCAGCAAAATCTATATCAATTAAGACCGAGGAAAAATGCCCATATTCATGATCTAGAGTTCTTTTATCAACCACAATAGGTTTTCCAAGAGATTTAGCTATAGATAACAAGGTTTTTTCAATCCAGAATTCAGCTGGCAGTCCCGGAAACTTAACCCACACGTTAGCATGGGAAGTTTGATGTTTGTCAACATCAAACCCCGGGAACTATTCCATGATGTTCAACTTTTGTTGATAAAAAAAACCAAGCTTCCACATTAAGAAGCTTATCCTTATCCTCCTGAGATTGTAACTTAATAATAAAGAACCCTCTATTCATGGGAAAAAACTGAACACGTCCTTGACCTAACTTCCATTGTTGTTCAAAACTGTTCTTCACATCTTGAAAGTTAATACCCTTTAGATCTAAATGACTAATAAGACTAAACTGCCATAACTTGCAACCTTCCTCATAAAAATCTTCAGGAATGACGATTGCTGGCTTCCCCTCTTTAACAGTAGGGTTTGGTAGCTTGGACAAATCCAAAGAAGTAGCCGGCAACTGTTTCTTACCCATTACCTTTTCAGCATAGGTTAAAACTTTCTTATGATATGGATCAATGGAATCTCCCATCTCAAATCACCCAAGGATGATCGAGAAAAGTAATGAGAAAAATGAAAGTTTGAAAACCCTAAAAAAATCGCCAGAGGAGGAAAATTTTTAAGAGAGAGAAAAAATAATATAAATTATGAATAATTAAACTCTGGTAGTGGAACTCTATCACATGTCTGTAGACACCATGAAACAATTAACTATATTAATTTTATCTATCACACTGTCCATTTCTGATGTCGTTCCATATATGCAAGGGTTCTCTGTTGGCTACTGATAATGTAAATCATCGTTTCTTTTGTGTGTTCTGCTTAAAATATGCTCTTTATTTTGGGTCCTACATTTAATATCGAATGTTGTATGGTTCTAAGTGCGTCACCTATATTCTTGGTATAATATTGTTGGCATATTTGTGGTAGCGCCATTTCATGTCTGTTTTTTTCTTTCTTTTTTGGGTTCCTTTGTAATATTTTTCTCTGTTCTATTCAGGTTCATGACCGGCATCATGGAAGTGATGTTGACGACCGATAATTGCTTACTAAATCAATTAACAAGAATAAAACTGTCGCTAAATATATTCTCACTCTGAGATCTTATGTCAAGCGTGTTTATGCAATTGGCAGGCAAATACTCATTGGGTTTCACTAGGGGACAAAGTTTTGTTACGATGCGTACAAGACCAACACCAAAATTAGTAAGAAAAGCTTCAGACATTTGAGAAAAGGTGTAAGACCAAGTTTGGAGTGCGAGAATAGAAGAGCACCAGATGACACTGAATTATTAAGACCAAGTTTAGTAAGTTGGATATCTAGACAGCTTTGCATATTAAGGAATTAGGTAGTTCTAAAGGTAAGCTCAATTATTTGACTGTAGCTGATTGGTGTTTGCTTCATTTTCTAACTTTTTACATATTGTATAGATGATGCATTTACTCAAAGAACTTTCCTACTCAATGACCGCATCAGTTTGGGCTTATATTTTCATTCTTCGAGCAAAAGGTAGAAAAGCTTATCAAGGTAATGCTGCTTCCGAGGTTATTTAACGTGTACGGTACCTATTACAGTATGATATATATATATATATATATATATCATGAAGTTAGAGTTATTTGTGCATATGTAGCAGGGTATTAGGTATATTGTTATCTTGCTTTTCCCTTATGACACTAAATTCTTAAAAGTTTAAACAATCAATTACAATTGGATTTGATGTCTTAGCTCAAAAGGCAGAGCACTTGGTTTTCACCATGTAGTTGTGAGTTCGACTCCCATAGATGGCATAATGTTCAAATAACCTAGAATAATTTTTTATTCTCCATCAATATCCATCTAAGATTGGTATATATACGATACATATATAGTGCAACAAAGATGTACATGTAGGAAACCTTTTATCTCTATATTGTTTTCCAATCAGCAAACAAATACCAATATTGTTCTCTCAGCACTATGTAGACCTGGGTTTGTCTCTAGACTTTTTTGGTTTGGCATTTTCAAACTGCTTCGTTGTGTATATGTGGATGGAAATCATGAGTGTGGAAGGTGAACTCGGATGTGAAGACTAAGGGGGTTTTGGAGAATGTATTATTTTTTTCTTGAACACTTGGCCACTAACGAAGAAAATTGAGAGGAGGCTTTTGTCAACTGGATTAGTCTGAACATTATTTTTTTTACAGCATATCTGAACATAAAATGAATGAGAATTACCAGGGACAATGGAATATATTCCATGTAGTGGGATATTTTTTTTGTTGGATTTCTGAACTGTTCAGTGTGTAAATTTCGAAAGTACTATGTGCGTTTTGCTGTCCTGCTATATCAAATCATTTTGCGGAGGTTGAAAAACAATAAGAAGGTAATCTTAGGCATGTGATAGTTCTTTCGTATAATTTCTCTCATTAATTATGTCATATGACAGAAGCAAAGCGGTCATTTCAAGATCCATACCATACTTCTGAGACCAGGGGGTTATTGGCACATTGAATGGCAGGCCTATTACCGTTAAAGTCGATGATTGAGTCCTTTGTCATGGTGGCCTTTTTCCTCCTTAATATTTTTTATTTTGGCCTGATTTACTTGGGTGTTAATTCTACATTGCCTGCTCAGTATTTTTATCACAGTTAAAAAGTTTAACCGTCTCTCACTAAACAACCGATACTTTATTGGTACTTTCCAGTTACGCAAGGCATGGAGTAGATGAATAATGTAAATCATAGAGAGAATGAATAATAAAGTATTTCGCCGGATACGAGGATTTGAAAGAAAATAAGATAAAGATCCTAAAATCCATTTCATAGGAACCCGTAGGTAATAAGGAACTTATGTTATATGATTTTATTAATTAAACTCATTATGTAACAAAGTAGCTACTCACACATGTCTTAAGGACGTAAAGAACACAGATTGTCATTTGAGAAACGTCTTATCAGATTTGAATGATGGACTGAATAAGCTTCAATTTAATCAATACATGATCAATCCTAAATGGTAAGTTTCTAATCTGTTTCACCTTCTTTTCCGTGCATTTGTTCTGTCATTTTTGCAAAGTTAGTTTCACTTTTTCCTATTATATATTTTTTAGAGCAGCACTTGGTTTGTATTGCCTCAAAGGTTCCCATTTATTTCCCACGTACTTTAATCTTCCTGTGTTTTCCGTTTTTTAATCTCTCCTTAAAAAGAAAGTAAAATTTATTAAATAGCAGTTCTAATTTAGATATATGTTCATAGATAAAGGACTTCGAGTAGATTAATTATCTAGAGAAGTAGTATATGGTGAAACCTGCAATAATAGAGCAAGGGTCTCTTTGCCAAATGTATGAAGAGCAACGGGTTTAGTACTTTGGTTTTTTAATTTAATATTTGAACTAAACTGTGGGTGTTAATCATAAAATATTCTGTTTACGGCTGCATCAAAAACAACAGATTACCCAACAAGCACGGTGAAATGTGATGTTTGAAAGAAGTATATGCCATGCAATGATTTACAGTGTCAAAATTGGATTCTTCTGTTATTATTGTTTGCAATGTGAATTTTGCATTCTATGTTCTTGACAGAATTTTCATGCGTTTAATGCAGATTCTCAAACCTAAACGGATATTCACATGTTATTCTTTGATTCCCAAACCTAAACGGATACTCACATGCTATTCAAAGAATACATCTCGGTAAGAATCTGAATAGCTATTTTTGAGGAATCTGTACTCTTCACAGACCCACCCAGGGATCTAAGATTTTTTATTATTATTGTAGATCAGTGTACTGATGAATATCACTATAACTCTAGCACGGATCCTGTAGATTTAACTTTGGGTTCATCCTACACTAGAATGTAACTTCACATTTAAACTATTTCTTGGCTTTATACCTTCTTATATTTTTCCATGTATGTTTGGCATTAACTGTATGTATGCCATCGAATATTTTGCATCAGATGATTCAGATTAATTGTGCAGCATCTTGGATGATGAGGACGAATTCTTGGCTGCAAACTGGATGACAGAGCTCTAAAGGGTAAGGGTCCAAAATGCTTTTTAATACACGGGAAACTTCGTCATAGGACCGGAGTGTTCGATAAGAAAATCTTCAAATATATTTTAGAAATTAATACATGATTGGATGATTGATTACGATGATTTTCAATTCTTAGCTAAAATTCTACACACTTTTGCAATATTAATGAGCTTTTTCTTATCCAAACGCAAAAGTAAACATGGAAAAGTGAGAGGTTAAGCTTGGTTTCATATAATCAAATCTGTTATTCGGATAAATTTTGAGATACCTTAATTTTTCATTATTCTTGAATTGAATTTTTATTTGAATGTAATATTTACTTGATAATCACTAGATTAAATTCTAGAAATTAATAAATGACTGGAAATTTTGAATAAACAAAAGGCAACATGTAAAGATAAAACGTTGAGCTGGGTTATATATAAACATTTCAAGGATACCTTAATTTTTCACTATTCGTGAGTTGAATTTTATTTTAATCTAAATAGTATACTTACTTTCAGTACTAGATTCAATTTTATCCTTTTGATTCAAGGAAGAGAGAACCAGATGATATTGTTGATCATATTTCTCATGATGTCGTTGATCGATGGGGGTGGATGAAAGTGGTGACATAGATTATGTTTTTGGTGATTATTTGAATGTGTGTAGTTACCGGTTTAGTATGAATATGACAACTGAAATTGGGGATGAACATCTCATATTTCTGTGTTAGTTAATGAACAATTTATGGAATCTTATGATCATGAAATTCAAACATGTACATTGTTTTACATTGTATCGCTATTAGTAGATACAAGAATGAGAGAATATATCAACGTGCAACTGCTCGGAAAATTTGTAAGCAATCAAATTGGTTACATGTACTTAATTAAATGATTAGAAAAACAAGTAACGGTGTATTAGAATCTTATCTGCTAAAAAATATTGTTTACCAAATTGAGCATGCTTATACCATTTTTTAAAACCAAATTGATGCTTTAGTATCATGTTGTTGTAGCTCCTACGCTCCATTACATGTCTTTTGTTAAGTAAAAGACTAACATATTGTACTTTCAAAGTAAATTACTAGCAATTTAATCTTTCATGGAGCTGACCCAATTTGAGCACTTTTGTTCAGTATCATTCTCTAAATATATTGAAATATGCTTGGTAAAGAAAAAAAGACATCTCATTTGTTGTTCACTCATCGTTATCATTATTACATTCTAAAGTAAACTAAGTTGCTTCCTGAACAATCTTCTTATTTCACTGGGATCATCCGGTTGTGGCGTGCCGGTCATTGTGACTCTGTTGTCCCCGGATTTGAGCCCGTGTAAATTTATGTCGTGGTTTTAGCGGTCAAAAAAAGACATGGTACTACTTTTTGTTCTGGGCACTTGCTTCTTCTTGAATTCATTGACTCATACCTCCAGATTGATCAATACCAAAGTAGTCGAAATCGTTCCTCGTTCCTACTCGGTTGGGGAGCGAGGAGCAGTAAGTTCGGACATGGAAATCGCTAAAACTCGGCCTAATACTCGGAGCATATTTATTAGATACTTATATATTTCTGCTCATGAGTCAAGATTTGTACCTAATTAAAATTCAAATTTTAACAGTATCATATAAATAAGTGTAATATTGTTACATTGAACCTATTCATAATGTTTTTAGAGGTTTTTCCATTCAATAACTCTCATCCAAGGGGTTACAAAAAAATTTCTTTTATGATTTCGGTACATGCAAGGCCAACTCGGAAAAATTGCCAACTCGTTTTGCCAAAAAATCGGTCCAAATCGCCAAAATCGGCCGACATAATTGCTAAAAATCGGAGATGGCTTGGAATCGAAAATCGCCTCGGTCATGGGAGGTTGAGCCGGGGCCGTAAGTCCCCGGTGATACCTAGTCTATGTTAAAAAAGACATGCACTTTGACTTTGAGATTTAATAGTCATTAAATGATCAAGATTTATCAGGAAGGGTCATCTCGCGGTCCAAAACGTCCAGATCGTGTTTTGGGAGTGACGGCCACGAATTTTCAGTATCTTTACGGTCTGGAATGTGGGTCAATAGACTTCGGGTGGGTGACTTTTAGGGACATTTGGGGACGTCGAGATATATTTCTGGTCGTCCGATGAAAATCTATATCAGATAGAACCTATTTTTCTCCTTCCACCTTTTTTTCTTTTCTTTTTTGCATTATCTTTCTATCTCTGCGATTTCATCAGAAAAAGATAAAATAAAAACCTAGGGTTTTACATAAATACCACCCATAGTAAGAAATAAAACAATTTTCTACCCAAATTAAAGTGGGTAATAGAAACTTACGTTTTTTTCTCTAACTTTTTTTATTTTAATCACGATTTTAATTTTTGAAGTAATTAATTTGATCAGTTAGGCTTTAATTTACTGATAAAGACAAATTGAGTTTCTAATTTTATTCTTCGTCCGATCTCAATTTTGATATCGGAGATCTCAATTTCGATCACAATTAAGTTTCAGATTTTAATTCCATAAAATTTGTTCGATTCCCAAGTTGATGAAATATATAAAACTTGGAAACTTTGTAATAAGATCGATAGGAGGACAAACTTTGAACAAGCAGATTCAGTTCAAAATTATCCATGGAACCCCTTGAAGTTCAATCTGGTCAAAGATCTCCTCTGCTTTTTTGATTCCCCGACTCTTGCAAAGCCCATCAATCAAAGTGTTATATGTTATATATTAGATTCCATGCAAAAAGAAAAGGAAAAAAAAAAATATCCATGGATGGATAAGACATGCAAACTACAGTATTGTGAAGAGGGGTGGCGATGATAGTGAAAGTGGTTAGTTTTCATTACCCACTCTAGAGTTATACCTATTGTGTTTTTAGACTGTGGGTGGTGTTTGGGGAAAATGTGGGTGATATTTAGGTAAAATCAAACCTAGACCTTGATTTTATAGGTGACGAGAGGCTAATTCAAACAATGGGCATCTCATCAGATTCGATTTTTTGGTAATCTTTTATTAGGGTTCTAGACCAAATAAGCACAAGAACCACGTAAGAACACCAAACCTTGATCCGTTGAGTTGGAGATCAGCCACCAGATTATAAACATAAAGAAGAAAATAATAAAAATAATTAAAAAGTTGTTTGTTTGATTGATTGGTTAAACCCTATAACAAACTATGAATGTATATATTGTTCACATGACTTGAACTCTAAGCAAATACTAAATAAGGAAACGTAAACTAATTACCTAAAATAACTAGACTCCCCTAATTGGTGTTGGTGTCCCAATATCCCCAACCCCTTGAGACACAACTTGTCCTCAAGTTGGATCATAAGACCAAGCTAAAATATATCTATCCAAAAAATAGAATCGGCATCCTGACATTCCCAGCCTCTTGAAATGCAACTTGTCCTCAAGTTGAGCATTATAATTCATCACGCAAACATCATTGGACTCTGGAACTGCTAACCAAGGTGGCTTCCATAATCTTGATAAGCTCGACTTGCGCAAAGAAATTAATTTCAAGCATGAATACTTCCAATCCGGTAAGTGCCAAGGTGGCTTCCATATCTGGACTGCAATTATATACCATATCTTCAAAGCAAAGGTATTAAGTAAAGAAATAATGGAGTTATTATCTATGCAGAATCCTCGTGAAGCAAGATTTACCAAGCTAACTGCTTTACTAATGTTGGAATATAAGTTGTCAATTTGATGTGTGTCTACACTGGGGAGACCCACTATTGCTTGTTTGCTGAAACAGTACATGTCATCATGAAGTTCCTTGAGAAACTCATTGTCACTACCAATAATTAAATGTTTCCCCATAACAATGGAAAATTGGTCTATACGTGTGGCCAGTATCCACCACACATTGCTTAACTCCTTCCAAGTAATTCTGGATTTCTTGCCCCTGTCAAACGATAATCGTCTATGGTCAAAATAGAGATTAGAAAAGTCCTTACATTTCTTGTGGACATCATTAATTTTGTCTCCACTTTTCTTGAACTGAACGTTTGCATCAGCTTCAAAAATTTCGTTGGTCTGCAAATTGATACTAGCGACAGCAAACAATTCATCCTTATCAAGAACAAGAAATTGGGACCGACTGTAGTTCTCGGATACCCGACAATATGTATAAAATCTTAAAAATTAGTTACCTCTCATAATAATTCCCTGTGCTGCCGTCTACATATATTACTATCATCATCAAGATATGAATCTAATTTTTTTTAGATTTGAACTAGTATGTAATCCGTGCTACGCACCGGGGAAGATGGGATTAGCCAATTTAGTGTGGCGGGCTTCGCCCCGCACTCATAGTCAAATGCATTGAATAATCTTTGATTAGATTGATATTTAAAGAAATAGTAAAGTATGATACCCTTTAGGTATCTAATGATTAGAAGATTGAAATTTGGTATGATAAACCTAAATTCATGTATTTGTTATACCGGCATATATTAAGATAAACCAATGAAATGGTTCATTAATGGAAAAGTCAAAGGATCAACTGTTCAAGTTTTACTACAATATATTACTTGGACCTCGACAATTAGTTAACCATAGACAAATTTTAGGTAATGATCATATGGTAGGAATACTAAGTTATCGTTGCGAACCCTGAGATATGCACCATGTAACTCAAGTACTCATGAGCAATACAAAACATCTAATTTATATGTCCAATTTTGCCAACAATTTATTCGAGCATTATGAATTGTCAATGATTTATCCGAGCGTTATGAATTATTTTACTTAGCATGACACATGTTGATTAGTATTTGATTTGATTTCATTGATTAGTTTAGCTGTGGTGTTTTCTAACATTACGGTCTAAAAATCTTATGGACTTCATTGATAAAGCGATTCAGAGAAGGAATGTTACGTAAAAGTGGGTTGGATATAAACAGATCAACTGAAGATGAGTGATTCTTTTTTGCCATTTTTGAATTAAATTACTGAAAAGTATGGATTCTTACACAGATCTCCATATGCCTTTTTTCATCCCCGCGGGTCAAATCACTCTGTTGGCTTTGTAAATTTCTAACTTATCTTAGTAAATCAGAAAATGGGAGTTCTTATAGTGATGTTTTGTAAATTGCTAACTTTCACTCCAACACCACTGCGTGAGACCCTCATTTCTTTCTTATATGTTTGACACACACAAAAAGAAAAAATGAATAAGATTGGACATAACTGGACTCAAATAAAATGTATTCCATGTTTAAAGAGTGTCAATTAGTTTGTGTTAATTCAGATGAACACCAAGTTAACACTGTCTAAATCTTAATCCTACTTTTAAGTTGTACCCACTATGATCACTGTAAAATCCATTGTTTCATCATTTTAAGCCTGATTTGCAGTAAACGGGTTTTGTAAGTTAAATTACAAATGATGCAGCTAACCCATAAATCGGTAACCATTAGCCTAATCATAAAGAAATCATTTTCAAGTACCCAGATAACATTTACCTTAAAAATATGTAGTAAACAACATATAATTCTAGGACCAATGAAATTACCGGTGGTTATTGACCCAATTAAGGACCCGTTCAGTCCCTTGAGATTCCGATGCTCAATTATAGTAGTACCACCAGGTTCAATTGAAGCCTGAAAGTAAAATAATCATATTCAACTTGACAGGTAGTTATCGTGTGATATCAGCACTATAATCACCATCACCACCACAGCTAACCACCAACAGAAACCAAAATAAATCTCTTTGAGATCACCATAAAAATAACAGAAAATTGAATTGGAGCAAAAAAATATGAAAAATAAGTAAGCATGAATGGATGGATGAGTAATATTACCTTGTTGTTCAAAGTGAATAGACAATCACATCCAGTATCTAATATAGGCATTTGGGATACTCAAAGAGATGAGGCATGTGGTGAGATCATAGTATGAACACGATAACCTTTTTTAACCAATTAATTAATGACTTATTACCTTCACAACACAAATTTATATTTACATATTGATAATCATTGCAAATTTTGTAGTGACTTAAGCATAATAATAATTTTACTATATAAAGAGAAACCATCAGTCATCCACTGCCAAGAAAATAAAAGTATCAACAAAAAATTAGAATTAGAATTTTCAAAACTTATACAATTGAAACACATCAAAAAGAATTAAAATGATATGAAGTCCATAATTAAAATGAGACGAAGTCTAACGGCAATTTGATAATAATGATAACAAAAATGTAAGTGTGTAACGGATTAAAATGTCTTCGATAACACCGCGGGAGGTTCTACTGAAAATGGAAACAAAATCTTATGTTTCTAATATGAGTCGAATAGACTTGTTAAAAATGCCTTCAAAATGGGATAGATGACTGGTGCTGATTAAAACCTGTAACCATTTCAAGAAATAAAATAAGATTACTATATCTCAAAGTATATCACACACTGCGCAACAATAAATGATAAAATAAAATAAAAATTAGACCACGCATTAGAATACTCCCTCAATTGCAAGCAATTACTTCAACATGCATGTACTCCAAATCTAACGAAAAACAACTAAGCGAAAATTGCGAATTAATATTTTTTTCATAATATATTAAGTTGGGTGAAACACCATATTCAATCAACTGCCTTCACATTTTCTGTTTAGAAGTTGGATTTTCAGTTTTAGGTTAAAAAATACTGCGCCTTGACACTAATAACCTTTGGCGTCAACTATCCACATCCATTTTGTATACCCTAGCCGTTAATGGAAAGGAAATATAGTATTTGTAGAAGTAACTCGACATAAGTTATTTTTTATGTCAGTCTAAGAACCGAGAATAACATTAATTTTAAAACCCAACTTATCTACAAACTATATAAGATTAATTATAAACCCTACTTGTGTTAGCATTTATCAATGCTTACTACAGACCGACCTTAAACAACATGCTTCAATTCCAGCACTCAATTGGATACAAAAGACGGCTATTCGCTATTCTTTCTATCGTGAAATTGTATTCCCCCTTACCTTTCTGAAGCCGCACAGTCTCATGGATTGTCAAAATGCGACATGTAATATTCACTCTCAAAAGTGTGGGGTGTTTGTGTCGCACACCGAATATAAAATAGAAACCAAATATCAAAAAAGATTCATACAAAATTAAATAGATATAACACTCTTAAACTACTTATTGCAGGGATATGTAATTTACCGGTGCTGAAATCTAATAAGGTTCAAGTCAACAATATTATTGTGTCATCTGATTGGAGTCGAACATTGTTCATGTGAAAGTCGAACCCATATCTACATGGCTAAAAATCATGTGCTTTACCATTTGAGCTAAAACAACAATTTGATTTTGTACTCATCAAAATAAAAAAAAAAACAAAGTATGAAAAGTCATACTTTTGCATCATTAAAACCCGAAGTACGAAGAAGGTGAGGGTTTTTACCAATTCGTCCATCTTCAAAGAACTTCTAGCCGTCTTCATTCTTAGAGCATCTCAATTCTTATATTTAGGATTTTCAACGGTTTAACATAAAAATCTTCTCCAATGGAAATCTCAAAGATGAATGTGAGGATGACGTTTGAGGTAGTTATTCAAACATCCTCTAACCGATCCTCTGGTTTTAGAGGTTCACTTAGAGGATTTAAACATCCTAATCATTAAAATCTGGGGTAACTAATTAAGAAGTTAATTATTTAAGCCTTAAATTAATGGTGTAAAATGTTTACAAAATTTTATGATTGGAGATGATTTTTTTCTCACCCCCATAAATTAAGGAAATTTGGTCACACATCCAAAAAGAAATGGCTACACATAGGACTCACACCAAGTTACCATTGGAGATGCTCTTAGATATCATCTGCATACCCACATAAAATGGGTTAAACATATGTAAAGGTAGAAGCACCTGCACTCTACCGACTCTGGTCTTAAATTTTAGGTGTACCATACACTCCAACCCCAGAAATCAATTCCACTTGCCTACTAAAATGAAGTACATCCCGCAGTAAGATACATACATACCCATAACACAAAAAAAAAAAAAATCATTAACTGAACTACATAATGTGAATGCAAACATTTTGGAAACAGACTGCCCTTGCATCATCGATAGCGAACAAAAATGCATGTCCAGTCGTTGCATCATATCATAATCATAATAATAACTCAAAAAGAAATTATTAGTGATTCTAAAAAAGTATGAATGATGAAGCATTAAATTGCATCCTTGAACTTAGCGGAATTCCCACATTTTTCAGTTACATGCTCTGACCTACAAATTACAATCCCTTTCATCTGCATCATCCTTAGGCAACATTGACTAAACCAAGAGACGAAAACTTCTTATGTTGCCTAAGTATGATTTAGTAACCCAAATTAAAGCTTATGCTGCTCCATTCCGCAGAGGGTTTCCTGTCGTAATCACGTGTTAATAGTAACCACCACCACCCCGATCATTCCCAATGGTTTGGACTTCTTTTCGTCGCATGAGTCTCCCACGGTTGTTCTATAATTCAATGAAGATTTAATAATAAGCAAGATTAATGAAAGATTATGAAAGAATAAGACAAAGGAAGATACATTAATTTTACAAAGCCGAAGTGTTCCTGCTGGCAGCTGTAGAAGCATTTGTCTTGAGTCCCTTAAAGACTCATACTACAGATGAAGGCTCAACTTCATGTTCAGTAAAAAGAACAATTTCCTAGTATTCCTTATGTGAGTTTCCATTTATACTCTTGCTTATACTCTTGTTATAACATAGAATGTTCTTTCTATTATTTTCATTAGTATTAAAATGAAAGGAAACACAAAAAATGGGATATGAAATTCTTGAATTTTATGTTTTCATCGCCTCTTCCCTTTGATACAAAGGTTAGTAACCCACTGGATATAAGAAGAAATGTTGTCTTTCCATGCACAGTTTATCATTGAATATGATGTATACTTCTATCTTATCTATCAGATTAAGCTTAACAGATGCTAAAGGTTAGGAATCAACATAACTTTCCTCCATGACTACATACTCCATATATTCAGATTGTGTCTCAAGTAACTGTTGGCACATGTGTCAGTTTCAACTTTGTAGTCAACTTTGTAGGTTATAATTTGTTTTGGTAGAACAAGTACTGCAAAGGGAAACCCGTCATTAAAATAAGTTATAACTTGTAAATCATAGTTACATCCCAAGAATTTTAAAAGAATACATCGATAACTTACCGATGAGTTCATAAAGTATTGACGGAGTTTTGGAACTGTGAAGGCTCTCCAAGTACCTAGAGCATCCACTGGAGCTTCTCTACACTTAAATGCTAATGAACTTGAGTCATGTAAGCTTCCCTCGATTATTCTGTGAAGTCAAAGATGAGATAATATGCAAAATTGGCCATATTTTAAACGACCATCCTAAAGAAACAAAATTTGTAATAAGGTAATTTCCAACCAATTAAATCTAACAGGGAAACTTTAGACAAAGGTGCTATTGCAACGGGGAAACTTACTTAAATGTAAGCGCTGGCATTCCTACTCATCTGTTAATACTGTAACTTCACCTCACCAAAATTTTCTTCCTTATTCTTCAACATTAATCTATCCTAGCAGAAGTTTAAACTCCAATGACCTTTCTGGTGGCGTCACCTAAAAAAGATGGTCAAGCCATCAATATAACAAAACATATAATTTTAATTTCATCTTGGTCTTTGATTCCCTGTAAATAAGTAACAATTAAGTGGCGTGATTATAGAAGAAAATTGTTTTTAGCACATAGCTAGGTATACATAACCATAATTCAATGAATAAATTCAGCATAAAAATCTAGGAAGTACCTACCTCGATAACTTAATAAATTCAGCATAACCATTACTGTGAAGCTACTGGATGGTATTTACTAATGTCAGTAGGTTCCCCAATACCATGCAATCTAGGTGTAAACAATCACAATATAAAAGAGAAGAATTATTAACAAAGCTACCAACGTAAGCTATATCCATCAAAGTTGGAAAACAGGATCATGAGGGATAGCTCTCGCTGCGCTCGCTATCATATTGCATCTCCATTTCAAATCCCAACTAATTAGTTTCTCTCATTTCGTACAAAGCTAATTGGATGCATAATAAGTTCTCTTCGTATTAAAAAATCTATCTCAACTTTGGAAATCAAACTATATTCAAGAAAGTTTAACTTTGCATCATCAGCGAAATAAAAAAGAGGCCCCATAATTCATAAATTCCACAAATATTAAGGCTTCTCAGAGTGCTAAAACATACAACGAATACTCATACCTTCAATCTTGAACATGTTAGTCCGAAACGATCCGGTCAGTACCATTACCAAGTCCACCTTTAACCCACACCCAATGTAAGATCCTAACGTAGATATATAAGTATTTATCTTATATCATTGTAATTTTCCTAGCCTAGCATAGCTATTAAGTATGCACAAAATTATATACCACACAGTTTTTTCATTACCGTACCACACAGTGTACAATAACCCTCTATGTAAATCATTTAGATGTTAAAACATTCAACCAAGAGAACCAAAAGTATCAAAGAGTATATACATGAACCTATATATGCAACGATATTAAGTAGTTCAAATTATAATCATCCTTTACATCCACCTATCAAGAAAAGTACTACCACTAAGCTTATGCATGTATTACGTAACTTCAGTGTAATGTTTTTCTACTCGAAAAGCCATCAACCCACCACCATTTAATCGAAGTTTATGCCAAAATGAAAACCCACCTTGACAACCCAAATATCTCTCTAACAAAAGACAAATTAAAAAATTGCATGGCCACATATGAAAAACAACATTCCTTTCAATAGCGACAAAGTATGTTAACCGATGTCCACCATCACACAAAACTCAAAAAAATCATGCTCATATTACCCATCACTACCTTAAGAACCACAATGATCTATACTTGGATTATAAGAGACGGAAGACGAAGAAGAAGTTTTTCCTCACTGCACTGAAAAGTTGCAGCTGCAAATTCTATGTTACCTGAATTTATCCATAGCAAATAAACTCACCTTATTAGGCTCAACCCATCAATAAATACTTCAACCAGCGTAGGAAAAATGTATTTTAAGACTAAAGAGAAGTATGGAAAAAAAATGTCACTTTAAATGTGACGAACTGTGAAATGCACAATTAATAGAGTCATTCGATTTTGTAACAAAACTGAAATGTATCCCAACTCCTCGTTGCCGAGATTTTTTTTCTTTTTATTTTTCTATTTGGCAATTTCAAAATTCACATACCGTATAATGGAAAGGCATATGGTTTATACATACAAATTACTCTATTTTTATTAATAGTCTTAAGGATCTTGATTCTTGATGATGCACATTTTACTTATATACCTTACAAAACCTCATTACACTCCCGGCCCCTTCTTACTTTCCAGATAACTTCATAGTCAACCTTTTGCACGGTATTATCTTCGTGATATCGTTAATTTGAACTCATTACCGCTGCTACCACCAATAATAAAAAAGTACATGTCTTAAACAGTAGTACAATTATAGAGCAGACATTACATGGAAAGTAGGCCTTTAACGAATGGCTCTGAATGTCATATCATAGACATGGAGATGAAAACTTAACAAATAAAACCACATTTTTAACTTTCAAAGGAAATAACAACATTTGAATCAAAAAAAAAAAAAACCAACATGTGAAGATTAGTGTAAGTTTTGCCTTTGTTTGATATTAATGATCAATTTTGTGTTTGGTCGAAAGATAAACGGGAGGTGCAAAGGCTGGAATATGTTTCTAATATATTTTTGACGTACCTAGATATACTCATTCCCATCATAAGCCTCTCGGGATCACTCATAACCTGTCAAGCTGCTCGAGGGTTGCAAAACTTACATTTTATAATTAATTAAGCAACAGTTTCTTTCTAAACGATGTAAATTTACTACATTCCAGACTCCAGTGTATCAAAATGTAAAAGAAAAATGAATTTACTGCAAACCCACATATAATTTACATAGATTTTTTAGTAGACTGTAATTTTTGCTATCAGTTCAATATTCCTATCCTCGCCACCATCTTCCATAATTAATAATTTGATTGGCGCAACACAAAAATATTAATTCCTCCATCTATAGTTTATCATCAAATCATAACACGCGTATAAAGATCAAAAACTTGCTACAGTTACAAAGCTAAAATTAATTTAAAAAAAGAAGGATCGTACCTATTGTACTGTGGCAGATTTATTTTCCTATTTCAAGAGAATCAAGGTTTTCTTTACTTCATATAAATCCTTGACCTCATTATTTACTCCTACTGAGAGTTTAGAAAATGTTGGATTAGAATAGAAGAGATAATCCGGTTAAGAGGTATTGGTGACAGAAAACATACCTATGGGAAGTGGTGCGACGATGTTGTTTTCAAATCTTTGTAGATATTATATATGGAGTACTTCTCTTACCATCTTGAGACACTACAACTCTCTATATTATTTATATTTATATTTTTCCTATGAACCAGATTCATTTAATAATTAATTATGATTATGGCTTCTGCAAAACATAATGTTACTGAAGCTCAAGTGAACACTGAACATAATCGGTACATAACAATCAATTTACCTACCGATTATGGTTGATGTTCTTCATTTCCAAAGAAATATGCGAGAAGGTGAAACTTCCGATTGTGCACTTATCTCCCGATTATATAAGGGAAATTTTGTCATTAAGAAATATGAGATAAGGGGTGACTCATTTTAGGTTTGGGTGACCCTATTTTGTTTTATTGTTGGCCCCTAATTCCTTTTGAGTGGCCCCTAAAAACCTAAAAACGCAAGGAAAAATAAAAGCATACAAAATATTTGAGAACTACGGAGAGAATGAAAAATGCAATGCTCGTGCTCCTGAAGGAAGAAAGAAATGAACTAATATAGCTCTAAAATGAACTCTTATATGTTATTGTGCTCAAGCTCGTTCTGAGATGTTCTGCATGATTTTATGCTTTCACTCTTTGGTATCATGGTGAAAAATAAAATAAAAAAAACTAAAGATTAGTAAATGTTGGCGGGTAATGACATGAAATATACAATTGCCGACTGAAAAATATCATTTACTACATAAAAAAACTTTCACCGATTTTATTTTGAAGTACAAATTGGAGAAGTATCCAGGAAATAAAGAGCAAAAAATAGTTACTCTCATCTCCTATGGTTTTCATATATTTCCCTTGCACTGTCTCACATTACTCTATTTCATAAAGATTTTCATGTTTAGCTTTATCGCGTTGACGAAAGTTTAGTTGTATATGGTTAGTCATTTTCATCTTATTGTTGCTTCTGAATAAATGAATGTGTAAGATGCAGATAGTAGATAAAGCTAATAGTTTATGTACATCAGCATGCTTATCAGGTAGGAAAGACAATTTTGGTATTTAAGGAAAGCTTGTTGCATATATATTTAACCATATAAATGGGAAACCAAGAGACGCACGGATGAGTCATCCAAAAGATCTTACAATTGATGATTCTACATAGCTGAAACTACAAATATGGTAGTAAGGAATACAACAATTCAGTTAAATGCTAGCAAAAGTAAAGAACACTCCTTTACCTACTATCTAAGTTTTCCTTTACAATTCAATTAATTTTTTTACCATGAAATGCAACAATAAGAAAAGAACACTAAAGAACACTCCTTTACCTGGTATGCTTTTCCATTAGAAATGAAAATTAGGACTTACGCTGTCGAATGCAATCCAAACAAAAAACACATACACAACAACAACAAAAATTGTACTAAAATTTACATCTGTTTTGTTGGAAAATAGGAAAGCCAATAATAGAATTTTGGGTAGATGGTATGATCACACTTCATTACACATGAATGGGCTGGAATTAATTATAATTTTTTTTCAAGTTTCAACACATATGATTATTGGTTGAAAACTAACCACCCATGATGAATAAGGAGTTTTTGTTGATTGTGTAGGCTTCAAATGTTTTTAAAGCATTGGTATTAAAGGTGTATAAATTTGAAAATAAGAAGAATGGAAAAGAACAAAGTGTTAAACTTCATATTATTGATCAGGATGTGAGTGTTACCTCTGCAAATCTCTTTTCAACGTACTCCCTTTACCACTTAGTTTCAAAACTTCACCTTACCAATGGATCACAACATCCGTCTCCTTCTCCAGTATCTCCACCAACAACCTCTTATTCTTCACCTTCACCATATTTAGTTCCTAACCCATCCAAACGCTCTCGTTCACCTTTACCTGTACAAATAGATATTTACAACAACCTCTCATTCTTCACCTTCACCATATTTAGTTCCTAACCCATCCAAACGCTCTCGTTCACCTTTACCTGTACAAACAAATATTTACAATGAGCATTTACTTTCCATGTATTAGGGTAGCTTTTTAACAATTAGAAAAGTTAAAGACTCCATACTTTTCCACTCTTCTTATTTTCAAATTTCCACACCTTTAATACCAATGCTTTCACAACCTTCTGAGCTGCCTTGTTTAGTTCGAGATGATGAATGGTTCGTAAACTGTACCTGCAGATGATCAATAATTATACATAGTTGCAGCCATGAATTAAAGAGAACATTAAACGCCATAATTAAATAAAATCAGTTGCACATAGAATCGAAGCTTCCGTTCAAATAAAAAATTAAACGCCAATTCAATTGGCAATTATAAGAAGTTTTAAACCCTAAAACCAGTGATTCTGCACATGAATTTGTTCGTTTGAGAAGCCCTGAGCAATAACCCATCTTAACAAAAACATAAACAATAATATACTTTAAAAACAAACACAACAATCAACTTAAAACCGAAGGCTAACCATTACAAAAAAAAAAAAAAACCAACCTTTTTCCTTAATCTTCATTGTTCATTGATGTTCCGCGCCACAAACTGTATCTGAACTTGCAAACCCTGAAGCTCGGCGTACTTTATATATACCCCTTTAACTTAATCTCCACGAAACTTGCTTTTCTTTTTTCAT
Organism: Papaver bracteatum; assembly: GCA_023529315.1. Taxonomy (NCBI): domain Eukaryota; kingdom Viridiplantae; phylum Streptophyta; class Magnoliopsida; order Ranunculales; family Papaveraceae; genus Papaver; species Papaver bracteatum. The sequence goes on from JAJJWX010002186.1 coordinate 118,362, forward strand.
TGAATACGCACACACTTTCTAAACTTAGCATCAACTTCCAATGATAGAATCACTAAAACTATCAACAAAATATTTCTGGAAGTTGCCAGATTTTTCATCCAAAATATACTAACAAAAATACCTAAAAGTATCTCGATTCAAATCCTTGAAATAAGTCTAAGAAAATTCCAACATTAATTGTCTATGATTCTATGAAAGAAAATAAATCACTTTAAAAAGTTTAAAATTTTATTATACAGGGAAAGAAATACACAAAGATCCAACGAAATATTAAAATTCTTAAATATTGTCGAAACATTCTAAATACATACCAAACTTGCGGCACAATTTTCTCTCATACTAATCGCATTTTTTAAAGCTAATTAAAATTAAAAATCCAACGGCTTATATTCTACTTTAAAGATGTTAACGCGGTGTAAGAATATAAAGAGATACTACAATGCTATCCCTAAATCTGGAGCATTAAATTGAATAAATTCAATCACAAACTAACGAAATCTTAGATTACACGAAAACTCCACCCATAAAAATTTATTTGTGTTGATTTTTATTCTGATATGGAAATTACCAGATTTTTTCTAAAAATAGAATTGTTTCAACTTTTATTCCAAAGATCTTCTAAGATTTGTTTTCCATTAATTTCTAATGAAAGAATTTTGCAAAAGCTTATTTATGTCGATCTTCTTTCTACATGGAAATCTTCCGATTTTTTCCCAAAAAAATAAAATCGTGCCAACTTATGTGTATATTTTGCGGCTAATCCGGAGGTCCATATTTCATGAAAATCATAAATTGACGGCCAAGAAATGTAGGGGGCTAACTTTGATTTCGGTCAATCAGGAGCGAGGGTTTCTTTGACCGGCCAATGGGTGGGGAGGTAACCGCAACTCTCGACGTGGTGTGAGAGATTTGGTTGGGTGTTTATTGATAGTTAATACTTATATTTTCTGATACCAAGCAATTGAGAGGTATTAAATCTACACAGGGAACTCCAAAAAATGATTCGATATAGAGAGTTAAGTGTTGCTTCTCAACAAGACACAATTCAAGATCAAAAGGTATCCTGAAATGTACAATCATCAACTAAAAATCATTCTTAGACGAAAATTTAAGTTTGTTTAACATCCCAATTGGATCAAGCGTTCACTTAAGTTGAGGAGAAGTCCAAAAAGCCTGTCATGTCTGGCAGGCCAAGTAAAAACTTCCATTAGGTCAAATCCTTCAAAGCCCATTCCATTAGGTCAGGCTAGACATGCCTAATAGACTATGTACTCTTTGTTCTTATAATGTTTCATAATAACCGATTCAATTCCTATTTTTAAGTTTGGATATGAACTATGTTTTAAAACAATCTAAGTAATTAATTTTCAAGGTGTAGAACAAAAATACGAATAAGAATGTTGATCTAAAATATAACTAAAATACATTGCACATCTTGCACAAAAACAAATCATCGCATAGAAATTTTGCTAACTCGCCCGTAATTTTGAGCTGTATTTCAGAAAAATAAACCAAATAAAATAGATAAAATCTTTTCTTCTAAGACATGAAAAGAAGAATAAGATGTTTACTCAAATATATTCTCATCGAGGTTCTAAAACTCCAAACGGGAAGTAAGAACTCAATTCTATGGTAGTAATTCGTACCAAGTGCCAGTGATCAGGAGCTATACGCACCTTAGTGATATAACACCTTTAAGATCTAACCAGATTATTTGACAGTTATAATGTCAGGCTATTTGTACAGGTATTGGGCCAGCCTATTAAACTTTAGAAAAAGCCTGAACCAGCCAACTTTAAGCTAACCAGGTCAGGCCAGACAACCCGTAATAGATTGTAACATTCTTTAGGCTCCCATGAGTACAGGCAGTGTTGGATGAGCATACGCAAATTGAGTACTTTTGGGTATTATTTAAATCTTCAAGAATATTAGAAGCCAAATCCTGGCCGTTACGGCACGGGTCATATATAGGGATGGCAATTTGCCCCACCCAAACCCATCCCCGTGGGGACCCTCCCCTATGGGTTAGGGTTTTACCCGTATTAACGGGGAACGGGGCGGGGTACGGGGAATCCCCGAAATTAGTGATGCGGGGATGGGGCGGAGATGGGATTCATGGTCCCCGCCCCATACCCGCCCCATATCATAATGGAAGTAGCAATTATGTTGGACCCAAGGTTTAAGATGAAATTGATTCAATTTTATTTCCCGCAAATTTATGGTCCTTCTTTTTCAGACTTCGAAATTACTCGTGTAAGCAATTTATGTTTTGATGGCTAAAGAGTATGAACTGAAAGTATTTGCTGATAAATCTCTTGTCCAAAGTGAGTATCTGACGTACGTAATCGAATTCATCCAAAAACATTGGAAAATAGTGAAGAAGTCCATGATGATATGATTACCATGGAGAAAGATGGTTAATAATGAAGAACTAAGAAGTAAAAAGAACCATGATTCTTTATTGTTGTTTCCCTTATTTTTCGGTTTTCGTTGGTTATGATAAATTTAAAATTTTAAAATGCACTGCATAGGTTATTATTATTGTTTGAAACATTACAATTATTTTTAAACTATTATTATTTACAAAATTCTAAATATTTATTGAAGTGTTATGGTAACCCATGGGAAACCCATCCCCTAAGGGGATTCCCCATACCCGTCCCCGACCCATTCTTACGGGGTACGGGTAGGGGATGGGTTTTGGTTTTTTGAATGGGGTAGGGGATGGGATTCAAGGTCCCCGCCCCATACCCGCCCCATTGCCATCCCTAGTCATATACTAATAGGCATACATGTAAAAACCATTTTATCTCCATATTGTTTTCAATCAAACAAATACCAATAGTGCTTTCTTGGCACTTCGTTATGGAAGAGAATATGTTGAGAATTGATTTCCCTTGCATTACACCTGAAGTTTTCTTTATACATCAAGTCAGAAAGTATTTGTGCTCAATGTTTAGTTACAAGATATAATACCAGATCACGCCAAAAATTGAAAAGATTTTCTTATTATAGGAGAGAAGATGGATTTTAGTTTCCATTTTCTGTTCACAAGCAATATGAGCAACCCTTGAAATTTCCGTTCTGCGCTTTCTCTTCATGTTGCTTATGTGTACGCGTTTTCAGATATCAATGGTGACAGTTTTATGGTTTGTTTAGAAATAAAAGGTTGTTTTTTTACTCGGGAAAGTGTAACCGATTACCATATGAGACCGGCAAGAAAAAAAAAATTAAATTTATAAATTATTAGTTTCCGAGTTTTATTCACATTATAAATCGTATACGTAGAAGTTGCAAATCTACTTATAAGTATTCACATTATAATTTGAAACATGATGACCATCAATTTTACATTTACAAATTTGTTTTCAAAATTTTCCTTTTGTTAAGTTGAAAACACACCACAATGGAACCTAAACAACTCATGTATTTATAAAAGCAAGCAAAAGCATAAAACCTGAAGAGATAATTTTTTATACATATATAATTTTTATATTATATCATTCATTAATTTACAATAATATATATACAAATTTGATGGGTATATATATGTTCGGACGGATCAAAATTTGAATTCAGGTGCCAAAATATCTAATCAAGCTACAAAAAAAGGGAGATTTTAATACAAAATGAAAACGATAGGCAAACCACAATTAGACTTTAAAAAGAAATTGCTAGCCAATTTATAGGCAAAAATTGAAAGATGAAAAATGCGGGTCATCGTTATAGTAATCTCAACAGTGGTGGAGAAATTCAATGGTAAGTCGTGGCATAATTATTTTTTATTTAAAATTATATCGGTTGTTTGTTTAAAAATTCGAACTGAATTGTTGCTGAGGTAAGTAAAGGTTCTGCTGAATTCTCCTTCTATCATATATCCATTTTCCTTAAATGAAATTATTATGACAAGTCATAAATGGTTTCAGTATAGTTTGAGGGATGCCGCACATCTGGTATTATTAAATAGACATCAAGACCTTTATGTTAGAAACACTAACAATGTTTTTACTAATAATTCTGACCTTTTTTACTTTTAAGTGACTCAAAACCTAATAAAAAGAACATGTAAATACAAAAGAATTCAAACAATGGTAAATTGAATAGAAAATCTTATACTAATATCCCAAACAATGTCAACAAACATATCATCATAATTTTTAGGGTATTAAATACCAATAAATATTTTTATAGTTTATATCTAGCAAAGTCGACTGAACTTAGCGAGTGAAAAAAATCAAACTTGCATGGATTTCCTGTTTCACATGTTAGACTAAGAGTATTCTCTTTTTTTCAATGTTGAGTAAGGGCATTGAATATTACCATTGACTTATATTAAGAAGATTCATATTGCATAGTTTAAATAAATGACCAAATACTAAAATGAGAGGTTGAGCCGGGGCCGTAAGGGCCTTTAAACTTGATGATTTACATTGCATACGCTTGACTACAAACATCATTATAAAACAGGGCATCAACAATGAGACATCAATTTCCACGCATGTTATCATATTCTATATAAGAGAAAGTCAATCTGCTATGTGATCCAAGACCTGACCATTCAAGCCAAGAAAACAGCATGAGCACAATGAATAATCTTACTATTTGCTAACTTTAGTGGGTTAGTGTTCATATACCTAATCACAAACACTTCTCTAGTAGCAAAGATTAGGCGTATAAACACAAACCCAGTTTAGTTAATAGCAGTTGTTTCGAATTCTCTGGGCGTCGCCAGCATAGTTTCCATCATGTTATTTTCATGAAATAGAAGGAAAAGAAATAGTTTTAATTTTTGTGGACTAATATGTATCTACGTTTGTAAGTGATCGACTAATTTGACATGACCAACAAATACTAGGGAATGCTTAAGAGGAAACGGCTAATTTAACCTGACCAACAAAATTTAAATTGAATACGATATTCATAGCTTGAAGGGATTCTGTAATTTCATCAACTGAGGAGGAATCAGAAGAGATGGAAATGTACATGGCTAAGGTTTGAATATCTTACAAGATGATGTTCCGAGGAGGACCAAAAATAACACTTATATAGAAATGAGTTTCTTCAATAATTTGTACCCAATAAAAGGAATACTTCCAGATATGGAGTAAGAGGATTGATTTAAAACTTTGAACATAGATAGTGCCAAAGTAAAGCTCGTGACCTGATCACCCAGGTACAAAGATTATTTGAGAGAGCCTTGCATGTTTGATAAGTTCTGATATGTATTTGTTTTATGCAACCATGCTGACCTGAAGTGGCAGAGTTCCAGGCTAAGAGGGTTAGGTAGTATTTATTTCTCTTGGCTTTGTATGGAAAACTATTGACTGAGTGCAAAAGAGACATGGAATTGAAAGAAGTCCCTTGATGCTTGTGTGAGGTAATTATTTCTATACTATAAATAGAGTGGAACATGGGTAAGTTGAGAGAGAAAGTGTTTCTTTGATAGTGACAACATCTAACCCATATCTCGAGGTCAAAATCCAAGGAGGTACTCGGAGATAAGGAGAAAGGATCTCGGAGAAAAGTGGATTCCGGTGATGGTTCAATGCCAGTAATCCAAAGGAAATCAATAGTCAGGTCAAAAAACTAAGAAAAGTACTGAGTAAAAGTTTCAAGAATTAAGGATAGAGTAACAGAAGAGATATATTCCACATAAAGACTCTTAGAATTCCTAGATGGACTAAATGCAATTAAAATCGACTTTTCATGTTTTTGCCTATAAAAGAAAGAACAATGCAGAGAATCAACATAAGAGAAGAAAACTAAGAGAAGTAAGATGGGAGGGTATGAGTTTAGAAAAAATCCCCAATATTCAGTTCCAATTTTTGGGACATGGGTTCCAGCAGAGGCGATAGAGATGATTGCTCGCACAGATGGTTTGATTCTTCCAGTTCCATTGCCAACATTCATAACTTCAGTTGCAAGAAGACAAGAGGTTATAGACGTGGAAACAGAGCCTGTAAATCTTGAGACATCAGAGACGAAGATTAATTGTTCAATTAACTTATTTTTTATAGTCGCCCCTATGGTCCCGGCTAATGTGAATCAACTAACTAAACATGTTATTACGATCGGAAGAACTAATCATCAGGCCGTTCCTAATGGTCGCAGGTGTTTGTGTATCTTGATATACCGTTCGTCGAAATTTGCATCCGACTGCGCGGAACGATTGACCCATGAGGTATACATGTGCCCACCCATTGTGTAAACAAACATATTTTATTATTTCAGACTGCACTCATTATGTTGCGACCCCGGAGAGAGCTAACCCTAGCCTACCACTAATCCTAAACGCGATTAACTTAACTTTTGTTATCACTAACCACAATCGGGACTGTAAGCCCCAGCTAATTTTACATGACCAACAAAACACTAGGGAATACTTAAGATGCCATGGCTGGGGCTTGCAGCTGATAAGTGCATTTTGCACATATATTTGGTGTTAATTCCATGCTAGTATTTGTTGGTTTTCTTGCAAATTATTGCGTGTTACGCGTGTTTTCTCTTATTTGTATGTTATTAGGTGAATAATCCAAAAAGAAGTGAATTTGAGATTAGTTGTGCAATAAAAGAAGCTATCTAAGAGTGAAGAAGGGCCAATGACAAAATGTATCTCGTTCAAATACAAGATTTCTACTTTTCATTGTGTAGAGGACGAGAAGGCAAAGGCAATGACGAAAGAACGGAGTCATTTGGAGCAGACCGTTTCTTAGGAGCAGTCAAGTTCAAAGGTTAAGGGGCAGTCAAGTTCAAAAGGAGTGCTAAATGCACTCAGTCTTATTGTTAAGGGGCAGACTGTTTCTTAGGAGCTTCTAAAGGCAGTCGAGTAATTTACTAAGGGGCTGTCATTATTTTGAATATTGTTAAAGCCACCTGGCCTTTTTATTAAGGGCACCATCATCTTCTCCATTGATTTCAACAGAGAAGCTTGCATGCAAGGTCGGAGAACGGAGTTGAAGCTGATGATGAACAATGAGGCTGTGATGAGCCAGAAGAACAAGCCAATGACGAGACGCTGCTGTCATGGGCGTTGAGAAGAACTGTTGGAGTTCGAGTGGTGAAAATGAGAATTCAGTTGACGAACAGAGAGTTCATGGAGCTCGGGGTGATGGATATGATAGAGATTGAGTTCGCTGTTGGCTGAGAGAACTCGAGTTCACAGGGAAGATGTTGTTCACCGGTGATGAATAGTTGATGCTCGAGTTTATGATGGAGTTTGTTGTGGTTTGTTTGCTGCCATGGTTTGCCGGGAGTAATGAGCTGCTGCTAAGGAGAACAAGGGATATAGTTGAAAAACGAGTGGAGACTTGCAGCTGGAGCAAGTTCAGGCATGCATGGATTCAGCAGAAGAGAATGAGTCACAGAACGTGGCAGTGATGACGAGCGCTGATGCTCATCTCGCGTCTGTGATCGTAAAGAGTTGGCCATGAATATAGAAATGGAGTGGAACTCGTAATGATGGTTACGACTGCTCGAGATAGAGTGGCAGACAGAGAAAAATGGGTTGTTGTCATAAATAAAATCAAAAGAAAACGTGTACACGTAACATGCAACACAGCAAAAGCTACAAAGAGAAAAGAAAAAAATAAATAAAAGAATAAGTTGAAGTAGTGGAAGTTGTCGGGCACCACGTACGCAACATGGCAGATTGACGGGAATTTTGACCTATAAATAGGGCTCGAAAACATCTTCTCAAAATACAACTCTAACACACCTCTTCTTACATCTCTTACACAGAAACATAGAAACCCTTTAGGGGGGAAACCAAGTTAGTCTCTTCTTTATTTATTTTATATATTTTTATGGGTTTTAGTAAATCCATGTCTAGATAAATTTACTGATTAGGGATGATTTCAAGGTCCTGAATAATGGAATTTTAAATCTTTTTGTGAGTTTATTTTAAGTTGATTTTTCTTATCGATTGTCTTTATTATTTTTAGTGTCCAAGATTGCTATTGGGTTATTCAATTGGCCGTTTGAATTAATCTGATAAGTAATTCGTCTACTAGTATTGGGGTTGGTGATACGTGTAATAGACACTTAATTCTATACACAGGTAGTACATCGCAAAAGCTGACAGAGGGATTCTGTTAAGCAATTGTGTATAGAGATGACACTAGTAAGCAGACCGAGCTTATGCGTCTGATGCTAGGATCAACCTAATTCACAAAACATAATGCATTCGCTTGGGTTACACCTTGAGAGCTTATTCATGGTGGCTCAGATGGATAGAGTCTGGTAGTCGAGCGCTTCCGTATCCAGTGGCAACAGGAATTTCGGGTATAGCATAGCTTATTGCTATTCTACGGTTGGTGATAATAGAAATTCTACAAAAGGTAAACAAGTACTTTTATTAAGTTTCTTTTCAGTGGCGGCGAATTATTCCTTGATCATCTTTGTTTTCTTATTATCTTTTTATTTTACTTTCATCAAACCAAACCCCCCTTTTACTATATTTTGCTGAACTAAATAACCTATCAATTACACAGCTCTCTGTTGGAACGATCTCTTACTACCGCTATATTACAAGTTAATGAGTGGAAATATTTGTAATTAATTTGTTGCGCTTACGACACGCACCAAATTTTGGCGCCGTTGCCGGGGAGCGGTTGCTAATTGATTTGTTATTTTTTTAGCTTGTTTTTATTTTATACAAAAAAAATAAAAATAATATTTTATTTTATTTTAAGAAAAAAAAAATATTATTATTTTATTTATTTATTTATTTTTGTTATTGTGAGTCGTCATGTTTCCTTACGGAAATAACATGTACGGAGCACAAGATCAGACATATAATTGTGGTAATCAATATGGTTTTCAATCTCAATATTTTGATAACTACCAACCATCCTATGGGTATAATCAAAACCAATATTTTGGCTATGATCAATATCCTACGGAACCTCATGGATATTATCATACATGTCAACAACCTTATGACGGACATGCAAGTGAACAATCACAAGGATGGGGGGATAGTAATTCTTCTAATCGTTTATCTCCTGAATGTGAGCAGAAGCTTGATTTGTTGATTCTTCAGTTAAAGGCCAGTCTGTCCACGCCGGAACCCCTGAATGAAGAACAAAGCGTGGCAAACAATACAACAAATGGATATAATTACAATATATCCAACCAAACTCCTGATCTTTTTTATGATCATTCACCTATTCAAAAGGAGGAGGCCTGGTCTGGAAATCTTTTGGTGAGTGAAAGTACAGGTTCTGAAGAACGTCTTGACCAACTGATTCAAGCGATGGCGCAACATCAACAAGCGTTGGACCAATATCCGCAGAGTAGTGATAAATCACTCCAAGAACTTCAAGAAAGTGTCCAAAACTTAAGAAGAGAACTTGATCAAATTAAAGAAGAGTGGAATAAAGAAGATATTCAGCCTCAAAACCAGAACGATTCTGAAATTCCTATGGATGACGAAGATTCTGATGAATATCTTGAGGAAGATGCATTTTGCACATATATTTGGTGTTAATTCCATGCTAGTATTTGTTGGTTTTCTTGCAAATTATTGTGTGTTACGCGTGTTTTCTCTTATTTGTATGTTATTAGGTCAATAATCCAAAAAGAAGTGAATTTGAGCTTAGTTGTGCAATAAAAGAAGCTAGCTAAGAGTGAAGAAGGGCCAAAGACCAAATGTATCTCGTTCAAATACAAGATTTCTACTTTTCATTGTGTAGAGGACGAGAAGGCAAAGGCAATGACGAAAGAACGGAGTCATTTGGAGCAGACTGTTTCTTAGGAGCAGTCAAGTTCAAAGGTTAAGGGGCAGTCAAGTTCAAAAGGAATGCTAAACGCACTCAGTCTTATTGTTAAGGGGAAGACTATTTCTTAGGAGCTGCTAAAGGAAGTCGAGTAATTTACTAAGGGGCTGTCATTATTTTGAATATTGTTAAAGGCACCTGGCCTTTTTTATTAAGGGCACCATCATCTTCTCCATTGATTTCAACAGAGAAGCTTGCATGCATGGTCGGAGAACAGAGTTGGAGCTGATGATGAACGATGAGGCTGTGATGAGCCAGAAGAACAAGCCAATGACGATACGCTGCTGCCATGGGCGTTGAGAAGAACTGTTGGAGTTCGAGTGGTGAAAATGAGAATTCAGTTGACGAACAGAGAGTTCATGGAGCTCGGGGTAATGGATATGATAGATATTGAGTTCGCTGTTGGCTGAGAGAACTCGAGTTCACAGGGAAGATGTTGTTCACCGGTGATGAGTGGTTGCTGCTCGAGTTTATGATGGAGTTTGTTGTGGTTTGTTTGCTGCCATGGTTTGCCGGGAGTAATGAGCTGCTGCTAAGGAGAACAAGGGATATAGTTGAAAAACGAGTGGAGACTTGCAGCTGGAGCAAGTTCAGGCATGCGTGGGTTCAGCATAAGAGAATGAGTCACAGAACGTGGTAGTGATGACGAGCGATGATGCTCATCTCGCGTCTGTGATCGTAAAGAGTTGGCCATGAAGATAGAAATGGAGTGGAACTCGTAATGATGGTTACGACTGCTCGAGATAGAGTGGCAGACAAAGAAGAATGGGCTGTTGGCATAAAGAAAAGCAAAAGAAAACGTGTACACGTAACATGCACCACAAAGCAAAAGCTACAAAGAGAAAAGAAAAAATAAATAAAAGAATAAGTTGAAGTAGTGGAAGTTGTCGGGCACCACGTACGCAACATGGCATATTGTGGGAATTTTGACCTATAAATAGGGATCGAAAACATCTTCTCAAAATACAACTCTAACACACCTCTTCTTACATCTCTTACACGAAACATAGAAACCCTTTAGGGGAAACCAAGTTAGTCTCTTCTTTATTTATTTTATATATTTTTAAGGGTTTTAGTAAATCCATGTCTAGATAAATTTACTGATTAGGGATGATTTCAAGGTCCTGAATAATGGAATTTTAAATCTTTTTATGAGTTTATTTTAAGTTGATTTTTCTTATCGATTGTCTCTATTATTTTTAGTGTCCAAGATTGCTATTGGGTTATTCAATTGGCCATTTGAATTAATCTGATAAGTAATTCTTCTACTATTATTGGGGTTGGTGATACGTGTAATAGTCACTTAATTCCATACACAGGTAGTACATCACAAAAGCTGACAGAGGGATTCTATTAAGCAATTGTGTATAGAGATGACACTAGTAAGCAGACTGAGCTTATGCGTCTGATGCTAGGATCAACCTAATTCACAAAACATAATGCATTCGCTTGGGTTACACCTTGAGAGCTTATTCATGGTGGCTCAGATGGATAGAGTTTGGTAGTCGAGCGCTTCCGTATCCAGTGGCAACAGGAATTTCGGGGATAGCATAGCTTATTGCTATTCTACGGTTGGTGATAATAGAAATTCTACAAGAGGTAAACAAGTACTTTTATTAAGTTTCTTTTCAGTGGCGGCGAATGATTCCTTGATCATCTTTGTTTTCTTATTATCTTTTTATTTTACTTTCATCAAACCAAACCCCCCTTTTACTATATTTTGCTGAACTAAATAACCTATCAATTACACAGCTCTCTGTGGGAATGATCTCTTACTACCACTATATTACCAGTTAATTAGTGGAAATATTTGTAATTAATTTGTTGCGCTTACGACACGCACCAAATTTTGGCGCCGTTGCCGGGGAGTGGTTGCTAATTGATTTGTTATTTTTTTTAGCTTGTTTTTATTTTATATAAAAATAAAAATATTAATATTTTATAATAAAAATTATTATTATAATAAAAAAATTATTTTTATTTTATTTTATTTTTTAAATATTTTATTTAGTATTAATTTAATATTATTACATGAAACTAGTTGGAAGCCTAACAAGCTAGGCTCCAACGACATACTACTACATTAATTGAACAGGTTGATGTGCTAGCCTAGCAGCGAGCCTCATGGGTAACCTTGCCAAGGAGAGCCGAAGGGGGGGGGGGGGGGGCAAGATTGTGTCACAAGGGGGCAAACTAACACTACCTTCCATGTTAATTCCTGCAATATTACGCCATTGGGGACTTGAACCTGAGACCTCCTGGAACGCATGAAACTTCGGGGAACGGGGATGACCAGCTGAGCTAGGGTTCTTACGGAAATATTATTAATATTATTTATTTATTTTAATTTTTTTTGTTATTGTGAGTCGTCATGTTTCCTTACGGAAATAACATGTACGGAGCACAAGATCAGACATATAATTGTGGTAATCAATATGGTTTTCAATCTCAATATTTTGATAACTACCAACCATCCTATGGGTATAATCAAAACCAATATTTTGGCTATGATCAATATCCTACGGAACCTCATGGATATTCTCATACATGTCAACAACCTTATGATGGACATGTAAGTGAACAATCACAAGGATGGGGGATAGTTATTCTTCTAATCGTTTATCTCCTGAATGTGAGCAGAATCTTTATTTGTTGATTCTTCAGTTAAAGGCCAGTTTGTCCACGCCGGAACCCCTGAATGAAGAACCAAGCACGGCAAACAATACAACAAACGGATCTTATTACAATATATCTAACCAAACTCCTGATCGTTTTTATGATCATTCACCTATTCAAAAGGAGGAGACATGGTCTGGAAATCTTGTGGTGAGTGAAAGTACAGGTTCTGAAGAATGACTTGACCAACTGATTCAAGCGATGGCGCAACATCAACAAGCGTTGGACCAATATCCGTAGAGTAGTGATAAATCACTCCAAGAACTTCAAGAAAGTGTCCAAAACTTAAGAAGAGAACTTGATCAAATTAAAGAAGAGTGGAATAAAGAAGATATTTAGCCTCAAAACCAAAACGATTTTGAAATTCCTATGGATGACGAAGATTCTGATGAAGAGCTTGAGGAAGATGCATTTATTGCTTGGAAAAAATTCCTTAGGGAAAGATACGAGTCTGCGGAAGTGTATGAGCGTTGTAACAATGGTAAAGTTATCCCAGCTCCGGATCATTATAACGATCACTCGCCTATTCAAAATGAGGAGAATGGATATGACATAAATGTTGTTATAAATGGTGTAACGTACGCAAGTGAAGATTTTAGGATTTGCACCAATGAACTAGACTTCCTAGGAGATTATTATGGTTTTGATGATGAGGTTGTTGAAGAGATGATGATTGAGAAAGAAACCAAATTGATTAAAGTTGTGGAAGACCCAATTGAGCTTGCCAAGGATTATAATGATGCTGAGACTTTAGTTGAAGCAGAAACCGATGAAGAATGGCTAAAAATTTTGATAGAGGACCACGATACACATGAGGTAAATAATTCATTGCAATTCTTTAAGAATGATGAGGATCCCGTAATACAAGATATTGTGGAAGGTTTGTCTAATCCTTTGCATATTTCTAAATCTTTTGATTCACATCACTTAGGGTTGAGTATTTGTGCTTCTAAAATTTTAAGGAATTATTTTACTTCTAAGTATCCACCACTTGATGTGTTTGATTCTAGCAATGTGCAAGTTCACAGAGAGGAACCCAAAGAAGTTCCCATATTTTATGTTTTATATCCACTTCCAAGTGTAGAAAGGACTAAGTGTGGGGGAAACTTCCATAAAATAACAATTTCATTATCTATACCTTATGTTAATAATTGTGTGAAGTTGTTACTAGAATTGCAGATTGTTTTCTGGGCAGACTACCAGATTTTCAGATTGTTGGTGTCTTGTGATGACCAGAGGGTCAGGCTGAGGACGTTAAACTAAGCGCTGAATGGGAGGCAACCCATAGGTTTTGTATTTTCTATCCTTTTGTTTTTAATTTTCTTCTTTTGCATATCATATTTGAATTTCCCACCTTTATTTTACTTTGGACGAGTCAATTACATTGAGGACAATGTAAAGTTTAAGTGTGGGGGAGTGTTTCCATATTTTGCATATATAGTTTTTAACTTTTGAGTCGATTTTTTTTTTTGTACATATTTCCATAAAAACCTTCAACTTATAGAGATTTTAGAGTCACTAGCATACTTCTAGGTATGTTTACATAGAGAATTCTGACCGACATAACTGAACTTGGAAGTGTTAGGGAACTACGTTCGGATTTCTTACGAATTGGAGTGTTAAATAATAGATTTAATCATGCCAGTGATGCAAATTAGGAGCTGAGAGAAATGCATTATTAGAGTTGCTGAACAATCATTAGTGGAGACTACTTATTTTCAAATCAACAGAGGTACCAGACCAAATTTTCTTAGTAGCTGACTAAAAAGCTTTCTTTTGAGTGTGTGTCACCGTACGTTAATTCCGGGTAGAATGGTGAGCTACCCAACTTCACACCATTTTCAGCACTATTTTTGATCTCTTGAGTGCTAATTTTGTCAATCATGAGGGTGACGTCTATAGATGAAAACCACCTTCTTGTAGTTTGATTTGCAGTTATCACCATTCTCTCTCGCCAACAACAGGTCCATAGAAACATATCATCAACAAAGGAGCGACATCAAAATCTACAAGGAAATGTGAAGACGTTTAAGGTTTTTAAGCAACAATACAAACGAGCAAATTTTATATCTAAGTATGAAGACTTATTTACAAAAGCAGAGAAAATCAAAAGATGAGAGTTATTGAAGTTTATGATACGAAGACATAACAAGTTGTGAACATTCAAGTGGTACAGTACTTCTTTCATGGCCATGTTAATTTTATTATTATAGTTGCAATCTTATTTAAAAATAAAATATTGAAAATAAAATAAAAAATAAAATAAAATTCAAAAAGATTTGCATTTAGGATTTATTTCATCAATAAAGCCATGTGGAAGAAAAATCTATAAAGAAGTTTTCAAGCAACAAGGAAATAGAGGAAAAGAGTTACAAATTGTCAAAGTTTTATGAAGTTCAAAAGTTTATCATCAACAGTTGAAGCCGAAATCCAAAGATGAAGAAGACGAGCCGAAGGAAGACGTTTCTATTGGATGCTGTGAGAGTGGTGTTATCATCAGTGCAATCATATGTAAAGGTGGTAAGTACTCACATCCTTGATATAGTGGTTGATTTCCTTTCTTAGAGATTATCAGAAAAAGTCTTTTACTTCCCACGATTGTGTGGGGTCTCCAGAAATAATTCGGAAGGTTTCCTTCCCACCATTCAAAGTGTGTAGGAGTTCTCTATTCATTCCTACATGCACACATGCGAGACCCATAAAAAGGCTGTCTTATTGAGTGCAATTATCATAAAATCTTTTTAAGTGAGCAGAAGTCGAGGCGAAATGCTTATTGGTCGTTTCTCAAACACGCGTTCTCTCATTATGGTGTGATTATTTCTCACTCAATATTTAAGAATGAGAATATGTTCTTTGGTATTTCTAACTTCTTATTACTAGCATGCAGAAACTCTATGTCCTCATAAGTCTTTGGATGCTTGGGACGCTGGAACGCTTTGAAGTTGGAGTAGGTTTTGTGGGTATTACCTCTCGTAAGCCCTCACGAGACTATAACTCGTCCACTAGGGACACCTAGGGGTTTAAAGGCTTGTTGCACATGCTAAGTGCAACCAGGTCCTCAACGACAGAGATTTGTTTTGTTTTAGGTTAGATAGTTTGCTCGATGACTAGCAAAAGCCAGTGTGGGGGAATTTGATAAGTGCGTTTTGCACATATATTTGGTGTTAATTCAATGCTAGTATTTGTTGGTTTTCTTGCAAATTATTGTGTGTTACGCGTGTTTCTCTTATTTGTATGTTATTAGGTGAATTATCCAAAAAGAAGTGAATTTGAGCTTAGTTGTGCAATAAAAGAAGCTAGCTAAGAGTGAAGAAGGGCCAAAGACCAAATGTATCTCGTTCAAATACAAGATTTCTACTTTTCATTGTGTAGAGGACGAGAAGGCAAAGGCAATGACGAAAGAACGGAGTCATTTGGAGCAGACTGTTTCTTAGGAGCAGTCAAGTTCAAAGGTTAAGGGGCAGTCAAGTTCAAAAGGAGTGCTAAACGCACTCAGTCTTATTGTTAAGGGGCGGACTATTTCTTAGGAGCTGCTAAAGGCATTCGAGTATTTACTAAGGGGCTGTCATTATTTTGAATATTGTTAAAGGAACCTGGCCTTTTTATTAAGGGCACCATCATCTTCTCCATTGATTTCAACAGAGAAGCTTGCATGCATGGTCGGAGAACGGAGTTGGAGCTGATGATGAATGATGAGGCTGTGATGAGCCAGAAGAACAATCCAATGACGATACGCTATTGCCATGGGCGTTGAGAAGAACTGTTGGAGTTCGAGTGGTGAAAATGATAATTCAATTGACGAACAGAGAGTTCATAGAGCTCGGGGTGATGGATATGATAGAGATTGAGTTCGATGTTGGCTGAGACAACTCGAGTTCACAGGGAAGATGTTGTTCACCGGTGATGAATGGTTGCTGCTCGAGTTTATGATGGAGTTTGTTGTGGTTTGTTTGCTGCCATGGTTTGCCGGGAGTAATGAGCTGCTGCTAAGGAGAACAGGTGATATAGTTGAAAAACGAGTGGAGACTTGCAACTGGAGAAAGTTCAGGCATGCGTGGGTTCAGCATAAGAGAATGAGTCACAGAACGTGGCAGTGATGACGAGCGATGATGCTCATCTCGCGTCTGTGATCGTAAAGAGTTGGCCATGAAGATAGAAATGGAGTGGAACTCGTAATGATGGTTACGACTGCTCGAGATAGAGTGGCAGACAAAGAAGAATGGGTTGTTGGCATAAAGAAAAGCAAAAGAAAACGTGTACACGTAACATGCACCACAGCAAAAGCTACAAAGAGAAAAGAAAAAAATAAATAAAAGAGTAAGTGGCAGTAGTGGAAGTTGTCGGGCACCACGTACGCAATAGGGCATATTGACGGGAATTTTGACCTATAAATAGGGATCGAAAACATCTTCTCAAAATACACTTCTAACACACCTCTTCTTACATCTCTCTTACACAGAAACACAGTTTCTGTTTCCTTTACTTCTTCTTGGTTCTTAATTTGTATCTTGGGGTTTACCCCCTTTAGGGGGGAAACCAAGTTAGTCTCTTCTTTATTTATTTTATATATTTTTATGGGTTTTAGTAAATCCATGTCTAGCTAAATTTACTGATTAGGGATGATTTCAAGGTCCTGAATAATGGAATTTTAATTCTTTTTATGAGTTTATTTTAAGTTGATTTTTCTTATCGATTGTCTCTATTATTTTTAGTGTCCAAGATTGCTATTGGGTTATTCAATTGGCCATTTGAATTAATCTGATAAGTAATTCTTCTACTAGTATTGGGGTTGGTGATACGTGTAATAGTCACTTAATTCCATACACAGGTAGTACATCGCAAAAGCTGACAGAGGGATTCTGTTAAGGAATTGTGTATAGAGATGACACTAGTAAGCAGACCGAGATTATGCGTCTGATGCTAGGATCAACCTAATTCACAAAACATAATGCATTCGCTTGGGTTACACCTTGAGAGCTTATTCATGGTGGCTCAGATGGATAGAGTCTGGTTGTCGAGCGCTTAGTATCCGGTGGCAACGGGGAATTTCCGGGGATAGCATAGCTTATTGCTATTCTACGGTTGGTGATAATAGAAATTCTACAAGAGGTAAACAAGTACTTTTATTAAGTTTCTTTTCAGTGGCGGCGAATGATTCCTTGATCATCTTTGTTTTCTTATTATCTTTTTATTTATTTTCATCAAACCAAACCCCCCTTTTACTATATTTTGCTGAACTAAATAACCTATCAATTACACAGCTCTCTGTGGGAACGATCTCTTACTACCGCTATATTACCAGTTAATTAGTGGAAATATTTGTAATTAATTTGTTGCGCTTACGACACGCACCAGCATCCCCAACTAATTTGACACGACCAACAAAACAATGGGCATGCTTAAAGGCCCACGGTCGGGGCTGTAAGACCAGGCTAATATTACCCGACCAACAAAACAATGGGCATACTTAAGAGGCCACGGCCGGGGCTGTAATCCCCGGATAATTTGACCCGACCAAGAAAACACTAGGGCATCCTTAAGGGGCCACGACCAGAACTGTAATTCCAACTAATTTGACACGACCACAAAACACTAGGATCGCAGGCCCCAACTAACTTATAAGCTTAATGATTGCCAGTTTTAATGTAATTAGTTTTGTTAGTGACTAAAATTTTGTGGAAGAATACTTACTAGCTGACCAAACAACAATAAAAAAAATCAAAAAAGGTTGAAAAACATTACCTCGTTGCCTCTTAAGCATTCCCTAGTAACAACTTATGTGAAGTAGTTGATGGCAATAACTTATGGCGATAATATGCAAATTAGCTATAATTGGTCAGGAGGCAAAGTATAATATACAAAGATACAGACAAATCCCGACTCGGGAGTTCAGGTGCGAAGGAAGCAATCACTAGGGTTCGTTGAGAGATTTCGCGGATAACTCATAGACACAAGAGCAACTCATCCACAGAGATCAATTTTTGGCTAAGAAATGTGAAGGTTTAACAAATAGGAATATAGCTCTATACAAAACAGAGGAGCAACGAATGCTTAAAATAGAGGCGTGTGCAAATTAAATAACTAAGGATTTTTTTTTATTCAAAAAAAAAACAAATTAAAAAAATGAAGAAACGAATAAGACTTTGTGGCCAGCAACTTAGCTTCAAGACCGACAGCAAAGAAAAGTCACCAGCTGGACCAATCTAAAGCCAGAAATCTCCGTTCTTTAAGATATGGTACGTTTCCTCATATATCTATTGCCAGGATCCCAACGTTACTCACATATCTACGTTTCCTCATACTGTGTATCTATATTTCCGAATATATCGATATTTCCTCATAAATCCTAATCTATTACCAACAGGATGTATTAAAGACTTCACGACATCTCTTCTTTCGGTATCGTTCATATTATTATAATTTTTTTGATTGTGTTTTCTGATTTGACTATGTTTCCGTTTATATATATATATATATATACATAGCTATGGGCATCCTCCTTTTCCATCATCATCTTCTTATTATAGGATCTATGTAGCTTCATTAGACATGCAAGAAAATAAAAAATAATAAGGGAAAATAAAGTACGAAGAACATATCACCAAACAACAACTTTAGGCAAGATGTGAATAATTTGAGTATCCTTTTCTTGGATGTCTAGCCATACGTCTTGGTGAATGTTTGATTAGTCAAGATTATTATTAGGTAGAGAAGATGAGGATAATGAGTGAGGCTATTTTTTATTGTTCCTTTTAAGTAATTAGGGATATTATCGTTAGACGTTATAGATTTCAAACGGAAATGAAGCACCGTCAGTTAAATTGTTAGTATCAAACGTTAGTGTCGTTTGTGCAACTATTTGAACATCAGTAGTGTTTGTACCCAAAATTATGTATGTCAAGATTAAAATTATGTTATTATTATATCACAGCATAACTATGCATGGACGTCTACATTTTTGTGCGAGGATACTGACCAGATGAAAAAATTAGATCATGTCAGCAAGACATTGAGATCTTCCTTATAGGTTCGACCCTCTAAATTTCAACCTAATCACGACTAATTTTAAAGTGGGGACTATATTTGATTATGGAAATTTTAATCCACGTCCGGGGCCAAAGGCTCCGGCTACTATGACACGATTACATATACACAGTCCCAATCATTACCGGACGCTTAAAAGTTTGTGCGAGGACACTGACCGGCAGTTCGACCCTCTAAATTTCAACCTAATCACGACTAATTATAAAGTGGGGACTATATTTGACTTTAGAAATTCTAATCCACGGTCGGGGTCGTAGGCCCCGGCTACTATGACACGATTACCTAAACATCGCCCCAATCATTACCAGATGACTAAAATTTTGTGCGAGGATACTAACCGGCTAACCAAATTTGATCATGCCAGCAAGACATCGGGATCTTCCTTATAGGTTCGACCCTTTAGATTTCAACCTAATCACGGCTAATTTTAAAGTGAGGACTATATTTGACCCTAGGAATTTTAATCCATGGCTGGGGCCGTAGGCCCCGCCTGCTATGACACGATTACCTAAACACAACCCCAATCATTACCGAACGACTAAAATTTTGTGCGAGGATACTGACCGGATGACCAAATTTAATCATGCCAACAAGACATCGGGATCTTCCTTATAGGTTTGACCCTCTAGATTTTAACCTAATCTCGGCTAATTTTAAAGTGGGGATTATATTTGACCCTAGAAATTATAATCCAAGGTCGGGGCCTCTATTATGACACGATTACCTAAACATCGCCCCAATCACTACCGAACGACTAAAATTTTGTGGGAGAATACTTACCGGCTGACCAAACAACAAACAAAGCTCGAAAAAGGTTGAGCCTCGGCTATAGCCCGGGGTGATACCTAGTTATATATATATATATATATATATATATGTGTGATTTTTGAAGTGAAAAATTTATTTAAATTATTATTTTAAATAAATATAACATAATATTAATAATAGCCAGTCTTAGAATTGTTTAAATAAAAATACTACTTTTTAATAAAAACAATAATTCATCAACAATAATAATTAATTGTTTCTGTAAATATCATTTTAGTGGAAATAATTTTATATTTGATTTGAAAGTTTATTTAAATTATTAAAATAAATATAATATTAATAATAGTCAACTTCGGTATTTTAAATAAAACTATTATTTTTAATTTTTAATTTAATAATTTGTCAACAGTACTAATTATTTAAATAATACTCCATTTTTGAATATGAGAAAAAATTTGTCAACAGTAGTAATAAAATATTATTTAAATAATTATTATTATTTGTCAACAGTAGTAATAAAATATTATTTGTCAACAGTATTATTTGTCAACAGTAGTAATAAAATAATACTAATTATTTAAATAATAATTTGTCAACAGTAGTAATAAAATATTTTTTTCCCATTTTTGAATATGAGAAAAAACAAAATATTATTAAAGTATTAAAAATTACTAACTAAAAATATTTATAAATTATAAAAATAAAAATATTTTTATTTAAAAAAGTCATTATAAATGATTGGATGGGAGTCTAGCTACAAGCTGATCTCCAACACCCTTTTGAATCGCCACCCCTATTATATGAAAAAGAAAACCACCAGAACCAGCGTTAGCCACATTATTCACCAAACAATTCTTCAACCATTTCAAAAAGATAACAGTGTCTTCACCAAGCTCCCATAAGGTTGAAAATGCCAAGATACCAAAGCCATAACCATGCGCCACACACTTGTCCAAAAGTGGCTCCAAAGACATCAAAATAAAGGTATAATCCTAGGAAGAAAGAAGGGATCGAGCAGAAAGACCGAGATTGAATCAGGGTTTGCATCGCCTGATTGAATCAAAGTAAAATATAATTACATTTTTATTACCAAAGTAAATTTATAAGTATAGGAAATTAATTATTGTTTAAAGAAAAAAAGAAGGTAAAATAATTGAAATGTCAAAATGGTCAATGGGTGGAGTTAGAAGGATAGAGCTCCAAGTTCCATGGGGGGAGGTGTGATTCCAATTTCCATTGAATGAAAGATTATCAACTACCTTGAATTTCAATTCCATCCATGCCACATAGCTTAGGTTTTGAATTCCATCACTGACTCCTCTCGTTGACTAAACTCCACCCTCAACTCCCTCTGTGCCAAACGTACCCCAGTTATTTTAGATATACTTCTGAGTTTTACATTGGAGAAATATTTGTAGTTGTATTTTTTTTTCTCATGAATTCGATCAAAGAGTGATTATATCTTGTTACAGGAAAAAAACTAGCATTTTTAGGGGCCACTCAAAAGAAATTAGGGGACAACAATAAAACAAAATAGGGTCACCCAAACGTAAATTGAAGCCATGACTTATCTCACGTAATTCGTAATGGCAAAAATGCCCTTACATAATCGGTAGATAATATAAGATTCTTATATACCGAATGCATTCGGTAGATAAAATTAAAAACTTTGGTCCGATTGTAGTTGGTGTAGTATTTGAAGGAATTTTGTTTCATTTGTTTTCATTTTTGAGTTATAGAGAAGAAGAAGAAGGAAAAAAAGGAAAAACCAGTTTTTCTTAAATAATCAACAAAAATGGATGGATATGAAGAAGAAGGTGAGAATCATCATGAAGAACATAATGTTCAAGGTTCACGATCGTTTAGAGAAGACGATTTGGTGTATATGGTGAGATCCAAACTTTTGTGGAGATGAATCCCTAGACGACGCTTTCATGGAAGAAAATAGAGAATCACCCGAGATCGAAGCTAATGATACATCAAACATACATGTATTGTGTTAAGAAACTCCAATACCCACTTTGAATGCGTTTGTAAACAAGAAAACTCGATTAATGAACGCATTGAATGCCATGAACTACCCAGAATCGGTAGATAATGTATCTACATATCTACCGAATATAACATATTGAGTACCAAATATCTACATTCGGTAGTTCCAAGAAAGTCGATTACTACCGAATATGCAAAAACCCCCAAATTGATTTTCCAAAATATCTACATTCGGTAGTTATGTAGAGTATATTTACTACCGAATGGCCCCAAAAACGAAATCCTCCAAAATTATAAGACTCAGTGTTATTATCTTTTACATTTGGTAGTATTGTAAATTTATCTAACTACCGAATATATCATTGGCCCCAAAATAAAATTTTCACAAACTTGTAAAAATTGTAATTATTCTTCTTTGAAAATCAGAAGTCCATTAATTATGTTTGCTTCCGATTTTTTATATTCGGATGTATAACCATATATATGTGTTCCGATTATGTATGTTTTTGTACTCAGAAGACAGTCTAATTTTTTTTTATTGAAATCAGTTGTCTGGGGCACACAATATACAATTTAGTACTTGTCTTCCGATTATGGAACAATCGGTAGGACAACTTACTACATGGCTTCCGATTATTATAGTAAAACTTGTTGCTTCATTTTGCAGGCCGTTGTAGCGTTTGTTGATGATTACTATTTGAGGCCCGATACTTCCCTACACTATGAAAATAATTTGGTATACTTATTACTATTATATTTATTTTTATTCAAATTATGTATGTTAAATGCTTATACTTATGATATTTGTTTTGTTATATGCGCGTTTAGTCATTTCCAAGTAAGGATGAGGCAAGGGAATGGCTTATTAACAAAGCAAAAGAGAAGATGTGCGTGGTAGTTCAAAACAATCATGTGGATGAAACTCGATTTGAAATGATTTGTGAGTGAGTTGGGAAGCGAAAGACTCACGAGGGAAAAAATAACAAGTACGTAAGGAAGACGAAGAGGAAATACCGAAGAAATTCAAAGAAGATAGGATGCCCATTTAAGATTGTCTTCTATAAGCTCGACGGTAAGGAAGGTAAAGAGTGGAAAATATATAAAGTTGATAATGATTGTCACAACCACGATGATCCGGATACTCTAATTGGACATGTAATGGTTTCCAAGCTAAAACCAAATGAAATGAAGACGGTGAGGTCTATGCGGATCCAAAAAGCGAGTGCGGTCTTAAGTAAAATAAAGGCGGACGACCCCAACAACTTGTCTTCTTTTTCTACAATTAATTCGGCCCTAGCTACGATCAAAAGGACAGAATGGGATGGTAGAACGGTCATGCAACAATCAGAGTGGTTAGCGGAGTTACACGACTACATGTTGAGAAGGGAAGAAAAGGATGGTAAAGTGGTTCGTATTTTCTTGGCACATCCCAAAATGATCTAATTAGCTCAATGATTTCATCAAATTTTGTTGATAGATGCTACTTATAAGATAAACAAATATAACATGCCGTTGTTGAACATCGCTTGCCACACTTCGGACAAAAACACGTTTCCAGTTGCATGGGGTTTAATGGATCATGAGAACAATGTGAGTTTCATTTGGATGTTGAAGACATTGAGGTCCATTTATAACGGTGATAATTTTCCAAGGGTTATTGTAATGGATAACGATCAAACCTTAATGCATGCAATAGCGGTAGTGTTTTCGGAAGCCCAAAACTTGCAATATACGTGGCACATTCAATGCAACCTCAAATCCAATTACCATCATCATTTCCAAGCTAAAAAACCAAGGAAGGGTACCAAGAGGTCAAAAGAAGAGGATGAGCGCATTAGTAAATTAACCGTGGAAGAACGAGAGGAAGAGAATGGTTATTTGAAGAAAAGTGGAAGGAGGATGGAATGATTTGGAAAAATTTCATGAAAGCATGGGATAAGATCGTTTGGTCAATGACCAAGGAAATTTATGAAGATAACTTGAAGAATTTTGAGGATGAATATGGCACGAACTACCCAAAACCTGTTGACTATTATAAAACACAATGGTTGGCACTGCATAAGGAGAGGTTTGTGTTTGCATGGATATATGAATATCGAAACTTTAATATTGAGGCGACACTCATGGATGATTAAATAAAATATTACTTGGTAGTCAAAATGGAGTTGTGTTGATCCAAGAAGCAATCCATGAATACACCAATCGTGATCACGTAAAGATTATGGGTTGTATGCAATTTAGTGTACACCAATTCCCAATGGAACATGATAAGGAAAGATTTCTTCTAAGGGGCATTGTTCATAAAGTTTCAAGATGGGAAATAAATCACATGATGGAACAATTGAAGTTTTATAGAGCTTATGATGACGAGAAAACAGTTTGTGTTTGCAAGGATATGACAGGTATTGGTCTCCCGTGTCGTCATAAGTTGGGTAGGTATATTTAAGTGATTGACATTAATGATATTAATCCATTTTGAAAGAAATTAAATTTCACTCCAAGCACCCCAGTAGTTGATGGTTCGTCTTTCTTGGAGTCGAAATTATGTGCACAAATAGACAAGCGTTACGCTACATCAAATGGCGCCAAAAAGCAAACATTGATGCACAATTTAGAGGAAGCACTTCACCCTTGTTTAAGGGAGGTTGATGAACCTATTAAGCAAAAGGGGGCGGGTAGGCCGAACACCAAAGTGCTGAGGACCATCCAAAGAAAAGAGTTGAAGGAGCATTTGTCAAAAAAAGAAAGAAAAAGACCCTTATAGGCATGAGTATACATAAGCCGAATTTGAAGATGAGGTGGAACCTAAGAAAAGAGGTCGCCCAAGAAAGGATCAAAGTGGACCAACCGCACAACAAGTGAGACCAAATTAAGGTCTTTACGGAGCCTTCTCAAGTAAGTCAAGCCGAGGTGGTCGAAGAAGTTGTTGAGCAAATGGGCGCCTCGCAACAAACCTAACCAATGGAATTGTGACTATAAAAGAGAAGAAAGGTACTCTTCGTTGCCTTAGGGATCTTCATGGAAGACCAAATCGAACCACGTATACACTATACAAAGAGTATTTGGAACAACTCCCTCCACTCATTGTTTCATTTGTTTTGTCCACTAAAGAGGTTGATGGGGATGTCAATTGTGGGTTTCACGTCGCTACGGAACAAATGGGTTACTTTAGAGAGGCGGTTATCGAATATGTCACCCAATGCCAATATTTAAGAAATAAGATGGTGGTACAACTAATGAAGGACATTTATTTGGAGATGATGAGGCGAGAAGATAAATACCACAAAGAACAAGAGTTCAAAGACTTAGTTGCGCGTGTAAAGTGCCGAAAGGGATTGAAGAAAATCATATACAAGTATTGGATGACAATGCCTAAATGTGGATATCTCCTAGCGGACGTTTTGAATTGCGTGGTACATTTCTTTATTCCTCCTATGTATGGACTTAGTATGATGTTTGCATCCATAAAAAACGGTTTGGGACGATTCGGTTAAAGATAGAAGAATCGTTATGGTGTTTGTGAATGAAATGCATTTTATCGGATTAAGGGTAAAGAAAGATTTTTCGTGACCTCCGTTGAGTAAGTGGCACGATTACTTCACAGTGAACCATTGCAAGGATTGGGTGAAACAATATGAGTCTAATATGGTTGATTGGGATTGCGTCGTGAAGAACAACTTTCCCGATGGTTTACTCGAATTGATCGAAGATGATGATGATGATGATGATTAGTTTGGTCATTATGTTTAGAAGATGTAATTTGAACCGGCTTTTTTGTACAAGTTTTTTTGAAAAATTCTGTGAAGATATATGATATAATCGGTTGACAGTGTTAGACACTTGTCTACCAAATATCATATTCAGAAGTTTGTTATTTTCCTAAATGTCCGATTATATGCATTTTGAACTCAAAACCTGTAGAAATTGGAACACTCCCATTATCGGTAGATTAAATAAAATACTAACTTCCGATTATAACTCTGACAAACAAACTTTGAAAATATTCTCAGAATCGGTAGATTACATAACATACTAACGTCCGATTATAACAAATTTCAGACAATAATTTAGGTAAATGTTAATAGAATCGGTAGATAAGATAAGATAATAACTTCCGAATGTATCCAAATTGTGCCAAACTCTATACTGTGGCCACGGCCTTCAAGAATTCATAACTTCCATCATATGTGAATTCTTCTCCTTTTTCCTCTAAGTAGTGCCTTTTTGCGAGTGTCTCCTACATAAACAAAAAATACAAAAGAATGCTAAGTTCGTATAGTTTAGTAAGAAGATATAGCCACCCGGACTTTTGTAAAAGAAGTATGCAGATACTTACAAATTGTTGGATCGACAAGCTTAAGTGGCTAGTTTTAAAGATCCTCTTTTGTATCGTTATGTAATCGTTTACCCATTTTTGGATAAGTCGGAAACGATCATGAACATGTTGGTGGGATATTTGCTTTGGATTTCGATATTCTCGCACAAATTGGCTATACACTATCGCCCAAAATATTTTGGTTGTTAACCTTCCGGCTATGACATCTTTGAAAAAGCGGGGGTCTAACAACCACACCCAATATTTTGATTAGCAATCTGTATGGACAACTCCGAGTTACTTTCTAGAGAATCAACTAGACTCAATCAATAGAAAATATCTCAAGGAGTTATTATCTTAATCTCTCAATTTGATTTACTCAAGAAAATACAATCTGCGAGTCTTAATCAAAGAGAGATAACTTGAATGGTACCAAAGACCAATATCCAAGTGTCAATCAATTTAAATCAACAACCAATAAGGTCGGATATTCTAATTGATTGAACAACGCACAACATGTATTATTTCAATTATATAAAAATATAATGCGGAAAAGTAATAACACATACACCAGAATTTTGTTAACGAGGAAACCGCAAATGCAGAAAAACCCCGGGACCTAGTCCAGGTTAAACATACACTGTATTAAGCCGCTACAGACACTAGCCTACTCCAAATTAACTTCGGTCTGGACTGTAGTTGAACCCCAAACAATCTCACACTTATCCAAGGTACAGTTATGCTTCTACGCCTCTGATCCCAGTAGGATACTGCTCACTTGATTCCCTTAGTTGATCTCACCCACAACCAAGAGTTGCTACGACCCAAAGTCGAAGACTTTAATAAACAAATCTGTCTCACACAGAAAAGTCTACAAGATAGATAAATTCGTCTCCCACGAATAAGCCTATGAGTTGTGTTCCGTCTTTTGATAAATCAAGGTGAACAAGAACCAATCAATAAAACCAGACTTATATTCCCGAAGAATAACTCTGTTTTATCAATCACCTCACAATAGTCTTAATCGACGCAGCGAAAAAAGATATTGTGGAATCACAAACGATGAGACGAAGATATTTGTGATTACTTTTATATCTTGCCTATCGGAGATACAAATCTCAAGCCAATTATTACAATTTTACTCGTACGATAGAAACAACAAGATCAGATCACACAACTACAAGAAAAGTAGTATCTATCTGACTTCACAATTCCAATGAAGTCTTTAAGTCATTAACCTGGTTTTACAAGAAGAAAACCAAAGGTTAAAGGAGAATCGACTCTAGCTTAGCACAACTAGTATCACACAGAATATGTGGGGATTAGGTTTCCCAGTTGCTAGAGTTCTCCCTTATATAGTCTTTCAAATCAGGGTTTGCAATCAATGTTAGCTTAGTAACAAAGCATTCAATATTCACCATTAGATGAAAACCTGATTAGATACAATCTAATATTTATCAACCGTTAGATCGAAAACATAGCTTGTTATACACACATGTACTTGACGATTTTTGGTTTGTGTAACCGTACCCAAACTTGTACATTAGTTGGTTCAACACTGGTTAACCAAATGGTTAGACAAATGATAACTTTCATATCAACCATATTCTTCTTTACCATAACTAGTCCAAATGACTTAAATGAACTAGTTAGAGAGTTTTTTAATTTCTATGAGATATCATGTACTACACAAGACACAATTAAAACAAAAACGATGTGATTTACTCGAATCAATTCATGAACTATAAAGCCACGGTTTATAATAGAATTCCTTAGTTTATTAAGATAAGTTCACAAACATCGTTTTTAGACATAACCTACTCAAGTTCGTGGACTTAAGTTTTCGGATGGAGTTCACAAACTCCAGCAGAAATTCTTGGACAAGAACTTCCGCCAGTTTGCAGACTGAGTTCGTGGACTAAGTTTGCATACTACTCCGGTTTCACTTGATCAACAAAGTTCACAAACTTCAGTTCAAGCAATAATGACTTGTACATATATGTGTTACCACAACAATGTTTATATCCTCCAATGGTTATATTTTCTAAACTCCCATTTCAATCATTGAAACATTCTCAGAGGGCGTTATATAGTTGTTATTCACAAACTATTTTTCGTCAGAGCGATTTACAAAATGATTGAAACATAACATGACTTTCGTCACTAGGTAAAGATGAACTTGGCTAAAGTGAAAGATTTACCAACACATATTTCGAGAAATAGATAAGCGATATATACTCAGCTCAAAATATCATATTGTATAATCTTAGTCTATATAGTAATACGACTTTTATCTCAAGATATGAGATAGAGTAGATAGACTTTTGAATGATAGATAAGTTCAACTCTCCACATACATTTTAGTCGATGAAGATCCAATGGTTCCTTGAGTAGTCCTTCGTCTTGTATGATGATTTTCCATGGAGTTCTTGAGCTCAACTACACTTTCTATCCTAGTCTGAGACCTTAGCTATAGCAGACTAGAAATCAAGACTTTATAGTTTTGATCACTAACATTGACAAACATGCTTGAGATAGAAACGCATGCGAGTTCGACCGAGAAATGCTCTAACAATCTTCACATTTTGTTTCGTGGTACCATGTTTTGACAATGGCCATATCTTCAGCTGCGTGAAAGGCTGCCATGGTTGTAATATGAGATATAAAATGAATTATAAATAGTAGACGATGGAAGATCTTCTTGTAACATTCACAAGACTAGATGTGTGTAGTTTGGTGTATCAATGAGAAGAGGATACCCTCCTTATATAAATTATAGTTCCAACTTTTCTTTCTTTTTTTAAAAATATGGCCGTTGAGGTGAGGAGTATAACACAAGTGTATAGATACAACGTACACTGTGCCAACAATAATGAACAACAATCGGTGAAAGGTGTTAGACATTTGTCTACCGAATATCATAATCGTACGTTTGTGGTATTTCTTGTCTTCCGATTATATACATTTTGAACTCATAGACTTTAGTTTTCTTCTGTAACAATATTCGGTAGACAATTGTATTTTCTTTCTACCGATTATGTGTGTATTTCGAGGCATGGCTTTTTTTTTTTTGAAATAAATATCCGTTGGAGTATAATCGATAGAATTAATGAATGGTTGGGCCATTATGTTGAAGATGATTTCTTTGATGTTGGAGAGAGTTAAAATATATTTTTGTTGCATATAGGGGAAGAGGATACCATCCTTATATAGATTACAAGCATCTAACCCGGTGCATACGCACCGGATATTTTGCAAATGGAATTTAAGAAAAACTTTAAAGGAAGTGATTCGCAATGAGCTAGTCTTTCTCTTCATTGATCTTATATGCTTGAAACCTGACAAATGATGAAACTTGGGATTCATGGTTTAACGTCTAGTTAACCGTCCATGCCTATAAAATAAATGTGTTCCCAAGTAGTGTGTTGCATCATATAAGTTCTAATTTCCAGAAAAATCCATTAAAGAAAAAAAATCAGCTATGTGTTCAAATATTGTCCATCAGTATCCCATCTCCTAAACATCATCTATTCATTCATGACGGGTCGTTGAAATCCAAAGGTTCTCCAATTTGGAAGTTTCAATAAAAAATACATTCCATTCTTCTATTTTTGGCCCATGAATCCGCGTATAGTCTTCTGAAATTATTCTCCGTGTTCAGGGGCGGAGCCAAGGGTTGACTAATCCGGGATTTATCCCCCCCCCCCCTAAAATGATGAAAACCACTGTAACACCCTTACATTTAGTCCCATATTCTGAATTTAGCCCACCTTTTAGTTTGGATTTAGTCCACTTAAGCCCATGTGTTTCCATATTTTTTTTTAGCCCCCCTCAACCTTAATACCTGGTTCCGCCACTGCCCGTGTTTGATCACCCTGTCAAAAGTTCCACAATCAGATTATCAAGACCGAAGATCATTCATGTTATATGTAATTAACCAAAAACTGGAAGTAGATGAATATACCGTAAACATTTTATCGATGAACATCAGATCTAGGCCATGTTGATTTGTTATTTGAGAACTTAGTTTGCTCCTCTAATCCATTCATGCATTGTGTTCGAATAACACTCGCATATTTATGCCTGATTTTCGCTAGGTTCTTTTGATACTTTTGTTACTTTTACACACATATGTATCTCTCTTTCATTTTAAGAGATTCTGTAGGAATTAATCCACTGTATGCGTATCCATGAAATTTTCAATCTGAAGGCATAAACCTATCATTGCATGATAATAGTGAAAAGATAATGGCCGCTGGTTTGTCATAGCAAAGTTTTTAGCAACTCTCCACTTTATCTGCCTAGAGTACGTCTTTGTTCTGATTGTCTACTTCTCTGTTTGACATTTCTCGAACTATCATAGGTATTTCCGGACTCAAATTTTGTTGTAGATTTCGAATTGTGCAAGCCAGGTGTTTTCTTTTCCCTGTTAAGATTCCGTTAGCTAATCTGCTACATGCAATTGCATCTTACAGATGCATTATAGTTCGTTTATTTTATATGTAATTCGTGACTATATACTATAAACAACTGATGCATTATGTTATTCGGGACCAACTTAACTGATGTTCCTTTTGTACGGCGTATCTTCTCTCAAATATATAAACAACTGATTCGCCACGTTTAAACCTGAACATAAGAATCCCTCTTTCGATCATGCCGATCATCATTGCTGCAAAATCTCATTCCACCTCTAATAAAGTATCATCCCCATTTCCACTTAACTTCTATGCCTTGTGGTAGACTCTATACCTAGCATTCAACTCCCACCTAACCCACAAAATGTTGATATGCTCCCTGTGAATCTATTAGTAATTTTATCGGACAACATTTCCACATATATATGGTCATCCAAATGGATGCGTTTAAAAACACATCACCCTTGAACACGACAATGAATAACTTCCATTAAAGATAAACGTATATTTCTTGGTTGGTTTACTTATGATCAGTAGGAATGATGAATAAGAAGCCCTGAATTGTTATATGAAATTCGATTTTTCATTCATACACTTGGTATAAAAGAACATGTTTTCTTCTTTTTCGCTTTAGCGAAACCAAGACCTACTGGAGAAAATTAAAAATCCAGAGGACTAATTAGGCAAACAACAATATAGATTGAGAATTGAAACAAAAACATATTTATTCTTCACTTAATTAAAATTTTCATTAGAACCAAAATAAAAAATCAAACCTTGCAATTTATTTGTGGTTCCTTTATGGATATCATGGCCAAACCTTGTAAACGCTTTTCCAGTTTTTAACACATTATATCTTTTCTTCCCCAAAATAAAAAAAAAATCAAAAAAGTCCAACAAACTTAAGCCAGCAATTAATAGAAGAGTAAGCAACAACAAATAATCGATGTATCATTAGTTAAGCAAATTAAAGTAATCTTAACTTCTCTAATGTGAAAAACTGAAATAGACAGTATAAAGTTTTAACTTTCTTGATTGAAAAAGAGATAGATAAAGAAGTGAGTTTTGCTGTAATATCCTATTAGTTTGATTGAAGTTCTTTCTATTCGCCAGAAATATTTTTGCCACGTTGTGTCGATTGAGAGCCTGAAGGGGCGACACTTTTCATCTATTCTACAAAACTAATGACCAAAAGACGCATCTATTCTGTCAGGTAAAAACAAATATGTCGACGTGGCTTCCTTATTTGCCATAATACTTCTTAAAATAGTGCTAGGGTTAAGCAACTTTGTATTGCATTTTTATATGCTTCCCTAAAGGTGTTTTTGTAATCGGTTATGTGATGATGTTTGTATTGTTTTGGAATATCTTAAAGACAAATCATTTGTAAGGATTTTTTTTTTTGAAAGGCCATGTAAAACTTTTGAGCTTCTTTTGGAAGGATATGTAAAGCTGCATTTAATTTGGACAACATTCGTGTCTTTTAGATGTTGATTACATGGTAATGACTTGTCAAAAAATGGGTTGCGACGGTTGAAATAGGAAATGTAAAAAGTTTGGTTTGGTGGGGTATCTGAAATAGGAGTGACTTTAAGATTATGTATGCAGGGATAGCCGCCAATTAGGTCTGGCATTGTGGATCAAATTTACCTCTGTATTTCTTGGCTACGGACGCGTCCTTTTATTTCATGAAACCTTTTTCCTCTCGCTAATTTTCAATGAAAACAATGCTAGGGTTATGAAACTTTGAATTGTCCTTCAAAAAAAAAAAAAAAACTTTGAATTGCATTTTTATATGGACCCTTATATGTGTTCATGGGTTACCTTAAAGCGAAGTCATTTGTAAGGTTTGGACTGTATGGAATATATGTAAGGAGTTGTTTTTGAAAGGGCATGTAAATTTTTTGAAGGAGCTTCTCTTGAAAGGACATGTGAACCTGCATTTTGGTGAACAATCTTGTCTTTTAAGTTGTTAATGACATGGTACTAACTTGTAAAAAAGTGATTAAATGGCTGATGATGTGGCTTCACCACAAATCAAAATGTTTATAAGAACGCCATGTGGCATTTTGGGGTCTCTTATTATAAAGAAAGATAGTTCCAACGACTCTTTTTTGTTGAAAATATGGCCGTTTAGGCGAGGTGTAACATGAGTGTACGCATCATGTGACCCATCAACACATTAATTAAATATTTTATATTCAGAAGTCATTTCAATTTCCAAACCTCCAAATATAGAGTGGCTCAAAAATCAGAAATTTGAAAAAAAAAACTAAAAATCTTCAAATTTTGAAACTTGTAATAATCGATAGACAAACTAGTTAACCAAACCTTCAAATATATAGTGGCTCAAAAATCCAAACCTGCCAAAATCCTTAGATTTTGGCATTTTGGAATGACCATAAGCCTTAGAATTTTGAAATGCTTAACTACTATATTCGGTAGTCATTTCAATTTCCAAACCTCCGAATATAGAATGGCTCAAAAATTAGAAATTTGAAAAAACTGAAAATCTTAAAATTTTGAACCTTGTAATAATCGGTAGACAAACTAGTTAACCAAACCTCCGAATATATAGTGGCTCAAAAATCCAAACCTGCCAAAATCCTTAGGTTTTGGCATTTTGGAACGACCATAAGCCTTAGAATTTCGAAATGCTTAACTACCATATTCGATAGTCATTTCAATTTCCAAACCTCCGAAAATAGAGTGGCTCAAAAATCAGATTTTTGAAAAAACTGAAGTTTTTCAAATTTTGAACCTTGTAATAATTGGTAGATATATACGTTATCATAACCTCCGATTGCTACCAGGGACTGACAAATCTTTATAATTTTCGACATTTGGAAGATATGTATATTAAACTATCCGCCTATTGTACATCAAAATTCAACAGTTTCATGATGTTATATTTGAGAAACTTGCAAATCATTGTTAAATTCATACACCATTCATTCTCCATAAATCTAACCATTCACAAACCATAACGTGATTTAAGAACTTAAAATCCGATCCAAACCTTAAAAACGGCATAATCCAACACAAACTATAAATACTATGAAACAACATAGTCCAACGCAACACAAATCATTGTCATTTATTTGGTCTTTTTGGCTTTACGACCATGACTACCTCCAAGTCATGCACGACCACGAGTTTGGGCGCCTTCAGTTTGAGCACCTTCAGTTGGAACACCTTCAGCGCTCGATGAAGCTCGAGTTCTTTTACCCGTCTTTGATACTGCCATCTTGGGCTGATGCTTCTTCGTGCCTTTCTCCCCAAACTGAGATGCATAATATTTATTACCCATATTATCAACTAGGTCTCTAGCCTCTTTCATCCTCTCAACTGGCACATGATATCCTCTCCTCATGCATGTAGTTAACATGTTGGAAACACGCTTGAACCTATTCACCTGTTTTTATACATAATGACATAACATCAAACGGATATTACTTAAAATTTATATAGCCATAATACAAAACGAAAAATGTTATAAGAATACGCACTAGTCTATCATAACCATTTGGTTTGTCTTTGATGATACAATTATAACTGGACCCCGCCGAAGTAGTATTTGATCTAACTTCATGGATAACCAAAGGATGGGATAACTGCTCATATAGTCTGGAGAATTTTCATCACCCCGGGTGACAAGTCTACCAGTGTTGATAATGAAACTTGTCCTTTTATCCCAGTTATCAAGAACACTAGGTGGGACTGAGTGAACTATCGTGAGATTATCACCACTAGAAGAGCAGTTTTCCAACTCCAATTTGTAGAAATCCCCGAAATGATCCATTGGTTGATGTTGTACATACCCGTGTTTTCGCATCACCCTATAGGGGTTGTACATCATATATCCTGTGTGGCGCCACAATGGTCCAAAATAAAGGGACAAGTCCGACCGAACATTTATATGCCCATTAGCTCGGTCTTCCTTGTATGGATCAAAGCATACATCTGAGGACTTCATTTGGTCCAAAATCTCCTTCATGCTAATCAACTGTTGCTCTTTTGACCTAGAACATTTGTCTTTGAAGATATACTTTGTTCCTCTAGGAGTACCTTTGCGCCACTCCGGGTTCTCTCCGACCAACTTCAGGATAGGTAAATAGTCATAGATCCATGCCTATATAGATAAGAAACCAAGTATTAAGAAATGGATTCTAAACAATCGGAAGTAAAAGTACATAAATTGAAACCGAATATACATATTCGGAAGTTTGTGATTACTGAATAAAGAATATTCGGAAGTTAATAATATGTACTTCCTATCGAATATGCATCATTTGGAGTTCAGTAAATTCTAATTTTTTGGCATGTATAATCGGTAGTAATTTCCTAACACTAAGTTCTGATTCTAAATATTTGGAGGGAAAAGTATGTACTACGTTTCCGCATAAACCACATTCGGAAGTTAAAAATGTGTAATTCCTACCGAATATGCATCATTTGGAGTTCAGTAAACTCCAATTGTTTAGCCTATATAATCGGTAGTAAGTTCTCCACACTAAGTTCCGATTGTCAATAATCGGAAGCAAAAGGAAGTATTGTGTTTCCGAATAAACTACATTTAGAAGTTAAAAATATGTAATTCCTACCGAATATGCATCATTTGGAGTTCAAAATATGCATCATATGTACTGTCTACCGAATAACTATAGAAGGACTTATAGAGTTAAAAAAAACTACAATAAAGCCACGTTCCCGCCTACTTGGCTAGTTCCTCGTCTCGAAAACTTTCTCAATTCTTTCATCAAGAATGCTAGGCATGCCATGGACCAAGAGTAGTCACTGACTTCATGGAGAAGATCCAAAAGTTGTAGAAGGTTGGCATCGATCCGGTTGCCAGAAGTATTGGGGAAAATGACACATCCCAATACACAAAGGAGATATGCGGTGGCCGCGTGATCCACTTTATCATCAGTTAACGTTCCTTTTTGTTCTTTTGCCAAGGTGCCTCTGAACATATTCATCAAAACGGTAGTGTTGATCTGTCTAGTTCTGTCAGTTGCATGCCTCATGAACTCTTCTGTTGTTGTCCCTTCATCCCAACCTAAGCATTTTTTAGTTAGAGCATGAAGTTGTGCCCAAGTTAGCTGCTTTGTGTAGTTATACTTCACAGATGTGCCTTGGTCAGGGAGGTTAAGAATCTGCACATCATCATTCAGGGTAATCGTTATCTCCCCAAACGACATATGGGAGGTGTCGGTCTCAGGATACATTCTCTCCACAAACTCCGATATAGCCACACGATCATGTCCTAACATTGAATTCTCGGCAGCAGCAGCTAACCCCGATTTGGCTATAATAGTCTTGAACCTTTCACATTCACCGGATAAAGGCCAATCAAGCATTTTTGTTGGTGCTGCAGTGGGTTTGAGTAGACGAACCGCATCTTGATGATAATATTAAACACACGACAAATATTTAGAGTAAATACAAAAACCTTTAACACAACTATTATGATAGAACACATAGACAATACGTTAATAAAAAGGATACGATTATTATTACCTCGGTTTCGTATATGTTTTTGGCCCAAGAGTCTTTGTATCTAAATAACAATTTTCCTCCATCCGCCGGTAGTCCATGGATTTTGCCTAGTGGAATATTATGCACCTTCAATATATCAGGGACAAGATGTGATGCTTTCTTAGCAATATCCTTATTTCCACCTTCTCCTCCTTTGTTAGTTTTTTTTTTGCTTTTTTGGTACCACTTGGTGTCCTTCTTCTTGGGTACCACTTGGTTGCCCTTCTTCTTGTATAGTTGGAACTGGATCAATTGGTTCAATTTCATGTTTGGATGTAACTTGTGGAGCACTTTGTTCTACACCACCTTGTGCACTGCCTTGTGGAGCAGTTGGCTCTACACCTTGTTGAGTGGCTTGTTGAGCACTTGGTTGCACACCTTGTTGACTGCCTTGTGGAGAAATTGGTTCTTCACTTTGTTGAGCACTTGAATTTCCCTTGGAACTCCTTTCTATCCTAGCACTAGCTGACACTTTATTACACCCTTATCGACGAGGTCCTAAGTCGCATGTTTTGGGGGCTTGCTTAGCTCGACTTTGCCTAAACAACAAAATAAGGAACAACGTTTACAAATTATACAATCGTAAGAAAATTACACAAATAAAACCTAAATGCACATAATCGGAAGTAAAAGGAAACACTTTGGTTCCGAATACATAACAATCGGAAGATAATCAAATATATTTGCTATTGAATATTCATCAATTGGAGATCAAAAACTCTAAGTTTTTCATCCTATATAATCAGAAGTCATTAGTCATAATTTCTACCGAATGTATGCTGGCCCCAAAATAGGATTTTTCCTAAATCACAATTTTGAGAATTTTAAATAATATATATATATATATATATATATATATATATATATATATTCGGTAGTAAGTGTACTAACGATTACTGTGTCTCCACATCAACATATTCGGAAGTCAAAAAAATCTTTAACCTACCGATTATATCCATTTTGTACATAGGAAGATATGAGCAACCATATTCGGAAGTTAAACTATAAATACATCTCCCGAATATAGACTATGTTCTTGAAAAACGGAGAACACGACTACATTCGGTAGTCAGGTACCATGCATATCTCCCGAATCTGGGTAAAAAACCGAAAACCTTAGATTTTTTTTTATCGATTAGTCAAATTAAAGCGACATAAGCCCAAAAAATGAGATTTGCCACCACCAACTACATCTGCGGCTTCGTGTTCTTCGTAATTTTCAGCAACAATCTCTTTATTTCTTGCTAAAATTCTAATAATGGCCTCACAAAAGCTCAATGGGATACAAGACTCAATACAAGACAAGAGTACTGCAAACTTACAATCCTAAATGCTGAGAAGATGAGAAGTACAGCTAGAGTAAACTATATCAAGAATTTTGAGCAAAACACTAAATTTTTCATAGAATTGCAAATGAAATGAGAAGAAGGAGTTTCGTAGGCTCTATTAAAGTCAATGACAGTATTACTTCTGATGAGAATGTTATCAAGAATGGAATTGTGGATTTCTTCCAAAATATATTTCAAACACAATCTCCCAGAAATGTGAGTATTGAAGGTATGCAATTTCCTACTATTTCTACAGATTTGAGCATCTGGTTAGAGAGTGATATTGATGAGGAAGAATGTTTATTTGCTATCAAAACTTGGGCCAAAATAAAGATCCAGGTCCAGATGGGTTTCCTGTGAGATTTTATCTTTTATGTTAGGACTTCATTAAGCATGATTTCTTGAATGTTGTTAACGAATTGCAAGAAAAATCTTTTCTTGATTGGAGATTAAAAAACACTTACATAGCTTTGATTCCCAAGAAATATACTATTGAGGAAATTAAAGACTTGAGACCAATTAGTTTAATTCATGGAGCTTATAAGATTGTGTCCAAAATTCTTGCTGAAAGATTCAAGAAAACTTTGCCAATTATTATTTATCAACATCAATCTGCTTTTGTCAAGAAGAGACAGATTTTGGATGGAGTTCTTGTGGAAAATGAGCTCATTGATTCCAGGTTAAGAAGTGGCCAGGTATTTTATGCAAAGTTGATTTTGAAAAAGCTTTTGATCATGTTAATTGGGATTTTCTTGATGAAAAATTTCAGATAATGGATTTTGGTGTTAAATGGAGA
Source organism: Papaver bracteatum (assembly GCA_023529315.1). NCBI lineage: Eukaryota > Viridiplantae > Streptophyta > Magnoliopsida > Ranunculales > Papaveraceae > Papaver > Papaver bracteatum. The sequence continues at coordinate 157,013 of JAJJWX010002186.1, forward strand.
CAATGGATAAGATGTTGTGTGGAATTTTCTAGATTTTCTATTCTAGTGAATGGAAGTGCCACAGGGTATTTCAAGAGTAAGAAAGGTATAAGACAAGGTGACCCAATTTCACCTTTTTTATTCCTTTTGGTAGGTGAGGCTTTAACTTACATGATCAAGAGAGCTCAGGAACAAGGTTTAATCTCTGGTTTTCAGGTTAAGAATGATGGTTTACTTGTCAGTCATCTTCAGTTTGCCGATGACACTTTAATTTTCCTTGATGCTGATGTTGATTAAGTTAAAAATCTTAGGCTTATTCTTCTATCTTTTAAAATTCTCACTGGTTTGGAGATTAATTTTGCTAAAAGCCAAATCTATGGTGTTGGTTATGATGGGGATTTGTCAGTTTTTTCTTCTCTTTTGGGTTGTTACAGTGGTTATTTACCAACAACTTATTTGGGTCTTCCTTTAGGTGATAAATGTGGTGGAGTAGCTAAATGGGACATGGTGGTGGATAAGTTCATTGCCAGGCTTCCTGGTTGGCAAAAGGTTCTTCTTTCCAGAGCTAGTAAGATTGCTTTGATCAAAAGTGTTCTTTCTAGTCTTCATGTTTATTACATGTCCTTGTTTGAGATGCCTATTTTTGTTATAAAGAAGTTGGAGAAGATTATGAGGGATTTTCTGTGGAATGATAACAAAGGAAAAAGGAAGATTCATCCTATTAAATGGAGGGCTTTATGCAGGAAGAAGAAGTTTGGTGGCTTAGGTATAAAAAACTTGAAGATGACAAATCAATCTTTACATGCTAAATGGTCTTGGAGGTATGCAACTGAAGATGATGTTCTGTGGAAGAAAATTGTGACTGAAAAGTATGGCTTTGGTAATGTTATTTGGTCTCCAAATATACCAAATTGCACTTATGGAAGATCTGTTTGGAGAGCTATCATGAAATCCAACAAAATCTTCTTGAAATTTTTCAGATTCAAAGTGAATAATGGCCTGATAACAAGATTCTGGCATGATAATTGGCTCTATGAGCATCCTTTAAAAGCTTGCTATCCAAATCTCTTTGCTGTGTCAAGAGCTAAGAACTTCTCTGTGGATGAAGTGGGAATGATGAATGGTGATTCTGTGGTCTGGAATTTGCTTGTTTCAAGAAGATTGAATAGTGCTGCTAGAATGGAGCTCAACTTACGGACTTCTGACATAAATTCCTTCAGAATTAATCTTACCTGTGGTGATGAATTGTATTGGCATTTAACCTCTTCTAAGACTTTTTCTGTCAGTTCAGTGTATGATAAGCTTTCTTTGGAGGATGATGAGCCTTTTGATGCTGCAACTTTTCAGTTTATTTGGAATCTTAAGTGCCCCCCCAAAATTGGCTTCTTCTTATGGCTCATTGCTCATGGGAGGCTTCCTACTAGGGACATGTCGCTCAAAAGAAGAATGGATGTACCAGCAAACTGTTTGTTTTGTACTGCTGATGAATCAACTTCCCATTTGCTTTTACATTGTGAGTTTGCTAGAAAGGTATGGGATCTCATAACTGCTAAATTGAATTGGTTGTTTGCAATGCCTTTGGATACAATTCCTGCTTTGCAAGCTTGGCGGCTGCATTTCTCGAACAAGATGAAGAATGAAGTGTGGAAGTTGGTGCCTGTTGCGATAATTTGGTGCCTTTGGAAAGAAAGAAATGAGAGAGCCTTTACTGATAAACATAATACTGCTACTGCCGTGGCAAATAAGGTGGTTTATACTTTGTTTACTTGGGATCTGGCTTTTAAAGACTTTGAGGAGGTAGATGCTAAGGAAGTTATGAGAAAATGGAGTGCAATTTACTTTGACATTACCTAGAGTGCTTTGAGTCTGTTCTTAGCAGTTTTTTTCTTTTCTTTCCTGTTTTGGTTAGGGTGGTATAATCCTTTTATACCCTCTTTTTTTTTATCAATAAAATCATTTCTTTGCCGATCAAAAAAATAAATAAATAATTCCAACATTTGAATCGATACCGCGAGGAATGTTTTTAGTTTGAGATCTTTGGGGTTCATTACCCTTACCCATCATTTTATAAACAAATCGACGATGTTTTGATTTGGCGATTCTCGACGACAATAAATGGAATTGAATAGTGAGGGGAAAAAAAATTCCTCCACAATCGGGAGTCAGAGAGATGAGAGAAGAAAAATAGTTAAAATGAATTAGATTAGGATTTTATTGGTTTTAATACTGGAAGGGCATTTAAATAACTTCAATGTCCTATAGGATATCCTTAACAAGTGTTTTTGGCTGGGCATAAATTGTTGGTCCCTAAATCCTTTTGAGTGACCCCTAAAAATGCTAGGGAAAAAAAAGAAGCAAATTCTTGTCTTGCTTCTGGTTTTGCTAGAAATAGTACTGGTTCTACTAACTACGTACAGTAGTTGACGCTTCACTGCTTCGGTTCTACTAACTACGTACAGTACATCACCCCCGCCTAGAGTTAGGACCCGGCACCGTTTTCTTTACCACGACTTATAAATAGTTTCCCTTTTATACCCTTGATATCTATGTAGTTTTGTAGCGGTTCAGATACCTCGAAGAAAAGTATTCCCATCATCTAACGGATGTTATGAGAACCAAACCAAGACAGGAATACAAAAGAGAAAAACCCTAACCTTTCTTTACTTCCATTCATCTATGTTTCATGTCCAACATTTTTCTTCTTCTCCTGAAACCCTGAAATAATTCTATGTCCTTCAGATCTTGCGTAGTTTTCCTTATCTGAGGTAAGTGGTCTTGAAATTTTGATTCAATTTGGAGCAATTTGATTTATATTTTGTTTCAATTCTTCAATATTTAGATATGATTGAAACCCAAGCTAATCAAACCGATAAATATGCGATAATTTTTGAAGGCATCAAGGTCGTACTGTTATATCTGTATTCTGTGGATTTCAAGTTGATGACTTCGTTAAACTCTCGATTAGTAAATCCTCAATTGCTTAGCTATTTGGGAACTCCTTGAGGTTTCTTTACTAGATGAGAAAGAATTTCCTCGATGCTGAGGAATAAGGGACTCTAGAAAATAACAACTAGTCGGTTACTAAGGTAACTCCCCCCCCCTAACTTATTATGTCTATGGTATAACAAAGACTGAAGGTTATAACTGTATATGAGTTTGAGAATGTCTGGCTGTAGGCGTGTAGATGTGTTTTTAATCTACACGATAGTGCCACATACATGTTGATACTGTATCTATGGAGTCCTTCCAAAGATAGTTTTATTCTTCGCCTTTGATTTTCTGTTGGTTTGTTGTGGTCGTAAGTACTTCAAGTTTATTGAGCAACTCTTTGCCTAGAAGTTTTTTTTCTTCCATTATTTGCTGGTGTTTTGGCTCAAATGTCTGTCCATCATTTTCCATTACTAATCGTATCATATAAGTCAGCAATTGTTTAGTAATGAATAGTATATGGCTGGTGTTATTTTTGTTTGATTGGTAAACCTCAGATTGAATTTATAAAGACTTTTACAAAGTGTTGAAGATAGGTTAATAGTTTTGAGTCCTTTGACTGTTCATACAACACCTCTGGTGGTTTTTTGTTCTCATTAAGCAAGATGACCTTCTGTCTGCATTTCAGTGGTCTTGTTTGTATTAGATATCACTCTTGATTTTATCTTTTGTGTGGATTTATTGTTTAGTCAACTATATATTGAATTTTTAGCTAATAAGTTTACTTGTTTAATGCAGTTTGGGGGCAGTTTTTCCATTGCGTAGTTGGAGTGAAACTGTCAATTTCGGGGACTGAATTTTTATTAAAGCTTTGTGGAGTTTGCTTTCCTTTAGTTAGTGAACTCTGCTGCAAATATAATGGTGACCCAACTGAAGCATCACTTTATTTGTTACTCGAAGGAACTCGTTGATGGACAACCAATATATGTTTCATCAAATGCTCTTCCTGCTAAGTTAAATCGTGAACCAGCAGGGCATTCGTTCCACTCCGCAGCACTTCTACTCCTTGGTTTTGGCAACAAGGAAGAGGAAGAGGTACAGGATGATGATCAAAATTCGTCCGGCGACAAGGGTCAGTCGTACTTCGCATCTTCAGAATCATTTAGTAGTAAAGGGAAAAAAAAATCTGGTAGCGGAAAGGATCAGCACGACCACTATGCTTTGTTGGGTTTGGGCCATCTGCGGTTTCTAGCTACTGAAGAGCAAATTAGGAAGAGTTACAGGGAGACTGCATTGAAGCATCACCCTGACAAACAAGCTTCCCTTCTTCTTGTGGAGGAAACTGAAGCTGCAAAGGAAGCAAAGAAAGATGATATAGAAAATCATTTCAAAGCCATCCAAGAAGCTTATGAAATCCTGATGGATCCTGTGAGGAGAAGGCTCTATGACTCCACAGATGAATTTGATGATGAAGTCCCTACTGACTGTTCTCCGCAAGACTTCTTTAAGGTATTTGGTCCAGCTTTTATGCGGAATGGTAGGTGGTCGGTTATCCAACCAGTTCCATCCTTGGGTGAAGACAATAGTCCCCTGAAAGAAGTAGATACTTTCTACGATTTTTGGTACAGCTTTAAGAGCTGGAGGGAGTTTCCCCATGCAGATGAGTTTGATCTTGAGCAAGCCGAGACTCGTGACCATAAGAGATGGATGGAAAGGCAAAATTCAAAACTTAGAGAGAAGGCGAGGAAGGAAGAACATGCACGTGTTCGTTCTCTCATAGATAATGCCTATAAGAAGGATCCAAGAATTGCGAGAAGAAAAGAAGAGGAGAAAGCAGAGAAGCAAAGGAGAAAGGAAGCCAAGTACTTGGCAAAGAAGTTGCAGGAGGAAGAAGCAGCTAAGGTTGCTGAAGAGGAGAGGCTCCGGAAAGAGGAAGAGGATAAACAAGCCGCAAAAGATGCTTTGAACCAGAAGAAGATAAAGGAGAAAGAAAAGAAGCTATTGCGTAAAGAACGTGCTCGTTTGCGTACAGCATCAGCATTGGTTGTTTCAGAACAGTCATCTGGTATCACTGAAGATGATGTTGAGAGTCTGTGCATGTCATTTGATATTGATCGACTAAGGAGGCTTTGCAGTGATCTTGAACAAAAATCAGGAGGAGGTGATGGTAACCGAGTTCTTAAAGAAGCCCTAGGGAGGAGTAATGATGACTGCAATGATATGAAGAAAGATGGGAAGAAAAATCAGATACCAAATGGTTCTCACGAGGTCAATGTAAGTGGTCCTAATGTGCAGGCTAAGGTGGATAATTCATTACAAAGCTATGAGAAGAAGGAGAAACCTTGGAGCAAAGAAGAGATTGAACTCTTAAGAAAAGGAATTCAGAAATACCAAAAAGGAACTTCTCGGAGGTGGGAAGTTATTTCAGAGTATATTGGTACAGGAAGATCTGTAGAAGAGATTCTCAAGGCGACCAAGACGGTACTTCTCCAGAAGCCTGACTCTGCAAAAGCTTTTGATTCTTTCCTTGAGAAGAGAAAACCTGCGCCATCTATTGCATCCCCACTAAGTACCAGACAGGAAACTGATGGGATAGTGAGTATTCCTAGCAATGGGCCAGAAGCTAATGGTTCTAAAATTGTCAGTCCTGAAAAGTCTTCAGGCAGTAGTAATGGAGGTCGGCAAAGTGCTGACGCTGCAGTTGTTTCAAGTGGGGTCTCTTCAGCTGTGGACCCTGATGCTTGGTCTGCTGTTCAAGAAAGGGCTTTGGTTCAGGCTCTAAAAACATTTCCTAAAGAAACCAATCAGCGTTGGGAACGCGTCTCAGCGGCAGTTCCAGGGAAGTCTGTTCTTCAGTGCAAAAAGAAATTTGCAATGATGAAAGAGAATTTCCGAAACAAAAAAAGCTAATTTGGATTGTCTAATTGGCGTGATTTGGTGTGAAAGCTAAGTGAAGCTTTTCTAGAAGTTTTGGTGTGCTCATAATCTCCCTAATATGGTATCGTCACACCTCGTTCTTCTCAAATTTTGGATCTTCCAACTCGTATCTATCCTCCCCTCTGCACTATTTGGGTACTACCTAGATAATATTTTTGTGTGAGTGGATTACAGTCTTTCTTTAGAGAAGTAAAGCTGATCAAATTAATGTTAAACAAAGAGGCGGAGCTTTCTCTGAGATATAATTATATTGAGAAATAATTGGGCAGTTTTTTCATTTTTGTTTTTACGTTTCTTAATTCTCTATATAATAACCGAGTATTTTAAAGCGTAACTGGCATATGGTGTGATTATTTTAGCCTCACAATTTATTTTATTTTAGTAATAAAATATTGAATTTAAATTAATAAATTTTTTTTTTTTAAATAAGATAACTAAATCTTGAAAAATCTTTTTTCCTCGGATAACAAAATCTTGAAAAGTAGGGGGTTTTGTGCCTTCTGCTTGTAATTACGTTTTTTTGCTTAATAAAAAAAAAAATCATTAATTGTTCAAATAATTATATTGATTTATAAAGACAAAAAAAAAGATCATTAAAAGTATTATATTCCTAAAAATATTTCAAAGAATAAATATGAATACTAAAAATAACCGTGGTTTTCCAAAATTATTAAAGTAAATTTAAAACTGTTTGTTGATATTATTTTCATATCGATTTCCTTTTCCATTTATAGAATCGTCTTCTGTTTGATTATGGCAAGCTCGCACCATTTTCACAGTTGTTTTATTGTTTTGAATTCTTTGTTGATTTTGTTTTGGAGTTGCTGATGATATATTCTCGTAGAAGGATGATACAATATCGGAAGCATTGATTATCGAAATATTATTCCTAGTTTACTGATTCAAAACTAGTGACAAAACCCTAGGTGAACAAACTAGTGATAAGAAAAAACCGGTCATATTATTTTTAACAAATAAAAACCGTTTCAAATAAAACTGGGACAAAAACCCCAGTTCAAATAATTTTTTTAAAATTCAGTTTTTATTTGATTTCTAAATTCCAAAATTGACCTTCCGTATATAATAACACTTTCAAAGGAAAGTTTGGTGGAAAGAAGAAAGTAAAAACGAAAACGAATCCGAACAAATTAGATTCGGAAAAATTGTGATTCTTCTATCCTAGTTTTCTTTGTTCTTTTCAGTTCCAGATCTCGTTTCAATTCAAAGATTCGTCATCGTCTTCTCCCAATTTCAATTCAAAAATTCAGAGAGCAAATTTAGGTTTGGTTGAAGAACTAGAAGAGAAGCTACAAGTTTTGAGATCGTAGAAGAAGAATCCAATTCAGTTGTTCGAAGAAGAGAAGATAAACGTAGCTGTTCGAAGAAAAGAAGAATCCAATTCAGTTATTCGAGATCTGGTTGCAATTCAATTTAGCTGAAATCATATTTCCGCTTTTCAAGTTGAAATTGAATCTCGAATTGAAGAATCCAGCTGAACAATCAATCAACTTCGTGTTGATCATCTTCGTCTTCATATTAATCTGTGTGTAGTATTCGGATTATTCATCAAGGAATCAATCAACTTTTCAGGTATTCAATTCTCTTTTTTGTGTTGATTTTTGATTTGTTTTTGTGAATTTGCTAGTCACTTTTGTCGAATAAACTGAATTGATGTTAGCATATGATTTTTTATGTTTGTGTTGATGTTCTTATGAAGGATTCCATCTCTTTGGAACTGTTTTTTCAATTTTTTGTTGTTGTTGCTGATATTCACATCTGGTGAAACTGTTTTTGGTTGCATCATTTTGTTCTGTAGATTATGGATTCTGTTCTCGCAGTTGTTTGTCACAAAGAAGATTGTTTAAATTTTCGTATTGGCCTCCAAGAGTCTTTTGCTAATTTGAAGACTAGTATATGCTCAAGTTGGTGTGAATTCTCTCCTCCTTTATGGAAATTTTTCATATGGTTGATGATTAGCAAAAGGTCATTTATTCTGATTTTGTTCTTCAAGCATTGGCTCTATTTAGTCTGTATAATAAAGAAGGAATTATGGAGTTACACGTAAGTCACAAAGCCGAGTGTTCTGGTTTAATAAGTTCAGGAATTATATCTTTTGATGACCATCCACGGAGTTCTGGAATTATACCTTTTGAGAAGCCACGAATTGATTATGATGTTCCAGATAAAATTAAGGAACCATTGAAGTCTTCTCACTAGTTACATCTTTTTCAAGGAGTTGAACAGTTGTTTCCGAGAGGTGTTCAACAAGTTCGTTGTGATTTACAGAAGTATCACGCATCAGCCGGTTATGAATTCAAGGTCTACAAGAATGAGAAGTCAAGGATTGGTGCATGTTGTGCTAATAAGAAAGAGGAGAAGAGTAGCTGGCATTTATATGCTGTGTCTGTTGATGGTGTTGTATGAAGTCCTTTTATTATCAAGGAACTAAATAATCAGCATACTTGTGTTGGTGGATTTGTTAACAGACCACATATATCGAAGAAACTAGTTAGTAGCTTAATTATTGATGAAATTAAACATGATCCTAATAAGAAAACTAAGCATATTATGGAATCTTTTACGAGAGACTACGGCTTTGACATTAGTCGTTATTATGCATACTCAGGGAAGAAGCATGCACTGAATACTACATGGGGAGAGAACCAGAAATCTTTTATGTTCTTGAACTGGCACTACACCATTTTAAGGAATTAGCAACTCAGATTAGCAACAACACTAGCGCCGTTGCTAATTTTTTGTTGCTAATTTCGGTTGCAAAACTTTCGCAACGGCGAAGTGAAGTTGCTAATTTCGCAACAACGATCGGTAGGTTGCAAATAGCAACAACGCTGTGTTCAAGCGTGCAAAGTACGCGTGTGGTCGGGAACACTATGACTGGTAATTATACCCAAGTCAAACTTCGGCCAAGCCTTCATTTTTATTTTTCCACCCTTCAGCCTTATCTGCTATATCGTTCCTTCGTCGATTTTTCCTTCTCATTTTTTCTCAGCCACAAAAGTTGATCTCCTCTCTTCCATCTCTTCTCTTCCATTGGACTGAAGAACCGAACCAAATCCAATCTCAAATCCTCTCTTACATTGCTCTGAAGAACCGAACCGAAGCAAATCAAATCAATCTAAAATCCTCTCTTCCGTCTCCTTTCTTCCATTGCTGTGAAGAATCGAACTAAATCCAATCAATCTAAAACCACTGAAATCAACCAGGTTTTAAGTTTCTACCAGATTTTTCCTTCGCATAATTGTTTCGTTTCAGTTTATTGATTTTAGGGTTTTACGATTTTAGAGATTTTGATTTTAGGGTTTCAGTTGTGAATCTGTTTTTTTCATTTTAGTTTATCATTTTTAGGTTTTCATCTGTGAATCTGTTTTTTATTTTATTTTATGGATTTTGATTTCAGTTTTTGATTTCAGTTTTTATTTGTGAATCAATTTTAGGGTTTCATTTCAATTAGGGTTTCCAATTATCTGTAATTTTAAGCTTTTTTAATTGATTTCCTGTACTCACAAATACAAGGATGAACCAGTTGAGGATGTTATGGTAAGTGGATCAAGCAATTTATTTTTTTTGGTTTTTTTTTTGTATAATTTGTTTGATTTTATTGATTGTGTTTGCAATTGCAATTGTGATATTTGTAGGAAGGTGATGAAGCGGATGTTTAAAATAACAATGAAGATGATGTTTCTGAGGGTGTGTTTGTAGAAGGTGTATAGAAAAGGGCATAAATCTTATCTTTGATCTCTTAATTAATTTTGTTAATCGTATCAGTTGGATTCACCTTGACTTTTTGCCTGACTTAATTCAGTTGTCCTCAGAGTAAGATATTCCGCGGATTCGAATTACCAAGGTATGATTCTTTATCATGCATTCTTAATGGTCTCATCGTAATATTGTCCCAATTTTTGCATAAGCTTGCTAGTTAGCAGTTTCTGGTGGAATATTGGTTCTGTTGTTTCTATTGGATGTGTATGAACACTTTTGGGATCATTATGTCATGGAGATAATGTCTCCTGTTTTCATGTTGGCTACATGGGATAGTGCAGATTTGGCTACATGAAGATAGATGCTGCCACCTTGCTGAAAGTCCTTGTACGGTTTATTATAGCAGTGTTCAAGACTATCTATGCACGAGGAAAATACATTAGCACCCTTGAATGATACTGAGTGAACTGACAAACCAGTAACATTCCTATCATTCCATAGTGGTTGTTTTTGTTGGCATTCAGCAGTTTCCAACTTTCACATAGTAAAGCTCATAAATGTGTCGTTCATAGAGTGTTTTGAAGTAAAATATAATGTATTATATTTTCGTTGCAGACAGAGATTTTGTAAAGAAAAGGAGATTTTTCTTGAGGCAAAATCAAGAGGAAAAAGTGCATTTCAGAGGAAGGAGTTTATGCGGGAAGTATATTGGTACTCATAGGTACCTTTTTCTTTAACCGAAACACTATAAGGTTAAGCGTTTGAATGAATTTTAATTTCATTTGTAGCTTTTAATGGAAGGTGAGTGATTTAAGCATTCATATAAATGATAGCATCATGTGCAATAGTATGGATCAATTGGGAATTGCAAGGAATATCTCAGTTATAATAAAAATATACGTCTGCCAAATCATGATCTAGAAACTAAATAAGAGACAATCCTTCATTTTTCTTTTTGGCAGTACATAAAAATATACATTTCTCTATGGTCCTTGTATATGCTTATTCCAATCCACGATCAAGCTCAGAACAGTGTCTTCTTTCAAGTCTCAACTGCACAGTTTTTCATAATTAAGAGAGATTCTCTGTTCCTTATCATTGTCACCTAAACTTAATCTATATAAGCAACTTAAATGTACATCTCAGTTGATGTTTTAAAGTTGTTACATGGTGTAATTTATATATAGAGGCACATGTTTACCTATAATGAAGTTATAGTGGGATACCACTCATATACGCATTCTCCACATGGTCTTCTCCTATCCTCTAATGTGGAAATTGATCTTAAAGATATTTTAGTGCTTAGTTTGTTTCCTTGAAGCTGTCTTGTGTGTTCTTTACTCCCATTGATGGGTTGCGATTTGTTTTTCAAGCCCTTCAAGTGAAACCTGGTGATGCAGCTGTGCTATCCAACATGAGTTTGTGCTATGTATATTTCAATAATGGAGATCTTGCTTTTCAAGATGCTATTCTATGCATGTTGGCAAGACCAGACTGGCCTAAGGCGTATTATAGGGCAGGCGTAGCACTCAAAATGCTGAATGTACATATTCATAAATTTGCTCTTGTTGGTTAATTTTCAACTCCTATTTTTTATTTAAAGAATTCCTTTCTGAAACTCTTTGCTGCAGTGGCTTAATGATGCAGAGAATACGATTTTCGATGGTTTGAAACTGGATCCTGGAAATAAAGAGCTTGAGGATGCATTCATCTTAGATACCATTACATTTATTTACTTTCTCGACCATTTCATATGTTACATTTAGCATACTTGCTTAGAAAATTTATCATTAGAACCTGAACCCATCCTGATTAGAGAGTGCAATTGAACTGCTAGTTAAAACTCTAGGTTGATTGGCCTAGGGTTCCTCTTATCCTTGGTGGTTAAGATGGTTTAGTCTGAGTCGTCTATTCTTCCAAGATATTGCTAATATGTTTTAACCTTCTTTCCTGTTTGAGGTAGAAAAACATCGATAAATTTTGAAGATTTTTGCTATACATTGTTTTGAGTTCAAGCCCTCCACATGTTTCCACATGAAGTATATAAACTATTATCTAACTTGTGTCTACAACGACTGTGTTGATTGAATAGAGATATAGGATTGAAACACAGTCGTAGACTCGTAGTACTGGCATGTTTTTTGGACCCATGTTGATTTTGTATGTGAAGTGTAACTATTGTATATTATGTAGCAACACAGAAGGTCAACCTTTTATTATTCTATTTCACACTCTTCTTTATTACAGGGAGGTTTCTTTAGAAAATTTGAAGGCCATCAATGTCCCACTTTAGATAGAAATGATGGTAACATGCACGACATACTGCAACCTTTTTCTGATTGAAGTTTTTTGGTCAGGTCATTATTTTCTTGTTTATTAGCATCTAATAGATGTCCTTGAAATCTACTCTTGTCGACAAGTGTATATCAACTCCCATTTTCATGTTTTGTCTTGAAATTGTTTGTTGAATTGCATTCAAAATTTTGGTGCTTTTGTCAAGACTTTCAAATCTTGTCGGTTTGGAAAATACTGAGTCGCTGCCATGGTACTAGCAAATGTTTTCTATTTATTTCTTGCAATATCTACTCATCTGATATTTCTTAGACCCTATAGAAACTTATATAGTTATTCATAATTTTACGTACCTTCACTGGATTTCCTGTCAATTTTGACACGAGAGTACATCATAAATTGTGAAAAGGTTTAATGACTTAAGTTTGACGTACAGGGATAAAATAAAATGTTAATGGGATTATTTCCGTATGGTAAAAAAATGTATATGAAAAACCAATTAAAAGGAAAGATAATTCTTAAGTTCTCAAAAGCATCTGCACTTTAGTGGTTGCCTGAAGCTTGAAATTTAGAATACAGCTGCGCGCCTGATTTGTTAGTCGATAAGAATTGGACCGGAATGTACTCATTTACTACTTTCTGAAGTTATGCTTCTCATGTTTCTTTTATCTTTTAAGTGGTAGGTAAAACTTGTGGCAGTGTATTTGATTTGAAGCAATGTGGCAGTGTATTTTGATTTGTGCATAGTACACGAGTATCTTAGATCATTAGGATCTCTCGAGATAAAAAACAATAAAATTAAACTGTCAAATATAAATAGAACGATGGGATTTAACATGTCATGCCACCTCTTTGACTTTATCATGTTCTTTCAAATATCTTATGTCGTATTTGTCCAGGTTCTTGTAAGTTTGAATGCATTGTCTAGTGTTTATTGGATATTGATACTGGCTAATGTGAACTACAAGTTTTCTTATCAGGATTGCTATTATGTGCAGTAAAGTGCATAGTTAATGCTTGAAAATGTGAAACTCCATGAATCCAGAGAAGTAGATAAATGGTGGTTGTCAAATGACTACTTCCCTTCACAGAGTTAGGTATCCATTCATCCAAAACATCAAATCTTCCACAATCCCTGTTAATCTTTGCAATAGAGAGAGCACAAAACAATTCCACAAGAAGGACATCAAGTTCCCATTGCTGCAGATGATGTTTTTCTCATTTTCCGAAAATTGTTGTTTGTTTGCTAGTTGTGCGTTGTCATTCAAAGAGGGAAAAGTGAGCATTATTTGTTCTCTGTACTTGTTGCTTTTCTTTTAATTTCATTAAGAGATTAGTGAATGTCTAGAAAACTATGTTTTCTTTTGGTTCAGGTAGTTACACCTTTCCAGTTAGAGCAGCAGCATACAGTTGTAAAATATCATCTCTGATTATTCACAGGTGCTAATGGAAAGAAAGGTGGTACAAGTTGGGCATCAAGCAACTCATTTTCCGAAGGAGGGAAAGACCCCTGCAAGATGAAGCGGCAAGATGATCAAATGTCCAAGTCAGGTGCATGCAATTCATCTCTTGTAGCAAGTTACCAAACCTACTCTTCATGTTTTTGTAGACGTATAGATCATGTGTTGATTTGCTGTGATACTTGTACTTCAAACTTTCAATTTCATCTCGGTAAGTTTGTTGTGATTCTTATATATATTTGTATCTCTGTTTATGGGTGAAAACTATTCCTGCTAATTTTGGTAATTTGGGGTGTGGATGAGGAATGAATCTAAACCTAAAACAAATGCACTGCGCGGTGAGTTCTTGTAGATTCGAGAGATCAATCTGTGCAAGTCCGGCCTAAACCAAGAAATGGCCGTTCCAGACTTCTTTCGGTCACAAAGTGAAGGAGATGGGGTTGATCTTAGGGAGGTAAGCGAAGAAGGTGTTGAAAATGTGAAGGTGTTGGCTATGCAGGACTTGTATCAGAAGGCTGAACTGGCTTGCAGGATGTAAGCTATCAGTTCCGGTGTTTGAATACGATTGTATTAACACTTGCTTCTATTGTCTGGACTTGTGTTGTTGTTGAAAATAGGGCGGAGAACCTATTTATACAAGTCCTTTAGCCTAACCTTCGTATCTCGTGGGAAGTGGAGAAAGTGGAGTGATGGAGTAGTGGAGTAGTGTGTTGGTGTCACACGACCAGGCTTGCCCACTTCTCCCATCATCACTAACCGTCCATGAATTCCTGACACGTTCTTGTGATGGCGCGTTGTGCGCTGCACGCTGTAAACCGCCAGACCAATACCCCAGTATGTATCCCCCAGTTTGTGACATGATTGATGTCTCGAGTGTTTTGGAAAACATGTAGCCTGTTGTTGTAGCTTGGCAAGTCAGGCTCGGGAAGCTTGCTAGCTTGGTGACCTTCGACGATCGAGATTTTGCATCTTGAGAGGATGGGAAACCGTTGATCGTTGCACCAGAAACCCTAATTAGCGCTCCTTACTAGAATCTTTGTAGAATTCTAGCATGGACTCGGATTTTGATAATCCGCCCCTCCATTCCATGCGGAAAAGAATTTCCTATCTCCTTCCGCGGGAATATTTAGGTTTTAAGCTCGTTCGGGAGGAGAAAACAGCCCGAAAGAAAAACCCAGGAAGGAAATTGATACTTGTGAAGTATCGTGTGTATTCTATGCAGGTACTGCATTGAGTATATCCAGCATGGTTTGGAAGTTGCGCATACCCTTCCTTTACCGACCACATGGTGTGGTAGAGTGGTGAATGGTGATCACCATGACTCCGCACTGACTAATTAACTCCTGACCAGGGCTATATAACCGAGCTGGTGAAGTTGGACGGATGAGATGATCTTTAAGACACTCATCTGCGACACTTGGTGGAATTAGGGTTTCGAAGGAGGTGCGCAAGCACTGCTCTTCACCCTGACCGAAACCAGACTTAGGGAACTATCCTGGACTGGACGATCACACCTGAATGTAGATGGCGTGACGGTTTAGGCGTTTATACCTACTGTCCCACAAAAACGTGATCTGGGCCACTCAATTCATCCGGCGAATTTGAGTGGTCGAGATTGAATTGAAACAGAAGATTAATGCCGCAAAAGCCGTATCCCATACCAACTTCGGGCGGGCGTTCCAAAACGACCAAGCTTGGTCGGTCTTGGTCGACTGCTCCAACGTGTAGGTGGTAGGCTGGTGTTCACGCCTATGTCTTACTGTCCCATGAAAACGTGATCTAAGCCACCCAATTCGTTCGGAGAAATTGAGTGGTTGAGATTAATTTGCAGCTTGGGAGGTGCGACCACACATGTTGGAGCGGACGATTTGGGGATATCTAGGCATGGTATGCCTTAGACGATTAGGTGAGGGGATAGACGGGTCCACGGTGGTCATGTTGACATGACCGGACCTGCTTTGATCTAATCTCGGACCCTTCATTCGTGCCGGATAAGATGGACGCTCGTGATTCAAAACCCTAATTTTGGGTTTCAGAGTCGTGCGTCATGCTCCATTCAGGCGCACGATTTGGAATGACCAACCATGGTTGGTCCTGACCGATTATTCAGGTATGTAGGCGGGCCTGCGGTGATTGTATTGACATACTCCGTGCCCTTTGAATATACATCTGCACCCTCCATCTATACCTGCGAAGATGGATGGTTGAGGCTGTTTTGCGACACATGTAATGTGCCGCAAACCCTAATTTAGGGTTTTCCATCCATACTGCTATGGTTTGGAATTTTTGGAAAGCTAGGCCAAGGGAGGCCGACCATGCGGGTTCCACGTTGGTTCGGCAGGTATTCCATACCTGCTTGGGGGTGATGGAATCGATCTGGGCCATCCAATCAGGCTGGTGGAGTTGGACGGTCGTGATCATATCCAGACTGATACGGTCAGTCTGGATGCTCAATCGGGCTAGTATAACACACCGAGAGGGGCTCAATCGGGTTAGTATAACACACCGAGAGTTCAGCCAGTACGGGTATTTCATACATGGTTTCATTATAATGCTTGGAGGTTCGTGTTGCTCCGCTAAGAGCAACACTCAGTTGTCATGCCGCACTGATAATGAGTACATGAAATACAAGGCTGTTGCGCATTAATTAATAATGCTGGAAATTCACAGGGTATATGGGATTGTTGCTACATGCTCCAACCTGGATGAATTTCGTGTATTTTATTCACAGAATGGGATTGTTGCCACATGCTCCATTCTTGGTGAATTGATAAAGTGAAGGAGTATCCATCACTTGTTAATGGCCTTATCTTTTACAAGATGTTGGCGCATATTTTTTAGGTTTTACAATATTAACCTTAAACAAAAATCCACCATCAACATTAAGTCCCCTGACTAGCACATAATGGTTACACTATTGTGGGGTAGGCATGAGATGGTGACATACATATGTGAGAAAGACAGGATAAAGGAAGTTTACCCGGAGGAGTATTGACCGACCGATAGTTGCCCATGCCATTGCGCTTGTATGGAACCCTTTGGTGGAGCCGGTTTCCTTCTTTGGGTATTTGAATCAAAAGAGGAATCCTTGTTCTATTAGGATTCTTCCAAATTTTGTTTATATAAGGGACCGACCCCTTCTTCTTTTTCCTCATAATTTTTTTTTTCTTTGTTTCAGCAGCTCCCGTCCATGCTCTCCCTTGCCGCCGCCGATTGCCGTTGCCGGAGCGCTACCAGACGCCGCCGTCCGTCTGACCAAGGTAAGTTCCGTCAATTTTTTTATTTTTTTTTAAGGAAAAACCCTAATTTCTTAGGTAAAAATCCTTTTATAGACACATCATGCTTAGGTTTCCCATCAAGACCGATAGTACAATTTCCCATTTCTGTTAGAATTGTTTGGTATTGCAATCCCATGTATATGCCGTCTTTTGCTTCTTCTTCCATTGTTGCATGCAAAACCTAGCTTCTTGGGTTGTAGCTTGGAGAGAAACTTGGCTTGAATTTCATAAACACAACTCCCATGACCATAAATACGTGAGCATGAATGCGGTCCCACCATGTGTGTTTGATTCGAACGTGGCCATCTACATATGCTTGACTGAAAGCCGACCTTAAACTAGTCTTGTGCCCTGGATCAACACCGGTCTTGATACTTGAGCGATACCATAATTGAAAACAATCCGGACTTGAGTGATACCAGCCTTGAAGTTATACCGGACTTAGAAAGTGCCGGACTTGAAGCTATACCGGACTTAAAATACCAGACTTAGAAAATACCGGACTTGAAGCTATGCCAGACTTGATCCGATTCCTTTATGCACGTGAACCATGTCTTGTCGTCTTGATACAAGTTCTAACTCCTGTATTTTATTTCATTGTGGAATGAAGAAAGGAATTCCTGTTGAGATGTCTTCCGAAAATAATACTGGTGCCAAGTCAGGAAGTGTTGATAGCTTCAAAGATATGCCGAGCATCGATGATGAGTTGTTCACCTCGCCTTTTCCAAATACTAGGAGACATCCTTCTCACAATATAATGTTACTCTCTGATTCAGAAAACATGGAAGCTGATCCATCTTCTTCTTCAGCACTTGTGATGAGATTTTGTCTTCGAAGAAACGAATATCCGCCTTCTCCTATCGACTTCAAGATTTTCCATACTCCACTGGGTTCTTATGAAGGATGGATGAGACACATGTTGAATAACAAGGATGTTAAAGCTAATTTGACCAAAGCGCAAATCCTTAATGCCGTCATGGCATCTGCTGCTCTCGAAATTAAGAAAGACGCTGCGAGCTTGATTACTTTTGCTTCTCGGTGGCGCCCTTCTACCTATACAGCTATATCCAGGTGGGGAGAGATGACTATTACTCTGAAGAGTGTATATGTACTAATGAACCTCCCTGTTGCTGGGAACCTTTGTTACGATCTTTCTGACATCGAACAATGTAATTATGATGCCATACTTCACAAGGTGGCAGAATTCAATGGTCTGGACAATGAGGAGAAGAAAGATACGAGATGCTTTTACACCTGGTGGGTGTCAGAGTGGCTTCCTGCAGACCCGGATCAGGAGTCGGAAAGCGAGCTCAGTGTGATTGCGTTCCTGTCTTTGTGGCTCTCCAGAGACATATTTGACGACAGTTCTGGAAAGAAGACCATAAGAAGTGACCTTGTTAGGATTGCCATAAGGTTAGCAAAGGGTGAGGTTCTTCCCTTAGGTGTCTTGTTCTTTGGATCGTTGTATTCTCATCTGGACGCCTTAGCGATGGATATGCACGTCTCCAACGGGTACAAGAAGGTGGATTCGCATGTTCACTTTGCTTTCCTTCAGGCGTTCTTATGGGAACATTTCAAAGGCTATGCTCCTGCTCCTGCAAATTCCCTCAGCAGTTTGTATGGAGGTTCGAGAATACTCCACTGGAATAGGAGGCGTCCAGAACTGGTGGAAAACTCGTGGATATTTTCGATAATGTGTCTTCCGTAGTTCCGTCCATGGGGGCCAATCCATTCTTCCATCGTTCAGCCGAAAACCTTTGCTATTGCTTCTGACGGTCTTGATGCTACGTTGCGTACCGATGCTAAGACGATGAAGTTTGGAGAACTTGTTTATCTGCGCAGCTGCATCCCAGGATATGTCCCATCTCTATTCAACGAAGCGTTTATGGTGACTCCGTACAATATCGATAGGGCTGCTCGTCAAATGGGATTTGACCAGGGTGTTCCATTTATCCGTCCATCAGTGGTTCCGAAAGAATTTCTCCCGGATATTCTTAATGCTAACGCGTTTTTAGAACGACTGAGTCTTCCTTTCTGGCCTATTGGTAGAAATACTGTGGTAACTGATGAGTATAAAGAGTTTTGGAGGAAGCAACTGTTGGTTTTTCAGAAATTTTCAGAGGATGTTGTGACAAATTCCCGTGGTGAGCCATCCTATGACATGTTGAGGAAGCATTTTCGGTTGAAACCACTCCCAGGAAAACGAACCAGAGCTGATGGATGCAGTCCCCAGTCAGGAGGAAGATTCAAGAGGCAAGCTTGTAGTCCGGTGATACTCAATTCCTCCCATATGCAAGTATTCGAATCTCCCTCCGCTAATTCCTTTTTTTCCCCATAGTAACTTTTTCTAAGAGAAATCTTTGTTTGCATTCAGGGAATTCCGAAAGAGAACGTATTTACACGGCTGGCGCGCATTCAGAATGAAAGGTCTGGTGATGTTGGTCCTCACGTTGAGAAGTCTAGTGACACTGATCCTTATGTTGAGAAGTCTGGTGAGACCGAAATCGCTCCTTCACATGATAATGACAGATATGACGCAAGCTCAGCTGGACAAGGAGCCTCCGTAAGTGATCTTGTTGATGGGGTGGTGACAGAAATCAGTACCCAGAGCGAAGTAAACATCATGAGAAATGTAGGGGAGGTAACATATGCCATTGAGATGACTCCCCTTGAAGCACACCCTGAATAGACTCCAATGAATCAACCTATAGTGACTTCTTCCGAAAGGCCTTCCGCAACTGACAAGGCTCCTGAAATTGGTGAAGTATTGGTAATGCAGCCTGGGGCTTTGTTCGATCCTCCTTTCACTACTCCCTTCCCAGGTCACGTGTTGGTTGGAGGATTCAGCGTACCAGCTCAATGCGAAGGGTTGTACACGTCGATATGGGAGAAGCACGGCCACATTTCTACCCCTAAGAAGCTCAGGAGTCACCTTGCTTTGGTCAATCGCGTCCAAGAAGCTTTATTTTCCATCCACGGTATGAGCGTTACGACTGGTCGAAATTTTTTTGAGGAGATGATTGAAGACTGGAAGTGTCATCGAGACGTGTTTGTGCAGTATGACTTCAATTCTCCTTGGTTCTTCAAAGGGTTCTCCGAGATTCAGGGGCTCCAAAAACTACAAGATGAAGTCCCTTCTGCAGACTGTGTTACTCGCCAGGAAGAGAAGATTGAAAGGTTGTCTAACGAGTTGAAGCTGGAACAGGCTGTACTTCAGAAAATGAAATCCGCTCTTGCACAGAGAGATGAGTTTCTATTGAAGGACTTTCCTTGAAGGATTCCCGCAAACTTAGATTTTCTTGTTTTTCTTTGAGTGATAGTGAGGATTTCCTTTCACATTTTGACTTCGGGTTTTGAATTAACAGGTAATTGAATTGGTTTATTTTGAGATAGTTTTGTGAATCGACTTTTATGAAAAGTGATTATCTTAAATGGAATTTGTATCTTAATCATGAACTATTGCACATATCATATGAAATTGCAAATGTTGTATAGAAGGGAATCATGAAAGGAAACAGACATGGCGTTTGATTATTGAGCCTCTTTTTCCACGTGCGGGATGCTCAGTCCCAGTGAATTCTAAGATTATCTTTTCGTAAGATTTTTGGATGTAACTTACTTGCTTTCGGGACCTTACTTGTGTAAAACCGAATTAGCTCCTCCAAGGAAGCCATCCACATTGATTCTTCAGAGAAGGGAAACTATCCTTTTGAACCAAGCTTCTCCTGAACAATGCGCTTCAAAGCATTGCATTCACTGGTGGGATGGTAAAGGAACTGGTGGAAGTGACAATACCTCGGGTCCATTAATTCTTGATCAGTGGGTGGACGCCATACTGGAGGTATCTCCACCTCTCCGTTTTGCACCCACGCCTCCAGTAACTCTAAAATCCTCTTCATTGGGAGAGGGAAATGCAGGTATTTCGAATCGAGCTTTTATTGCGTTATTGGGAATTGTGATATCTCTGCATGGACCTCATGTGGAGCGCATCTCGGTGATGAAGTCGGGAAGTTTGTGAGTGCCATCATATCCGCGGATCGCTTGCCTGGGTAAAGGGATGGGGAAGGTGTCGTAATATCACTGATGAGTGATCGAATCGAACGCTCCCATCCTCTGTATTCACACGTTTGATGTATTTCTCCTTCTTCAAGCATTTCTTCACTTGGTTGAAAAGGTGATGTAGATTGGACGGTCTTCCGGGCTTCAACAAGAGTCTTGAGATATAAATCTTCCAGCAGGGCTCCGTAGGCTGCAGGCTCCCTTTCTTTATCCGGCAGACGTCGTAGTGCTCCGGGCGAGTCCCTTCCTTTGTGGAGTTGCCTCGAGCCTTCATTGTCAAATGAACCATGTTGTTCATATTTCCTGAGTCTCCTGCGAGTACGCGCCATTTTCGCTTCTCTATTGGTAAAGGTGTGACCCCTGGCTAAAGGTCCAGCTCTTCTCATACTATCTGGGTAGATGTCTGTCGACCCTTCTCGTAATTGTGCTGTTATATCATTCAGAAGGCGGAATGTTTCGCCCTGTCTTCTAGAGATACCAGCTTGATTTGCCAAGACATCCTCCAGCATTCTAGCTATACTTCCCATGGTATCTGAACCGCCTGTGGTTTCCTGGTGAGGGTACATCGCAAGATGAAAACTGAAGAATTGAGAATTTAATTTTTTGTAACCGAGAGATCAATCTCCCACTGTAGTCGCCAATTGTTTATGGGTGAAAACTATTCCTGCTAATTTTGGTAATTTGGAGTGTGGATGAGGAATGAATCTAAACCTAAAACAAATGCACTTCGCGGTGAGTGCTTGTAGATTCGAGAGATCAATCTGTGCAAGTCCGGCCTAAACCAAGAAATGGCCGTTCCAGACTTGTTTCGGTCACAAAGTGAAGGAGATGGGGTTGATCTTAGGGAGGGAAGCGAAGAAGGTGTTGAGAATGGGAAGGTGTTGGCTATGCAGGACTTGTATCAGAAGGCTGAACTGGCTTGCAGGATGTAAGCTATCAGTTCCGGTGTTTGAATGCGATTGTATCAACACTTGCTTCTGTTGTCTGGACTTGTGTTGTTGTTGAAAATAGGGCGGAGAACCTATTTATACAAGTCCTTTAGCCTAACCTTCGTATCTCGTGGGAAATGGAGAAAGTGGAGTGATGGAGTAGTGGAGTAGTGTGTTGGTGTCACACGACCAGGCTTTCCCACTTCTCCCATCATCACTAACCGTCCATGACTTCCTGACACGTTCTTGTGATAGCGCGTTGTGCGTTGCACGCTGTAAACCGCCATACCAATACCCCAGTATGTATCCCCCAGTTTGTGACATGATTGATATCTCGAGTGTTTTGGAAAACATGTAGCATGTTTTTGTAGCTTGGCAAGTCAGGCTCGGGAAGCTTGCTAGCTTGGTGACCTTCGACGGTCGAGATTTTGCATCTTGAGAGGAGGGGCAACCGTTGATCGTTGCACCATAAACCCTAATTAGCGCTCCATACTAGAATCATTGTAGAATTCTAGCATGGACTCGGATTTTGATGATCCGCCCCTCCATTCCATACGGAAAAGAATTTCCTATCTCCTGACGCCGCAATATTTAGGTTTTAAGCTCGTTTGGGAGGAGAAAACAGCCCGAAAGAAAAACCCAGGAAGGAAATTGATACTTGTGAAGTATCGTGTGTATACTATGCAGGTACTGCATTGAGTATATCCAGCATGGTTTGGAAGTTGCGCATGCAAAACCTTCCTTTACCGACCATATGGTGTGGTAGAGTGGTGAATGGTGATCACCATGACTCCGCACTGACTAATTAATTCCTGACCAGGGCTATATAACCGAGCTGGTGAAGTTGGACGGATGAGATGATCTTTAAGACACTCATCTGCGACACTTGGTGGAATTAGGGTTTCGAAGGAGGTGCGAAAGCACTGCTCTTCACCCTGACCGAAACCAGACTTAGGAAACTATCCTGGACTGGACGATCACACATGCGTGTAGATAGCGTGACGGTTTAGGCGTTTATACCTACCGTCCCTCAAAAACGTGATCTGGGCCACTCAATTCATTCGGCGAAGTTAAATGGTCGATATCGAATTGAAACAGAAGATTAGTGCCGCAAAAGACGTATCCCATACCAACTTCGGGCGGGCGTTCCAAAACGACCAAGCTTGGTTGGTCTTGGTCGACTGCTCCAACGGGTAGGTGGTAGGCTGGTGTTCACGCCTATGTATTACCGTCCCATGAAAACTTGATCTAAGCCACCCAATTCGTCCGGAGAAATCGAGTGGTTGAGATTAATTTGCGGCTTGGGAGGTGCGACCACGCATGTTGGAGCCGACGATTTGGGGATAGCTAGGCATGGTATGCCTTGGACGATTAGGTGAGGGGATAGACGGGTCCACGGTGGTCATGTTGACATGACCGGACCTGATTTGATCTAATCTCGGACCCTTCATTCGTGCAGGATAAGATGGACGCTCGTGATTCAAAACCCTAATTTTGGGTTTCAGAGTCGTGCGCTATGCTCCATTCAGGCGCACGATTTGGAATGACCAACCATGGTTGGTCATGACTGATTATTCAGGTATGTAGGCGGGCCTGCGGTGATTGTATTGACATACTCCGTGCCCTTTGAATCTACATCTGCACCCTCCATCTATACCTGCGAAGATGGATGGTTGAGGCTATTTTGCGACACATGTAATGTGCCACAAACCCTAATTTAGGGTTTTCCATCCATACTACTATAGTTTGGACGTTTTGGCAAGCTAGGCCAAGGGAGGCCGACCATGCGGGTTCCGCGTTGGTTCGGCATGTATTCCATACCTGCTTGGGGGTATTGGAATCGATCTGGGCCATCCAATCAGGCTGGTGGAGTTGGATGGTCGTGATCATATCCAGACTGATACGGTCAGTCTGGATGCTCAATCGGGCTAGTATAACACACCGAGAGGGGCTAAATCGGGCTAGTATAACACACCGAGAGTTCGGCTGTACGGGTATTTCGTACATGGTTTCATTATAATGCTTGGAGGTTCGTGTTGCTCCTCTAAGAGCAACACTCAGTCGTCATGCCGCACTGATAATGAGTACAGGAAATACAAGGCTGTTGCGCATTAATTAATAATGCTGGAAATTCACAGGGTATATGGGATTGTTGTTACATGCTCCAACCTGGATGAATTTCGTGTATTTTATTCACAGAATGGGATTGTTGCCACATGCTCCATTCTTGGTGAATTGATAAAGTGAAGGAGTATCCATCACTTGTTAATGGCCTTATCTTTTACAAGATGTTGGCGCATATTTTTTAGGTTTTACAATCTTAACCTTAAACAAAAATCCACCATCAACAATCTCCTACTCATAATTTTTGTTAACTTCAATTGAAGAATCATTTCTTTTATAATATTATCCAGTCGTGATTCTCAACAATACAGTTTTGTATATCGCCATTGTAGTTTGTATACCTGTGTGTATGTTGAACATGGGTAACTGCAGGGGGAAAATGTGGGGGAAAATGAATTTTGACTAGGTCAATAAACATAAACTAGACCTTTTTTTTGTGGTTGCAAGAAATTAGCAACATCGATGCTCTGTTTCTAAATTAGTACCAGAACCAATAGTATCTAATTCCGGGTAGGGGTTTTCCTATAATTAGCAACAGATTAGCAACAACATGATATTGTTGCTAATAAAAAATTAGCAACAGCACGCGCCGTTGTGAATTGACGTTGCTGACCGTGACTAGCAACAGAGCTTATGCCGTTACCAAAAAATTGCGACACCATGTTTAGCAACAGCAAAAGCCTGTTGCGGCCCTATTTCGCAACAACTATGGTAGGTTTCTAATACCTTAAAATGTTGTAGTGTGGTATAAAAACAACTTAATTGAAACCAATCCTGATTCTCACGTGGTTTTGGAAGTTGAAGAAGGGACTCAAAAATTTCAGAGGATGTTTATCTGTTTTGAAGCATGTAGTCGTGGATTCAACTTCTGTCATCCTATATTATTCGTTGATGCGGCCCACTTGAAAAGCAAGTACCTTGGTCATATGATGGCAGCTACCGGTCTAACCGGAAATGACGGTAAGGTTTTTATCATTTTTTTATGTTGGTTTCATCATTTTCTATTTTTGGTTTCATCATTTTTATTTTTGTTTTTCATCGCATCTTATGCTTTTTGTTCATGTTACAGAAATCTACTCTCTTGCTTATGCTGTGGTTTCATCGGAGAATGAAGCGAACTGGAAATGGTTTTTGGAAAATTTGAAGCAAGTCCTTTCTCCATTGCGACCAAAGATTACTTTTGTGAGTGATCGAGGTATTGGATTGGTAACTCAGATTCCTGTTGTATTTCCCGAGGCTTTTCATGGTTGGTGCAACTAGCATATGGAATGCAATATAAACACATGCTTACCAAAGAATTGCAAGGTTTACAACAAATATGTATTGGGACTGTTAAAGAAATGTGCGTATGCTTCTACCCATAAAGAATTTACAGAGAATTGGGATAAGTTGAGGAAGGTTGAAAATCAGAAGTTACAAGACTATCTAAGTAGAGCTCCTGTTGATAAATGGGCAAGTTTTTTCTTCAAGGGTCGACGATATGGTAGGTTGTGTTCAAATATTGCTGAGAGTTTCAATGGTTCAGTCGTTGAAGAGAGAGATAAGCCTATAGCCGTCATAGTTGATGAGATCAGGGTGAAGATAATGGACCAAATGTGTAAACATCGCGAGGACTGTGCTAACTTGATGAATTGGCGTCAAACTCTATGTCCAGAATATGAAGCTCTGCTCCACGATAAAAATATTCATGGCTGTAACTACCCAGTCACCAAGTCGTCAGAATATGTGTTTGAAGTTCATGCTTCATTAACACAGACAGTTGATTTGAAAATAAAAACATGTTCTTGCAATCGTTGGCTTATTGATGGTTTCCCTTGTGCCCATGCTGTCCGTTGTATCATGGTAAATGGAAAAGATCCTTACAAGTATGTTGAACACTACTTTACAGTAAAGTTCTACCGAGAATCATATAAACATGCAATCAATCCTATTCCCACAGTTGAAAATCCCATGACAGTGTCGCCGGAATCAATGGTTTATGGTCCGAATAATGGACCACAACCAGTACGTCCATCGAAAAAGAAGAGGATTCCTAATATAGGTTCAGTTCCCAATAAGAAGATGAGAACATGTCGTTCCTGCAAGGTTTTGACCACCCATAATAAACGGACATGCCCTTCTCGTCATATTTCATGGGAACTTGTAGTCATTTCGACTACAAGTCATCGAATTTCGCTCTTAGTTTCGTTTTTAGACTACGATATGTGTTTCATCTACTATTTCATATTTTTGTTTTAGAAGTTAATGTGCTGCAGGTGTTTTCATTTTATAATTTGTCTATGAATAAATAAGTTTGATTAAGTTTGTCAGATTTTTTGTTTGATTAAGTTTGTCAGAATTTTTGCAGGCCTTTATAGTTTGGTGTAACCGAATTAGGTTTCATCATTTTTTGATGGAACCAGAATAGGTTTCATCATATTTTGGTGGAACCCTTTTTGGTTTCACCGTTGTTTTACTGTCACTTTTTCTTCTACATTTTTTGAAAACACAGTAGATGATGTTTTGTCTAATGTTTATTGGTGCCCCAAATATATGATACATCATTTATGGATACTGTTTTATAAAAATGAGACATCATATTTCTGTAGACATAAGCTTTTAAGGGAACACAACGGAAATCACACGAAATCGTTTTTTGTATAAACTATAACCATTTCACAAGTACTTTAAACTTCAACTAAAACTTGAATCTGCAAGAAGAACTGTATGTCAAGGAGTATCATCATTACAATAACCATTTCAAAAGTAATTTAAACTTTAACTAAAACTGAATGTTCAAGAGGACGGGCACGACATGAGTATTATTCTATATTGTCAAGGAGTATCTTCAATGCCAACTTTGGTCTCATATTATGCACCTTTTCTCGTATATCATCTGTAGACATGTTTCCTTTCAAGAGGCTCTTCATGTAATAGAAAACATGCAGGCCACAATCGTTCCTGAAAAACCAAAACAATGTTTCAACTGTTATAAAGTGACTAGATGAGAGTGTTCTGATATTAGTAGCTATATGTAAAGCATTCGGTTTCTAACTATTTACAAGTGATGTAATGATTTCAGCATAGTCATATGTGAACTAATAAACTTCAAAACATATCTCACCCCATTTGTTGACAACATGAAGGGGTGTGCAGAGTGTACGGTGTTGGTTGACTAGTCTGCTCGTCACGGGGGAGCTTTGCGTCGTGCTGTGAAAATGCTGATATTATTCGTTATCTCATGCTTTCAGCACTTTTTCCGCATTCTTCTTCGGTGGAAGCCAGGGAGTTGTAATGATAAAATTCCCCGATTTCAAAATCAAAAGCAAGTAGCGTCCAATGGTTTACATCTACAAGTGATGTCAGCAACAGAACGAACAAAAACCGCACGCTATAATCCATGTTGTCGATGAAACCTTCTATTACAACACCACATTTCTTTCCTAATGAGTGACATGTCTGAAACAAAATACCAGATAATAGCTCCTTGATGAGTTACAAACATGCAAGTTTGATGAAACCAAACTTGGTTCCATCAAAACTAACCATATAGACAACATCATTTTTTGTTTTCCACAACTATTTTTTCTGCCAAAAAAATTACATTAAATAATTTCAGAGTAAACTTACATATGAAAATGTGCTTAGAAACACAATTCTCTGGTACTTTGGAGAACCATCTTGTTTCAACTCATTTTTTTTATGTTGTTTTGCAGCTTCAAAATATAGAACTCAATTATGTCTCATGCGATGTCACATTTTCTCATCAAACTATCCATATTCTTCCCCGATATATGTAAGTGAAGATTTAAATACTCCCACGTCGTTGACCTGTTAATTTTATTTTTAAAAAGCTAGTCAATGATGGATCAAAAAAGGAGAAATAATGCATAACTTGGAACAAAATTTTGATGAAACCAGTCTTGGTTTCATCAATTATTTCCCACTTACCTTTCATTGTTATTTCTGAAAAAATTGGTCACGAAGGGTTTCTCATTTCTGTTGGGTACCTTCAAGATCTTCAAGTTATCAACTGGTTTCAACTTCACCCCTTGTACTTCCTGAACCTCCTTATTATCCTTGCACTTACTAGATATAACCTTTCTTCTTTTTTTCACACTGGTGTTGTAATCCTGTATTCTGATAGGTGGTCCAAAATTCCTTCAGTCTTCCCTCATTCTTGTAACCATGTTACTCATCCTATGTTCAACACTGAGTTCTCCATGTCCTTTCTTTTGATTGTCACGCTGCGACAGTCCTAAATCAAATCCAGGTTGTTCATTTTCTAACTCGAGTAAATCATTCGCCATTTTTACAGCTGAGTAGTAGTATACGCTTCCAACATTTGGATTTGACGATGAACAACTTCTCTTATTCTATTCAGATTCCATTTTCTGGATTTCATCTTCATTAATTACAAATTGAGTTTCATTGTATTCTTGCTCAATACTTATCTTCGACGAAGTAGCTTTCTCAATTTCAGATTCTACCCGCTCTGCCGCCTTGATATCCTCAATAGTATTCAGATTCAACTCAGTACCATCTCATTCCTGTTCTTCCTCGGTCATTGGATTCGACGAAGT
The DNA here is from genome assembly GCA_023529315.1 of Papaver bracteatum. NCBI lineage: Eukaryota > Viridiplantae > Streptophyta > Magnoliopsida > Ranunculales > Papaveraceae > Papaver > Papaver bracteatum. Next base: position 185,281 of record JAJJWX010002186.1, read on the forward strand.
ATCTTTCTTAATTTCAGATTCGACCCGCTTTGCCGTATTTATATCCTCGATAGTATTCAAAGTCAACTCAATACTATCTCCTTCTTGTTTTTCCTCGCTGACTGGCTTCGATAAAGTAGATTTTTCATTTCAGATTCCACCTGCTTTGCCACCTTGATCTCCTCAATTGTATTCAGAGTCAACTCAGTACCATCTCCTTCTTGTTCTTCCTCGGTGACTGGCTTCGACGAAGAAGATATGACCTATTTTTTCCTACTCCTTCTATTTGTTTTAACAAATTTGTAAGGTCAACATCTGGAAAGACACTATCTAGTGTAATGGGATTTTCACCTTTTGCAGATTCGTTTTGATGTTCCGCTTCTTGTGGTATTTCTCCATGGGTTGAATCCTTTTCTGTTGAATTCTTTTCTGGTTGCATCAGAAAATCTTCAAGAGTTTGAGCAACATCTTCCCATGTTTCAAAACTTGAAACCTTTTCTCAAGATAGCAAAACCCCACCTTGTTTCATCACAGCATTGTCATCTTGTAGTAGCCTTTCTCCAGACAACGCAACTGTTTCTTGTTCTATCACGCGATCCACCATCGCTGCATTTATCATGTTAACATCCCTTGTTATCACCTGCAATATTAAGATATCTAAGTCATTTTTTTTCATCTTCCTGTGTTTCAAAACCTAATGCTGTAAAATCTAAAACTTCTGAAAGAAAAGAAAGAAATGGCCAATTCATCATTAACTTGAAATTGGTTTCATCAAAAAAAATCATGAAACCAAAATTGGTTTTATCAAAAAATGATGAAACCAAATCTGGTTGCATAAAAAAAGAAGAGTTGAAACAAACAATAACTTGAACTGATAAAACCAAATCTGGCGACGACAAACCATATCTGGCGAAAATGGTACATAATACCACACAAGTTTATGAAAGACTACCAATAAACTGAAATTTATGAAAGAAGTTAGAAATTTAAACTTTCTCCTCAATTTAACTCATACAAGTTTCTTAAATTTAAGAGTCAACAATGTTATTCATAGGCAATGAAACCATTTCTATTTCCATCAAAAAAGAATTTTCATAGCAAACAACGCACAAAGCAACCCAATAAAACTAGATCTAACATATTACCTCAACATCTTTTTCACGGTTCGAAACCGCTTCAGGTACTATTGGAACATCCGCTTGTTTTCTTTTACGTCTCAAGTAAGTGCTTTGTACCGGTTATTGTTCCCTTTCCTCGGCATCATATTTTTCCAGCAGTGATTCTTCTTCTCCAGAAAGAACATTAGTTGCATTGGTCCTAAGCTTTTCAATCAAGGCTCGTGCCTATTGGTATTTGGCTTTGTAGGAGTTAGCTTCACTGCTAGCACCAACATTTTCTTCAACTGACACTTCATTTTCTTCAACTGGCACTTGGTTTTCATTATCACCAACCGGCACTTCAGGTTGAACATTATCTTCAACAACAATTTCCACTTCATCTACAGGCTCAGCCAAGCGCATTTCTGTTTCGTCATACTGAAGCAAGAATGATCCCTTTCGGTGACCAATATTCTCCTGCAGTACACAAGAAAAATTGGTTTCAGCTAAAATATTTGATGTATCCAAACTGGTTTCATCAAAAAAGTAAATCCAAAACTGGTTTCATTAGTGGAAATTTTGTAGGTTGAGTGGTGGATGATTGGCTGAGTCATAATATATGCTACCATACATTGCAAACATCATAAACTATACTAACCAAATTAATCAGTGCATAGACAGTACAAGATGAGGAGTTGCTACACTTGTGGTGTGAATCTTTATTGGTGGAACATGGCATGATATACAATTGAGACATGGACGATATATAAAACATAAAAGATTTTGAATATTGTCTAACAAACATAAAATATTTCGAACATGGCATGATATACTAACCAAATTAATCATATAAGAACCTCGAAGTTATCTAAGAAACAAAAATTCAGCTAGAATTTTTGATGAAACCAAAATTGGTTTCATCAGAAAAGTAAATCTTCGAAGTAAATATTTACCTCAGACCAAAGTTCCTTTTTATCGACAAAATCCTCGAAGTTAGACAATACTTGTTAGCAGATGTTGCTAAGGTTCCATCTAGCAAACCTTGGATACTTGTTGATCCCATCCTTCCTTTGTGTTATCTTTGTCATCTCTGCCAACCAATACTGAAAAAAGAAACAACAACTAATATTCAAATTAATCATCAAAAACATTATAAAAATACTTTAACTTATGAATCAAAAAGAAGAAATCTTAACTTACCAGCGGGTAAATGACGCAACCAACTACATTTTCTACGTCTTTTCTGTTTGTCATTAGCGAATCAAGTAGATAGTCATGAAAGACTTCAGGCCAACACACCTTATTCATATGAAACACCATGTATAAGTACTTTGATGCTAGAGTTTTCCCATTTTTGTTGGGGACAAATACCGAAACCAAAAGGAACATGACGAAAAACTTGACAAAGTCACCCGCTCTGGTTTCATCATCTGCGGCTTCCAACATACAACATTTAATATCGCCTTTGTTCGTCTTCTTATTTCCATTAAAATACGTAGCCACGAAGACGTTCACATTTTTGAGAAGCTCTTCATCAATGTTGTATGCTTATACATAATCCACCATTTGTAGACCAAAAGTCACAGTAAAATGTTCGGGAATGGTCCGCAGAGTCATTTCCCTTGATCTTGTTACTTTGAAATAATACGAGCGCTTACGATCATATCTGTTTTCAATTGTACTTAAAAACATAATTATTGCTTTTATATTTTTGATGAGCTCTTCTTCTTTAATTACGCCATCATAGAATGGCTCAAAGAAATTCCAGAACGGATATGATTTAAGAGCTTTCAAAGGCAGTTGCTTGTTTTGTATAAACGCCTTAATTTCCACTGCTAGCTCGCACAAATGATGCAATGAACACCTGAACGGTTCTGTATCTCTTTTTTTTACCTATTGTGAAACCAAAAGTAAACTATAAGAGAATAATAAATAAAAATGATGAAACCATAAGCATAATTGAAGAATGGTGAAACCATAAGATTACACTTGTAATGATGAAACCATAACCATGAACAAAGTTATGAAACTGTGCATAATTACAAGTGATGAAACCATAATCAACTATAGGTGATGAAACCATAAGCATAATTAGGTCCACAACCAATAGCTCTAGAGGTAAACCAACAACTAAAAAAATGATGAACCCAATTTTGGTTTCATCAAGAAACAGAAAATGAAATGTGGTTTCATCAAACATCTGTTTACTCCAACAACAATAGAAAACTATTTTTCACCATTAACTGAAGATGATGTAACTCGAATTTGGTTTTATCAAAAAGAAATAAGAAATAAACAAGGCCAACAGAACACACCCAAAATTGAAATTAGTTTTCAATTGAAACCTAAACCTAACAAATGAAATCTAAAACTAACAGATGAAACCTAAAATCAAACTGAAAACCCAAAAAATGACAAAACCTAAAATCAAACTGAAAACCCAAAAAAATAGATGAAACCTAAACCCAAAAAATCCGGTTACATCAAAAAAGTGAAGAATAATGATAAGATTTCTTACCTTTTGTTGATGGTTTCGCAGTTTTCCTAAGCTTACCATCTTTCTTTTTCTCCTGTTGATTTTTTTTCTTCGCCATTTTTGTTGTTTTTAGACAATTTAGGTCAGAAAAATGAATTGATTTAGGTCAGATTTTGCATCAATGGTTGAAATACGTTACCATCGAAGAAGATAACAAGTTGAAATCGAGAATCAGTTAATGAACTTCGCTACGGGATGAAGATGTTATACCAGATCTGAGAATTTTCTGGGGAGCTTTGAAGGAGATGCGGAAGAGAGGGGAGGTTTTTTTTTTGTCCGTTATGAAACGTTATAAAGAAATAAATCCAACAGGTGGTTTTGTCGTTTTTTGTGGGTTGGGGTAGTTTAGGCAGTTTAAAATATTTGGAGTTTTTGTGTCATTTTTGTTTGGATGGGTTTTTTTGTGGATGGGTTATAACCCCAAAATGGTTATAACCCACGCAACGTTACTGATTTGCTTATCTTCTTAATTACATGATCCTCTGATTATAATTTTTTTGGCAAGAATATTGCAACCAGTAAATGTGGCTATCAAGAATTGTAAAATTACATGAAATTCAAGATATTGCTGGATCTTATTTCCAAAATTAAGTCTTTTTTTAGCGTGGAAACTATAGGGTTGGCACTCCCTATTTAAAGTACTTGAGCAAAGACCAGATTTATTCTCTGCGCGTTGCATGTTTTTTTCTTTTGCTAGGTCTTTTATCCTCTATTTCTAGCAATATATTGATTTTTGTTCTCTGATTATTTTTTTGTTTGCATTGCATGTTCCTCAAGCGATTAGTAGTTTGAAGCTGATGGTTGCGGTAATGGGACATCATGATGTGGCTTCGAGGTGATGACAATATTAAATACGAGATGTGGCGATGATAATATTCATACAAGGTATATAAGAACACTAAATTGGGGGATACATGGATTAATTGGGGGATATCTGCCGGCATGGTTTTTTTTTGCTGCCGGCATGGTCGATGGATTGTCGGCCTTGAAAAACCATGCCGACAGCTACAGTAAAATATCCCCTAATTAATTTTTCGTATATATATAATAACGAAATCCCATTTTTTTTATCTTCTCGGGATTTTTCATTGAGGATTTATTGGAATTTAGGGTTTAGTGAAAAAAATTTAGAATTTGGTTTGTGGACCAGTTGTGGTAGTGTAATCATCTTCTTCTGCGATTTTTAGGAGCGCAATACATAATTATGGTTATAAAATCATTTTTTTTTTCTTTCATGTTTTTCTTTGACTTTTGCGCACATGCTTTACATGCCTAACTAATGACTGCTCTTTTGTTTTTCAGGTCTCAAGATATTTTCCCTTCGATTTGGATGAACCACCATTACCAATAAGTAAGAGTTTAAGCAACTTTTTTATGTTCAGTGTGATAGTTTGGTGTTTGTGATTTTTTTGGTATATCCCAATATATTCGCAAGTCGGGTCAGGGGAATTCTGCATGGTAATATTGGTGATCGTGAGATTTTTGTTTTCTAACTATAACTGAAATATCTCTTTATGCGTAAGATTAACATAACTTTGTTTTTCCTATATATAACAGGCTGAACAGTTAATGGAAGACGAGAAAAAAATAAATAAATTACAAATAGCTCACAGTCCTTGCTATATTCCGTGACAATTATATTTTATTTCCATAATTTCAGTATTAATGAACCTAATCCAGAAAATTGTCTTTGCTTTGGTATTTTAATTATAATTCAAAAGGTTTGTGTTTTCAAGGACAACGCTTCCAGATTTCTTTATCGCTAATTGATAAACCAGAAGTTGACCACGTCTTAGTAACTTTCAGAGTAGAAACAACAAGATTGATAGACTTACTAGCATCCAGCCCAAAAAACTCCCTTATTTGAATAGATAAGGGACACTCAAGAATTCGAGAGTTGAACCCTGAACGAAGCATCGCTAGATTGTGCAAAATGTGTTTTTTTATCACTTTGTTTGGATTTTAGTGATGGCTTCTTTAGTATTTTGGTAGGTTTTTATGCTTCTTTATGTTGTTTGGTTGCTTCTTTGGTAGGTTTTTATGCTTATAACAACCACCGTATTGCAACAGACCAATAAGATAGCATGATTCAATGCTTCTTTATGTTTATAATTTTCTTACATCAACGTTGTTGGTGCCTCGCCATAATGAACTGCACCAGAAATACATCACTTCAATGTGGTTTTACTATTTTAAAAGTTTATATCAACAGGTTGAAGTGTTTCAGATATGTTTTGGATGTAGGTAAGAGGTTCTTGGTCTACATATAGTACATATCAAAGTGTTGCACAAAACATATCAAGATATGTATTTATGCAGTTTCAAGAACAATGAGACCACCCTGTGTGCAATTGCATTACATTTCTTCAAATTAGAAATAATTTTCAAAGATTTCAAAGACAAATAAAGCAAATTTTATTATTGATTAAGCAACTTTTCATATCTAGAGTTGATCAAAGTTAACCATTTTTTTCTTTGTCTTTTTTAAGTATACCATATGTGATTTGTGTCCCAATTATTACATACATTCACATTACGATGCAAATGTTCATGAGGGAATTCACTCAATCATTTCACTGTCTTAGTTATCCTACTTCATTGTCTCATTTATGACATTCGTATCGTAAATGTTAGCGAAGAAATATACTGAAACTCTTCTTAAGGCTTAATACGTTTTGATCCCCTTCGGCGATAACCATGGTCAGGTGCACCCAAAGATAGAGTTTGTTATGTGGAAGTGGCTTTATTCTCATTACAGTAGCCTCAAAGTATATACCCTTCTCCAGTAGCAATACCAAGTGCTCCAAGCATAGCCGGCCAACTTTAATTCGGATTGCACGAGACAACGGGTCGTGATCTGTTGAGTTCGCTAATTCGCTGCTTTCTTGCTTTTGGATAAAATCCCAGAAGTATGCCTTTGCATATGATCTCTTTGCCACTATAATGATGGTGTAATGATTTGCCTTAATATATGGCATGATGATTCCCAGACTTCCACATAAGACTAAACATTTGAAGTCATTTCCACGGGAGTCGGTCCATTTTAAAGTTTAGAACTTAAAATTATAAGATCTCTGGACAAATGAGTAAACTTTGAGCTATCATCTTTATATAATACCTTTTAGCAGAGGCCTTGCTAAGTGCTAAGATATTCAGTCACGACACTTTTGTTAGTCCTGGTGGTACAAGTATTGCTATACGCAATATTTTCTTCAAAGAAAGATAAGCTACACAACCGGTTTTCGCTTTTCCTGTTCACGACTCCGACCTTCTTTTATCTTGCTAACGTATGAACTTGAAATAAAAGAAATCAAGGAGAGCTAACAACGATTAGAAAGCGTTAACGGTCTTACTTAGCTTAGGTTCCGTGCCGCATTATATTAAAATAAAAGTACCAAGCTGGAGATCCAGTTAAAGGGCAGGCTTTTGGTCTTTGGCTACCAATCCACTCCACTCATAAACATATAGATCAGTAGTTGATAAATGTATGCTTGCTTTATTGCTTTATTACTTTAGTGTCTTGCTTGTTAGCTCGTCAATTTCGCATAGCTAAGGTTGCTAGTTACAAATGTAGGCATTCTTTTATTTTATAATCCGGTGGAAGTTGATAGGACTGTGTTGACTGAAGCTTGAGGTGCCTAGAGCTCTTTGCAATTGAATCATAACTAGAATCCCCTTGTTTATCCGGGTCTGAGGGTTCAAATGCAAGAGAAAGAGCTGCTGTCTTTGCGGTGAATCCAATAGTTATGATATCCCCATACATATGTTATCGAATGCGCCGTTATCTTTGTTAGAAAGCCCTCTTGCTGCTTGAAAAGGAACTCATGACACAAATCGACACTATTCAATGCCTCGAGTAGGCCAATGGCCTTTTTTTCCTTTGCTGGTGCTTGAGTTGGATTAGATGAGGATTGAGGATTAGCAATGATTCTTCAGCAATTTTTAGGTTTTACCTGGCAATTATAACTAGATCTTTATCTCTTTCTTGCTTTCATTCTTTCCAGCAACTCGCCAGACTCGAACTGGCAGGGCTTTGATCAAGCCTATTTTTCTGACAATAGAGTTGCTTTTGGTACTTCGAGAGGCTTAAATTTCATCCTTCCTACATCTGCGGGCAAACCGCTTAAAGTAATCCTCTATTCGGACTTCCCCTAGCCCTATGAGTAAGGTGGGGCGCGGAGACAAAGGTTCAGTTCCTATTGAGTCAGATGTTGGATTCGTTTCATATCATCGATGTATATCAAATAGATAGAGTTCATGTACATCCAATTCTATAATAGCGGCTACGAGTACTTAAGTTGTGGTAATGACTCCATCAACAGTCAAAGAAGAAGAAGCCTCAACCTGAGCTTTGACTATGACTACGAGCTGTTGGGATCACATTCGAGGAGGTCAAGTAGGGTTAAATAGATGAGTGTCACGGCTAAGTCCGGGTCTTGTCATACCAACATCGGTAAATCCGACAACAACTTCCTTTTGTACGCAATTCAAAGGTCATGGCAGGTAAAGTCCATCGAAGAATGTACTTGGTCGTAAGTGCAGTGGACATCTTTCCTTGTTACATATTTGTCAAGTTCGGGGAACTCGGATATTGAAAGGAGTTCTGATACGGAGAAGGGGACTGTGTCCAATCTGAATGGCATAGCTCTTGCTTCACTTTAATAAGTCTATTGATCAAAGGAATCACATAAAGCTTCAATGGTCGATAAGGTGATAGCCCTGGGATTTCACTTCCAGCTTTTAAAGACTGGGTAGATATTCTCATTTCATTTATTACTCAAATTAGACTCCAATGGATTAGGTAAAAGGGATGGGAATGCTACGACCTTTAGATTTAAACCAAGTCGATTAGCTGCCAGGCGCCCCGTCTCTATTGAGAGGACAATGCATTCAGAGGATTTAGCCTCATTTAGTTCAGTATTTTACTCTGTAAAAGTTAATACCGTGGATTCAATCTTAGCGACCCACCCTAGTGATAGGTTGTAAACTGGCTTTTTCGCTTCGGTGAGCGAATCTTGTTTTCATAATCTAGCCAGTCAGTAACGGGTAACCACAAGCAGGCGCATGGATACATTACTGAAGAAGTGGATCCGGGGAGCCTATTTTCTCTAATCTAGCTTGAAGACCTTCCTTAAGCAGCTCCCGCATATGAGAAAGGCATTCGATTTCTCGCCGTGACTACTTAATATAGAGGGCATCTCTAATATATGGTAATAAGACCGAGTACTAACCGATTCTACTAGTAAATCTGACGGGAGACCCCTTATGCATCCAGCCTTCTATTGAAACTCCAGTCTCTTAGCGAAAAGACCCCTCTCTTGTGGGACCAGCCATGCATATCTTTTTGCTTTAAAAGTCTGAAAGATCTGGGGCAAGGATAGACCCAGGAATCCTTATGAGTCGAAAGGGACCAACTCATTTTCTGGAATTTCACAATGATGGTAGGGCTTCAGGAGCAGAAGAGTTCACATAAGAAGGTGGCTCGGGTGAACCATATTATACCATCAAATTGAGGATGACATATTTATACCGAATTCAAAGCTGGCTGCGCGCAGAAGTAGTTGTACCACACAGACTCTGGAGAAATTATGGTAGGGTAAAATAAAGCTTGAGAGCCGGAAAAATGCCTCAGTTGAAAGAGAAGGATTCTACACTTCTAAGCAGGAAAAGATGAGAAAAAGAAATGAGAATTTACTTAGGTAATGTACTTTTCTTTCGCACATATCTGAATCGCGAAATTCTATCACGTTCCAACTCAAGTAGAAGAACATCAAAACTACCCACTCATTAATCATGGTATTCATTAGTAGAGACCCCTATTGTATTGGAAATGGGCGCTCATCTTTTGACTTCTGTCAACTGATCTCTCAAATCTTTTTTTTTTTGCTTAACAATATAAATTTTATTAATGCTCAAGGCTGTTCAAAAGGGATACAACTCAAAAGAATGAAAAACTATAAGTACAAACAAAACAGAAATAGAAATACGGAAGCCCATAATGATTCTTTTAACAAAATCTAAAATAGGTTTGTTCTGGGCTTTCCAGACAGCCCAAGAACTCTGGCTTGTAGGAATATACTATATTTTCTCCCCTGCATAGCCCAGCTCCCTTTTTTGCCATGTTGTCTGCAAAGAAGTTAACTTCTCTGTAACAGTGATGAAGGCTCCAAGCATACACAGTAGCACAAATTCTCTCCCACCTTATTATTGCAAACCAGGGCATTTTCTTTGAGTGAAATTCATTGATGACAGCTTGAGAATCTGTGTTAAAAACCAACTCTTTAAATCCCTTCTGAACTGCCCATTCCACTTCCACTATAACAGCAAGAACTTCAGCATAATAATTGGTACAAACTCCCAAACCTCCTGAGATAGCAACCACACAATCACCTGTGTGATCTCTGCCTACTATCCCATACCCAACATTACCAGGGTTTCCTCTGGAGGCCCCATCACAGCATAGTAAAATTTTACCCTGACTTGGTAACTTGAAAAAAACTTGCTGAGCTATCATACTCTTCACACTTCTGGTTTTTAGACCCAAGCTTTTAAGAACTTGCAGGTCATATTGGTTGTTCCACATATGTTCTCTCATTCTGATGTCACAGTCATTGATGACTTTCAAGATTCTCTCCTTTGAAGTCCTTACATCACTTTTACCTCCCCCATAAATGCAATTATTTCTCAAGAACCATAGTTCTTTCATAGTTACACAAGCACACATCAACCAAACTTCTTTAATAGCTGGACTTTTACCTTTTGCCATCTGAAATATCTCTTCAAAAGAAGTGGGATTCTTGAAGTTAAAGATACCAGCAAACCAACTCCAAATGATATGACTGTAGTTACAATACCAAAGAATATGGTCCCTTGTTTCCTCTTTTAATCTGCATAAAATACATCTTGAAGCCATCTGAAACTGTCTTCTCTTGATATTTTCATCAGTTGCACAGATATTTCTACCCAGTTTCCAAATGTTACTAGAAATACTAGGATGAATAGACCTATGCCACACCTTTTTTGCCCAATGGATAGTTGGAAATTTCTGCCTCAAGACCTCTACAGCTGAAGCTACTGTAAAGTTCCCTGTTATAGTTCCAGTCCATACTTTCCTGTCCCCACCTTTACCCACCACTGGTAAATCATCAAGATTAATCATTTCTAATAATTCAGTAGGGACTACCCATTCACCATACAACAATAAATCTGATACTTTCATTTCTAGAAACTGCAGAATATACTGATTTTCAGGGAACAGTTCTTGTAATGTTTTCTCCTTCACCCATTTATCTTTCCAAACCAGAATATTGTGACCATCACCCACAAGCCATCTAGTATTTTCCTCAATTGCTCCTATTATCCCCTTTAAGCCTAGCCATATAGAATATTTCTTGTAATATGTAATTCATTCTCCACTTTTATTTTTGTATTTTGCTAGAAAAGATTTAGACCATTCATCATTACCAGTTTGAATTCTCCACAGTAGCTTCATTAAAAGAGCTTTATTTATGATCTTGAGTCTTCTTAAACCCAGACCACCTTCACTTATTAGAGAGCAAGTCTTATTCCAGTTTAGTGTCACCATTTTTATTGTTGCAGAGTCCCCTGACCATAGAAAATTTCTTATTATTCTTTCACACTCCTCTATTACCCTTTTTGGCCATTTATAAACTGACATTGAATATATTGGAAATCTACTCAAAACAAACTTCACCAAAATGAGCCTTTCTTGAAGAGAGCACCTTCCCAATCCACCTTGCTAACCTTTCTTGCATCATGTCAACCACATTCCACACATTTTGAGTTTTAACACTCCCTTGGACCAACCATACACCCAAGTATTTATCTGGGAATTCAGCTAACTGAACATTGCATTCTTCAGATATTTGAACTTTTCTGTTTTGACTAGTTCCACCCATAAAGCATTTACTCTTCTCAAGATTTACTTGTTGACCAGAAGCATCTTGATATTTGTTAAGCAGATCCATTAGCTTTTTAACATTTCTTTTTTCCCCATTACAAAAAAGAAAGATGTCATCTTCAAAAAATATGTGGGAAGGTTGAGCTCCTCCTCTATTCACCATAGCCTTCAACTCCCCTTCTTGAATCATTTTTGTGATATTTCTGCTCAGAAGATCTTCAGCAATGACAAAGAGAAAAGGTGATAGTGGGTCACCCTGTCTTAATCCTCTACCCACTGCAAAGTATACCTCAGGACCTCCATTAACTAGCACAGAGATTCTAGCATACTGTAATAGCACTTGCAGCCAGTGCAAACCTTTATCTGATAGCCCAAATTTGTGCAATACTTTAAACAAAATTTCCATCTAAGTGAATCATAAGCCTGTGTTATGTCAAGCTTTAAACCAAAATTATCACCTCTCCTTTTTGTTTCAAGTTCATTTATCATTTCTGAAGCCAGGGCCACCTGATCTTGAGTTGTTCTCCCTTTAATAAAAGCTCCTTGCTGTCTAGTTACCATTTTGTTTACAATCTTTTCTAACCTTGAAGCCCAAATTTTAGTAAACACTTTTAAACTGAAGTTCATCAATCCAATAGGTCTGACCTGCTTATCTTTTTTTGCATTCTTCACCTTGGGGAGTAGTTTTAAAAAATTAGCATTTAGACCATTAGGTATGAAACCTTTATTCCAGCAAAATTGAACAGCCTTAGAGAATTCCATACCAATTATTTCCCAAGAAAACTTATAGAACCATCCTGCAAAACCATTAGGACCAGGAGCACTTTCAGGATTCAAACCAAAAACTGCACTCTTAATTTCTTCATCAGTAGGAGTTGTATTAATCATATAATTGTCTTCACTTGTAATAACATGAGGCACACTTTCAAAGATGTTCTCATCCATATTCACTTCCTTATATTTGAATTTTTCTTCATAATGTTTTACCAGTTCATCTGCAATCTCCTTTTGGTCTGTGAGCATATTTCCATCATCATTTTCAAGCTCAGTAATCATACTGTGAGCTTGTATTAACTTCATCTGTATATGAAAAAAACTTGAGTTAGAAGCACCATCCCTTAACCAATGAATTATAGACTTTTGTTGCACTATCTCCCTTTGTTGCTGTGATAACATCTCTTGTCTACCCCTTGCAGTAACCAGATCATTTAAAAGATTTAAGTCAGAAGGATTACTATCTGATGCAGCTGTGGCTAATTTGACTTCCACTTCAATATTTTTCAACTTCTTATTAACATCACCAAATACTGACCAATTCCATTCCTTCAAGTCATTTTTTAATCTTTTCAATTTACTCATAAAGACAAAGATAAGATTACCTTCCTGATACTTTCCCCAAGAATTAGATACCACTTTAATAAACTCAGGATAGGTTTTCCAAGCCTTCAAAGCTCTAAAAGGAGTATTTTTAGGTTTTGGAATATCAGCTGAGCCTCCATATAGAACACTGTGGTCTGAAATCCCCCTACTCCACACTTTATATCCCCAACTAGAGAACTTGTCTAACCATTTATCATTAAATAAAGCTCTATCCAAATTACACACAATTCTCTTTTTTCCATCTCTATTGTTACACCATGAAAATTCCAGCCCATTTTTTGGAGCTTGGATAAGACCACAGCTGTGTAAGCAATTATTAAACTCCAACATTGAATTTGGTAAAGGTTTTAGACCTCCTTTATTTTCATATTCACTAACAACTGTGTTGAAGTCCCCCATTACCAACCAAGGTTTATTTAGTGCACTGAGAGCAACCAAATCTTTCCACAAACTTCTTCTATTTATAGTTAAGGAAGCAGCATGAATACCAGTAATTAAAAGATCTCCAACTTCCACTGTAATTGATTGTTCAGATAAGAAAAAAAGTTTTGGTTTCTGAATTGATGAGTTCCACATGATCCAAATATTACCTTTATTATCACCCATTGAATTGTGTAATGCTTCATAGTGCATTCCAGATAGCTTCAATTTTTTGCAGAAATCTACAGAATAGTGCACTTTTGGTTCTGCAAGAATTACTAAAGAAGGATTAGAAGTTCTTACTAAATTCCTAAGTTTATCTCTAGACCTGATTCTTCTCAGGCCTCTGAGATTCCAGAAAACTACTCTCATTTAGAAGGTTGAGACTGAGAAGTATTTCTTCTCAATATCTCTTTTACCACCATTTACCACCAAATTTGCAGCTTGATTTCTAGTAGTCACTGTGCTATCTGGTATAACTTTTGTTTTACCTTTAGTAGCATTATCTTTACTACCTATGGGAGGTATAACTGTGTTATTATTTATAGTGTTAGCACTAGCAGCAGCACTTAAAAGATTTTCTACAGATAAAGCTGGAAACTCAATGTTGGAAGTGAAAATATCTTCATTTAAATCCTGTAGCACTTGAAACTTACCTGAATTATTAGAAATGATAGGTGTGGATATCAATTCATTTACTGCAGGAGAAACAAGATCACTCTCCTTTTATGTAGAAGGAATCTCAGATTGACATATATCAAATCCTATTTGAATTGGCTTCTTTTTTGTTACAACTTTCCAAACCTGTTGAGGTTGATTCACCACTTCACCAGTTGAAAATTTGTCTTCTCTCTTCCTATTTCTGCATTCTGCAGTGTTGTGTCCAACAATTTTGTAGTGATAACAAAACTTAGGCATGTTTGGTATATTAACTGTTTGCTCAAAGGTACCATACTTTGATTTGACATAGATCTTACTAGGAATTTCTTTAGCCAAATCCATTTCCACCAGTATATTTGCATAGTATCCTGATTCCTTTTTGAGAGTAGTTTAATCAACTTTAATTGGTCTACCTAAAGCTTTTGCAATGTTCATCAAAATCTTTTCCTTCCAGTATTCTATGCTTAGTCCTGGAAGTTGCACCCACACATAAGCCATAGATGTTCTTTGTGTCTCAGGATTAAAATTAGGCTCCCATTTTCTTAACTTAAGTATTTGTGATTCAACCTCCCAATCACCATTCCATATCAAATTCATATCAAAATCATTCTCTAGCTTAATAATGAAATACCCTTTTCCAATTGGTATGAGCTGAAATTTACCTGAAGTTGTCCATTGCCTCCTCAAAGATGATTCAGCAACTGCAAACTTGATCTTAACTAGATCCAAACTCCCTATCAAACTATATTTCCATTCCTCCAAACTTTCATCCATGTCCTCATCCGGAATGAACGAAACAAAACTAGAAGATTTATGATGAAGCTCTTCAGGTGAAATATCTGGGTTTGAATGAGATCCAGAAAACTCACCTGATTTATTTTCCGACATATTTATTGATTAATGATAACAAAAGATGTATTATTGACACCGATCATCGACCTAGATCGAAGAAATTACCTGAGATACTTGAATTAATAAAGCAATTTGTGAGAATCGAAAAAAAAATTTAACTGAGTCAAAACCGATTTTTCGCCTGAGTCAACCGATTCGCAGAGCTCCCCTTTATTGGCAAGGTTTTAGTGAGGCAATTTAATTCAACATAGACCAAATCTTCGATTCTATGTTAGAACATTTCTGTGAATGCTATTCCGATCTAAGTGGTCCTATTCCATGTCTGTGCTAGGAAGCATTACTCATATTTTCGTTCCTAATTCAAGAATATGACCGATACGATTGATTGGACTGTGCGCTTCTCTTATTATTATTTTTGTATCTCCATGTTCCTCGGATATAATTCGATCCTTCTACGGCCAAATCTCAATTTGTATAAAGCCTTCGATGGCTACCCTATAAAAACATCAATTTTTATATGGGTATAGATGGTCTCTCTTTATTCTTCGTCATTCTAGAATTTCTAATGATCGTCGTCTTTTGCATGCTGGATCCTCTACTATTCTATGTTCTTTCTGAAAGTGTGTCAATCCTTATGTTGTGCGGAGCTGAGTATCTTCTATTCATAGGGAGAATTTCCTCTGCAGGGGCCTTGTGCAGTAAACCCCCTACGGGCGGTCGTCCGTCATCGTAAAGTAGTCCCCGCGAAGCTTTCGAGAAGAAGGGTAGTCTTGTGCATAAGCATAACATTTTTGGTCGAACCTAACCAACCTAAATACGAAGAACCTGATAGACACAACTTTTTTGGGAGAGTACCCCGAATAGTAGGTACCTCGTAAGACCTCAACCCACATACTTGGGCTTGTATAGATATGCAGGAAGGGGGTGCTCCTAGGTGTGTGTAGGGGGTCTCCCCAGTGAGCTTCTTGTTTTGCTTATTGATTCTCTATTTTCTTTATTTAAAAACTTATCTCGAAACTGAATCAGGACTTCGGAACTTCACTACCCTCTTTCTCACTCCTCCTCGAAAACTAGAATAAATAACCTAGAATATGAAACCAAGCCCCCTCAGTGAGGGAATAAGGTAATAGTTGTAGCTCTTGTAATTCCCTCAGTATTTTTTATAGTTCTGAGTTTACCTTGTTGCATTGCTACAAAGAATAGATTCTCACTACTGATGGTATTCCCATCACTCAAGTTCGGGACGTTGTTAACGATGGTTGGGGTCCGAGAAGCAATGAAAACATCTTTTCTCTAGGTTCCTCGAAAAGAACTTGATAGGGTTACTCTATCAGATTGAAGAGTACGCTCATCTTGTGGAACTGATCTTTGAAGGTTTGAAAGGAGAGGGATGAAGGAACTTACTATAATAAGTATATATCACAACTAATATCGTAGAATACGTATCTTCTTTTGTGAGCAAGAAGTCAGGAAACTCCCATGCTTTCCGTTGGTCAACAACCAACAAAAAAGAGAGAGTTTTATTCTTCACAACTCTTACATCTGTCTGTATAGGGGAAATCATTCAATCTCTATTTTATGACAAATCTGAATCGATGGATCTTCTCTACTAACCATAAAGATATAGGTACTCTCTATTTCATCTTCGGCGCCATTGCTGGAGTGATGGGTACATGCTTCTTAGTACTGATTCGTATGGAATTAACACGACCCGATGATCAAATTCTGGGTAGAAATTATCAACTCTATAATGTTTTAATTATGTCTTACGCTTTTTTAATGATCTTTTTTATGGTTATGCCGGCGATGATAGGTGGATTTGGGAATTGGTTTTTTCCCATTATGATAGGTGCACCTGACATGGCATTTTCATGACTAAACAATATCTCTTTCTGGTTGTTTCCACCAAGTCTCTTGCTCCTATTAAGCCTAGCCTTAGTCAAAGTAGGTAGTGGTACTAGATGGACGGTCTATCCTCCCTTAAGTGGTATTACTTGTCATTCTGGAGGAACAGTTGATTCAACAATTTCTAGTCTTCATCTATCTGGTATTTTATCGATTTTAGGTTCTATCAATTTTATAACCACTATCTTCAACATGCGTGGACCTGGAATGACTATGCATAGATTACCCCTATTTGTGTGGTCCGTTCTAGTGACATCCTTTCTTCTTTTATTATCTCTCCCGGTACTGGAAGGTGCAATTACGATGTTATTAACCGATAGAAACTTTAATACAACCTTTTTTGATTCTTCTAGAGGAGGAGACCCTATCTTATACCAGCATCTCTTTTGGTTCTTCGGGCATCCAGAAGTTTATATTCTCATTTTTCCTGGTTTCAGAATTATCAGCCATATCGTTTCTACTTTTTTGGGGAAACCGGTCTTCGGGTATCTAGGCATGGTTTATGCCATGATCAATATAGGTGTTCTTGGATTTCTTGTTTGGTCTCATCATATGTTTACTGTGGGCTTCGATGTTGATATGCGTGCCTACTTCACGACATCTACCATGATCATTGTTGTCCCCACTGGAATAAAAATCTTTAGTTGGATCGCAACTATGTGGGGAGGTTCGATACAATACAAAAACCCCATGTTATTTGTAGTAGGGTTCATCTTCTTGTTCACCGTAGGAGGACTCACTGGAATTGTCTTGGAAAATTCGGGGATAGACATCGCTCTATATGATACTTATTATACCGTTGCATATTTCCATTATGTTCTGTCTATAGGATCCGTTTTTGCTTTATTTGCTGGATTCTACTATTGGGTTGGAAAAATCTCTGGACGAACCTATCCTGAAACTTTAGGCCAAATCCATTTTTGGATCACTTCTTTCGGGGTTAATTCGACTTTCTTTCCAATGCATTTCTTAGGTTTTTTAGGTATGCCACGTCGTATTCCAGATTATCCATATGCTTATATTGGATGGAATTCCATTAGAAGTTTTGGCTCTTATATATCTGCATTTGGGATTTGTTTTTTATTCGTGGTCGTCGCAATCACTTTAAGCAATGATAAAAAATCTGCTCCAAGTGAACTAAATTGGGTCGTTAAAGAAAATTCACCCACACTGGAATGGATGGTCCAAAGTGCTCCATCCTTTCATACTTTTTGAGAACTTTCTGCAATTAAGGAGACTAAAAACTAAATAAAGTAGAAAGGAGACTAAAAGATAAATAAAGTAAAGAAGAAGGTAGTGCTACTAAGAACCTAGTAGAACTTTTGATTGATCGGTGGAATGTTCGTTATTTTCCTGTTTTTCACAAGTATGACCATGAAGAGAGGCTCTCAATAGTAGATTTTAACCGCTGTTGCTAAGCTATAAAAAGATCTCAAAATAGAAGACTTTTCTTCTCTCATCTGTTGTAGAGTAAAGTCGATTCTTGATTAAATTTTGACTGCTCGAAGTAGGTCAGAAAGATAGTCAAGGGATATCTCGAGCAGGGCATTGGTCCGCCTTGTTCACTAATTGCATATAAGTGTTGTTACTTCATATCAAGTTTTCATTCCAGAAGTTAAATTGAGCATAAAAAAAGGTAGTTTAATTCCTTACTTGCTAGAGTCAGGTCCGAAGGAACTGTCTTTTATGAAAGAAGGAGAATGAAAGCTACTTTCTTGTTCGGAAAGGAAGAAACTCGACTGAATGGAAGGAGAGTGGATAGAAATCAACTAGAAGTAAGTGACTTTCTTTGTACCTAAATTGTTTATATATCATAGAATTTAACGAGCATTGATCTCAAAAAAAGGTCTCTATGTCGCATACACCCTATATATCTTGAGCGAGGTCTAGCTCTTAGTGTTCCCCAGATAAGAAAGTTAGTAAGAACCCTTGAGCCTGATCTATTTGTTTATATATCTCTTTCTTAGTCCATTAGTCAATTAGATCTCTCCCCATACAATATTCAATGAATTAAGGTATTTTCTCCCAGAGCAGCTCACGCCCTAGCAGAATCACCAACTTTGACACTTTCAAGTGATGAGATCGGTTAAGTGGTCTCAGTTGGAGATGAGATTGAATAACCAAATAAGTCGACAAAGTAAAATGAGTTCAAGAAGGAAATTGTCTCTATTCGCTTGCACTATTTTTTTATATAGTTTCTATAGCTAAGTGAAAGCTATATATAGAAGAATTCAGGTCACAGTTTGGTGTGATAGAGCAGAGGAACTAGCACTGGTCAACTTGATTATAAGTTCTCTCAATCTGAATGAAGGCTCGCAGTTGATTTAATTGAAGTATTAGATCTAGTAAAGGTGTATCTCACAATTGGTTTAATGGAATCTGTCTCTCAAGGAGATGGGTAAAGTGTTAAAGAAGACTCAAAGTGGAGCATGGTCTTCTGTTAGATTAGGTGGGATGGGTCCATATGCTTCGAGTACTTTCAGAACCTCTACGGGAAAGAAAGCTATACTCTACCGAGATCCAAAATTGGACGGTATAGCTTGTGTTCTATTTGTTTATATAGTGACTCTAACTAACTGAAAGTTACCAAGTGATCCAAAGATCTAGCTCCGATCAGGTTGTTTACTTACTTGTTTTTCATGAAGAATGGTATATGGAAAATCCTGCTATAGAAGAGTAGGAGCGGAATAGAAATAAGTCAGGATCACTCTCTTCTCGTATATTTTGACTTCTGGAGAGAGATAAATAGCGACGAACGCTCGTCTTCAAGTTTTATATTAGAAATTACATGAATAGATAACAATTACATAGATAGATATCCCATATAAGTAATGTCATATAATAGAAGAGTCTCGTAATCCAGTTCCACGGTCCGGAAATATCCATGGAATTCAGACATTAATTTGGAGTATATCCAAGTGGAAAGGAACCGGTTTTTGATACCGGCATGCAAAGGTTCGAATCCTTTTACTCCAGATTGACTCGCCCGAAAGTTGAACTCTTTCTCTTCATTTATAAGGCCTCTCCAATGAAAGCTATAGCTCGTAGATGTCTCTACTGGATTGCATATGTTTTGTATATAGTTCGTAGCGGGAATAAACTCGTATAGAAAGAAATGCTTTATCTTAAGATAACTTGAACTGAGAGAGAGTATGTAGAATTCCCTATAGTGGGTCATTTTATCTTAAGAGTACTGAACTTAAACTGAGAAAGCAGACAACCTGGAAATCCAATTCCGATCAACAAAACTTGGAGGGATGGATGAGTGACTTAAGGCATTGGTTTGCTAAATCAACATACAAGATTATTGTATCATGGGTTCAAATCCCATTTCCTCCGGTTGAATGGAAAAAGAGCAAGCTACTCCTTATAAAGCGCTCGAATAAAACTTTAGAAAAGAAAGTGGCTTGGGTAGCTCAGCTGGTTTGAGCAAAGAACTGAAAATCCTTGTGTCAGTGGTTCTAATCCACTTCTAAGCAGCAGGCGAGAAGGATTTCTTCAAGTTCCTGCAGGGTGAGAGAAGAGATGTAGCGGAGTCTGGTCAGCGCATATGTTTTGGGTATAGAGGACCATAAGTTTGAATCCTATCACATTGACTGTAGATCCTCTCCTTTCAGTCGAGTCACTAAACTCTCTCGTAATGTCGTACAATAAGGATTTCTAGTGAATCCTTTGGTCGAGCAAATATATGACTGCGTACTGAACCTGGTAAATGAGAAGATTGGAGGTCTCAGATAGTCCATACTATAGTCAAGTTCTTGGGAATTATAGGAACTCTTTCGCTCAATCTCAACTCTCTTTTATTGTCTGATTTTTGGTCATATATTACACTCTATCTGATGTATCTACTTATCGTATTCTTGACCCTGCTTGGTAGTTCCGTATCAGGTTTTTTCGGGCATTTTCTAGGATCAGAAGGAACCGCTATAATGACCATCATATGCGTTTCATTCTCTTGGATCCTCTCTATGATAGCCTTTGATGAAGTCATACTTGGAGCTAGTGCTTGTTATATAAAAATTGCTTCATGGATATCATTGGAAATGTTTGATGCTTCTTGGGCTTCTTTGGCGACTGTTAAGTCACCAGATGAATTTTCGAGTATATAGATCAGATCTGGACGCTTCTTTTTCTCAGCAAAGATACGTACTCGACCTGCTCCTACCCACCCAGGGCACCATAGCATGTTGGGAATAAGGGGGCAACATACTGGGCGTAACCAATCCCTTGGGGGCTGTACCTCCCCGCCTTTCGATCGATACACAGTTGAGGAGGCCGTCACAAATGTTACAGGTGTGGGAGTAATCTGGTCAGGGAAGGCTAAGACGGCGCCTCGCATATGGGTAGCATGAGGGCGCTTATTCCAAGACGATTGGGCATTATGGGGAAGGGCCCAATAAGGACATCACACCCCCCACTTTCAAGCGCACCTCTGTATCGACTAATAATATGTTCTAGTCGGTGGAACCGGTGAACCACGCGAGCTGGTTATATGCATGGGGCAGAGGTCTCGTAGTACCACCTTTTATCCATCTTCGGAATCACCTACTCAAGGGACAGGCCTGACGGCAGGCGGTTGACTCTTTCAGGTAAGAACCGGTCTAAGAGTCTGATATTTGCATCGTGTTTGAAAATCACTGTCTCAACTAGATCTCTAAAGTGCCTAGTTTTGTGAGGCTTTTAGATTTGAATCAAGTTTCATCATATAAGAAGAACGAATCATTTCATGCTGCTGAAATAGTCTCTTATGAAATCTCTATATGGGTCTGATCTCTATTATGTTAATATGAGGTGAGTCATGGCGCAAAAACATCTCTCTTTGGTTATTTGCTTCTTCTCTTAGGTTTCCTTTATTGCATCTATCCATTGCCAGGTTCATCTTTAATGTGATGAAAGTGGGTCTCAAAAAGGGATATAGTAGGTTCAAATCGTCTTTGTTCGGGAGTTTACTGACTCATATGTTCTATCTTTATCACAGAACAATTTAATAGAAGCAGATGTCATGTCAAATTTATTTACAGAGTAGGCTTTCTCTTATAAAACGAGGATATCCAGACTTTGCAGATAAGATTTTTCGTAGTTCAAGATCGGATTGACCATGAATTTCGTATAATAAATGAGCAGAACCAGGTTGTCAGATAAAGCGCTTCGTAATAACTATAAGTATTTTTAGGACAAAGATTCATTACCAAGTCTAATTAGTTGAGTTCTTCTTTCGTTAGTTGGTTTGATTTCGTTCGGACAAATACAGTTGTTTTGTTGTAGTATAAGAATGAAAATTTCTTTCATTTTAATATAAGTTCATTTCTTAGATCATGCAATTCATTTCTTATTTCAACTCTTTAGTACTTAGGTTCATTCAATTGGTGCATTCATAAATAGGAACAAGACCAGAGATATGGACTTGAGTATTGGATAGGTCTAATGAATACAAGAAAGACATCGAAATGCTAGTTGTTGATAGTGGATTTTTGTTCAGGGCTAAAGTTGTAAAACCAATTTTTGTGTAATCATCCTGCAGAGGATGAGACTATTTTATAAGTGATGAATACTTCTTCACTTTATTAATTCACCTAGAATGGAGCATGTAGCAACAATCCCCCGAATATTCTGTGAATTTTAGCATTATTGATTAATGCATTGAACGCCTTGTATTTCATGTGTTGTTCCTAGCAGAACTCTCATTATTGGTGAGGCATGATGACTGATTGTTACTCACAGCAGAGTAACATGAATATCCAAGTACCAACAGTGAGGCATGCACGAAATGCCCGTACAGGCTGTAAACTCTGGGTGTGTTATACTATCCGATTGAGCATGTAACTCTCGGTATGTTATACTAGCCCGATTGAGTATGTAACTCTCGGTGTGTTATAATAGACCGATTGAGCGCCTAGACTGTCCATAGCAGTCTAGAAACGATCACGATCATCCAACTTCACCAGCATGATTGGGTGGTCCAGATCAAATCCAACACCCCCAAGCAGGTATTAGAACATTCACTGCCGACCCAACGTGGACCCCTGTAGATGGGGAAAAACGATTTGCTGGTTTTTGCAGAATTGAGGACAACCGTGCGAAGGAGATTCCTTTAACCGAGCGAAATGTTCAACCTCACACAGATGCACCGCTATGAAGGGGGTGCTTTTAGTTCGAGAGACCAATCTGTAGTACTCCGGCCTAAACCAAGACAATGGATGTTCCAGAGTAAATTCGGTCACAAGAGAGGATGGGTTGATCTGTAGGAGGGAAGCTGAGAAATGTGTGAGATCAATGATGATCTGAGATTGTAGGTGTGTTGTGATTTCAACGTAAAAATGCTCTGAATGATTAAATCTTGCCTGATTGAGAGTAATTTTTGTGAGTTCGTGTAGACAAAAGAGCGCCTGTATGAACTTTGGTGAGAAATTACTCGTTCAGAAGATTGTTGTTCGAATGTTTAAAAACTCTTTGAATCTTATCCTTTCAATCAGGATTCAGAGACATTATATAACGCCGGAGTTGAAAACACCATGATCCCATGAAGTGTGACAGTTTGCTGAAATCAGAGAGTGGATAAGTGGGAAATCGTGTTAAACCAATTACTCATCGTGCGGATACTTGGTTAACTTTCCACCCACTACTTTGCTGATTCTTCCAACTGATTGCACGACTTGCTCACATTCTCATCGTGGGTGAACACACGTGCCGTAGACCGCCAGACCAAAACCCTAGTTGATATACCCCCAAGTGACAGGATTGATGTCTCGTGGTTTATTTAGTCAGTTGCTGATTCCATGACTTCGCGGGACGATGAGTCCACGTATTTGCTGAGTTAAACACTATTTTATAAAATGTTCTGCAACTCGTGAATTGTACGCATCTGCTGAGACAGTGATAGGATCCTCACGTTGAGGAGAGCAAGTGTTGCTCGATAATTTATTTAATATTGATAGTTCCAATATTCGTTGATTTAAGTAAATATTGCTCATCTGAGCAAGTGTTGCTCGTCTGATGAATTATTGGTAGCGTGGCCAAAATAAAATATTAATTAAAGCACTGGTAGTTGAACCGAGCATAATTAATAAGAATATTGATCATGAGATCATTGCAAAATTATTAGTATTTTAACCTGGAATCATGATCCTTGGATTCAGAAACCCTAATTTGATCAATTGATGACCAATTGATGGTGTATTTGAAAATTAACCATGGAATGAAGGAGAACCTTCTTCATGGGACCGTGGATCGACCATGAAATTCTCATATGCTCACGTGAGCAAAAACCAATACCTCTTTGAAGAGTTGGTGAGTTGTTGAAAAAATGATTAAATGATGGTTTAATCATTTGCTGAATTACAGCTAGGTTCAGCATTAGGTGATAAAACCTAATTAATTTTTAAAATATGAGGGACCGACCAAGGGGTTATGAAACGGGCCCATGGTATCAAATGATGATCGCTCCATCAAATTCTGAAATTATTCGGAGAGTTTAGGACCCAATATATGCAATTGTGCAAATTAGGTCAGATTGTGAGAAACACGTGGGACGGGCTCATTACGAGCCAAAAATCTAACCCTGGTCAGTCAAGGTAACATGCTTTCGTCGTTGAGACATCCGTGTTCCAGTCCTGAGAATTTTGATATTTTCTGGTGCTCGTTTGAGCGACCATTTGAGAAAATATGACAAAATTAGGGGTTTTTGATAAAACCGTCAAAATTTCATCGGATGAAGGAAAATAATGAAAAAGTGAAAATATTGTAGGGACAGAATATCTCAAGATATAAGGTTACGAACATAGTAACAAATACAAGAGAAAAGTGTCGCAAGATAATGCGATAATAGAAGAAACACGAGAGAAGTTTGAAGGGTTTGCGAATATAAAATAAATTTACGATCAGAGGTTGCGATGCTTCGCAGGTTATATCTGATTATCTGATTTCACTATAAATAGTAGTTCAAATGTTAAATTGAGGGGGTTCTTTAAGTGAGTGTTAGAAAAAGTCTTAGGAGAGAGAGCAGAGAAAGTTGTAACTGTTCTAATCTCCATTAACATATTTCTTTGTAATCAGTTGAGAATATTAATCAAAATTGTCATTCTTCATCAAGAACTTCTTAAAGTTTTACAAATTCTACTGAGGGTGTAGTTGTAGGATTTCCTGCAACTACATAATTGGCGCTAGAAGGAGGGGAAGAAATAAAGAGAAGCAAACGTAACAGAGATAATTAAAGAATTTTTCATCAGAGAAATGGCTAGAAGAAGAAATATATCAGAACTATTGACTGTAGTAAGAAGAAGTGTAAGACTCGCAGGTGGAGAAGCAAATGTAACAGGAGAACCTAGTAGGGGAAGGAGCAATCGAAGAAATCAAACTCAACAAACAGTAACACAAGGAAGAGAAATAGATCAAGATCGAGTGAGTGTACACACTTGGAGAACTGATACACCAGTAGAAGCATATAGGGAACCGCAAATCAGAGAAAATGGGAGATTGATGGGAGGAACAATTCATGAAAGGGAAATGAAGGCGTTAGAAATATTAAGACAAGGAGTTCAGGAAGAACGAAGGTTTGAAGCTGAAGAACGTGCAAATCTAACAAGACAGAATCAAGAATTGAGGAGGGAAAATGAGATGTTACAAAGGAGGAGATCTCAAAGTGTTGCGAGATCAAGTGTTAGACCAGAGAGAGAAGAACGAAATTCACCAACAATCAATAGTGAAAGTGTTATGCATGGACAAACACGAAATCTGGTTGAAAGAAATCTAGAGAATCGCTTCATTCTAGTACCGAACAACGAACAAAATGTGGAAAATTTACGAACATAACCATTTCCAAGGGATAATAACCAGAATGGCGAAGAAAATCGAGAGGAAGAACATCAACTTGTGGAAGAAATTGAGAGACAACAAGCAATGCATCAAAACAATTACGAGGATGGAGTAAGAAGACATGAACATGCTCGCAACAATCAAGATCTTGAGTATGATAGAATTCAGAGGAGAGTTGGAAATCAACGAACAGAAATAGTAAGGAATGAACCAAATCTTAAAAACAGAATTCAGGCAAATCAGGAAGAGGTAAATCGCAGAAGGAGGAGAAATGAAGAAGAAGAAATTCCTGATATTCACATGAGAAGGATGAGGAGAATAGAAATGGAAGAAAAATAATTTCAAGATGCTCTACAACAAAAAAATTATGACAATCTGGAAAGAAGATATTTGCAAAATTGTGCAAATGGAAACATTAATGAAGAGTATGATAGAATGCGAAGGATCGCAAGAGAAGAAATGCAAGAACGTAGAAGAAGAGAGGCTGCATTGAAGAGACCAATGGATGAGAATTCTGAGGCAAATGAACGGATCTTTCGAGAATTAGCGGAAATGAGAGGAATGATAAACAGTAGAGGAGGAGGAGATATAAGGCAATTAGATGAAGCAATAGAAGAAGTTGCGAGGTCTAGAGAAGTACAATTGGGAGGGATTCCACCAAAATGCAATCTGCCTACATTAACCAGCATCTTTGACGGGACTTCATGTGCTATACAACACATTAAAGCGTATATAAGATGCATGTTACAATGGGAGAATCACGATGTTGTATTATGCAAGTATTTCGCATCAAGCTTAACAGAAAAAGCTCTAAAATGGTTTGAAGGACTTCCAAAGAACACTATTACATCTTAATCATCTACAAGTAACTTTATTAGGAGCATATATCACGAATCATTCCTCGCGACTTGGTATTGAAGATGTGTTTGGTTTAAAACAAAGAATTGGTGAAAGTTTGAAGCATTTGGTAAGAAGATGGAAAACTATGTTCAGTGATATGGCAGGGCGTGTGGACGAGAGGTACCTGATTTTGTCTTTCGTAAATGCGATGTTCGCAACTGAGCAATTATATGTTCAAATCTTCAAAAGAAAGAATTCCATTATGATGACAGAGTTGCGAGAATTAAAAGAGGAGTACATTACATTAGAGGAAAAGCAAAACAATATGGATTCATATCCAGTGACAAACACCAACACTCAAGATACATGAGCAAACTTACTTCCTAAAATAGTCAATATCGTAGCAGGTACCTCGCAGACATCCTCGCAAACATCTTCGCAGATATCAGAAGAGAAGAAAGTTGGCAATGGTCAACCAAAAATGGTAGCAATGAGTAGCAATGAGTAGCAAGGATCAAGAAGAGTATGATAGAGAAAGGAATTTCTATAGCCGAGGAGGAAATAACCATATCCCAAGATTAGATCAGCAACAAGAATATTATGGAGGACAAAGGCAAAACTATTTTAGACAAGGGAATCATAGACAAAACTATAACAATGGACAGGGAGGTCAAAGAATGATAAGAGAAGAAATAAAGATGCCACCTTTGAATACAAGTGTAGAAAAGATATGGCAAGCGATCATCTTGATGGAAAATATACCAACACCATGGAATATGGGAAAAGAACCACCAATGGGTCCAAGAAGTCATGAATTTTGCTTGTACCATCACTTTCATGGACATTCTACAAATAATTGCAATAATATCAAAAGGATTATCTTGCGAATGATCGAACAAGGTAAACTGGACCACTTTTTACTCAAGCAAGCACAATCGCAACAATTACCACAGGCTCCAGTGATAACTCGCATGGTGAACACAATACAAGAAAAGTGAAAGGAAACCTTACACATAGAAGTGGGACCAAAAGCAAGGAATGTTTTCTGCAATTCTATTGTTCACTCGTATAAAACCATAGAAGATTTTCATGATAATGTGTTAAGCAGGGTATATGCGAGAGATGGTGAAGGAAGGGAAATAATGAACATCGCAAAAATTTCACGACTTGAAGATTGGCAGAAGCGTGAAATTTCTTTTGAAGCCACAAAAATTCCAGAAGGTTGTGAAATACATGATAATCCATTGGTAGTGAGATTAGAAATTTGTCTGAATATGGGAGAAAGCGAAGATGATACAGACGAAGAATCATTTTGTCTTAATAGAATCTTAATTGATACGGGAAGTTCTGTCAATATTCTCTTCTATCCTGCTTAAAAAACCATGGGGGGAAAAGACGCAGATCTAATACCTTCCACCTATAGGATTTATGGCTTTAATGGAACTGCTAATAAACCTAAAGGAGAAGTAAGCATGCGAATTCCCTTAAGTGGAATGCAAACTGAAATTCTATTTTGCGTTGTTGATGTCGAATCACCATACAATGCTTTGATAGGGAGACCTTGGCTTCATGGGATTCTAGGCATAGCTTCAACTCTTCATCAATGCATAAAATTTCCTCATCCAAAGGGTATTGGAGTTATCAAGGGTGATTGGGCAGAAGGGAAGAAATGTTACGATACAGAAGTAGAAGTTTGTGAAGGAAAAGCTGTTGAAAAGGAAAGTTGGAGAAAAAGAGTAAAGGCAGCGAAAAGAAGCGAAAATTTAATGATTGAGGACTAAGGCATGAAGGAATAAAGTTACAATGTTAAGCGTACAAGAAATTTACGATGATAGAAAAGGGATATGGTTTGCGAAGAAAAGAGAATGAAGAAAAAAGGTAATGAAACAAAAAGGTAATCAGTATATTTGTTCGCAACGTATAACAAAATGTTCGCAACGTATAACAAAAGGTATTTTGAAAAACAAGAAAATGAAATGAGGTATTTCGCAACATGAAAAATTTGTGATGAGTTTTCACGAATAAAAACGATTTATTGCGATCAGCTTTCATTAAAGAAAGAAGCAAAAATTTATTTGCGATCAGCTTTCATAAAAGAAAGCCGCAAACTGTGATCAGCTTTCAAAAAAGCTGAAAGCCGCAGAAATTTTACACAGGAAAACCTTTGTGACGTACGCCCTTGTTCGCGAAGCAACATTTCTCAAGAGGCAAAGTCCTAAAGTACATCATTTAAGGGGGTACCTATAAGCATGGCTCAGGGGAAACGGAACACCACCACGGAACCTGAGTACATGGACATTACGGGGTACATAACCCAAAAATGGGGTACCTATTCGGGCAAGACACCTTGGATTCTCAATCTAATCTTGCGATGTAACATGATTTAGGTTGGGCGACTAAGGCATACTGTCTTTCCTAAGAAGTGCAGAAAACGATCAAGGTGCCGAGGTACACGGTTGAGTCAAGAGTGCCGGATGGGTTTGAAGCACATCTGCCATTCTTGACAAGTCTTGGCAAATGATGCACTTGGCCCAAAGATACCCCATAGGGTGCAACCTCGTAATTATAAGCCCTATAGGAAAAAAGGATAAGAGGTTGCGAACAAAAGCTGGTTGTTGGCAAAACCGTATGGGAAGAGCTAACCTTGTATGGTCGATGTACGCTTCCTTGAAGGTGAAACCAAGGGGAAGATAAAGGGCAGCACCCTCCATTAGGGAGCTGATACGTGCTATAAGACGCAAATGTCACGAGGCTTTTTGTTCGCAAGAACATAAAGGCTTGTCATATTTGTGCAACAATCGTATTTCTGCGAGTAAAAAATAAAATAAAAATAAAATAATATATATATATATATACTCGCAGAATTAAATACAAAGAAGTTAAGATGAGATCAATGGGTTATTACATGAAAGTGTGATAACGTCCTGCGATTTCATCGCAAGACGATAATGTCACAAGGCTGTATATTCGCAAGTATATTCAGACTTGTCATATTATTGCAAATGCAAAAATATTGTTAAGATAAAGTCAAGGGGTTGAGGCATGCGAGTGCACCAACGTCCTGTGACTTTATCGCAAAAGAGGTGGCAAAGTAAGACCTTTAATTAGGAAGGCATGATAAGACCACAAAAACTAATGAAGTCAATTCCGTCAATATCATTGGAGATTCTTTATATTCTAAACAAGAATATATACCAAGAATTTCTACCAAAAAAGGCAATTTTATTCGCAATCAAGGACGGATATTTCATACTTATTAAATTTTTCGAGGATTGAATACTTCTCATATTTCTTCAAGGATTAAATACTTCTTCAAGGATGTTTCATAATTCTTATACTTCTTCAAGGATGTTTCATAATTATTCAAGGAGGTTTCATACTTCTTATACTTCAAGGGGGAGATTTTCTTATTTACTTCGCAACAACCTGAAACTTTGCAACTTAAACTGAGGCAGATATTCTAATACTTATACCAAGCTAGGTCTTCAAAATATATAAAATATATTATTTCTATTCATATGATCAAGTTATGCAAGTAAGGAAAGCATTCAATTAAAGAAAGATCAACTCATCATCGCAAGATTAAGACATTGGTACTAATTAAGTTGCGAAAAGAAAATTGCTGGTCGATTAAAAGTGCAGGAAAGAAGAAAATATTGTACTCAAACAGACAAGACGAAAAGAACTGAAGTAAATATACAAGAAGGAATAAAACTATTCTGTGGGAGATTTATCTTCTTCAAAATGATCTTCTTTTTCTTCTTCGGAGATATCATCTTCAGCTTCACTATCAGAGATATCCAAATCTGGGGTATCGTTAGGGATTTCTTCAGAAAGGAGCGTTTGATACTTAGTGAGAGGAATTTGATTGTCTTCACAAATCCTGCGAGTCATCATATATCGGAAGAGTTTTATGTTTAAGCCATGGTTGTTCTGAGAAATTTGATGTTGAGACTTTAAATCAGAAATCTTCTGATTACGCGCAGCAAGAGTAGCTTCCAGCTCTTCAATCCTCTTCGTATAATTTTCTTCAGCATTTACAAAGAAAAAGGATAAGTAAGAAATAAGGGAATAAAGAGTAAGGGAATAAATTAATGAATTGATTAGCAAATTGTGGAGTTAAAGTGATCAATATTTGCGATCTTACCTTCTAATTTCTTTTTAGCATTACGAAGAGAAGTGACTTCAAGCTCTAGTTGATTATTCTTCTCAAGGAGAGAAGAATTTCCAGTTGCGATATTCGCAGATTGCACATTATCTTCGCAGCGGGATTTTAATTCTGCATTATCAATATTCAAATCCTCTATCTTCTGGAGAAGTTTTGCATTCTCAACCTCCAGCTTGTTACAACGACTTAAAGTTTTCTTCTCAGCAATTGCATGACGTCTTTCCAAATCTGAAGCAAACATGACACAGCTAACCCTCCCAACCTGAGCAAATAAAAGGGATTAGAAATCAATGAAGTAGGGGAAATTAACAAGGAATAGAAGAGAAACTTACCATACTCCCCAAAGAATATAATACAACAGGAGAGATAAATCTTGAAATTCCATTAAGGGAATTATTGTTGATTACAGTGGGAACCTTGCAAGCCTTCGCAATATGCCTATGAGAATTCGCAGTAGAAGAGTTTCCTAATCCACGAGAAGAGTTGAGAAAAACCTCAGACAATCGAGTCATTGCAGACTCAAAAGTTTCCACATTGCTGTAGTCTTCATCTTCTTCATCATCATCATCATCATCATTCCTCCTATTAGAATCAGTATCAGAATTAGAACTAAGATCCTTCTCAAAAAGTCTATCATCTTCATCATTTTGTTCTTCGTCAACATCCTTACTAGAGGAGATCACATTGGAGTAAGCACTGGGTGGGAGTCTCTTCCTCTTCCTCGCAGAAAAAATATCCTCAAGTTTTCCTTTTTCTTTGCGAAGAACATATTCTTTATTACCAGAAATCTTGGTGTTCTTCGCAGAGCGAAGTGTTTTTTGTCTTGAAGTTAGCGCTTCAGAAGAAGTTGAATTCTTATTCTCACTCACAACAGCCCCAGGGAAGTCAGGAAGAACCTACAAATTCAAATAAGGATAAGAAACAGAGGCAACAATATATTGTTTAAAACACATATAAGAATGTTTCTTACCTCATTTGAAAACAATTGGAAAGCCTCGCGAGTACTGGATTTCCCAGTTTTAAGGTAACTTTCCTTAACTTCATTCACCTGAAAAATATTGCGAAAGGATTAGTAAAAGAAGAAAAATAACAAGAAGATAAGAAGATGGAGATACATACATCTTTATCTCTATAAGGCCAAGAAAAGACCCAAGGTTGATAGTTACGATCATGAAAATTCGCAGGAAGATCTACTATCCCAGAGATGTAATAACCCGATAATGCTAGAGGATAATTGTACCAATCTTCATCATGAGAATGGAGAGGGGTTCGATTATTTCCAGAAGCATAATCAATATCATGCATAAGAAGATCAGCTTCTGCGATATCAGTTTTACGATGAAGACGAACACCCCAACGCTTATCTTCACTCTTCACAGGAATTAATGTGTAATTTTTAAAGAAATTCTCGACTGTATAATTTGCAGCGATAATCTCTACATCTCTAAATATAGGTCTCCTAAGTTCAATTGGGTATAAATATTTTCCAGTAGCAGCACAGTTTGCGAACTCAACCAGAATGCGAATGCAATCCCCAGTCAATTGATAAATGGCTCGTGAGAAATTTGGGTGAGAAATAATCTCATATAATAAAGGAAGATTAACATCATAAAGAGGAATAGGAAGACCTGCGAGGATTTGGCCTCGTGAGACTAAAACTATCTGATCATCCCAATGGAGATCAGTGAAGAGTTCCATACAGAGATGGGATTTATTGGTATGACCATCAATCTCAGAAAGAATGAGATCTCTATCAGCAAGCTCTGCATTAAGTTGTTCCGCAGTTTTCTTCTTCAGAGCCATTAGATGAAGGATAGAGAACAGAGAAAAAAATAAATAAAAAAGGCAAGAAATAGTAGTAGAAGCAAGAAGGAAATTTTTTGCAGAAGTAGACGTAATGAGGAAGATGAAAAGATAAAAGAATAAAAGGAGGAATTAAAGATAGTATTTATAAAAAAGAGAGTTTGATGAAGATAGAAATTCATCAATGCAATTAGACGTGAGCGGTTGAGAAGGACGGTTACAAAAATACGTGTTGCGAATATAAGAGGTGATGATAACTATATTAAATTTGCGAGAATAATGATTCTCATGACATTTCTTCTTCGCAGAACTGACATGAGAAGAGGCAAGATGTAGGGACAGAATATCGCAAGATATAAGGTTACGAACATTGTAACAAATACAAGAGAAAAGTGTCGCAAGATAATGCGATAATAGAAGAAACACGGGAGAAGTGTGAAAGGTTTGCGAATATAGAATAAATTTACGATCAGAGGTTGCGATGCTTCGCAGGTTATATACAGTTGTACAGATTTCACTATAAATAGTAGTTCAAATGTTAAATTGAGGGGGTTCTTTAAGTGAGTGTTAGAAAAAGTCTTAGGAGAGAGAGCAGAGAAAGTTGTAACTGTTCTAATCTCCATTAACATATTTCTTTGTAATCAGTTGAGAATATTAATCAAAATTGTCATTCTTCATCAAGAACTTCTTAAAGTTTTACAAATTCTACTGAGGGTGTAGTTGTAGGATTTCCTGCAACTACAAATATTATGGAGTGTGGGACCAACCATGACCGTGGGAAAGGCTGGCCGGCCAAGGGAGCCATCCCACACGTTTTCCATAATTTTGTAATATTTTTCATGATTTTAGGGAAATATGATAAAACGAAGGAGTTTTGCTAAAATTAAAGAGTTTTGTTGAAATCAAGGAGTTTCCATGAGATGAGGGAAACATAAAAAATTATAAATAATAAAATAAGGGACGTGTGGGCATGTGGGACCGGCTTGGAGCATGACTGGCCGGCCAGGGCCCGGTCCCGTGCGTTTTCCCTATTTTATGCATTATTTCATGATTTGAAGGAATTTTCATAATTTGAAGGAAATATCATGAAATCAAGGAATTTTCATGGGATTATGAAAACATGAAAAATATGCTAATAAAAGAGTGGGTTTGGCCTACAGGCCATGGCCCGTGCACACGGGTTTCCCAAATTTTTATTATTTTTTATGGGACCAAGGAAATATCATGAGATTAAGGAGTTTTCATGAAATTAGGGAAATAATAATAAAATAATGACAAATCATTAGGTGTGGGGCCGGCTGGGACCAAGGCATGGCCGGTTGGCCAATGGTCACGCCCATCACGTTTTTCCCCAATTTTATATTATTTCCTCCGCGCGAAGGAAGCACCATGAAATTGAGGAGTTTCCTCAAAATAAAGGATATTCGTTCAAATGAAAGGGTTTTTCATAAACTCAGGGAAAACAACAAAAATATGATAAAAATATGAAACTGACGTGGGATTGACCACGGCACATTCGGCCGGTCAGTGGGTCCATGTTCCCAGCACCTTGGTCAATTTTTATTTATTATTATTTTTCATCCTATTTTGCATAGGTTCATCGTTTCATCGTATTTTGAAATACTAGTTCGTGCGGTGGTTATTAATGTATCATTGTTGAATACAATTGCACCATTTGAGACAGGGCTTGCTCAGAAAGTAGCTCTGATGCCCGTGCGTCCAATATTTATTACTAATCCATGGATTTCTGCTGGGAAGGACCATGGATTGCGTAATGAAATATTTTGCGAAAATATTTGAATATTTTCAGAAATTCTGCGGATGAATCCAAGAATTTAAGTTTGAGACAGGGCTCGCTCAGAAGGCAGCTCTAATGCCCATGCGTCCAATATTTATTACTAATCCATGGATTTCTGCTGGGAAGAACCATGGTTTGCGTAATTAAATATCTGCGAAAATATTTGAATATTTTCAGAAATTCTACGGATGAATCCAAGAAATTAGGAATAATTAATTTATGACTTTATACCAGCAGAGCAAACTGTCTAGGAGCATTAATTATTCTGATATGAACTTGCTGGAGCTTCATATTTTTTACATACCCAGGGTAAAATCGTTGTTTGTATCCTGAAAACGTCATCACTTTAAACTAGCAGAGCAAGTTGTTTGGGAGTTGTCTATCCCGTGATAGAAATAATTACGGAAGTGCTCAGTACTACTCGTGAGATATGGCGTTGTCCAGCTGTGGGATTACATATCTATATGCACTATGAGAAAAATTATTCTCAATCAGAGAATTCGATGAGATACCCGTGTCTCGATATTCACGTCTGATTGCTGGATCAGAGGTTTGTATAATTATGGGTTTACGATTTTTTCCTTTGTCGAAAATCCACCATCTACAACCCCGTATGGCCGGCCTCCCAAAAGGGGTAGCATAGCTTGCCAAACCGTCCAAACCAAGCAGAATGAACAAGAAACCCTAAATTAGGGTTTACGGCACATTACATGTGTCACAAAACGATCTCAACCATCCATCTTCGCAGGCATAGATGGAAGGTGTAGATGTAAATTCAAAGGGCCCAGAGCATGTCAACACAATCACCGTGGGCCCGCCTACATACATGAAAAAATGGTCAGGACCAACCATGTTTGGTTGTCCCAATTCGTGCACGCAAAACAATGCATGAAGCATGGCCGGCCAAAATCCTAATTAGGGTTTGTATCGATCATGAGCGTCCGTTTTCTCCTGATCGAATGAAGGGCTTAGGAGACAACTGAGCAGGTCCAGTGAGCATCAACATGATCACCGTGGAACCACCTATCTCCTTACCTGACCGACCAAGGAATATCATGCCTAGTTTCCCCAAAATGCACGCCTAAACTAGTGTGGTCGCGCTTCCCAAATCACAAACTGATCACGACCACTCAACTTCGTCAGAAAAATTGAGTTGCTTAGATCACGTTTCCATGGGATAGTCAGGTATAGGCGTGAATACTAGCTCGCCACCTACACGCCGGACCAAACGGTCGAGACCGACCAAGCTTGGTTGTCTCGAAACGCGTGCCTTGAAAGTGGCATTCCTCGCCCTTTAGGAATCCTTTGCGGCATAGGATTTCTGTCGCAAAACGATCTCACCCACTCAACTTCACTGGTAAATTTGAGTGGCCTAGATCAAACCTTTGTGGGACAATGAAGCATGGACATGGACATCAGCATTCCGTCTACACGCATACCTGATCGGTCCTCCATGAAACGCCTCCCATGCTTGGATTCGATCAAGCTGAAGGAGTACACTCGCGTACCTCATAAACCCTAATTAGAGGGTCGCAGATGTGGGTCGCAAGTCATCTCGTCTGTCCAACTTTGCCAGCTTGGACGTACGGCCTAGGATAAGAGTTAGGCGACCAGTGAAGTATCACCGTCTGCCACTCTACTACACCATGTGGTCGTCCAAGGGAGGATTTGCTAACGCAGCTTCCAAACCCTCATGTGAAGTAGGCAGGGCATGGTGCTCAACATCGATGCTTCATATATTCCGAATACATTCGATGCATAACATGCATAGAATACGCACGATACTTTACAAGTATCGACTTCCCAAATAACTTAGTTATTTAACTATCACTACATGCTACCTTATGTGGGTCCCACGATCCACACACTCGAGACATTAATCATGTCACAAACTGGGGGATACATACTGGGATATTGGTCTAGAGGTTTACAGCGTGAAGCGTGCAACGCGCCATCACAAGAACGTATCAGGAAGACATGGACGGTTAGTGATGATGGGAGAAGTGGGCAAGATTAATCGTGTGACACTAACACACCACTCAACTTCCTCCACTTCTTACGAGAGATGTGAGTAAGGCTCAAATGACTTGTATAAATAGGTTCTCCTCCCTATTTCCAAACATACAAGAGAAGACAACACAAAAACCAAGTGTTAATACGAGACGTATTCAAACACCCAGAGCCTGCTTGCATTATTCGTAAGCATTCTCACCTTTTTGTTCCAAGTCATAATCAAGCCTACACTTTCACAATCTCAACCTTCTTCGCTTCCCTCCCTAAGATCAACCCCATCTCATTCACTTTGTAACTGAAACAAGTCTGGAACGGCCATTTCTTGGTTTAGGCCAGAATTGTATAGATTGATCTCTCGAATCAAAATCACTCATCGCGCAATGCATTTGTTTGGGGTTTATATTCATTCCTCATCCACACACCCCAAATTACCAAATCCGGCAGGAATAGTTTTCACCCATAAACAATTGGCGACCACAGTGGGAGAATAATCTCTCGGTTGCAATATCAATTTCCAATTCTCAATTTCATCTTTCAATACCCAATCTCATTGGTTAATTTTCAAGAAGGTTGGTCTTAGGACTCAACAAACAATTTCGAATGTCGGTCGGAGTTCTTCCAACGAAGAGGCTCTTCCTTCCAATGATATGTCTAACGGCGCGGCTGGAAGAATCCCAACATTGAGAGAGTTGGCACGAGTATAGGAGATTCACGCAAGGAACATGGACCTGATCAAGGAGACAGTAAACGGTATACTCGATATCCTCATCAAGATGACGTCATATATGAGCGGTTCTCCTGTCACTGAGATTTCTACACTGGGGACTGATCCTCACAACGATCCTCCACAAATCAACAGTTTTACCATGAACCAGAGACCGGTAGACCAAGAAGCCACTTCTCTAGTGGAAAATTTGTGCGAACTTTTACACCTCTCGAAGAACCAGCGGGCGGAGACGTTTGTTGTAATCAACCAGATAGCCTTGGACGTGCAGTTAACTCATTTACGCCCAGAAGCCTCCAAAACGCCGGATATGTCTGTGAATAATGTTATTTTAAAAAAAAACATGATGGTAGAAGAAGGTCACAACCGGGCCCTGTACGTTACTGCACGCATCAAGGATTCAGAGTTCAAGAGGGCCCTCGTCGACACAGGAGAGTCTTCGAATGTGATTACCCTCAAGACACTTAGGTAGACCAAGGTTCGCCCAAGAAAGATCGTGCAACAGCCTACCACGATGACATATTTTGAAGGAAACCAAATCAATACGTACGGGTACGTCAATCTGAATTTATCTGTAGGACCCATCCAGTCTAAAGTGAAGTTTCAAGTCATAGAAAAGGAGACGGACTACCACATGATATTGGGGAGACCGTGGCTTCATGACAATAGAATTGTTCCTTCAACATATCACCAGTGTTTGAATAATATGCTGAATAAGGAAGTCGTTCGCATCACTGCATCTTTCTCTCCTTATGCACCGATCTGTGGCGTGGAGTTGTTTGAGACAAAAGAAATTCCGCATGGAGAATTAGGGAAAGTTCATTGCATCCCGCTCCCCACGTGGGCATCAGTTCAGGAGGAAGACCAGCTTGCATCGTTGAAGGCTAAGCCCCATGACATGTCAGAACATCCTTCTTCGTCTGGTGAAGCCACAACTCATGTTCACACTAAAAGAGAGTGAACTTTTATGGCAAGCCGTGATCAGAAGGGAAAGACCGTATACTGACGCCGCTGGTAGCAATTAGCAGGGGAGGCTACTACCCAGCCTCTCCGCCCAATGGAATGCTACAACAACGAAGAGCCGCAAGAAGAGGTATTGGATGCTCCACGACAGCTGCAGGATGGAACCAACTCCAAGACCGACAAGCTCGAAGTTTTTAATATCGGGAGTGAGGAATTCCCTAGTCCTATCTCCATCAGTTCAACCCTGTCCACAGATGAACGCACGAAACTTGTGAAACTTCTCTAGGAATACCGAGACATATTCACTTGGACGTATGAAAAAAATGCCCGGTTTAGATGAAAAGTTGGTCACCCATCACCTGCATGTCATACCTGGATCCAATCCGGTCAAACAGTCTCCGAGATAATTCAGGCACGAAGTGGAAGAGAAGATCAAGGCCGAGATACAGAAGCTGCTAGATGCTGGCTTCATTAAACCCATTCATCACCTAACCTGGTTGGATAATGTGGTTCCAGTAAAAAATAAAAATGGGCAGATCAGATGCTGCATGGATTTCAGAGATTTGAACAGATGTTGCCCCAAAGATGATTTTCCTCTACCTAACATTGACATGTTAGTATATGCAACCAGTGGGCACGACATGTTCTCCTTCATGGATGGATACAACGGGTACAATCAGATAAGAATATACGAGCATGATGCAAGTAAGATAGCTTTTCGAACTCCTCTCGAAATTTTTTATTATACAGTAATGCCGTTTGGTTTGAAGAATGCTGGTGCGACCTATCAACGCGCTATGACAGCAATCTTCCATGACATGATGCAAAGAAAGTTGAAGACTATGTGGATGATATAGTAGTCAAATCGAGGGCTCGGTCGGATCACACAGGAGTCCCACGGCAAGTGTTCAAAAGGTGCCGTGAGTACAAATTGAAGATGAATCCATTGAAATGCGCCTTCGATGTTTCTTAAGGAAAATTTCTGGGATTCCATGTAACTGCTAAGGGAATCGAGGTAGACCCATCCAAGACTCAAGCCATCCTCACGATTCCGCCACCATGAAATGTGAAGGAACTCCAAAGCTTCAGGGGCAAGGTGAACTACATTCGGCGTTTCATACCTGGCTTGGCCCAGCTCGTTCCTTAATTCACTCCCTTGCTGAAGAAGGAAGCAAGCTTTATTTGGACCGCACTATAACAAGAAGCATTTCGGAATATTCAACGGATATTGTCATCACCAGCGGTCATGAAGTCCCCTGTCCAAGGGAAATCGATGCGTCTCTATACAACCTTCAGTGATACTGCCGTAGGGTCTTTGCTTGCACATGAGGATGATGAAGGAGTCGAACATCCCATATACTATTTCTGTCGAGTACTAAGAGACGCTGAGCTCAGATATCCTAAAGCGGAGAAGGCGTGCTTAGCCCTGATTCATTCCATTCAGAAGTTCATACATTACCTGTTGTCCAATAAGGTAGTACTCATATCTAAGTCCGACCCTGCGAAGTTTTTACTTTCGAAGCTGGTCTTGATGGGAAGGACAGCCAAGTGGCTTCTCCAAATGTCGGAGCTAGACATAACATGCACATCACTAAGTGCTATCAAAGGACAATCCGTTGCTGATTTACTGGCGGCGGTCCCTGGAGAAATCACTACTGTATTACGCGAGGATCTTCCCAGAGAATTTCCAGATATCTCCGTTGTCGAAAGAGAGGCGTGGATACTGTATTTTGATGGATCCGCCACTCCTAGCAATAACACCAGAGGAGCAGGCATGGTCATAGTATCTCCAACGGGCGAGGTCTTTTCACATTCTTTCAAGTTGGACTTTCAGTGCACCAACAACTCAGCGGAGTATGAAGACTTTCTCATAGGACTATCATTAGCAAAACAAGCAGGGGCTACTCGCCTAGAGATAAGAGGTGACTCAAAACTACTGGTTAATCATATGAACATAGTATATGCATTGAAAGAGGCAACACTGGCCCCATACCGATCAGAAGCACAAAGGCTATTGAACTACTTTGCAGATGCAACCATAACCCATGTTGGTCGTAGCAACAACAGACATGCCGATTGTTTAGCCATACTGACGTCAAAATTGCAGTTTGAAGGTTTGGAAGAGATTCTTACGGTAAGAAGAAGGACAGTGGAATCAACATGGATCTCACAACGCGAAGACATTGGGACCTGTGATTGGCGAACTCCTATCATTCAAGAACTCAGCAACTCACTTTTTTCAAGGAAAGGTTAGTCTCAAAACTCTGCAAAACTATTTCATGCTTCATGGTATGCTATATCATCGAAACCCGGATGGTTCCCTATCGAGATGTCTCACAGATGAAGAGGTGCAGTTACAGCTTAACCGCGTTCATACTGAAACCTGTGGACAAACATTGGTGGTAATGCTCTACCTTCGTCTTCAACGCCTGGGCTATTATTGGCCAGAAATGGAAGCTCAATCTCGTTTGCTCCAAAAATCTTGCACCAATTGCCAAGTGCCGCCACACCAACTGGAGGTCCTCAACGTAAGCCATGATGGGGACTGAAGAGAACCGTACATTAGTTATCTCCGCGATGGAGTAACTCCTGCCAATCAAAGGGATGCTGTCAAGATGAAACAAAAGGCGAAGCGATTTGTACTTCATGAGGGGATCCTATATCGTAAAAGATTTGGAGGAGATATATTATGGTGTCTTGCTAAGGAAGAGGTTTCGACTATGTTGAAAGGAATGCACGAAGGGGAACATCAAGGGAAGAGGAAACTATTTCTCCAGATACATGATAAGTATTATTGGCCGACCATGGAGGATGATGCAGCCTCGTTCGTACAACACTGTCACAAGTGTCAAGTTCACGGGAAACTTGTTCATGCACCTTCCACTTTTTTACACTCGATAAGCAATACGTGGCCCTTTTATAGTTGGGTACTTGACATTATTGGGAGGATTAATCCGTCATCGTCGAAGAAGCACGAGTATATTATAACTTCTACAGAGTATTTTACCAAGTAGGTTGAAGCTATCCCTTTATGGGGGACCACAGGAGCAACGATTGCTGCCTTCATCAAAGAATACATCATTTGTCGGTTTGGTGTACCCAAGCACATCATCACCGACAATGGCACTCCGTTTGCAAACAAACAAGTACGGGAGCTGTTGGAGGAATATGGAATTAAATAGGTCTTCTCCACCATCTACTATCCTCAAGGAAACAGACAAGCCGAGAGCACCAACAAGAAACTGATCCGGATTCTCAGTCAAACAGTATATGACAACCCCAAGAAATGGCACAGACAACTACCTATGGCGCTATGGGCATATCGGACGGCACCTAGAAGTTCCGTTGGAGTTTCTCCATATTCACTTGTTTACGATGCGGATGCAGTTCTCCCAGCAGAAATCAGGATTCCATCAGCAAGGATTGCAGCAGCAAGTGGGGTCCACTGGAACGAGGCTGAAGCATCTAACTCAAGAATTTCTGAGTTAGACACTCTGGATTCCAGAAAAAGCAAGGCAGAGGAGCGTGCTCAAGTGTACAGAAATAGGGTCTCCAGGGCGTATGACAAGACTGTAAAGCCACATGATTTTAGAATAGGAGATTTGGTCTAGAAGACAGCCAAGCACATTCAGCAAGACATGTCTGCACCAAAGTTCTCTCCGAAGTGGGAAGGTCCCTATGTGATTACCAAGGCTTACATCACCGGCTACTACAAGATCATTAATATCGATGGAGGCAAGTTAGAGACAGTCATTAATGGAAAATGGCTCAAGGCATACCATGCCTGATCATTGTCCCACGACATGATAATGCAGGCATTTTCATTACACGTCTGAATTGTTAATTTATTAAAAAAAAAATGCTAATATAAAAAAAAAAAAAAAAACTTCATTCATCTGCCAATGTTCAAAAGAAAAATTGACGATGAAGGAGTGTAGCCTAGAAGAGGCCGTCCAACAGATTATAGTTCCTTGAAAACATCATCTTCAACCTAACATGATATCTCTCTGTCCTATCCTTAAAGTTTTGAACCGCCTGCTCCACCTTCTTCGATTCTGTAACCAGAGCCTTTTCCTCCTCCAAGATAGCTTTTGTAGCAGGAAAAACGCTCAAGAGGATACCAACTCGATCAACCTTGATGATATCAAGACGCTGCCACAACTAGCCTATGTTGAACTCCATGGATTCGCAGGTAGATACCATTTCCTCCCACTTTTCGATATTTGATTTAGCGACATTGCGAATGGAAATATTCTCCATCTCAGCAATCATGGGAAGAAGACAGTTTACTGTAATAACTAGAGCAGATGAGCAGTTCCGAACTACATTCCTGGTTGTGATGTGGCCATACTTTTTCCACACTTTTGTATACAGAGGCACAAACTCCTTCCGCACTAAGAATCCACCAATATGTCGGTAGATGGAAGACAGTTATTTCATGTGTACATCAAATGCAAGACCCGCATTGGGGTATTCATAAGATGAGATACCCTGATTAGGATATTCAAGGTATACAACATCAGGTGTGTTCGAGTTTGAAGGAAGAGTACTGGTTAAGTCATCATCATCGATAACTGTTTTACACGTTCCAGTGGGGTATCTCTGCAAAAAAGAAAAGATCATTTGCCTGACCGTCAGGAATAACAAACAACTGTGCGGAGAAGAAAATAAAAAGAGAGACAAACCGGTATGACCTTCTTGACTCGGAGAACACGAGTAGGAGACTCATCATGAAGCCCAGACGCAGATCGTGCACGCTTAACAGAAGATCCTGGGTGGTATGAAGAAGATGATCCACTTTTGTTCGACATGATGAGGAAACGGGGTTTCTACCAGAGAACCCTATAGTAAAACTGTAAAAAGTGGTTCAAAATCTCCACGCATGTATATACGCTGGATAAACCCTAAAGGAAGAGTAAAGCGGCCGAAGAGAAGCATACCCGATATACGAGGATTCAATGCTGACCAGGTCATACTTTCTTTCAAACCCTAATAAGAGATAGGGAGAACAACTAGATACGAACGAGTTTGCCAGGGCAATGTGTAAAGGCCCGCGTCGGGGAATCCCAGTGGAAGAAGACGTCTAAACTGGTCGCACCAAGGCCCATGGTCACGCATGCATGGAGGATTTCCCACGATTGGTCAGAGTCCCTCCAGGTAGAATTCCCTCATCCCGTCTTCTTATGTTATATTTATCACCATCTCATGCCTACCCCACAATAGTGTAACCATTATATGCTAGGCAGGGGACTTAATGTTGATGGTGGATTTTAGTTCAGGGTTAAAATTGTAAAACTAATTTTTGTGTAATCATCCTGCAGAGGATGAGACTATTTTATAAGTGATGAATACTTCTTCACTTTATTAATTCACCTAGAATGGAGCATGTATCAACAATCTCCCGAATATTCTGTGAATTTTAGCATTATTGATTAATGCATAGAACATCTTGTATTTCCTGTGATGTTCCTAGCAGAACTCTCATTATTGGTGCGGCATGATGACTGATTGTTACTCGCAGCAGAGTAACATGAATATCCAAGTACTAACAGTGAGGCATGCATAAAATGCCCGTACATGATGTAAACTCTCGGTGTGTTATACTAGCCCGATTGAGCATGTAACTATCGATGTGTTATACTAGCCCGATTGAGTATTAACTCTCGGTGTGTTATACTATCCCGATTGAGCGCCTAGACTATCCATAGCAGTCTAGAAACGATCACGATCATCCAACTTCACCAGCATGATTGGGTGGTCCAGATCAAATCCAATACCCCCAAGCAGGTATTGGAACATTCATTTCCGACCCAACGCGGACCCCGCATGTCCGGCCTCCCAAAAGGGGTGGCATGCCAAACCGTTCAAACCAAGCAGAATGGACAAGAAAACCTAAATTAGGGTTTACGGCACATTACATGTGTCGCAAAATGATCTCAACCATCCATCTTCGCATGCATAGATGGAAGGTGTAGATGTAAATTCAAAGAGCCCAGAGCATGTCAACACAATTACTGTGGGCCCGCCTACACACATGTACAAACGGTCTGTTTGGATGTCCCAATTCGTACGCGCAAAATAATGCATGAAGCATGGCCGACCAAAACCCTAATTAGGGTTTGTATCGATCACGCGCGTCCGTTTTCTCCTGATCGAATGAAGGGCTTAGGAGACAACTGAGCAGGTCCAGTGAGCA
Organism: Papaver bracteatum; assembly: GCA_023529315.1. Lineage (NCBI taxonomy): Eukaryota > Viridiplantae > Streptophyta > Magnoliopsida > Ranunculales > Papaveraceae > Papaver > Papaver bracteatum. The sequence continues at coordinate 229,347 of JAJJWX010002186.1, forward strand.
TCAACATGATCGCCGTAGAACCATCTATCTCCTCACCTGACCGACCAAGGCATATCATGCCCAGTTTCCCCAAGAGGCACGCCTAAAATAATGTGGTCGCGCTTCCCAAATCACAAACTGATCTCGACCACTCAACTTCGCCAGACAAATTGAGTGGCTTAGATCACGTTTCCATGGGACAGTCAGGTATATGCATGAATACCAGCCCGCCAACTACATGCCTGACCAAGCTTGGTTAACTCGAAACACGTGCCATGAAAGTGGCATTCCGCGCCCTTTAGGACTCCTTTGTGGCATAGAATTTCTGTCGCAAAACGATCTCAGCCACTCAACTTCACCGGTAAATTTGAGTGGCCTAGATCAAACCTTCGTGGGACAGTGAAGCATGGACATGGATATCAGCATGCCGTCTACACGCATGCCTGATCGGTCCTCCATGAAACGCCTCCCATGCTTGGATTCGACCAAGCTGAAGGAGTACACTCGCGCACCTCCTAAACCCTAATTCAAGGGTCGCAGATGTGGGTCGCAAGTCATCTCGTCCGTCCAACTTCGCCATCTCGGACGGACGGCCTAGGATAAGAGTTAGGCGACCAATGAAGTATCATTGTGATCACCGTCTTCCACTCTACCATACTATGTGGTCGGCCAAGGGAGTATTTACTAACGCAGCCTCCAAACCATCACGTGAAGTAGGCAGGGCATGGTGCTCAACAACGATGCTTCATATATGTCGAATACATTCGATGCATAACATCATAGAATACGCACGATACTTTACAAGTATCGACTTCCCAAATAACTTAGTTATTTAACTAGCATTACATGCTACCTTCATTGGGTCCCACGATCCACACACTCGAGACATCAATCATGTCACAAACTGGTGGATACATACTGGGGTATTGGTCTGGTGGTTTACAGCGTGCAGCGTGCAACGCGCCATTACAAGAACGTGTCAGGAAGACATGGACGGTTAGTGATGATGGGAGAAGTGGGCAAGATTGATCGTGTGACACTAACACACCACTCCACTACTGTAGTTGCAGGATTTCCCACACTACACCCTTGTCAAGAAGGGAAAATTAGGCTAAGGCCCCACCCATGGATAACCCATAATATGAGGCCCCTAATTAAAAGAGTTTTAAAATCAGGCCCCGAATTAAATATAAATTTTAATACAGGTCAAAATGACCAGATTAACCCTTGGTATTTATATGACAGGACCTACCTTATTCCTCACAACCACCACATTCGACAGTTTTAGAGAGAGAGAGAGAGTTGAAGAGAGAAAAAAATAATTCAGATCCAAATTTTTTTAAATCCAAAGAAGAAGAAGACGAAGAATGAAGAAGAAACAGAAGAAATAGAGGTTTCAATCTACTTTGTTTTTATCTTCGATCTTCTCCTTTTGTATTTACTTTCGTGTATTTCATTTCTGAGATGTTACTGTTTCAAAACCCAAACACTAATCAGTTTTAGATTCAGAAACTAAATCTATGTTAATTCGATCTACTTTTTGCTTCATTTGTTGTTTGATTCAGTCCTTTTTTGAACATAGAAGAAGACGAAGAAAGAAGAAGAAGAAAGAAGAAGAAGACGAACAGAGGTATGTTTTGATTTGAACCTGTTAGTTTTGTGTCCTGTTGTTACTAATTCGTCTGTCAAAATTTTCTGAACTAGGCTTTGTAATGAGATTACAACCAACTTAACTCATTTGACTGATAATTTTACAGATCGGAGAAGAATAACAATCGTTTGTGCAGATTGAATAGAAAAAAAAGGTAAGTCATGGATGTGATATAACTCATGCAGATTGAAAACCTTAGAAACTCTAAGTTGAATTGCAATCAACTAACTTGATTTTATTACTACATCAACTGCAGATTCAGAATTAATTTTCTTTTGAAATAAAAATGGTGAAAGGAAAAATGAATCCCCCAGGAAAAGATGATACATTTACAGGTACTAAGATGTGAAAACTATTGTTGTCATGGTCTCATGTTTATTTCTCATGTAATACTTGTCAATATGTAACTACAGAGACAAGGACATGTGTAACTATAAGTTACACACTCAAAAATGTCACCACTGACTGTGTTGTGGTTTGTATATTGATTGTGTAACTTATAGTTACACATACCAAATGAGCCTGTCACCACTGACTTGCCTTGGGATGTGTAACTAGTAGTTGCACATAAAAATTGGTTGTGTTTAGGATGTGTAACTACTAGTTACACATAAAAATTTGGTTGTGTAAATTAAAGTTACTCATTCATATGCATGTGTAAGTTAAAGTTACACCTTGTAGAATGTCTAGGATTATGTCACACAACACATTATAGCATGATTCAGTGAGTTTATGTACCTGGAAGATACACATTCTTTGTACAATGCTTTTGATTTCAATTAAAAACAGTGTGTTTGATAAGTACACAACTTACTAATTCTTGTTGTTTTGTTGTGTGATGTGTTCAGGAAAGTTAAGAAACTCACTTAATGCAGTTCAGGATTTGGTGAAAGAAATGAAACCAATAGGACTATCTAAGAAAAGGTCAGAAGTTGATAAAACATTTTGACCTTAATGAAGTGGATGACAACATATTATACAACAAGTACTTTTCTGATATCAGAGAAACATCACATTCAACGGCAGTGACCAAGAAGAAGATTGTGGATGCAATAAAAGAAGTTATGAATAAGAAAAAGAAAAGAACACCACTTGACGATGAGCATGTAGTTTGTTTGATAGGGTTTTATTTGTGTTGTGTGCTCTTTTTTGGGGACAAAAATGCTGGCTCAGTGAATGTTAAATATCTTGCCATTATCGAGACTTATGAAATTGTTCTCAAGGTCTCCTGGCCAGATTTGGTCCACGAGCATTTGTTTGATGAAATACTAAAAAATGCAGACTGTCCTTCAAAACTAAAGGCTTTTGTGCAATACCTACTGGTAAAAGATTATATTTTTTACTTGATTGAACTTCAAGTAGTTTTACTGCTGAGTTGTAAGTATTTTTTGCAGATGGACTAATAAAAATTGATTGTTTATATGTTGCAGATCTTGTTTGCTGAGCACACACCAGCAGGAATAATCCCAAAAGTTGAAAACAGAGAACAAAAGCTCCCGAGGCTTGGAAGGTGGGACACGGAAGTAATATCAGATTACATAACTGGTGCAAACATGACAGATTTTACCGTAAGTGTTTGCCATTACTTGGGTTTTATATCTTGTTTAATACAATATTCAAAAGAACTAGTGTAAATATCACCAGAAGTTACATAGATAGTGCAAACATGTGTAAATGTGTATATTTTCCAGTTCAAAGTAAAACACCAGAAGTTAGTTGTGTTATACTGTGTATATGGCATGTGTAACTTAATCATAGACTTATATATGTGCTTGTGTAACTTCAAGTTACACATGCAGACACCAGTGAACTCTACTAAATTTAAGTTACACATGCATTTTTGTATCTCTTCTTACACATGCATACACTTATATATTCGTTAATTGCAGCCAACAGCTAGCTTTGTGGAAGAGTTCTCACACCTTGAGAAGCATCTCGGTATAGCGGCAATGGAACCCAGCAAAGAAGAACTACAAGGGTGGCTCCGACAGCAAACCATTGAAAATGGAAAACTGAAAGAGCAATTACAAGCGAAGCAAAAAATGTTCGATGCAGTACATAAACTTGCAAGAGCAGGGATAAAAGATGAGAACGTCACCGAAAAGCACATTTTAGCGTGCGAGATTATGCTAGCAATGGGAATTCAACCTTACGATGTGACCCAGGAAGAGTATATGCAACAAGGAGATAGTGCCCAAGGACATGGAGTTGCTGAGCATCAGGAAGAGTTTATGCAATTAACAGATGGAGGTACTGAGCATGGAGCTACTGAGCATGAAGAAAAAGAGTCCGAGAAAGAACCTGAGCAAGAGAAAGAGAAAGAGAAAGATGACATGGAAACTTCCTTCCATGAAGAATGTAAGTAGTTGTTCATTTTTAATACGCTTCTTTAAGTTGATAGTGATAATGATATATTAGTTGGCATGTGTAGAAGTACCAAACTAAATTAATACTTGGTCATTATCGAGTACACTAATTATATGGATGTGTAATACCTAGTTACACATTCTATATGCATGTGTATCTTCTTGTTACGCTACTTAGATGCATGTGTAACATGGAGTTATAAATGATAGGTATCCATGCCACTGACTTGCCTTGGTATGTGTAAAAAAACATTTATAATGTGAAATCTGAAGTTACACCTTGTATAAGATTATGTCACACAACACATTATAGCATGTTTCAGTCAATTTGTATAGCTGGCAGATACAATTCTCATGTTTATTTCTCATCAATACTTGTGCAGTTCCATGTGTAAGCCTTGCAGCTGGAAATACGCCAACAGTTCTGCAAGTTCAAACTGCTGAAGAGGGGTGCAAAACAACACTCAGGACAGACAGTTCAAGTATGCAGAGTGTGATAACATGCAAGGCTTCTACAAAGAAGAAGCCCACTGGTAAGAAACACAACATTACTGCAAATGTTGTTGATGAGGCCCAAAAGAAAGCTGATGAAGAGACACATGCTGCTGTGGATGATGCAAACGTTGTTGTTGATGTTGTTGATGAGCCGCAAAAGAAAGATGCAGAAGGTGGTGTTGTGGTTGAGCAGCATGAGAAAGCCACAGGTGGTGATGCAAATGTCATTGAAGATACACCTGCAACTGTTGGTGACGGTTTGGTTCTGACTGCTCCAACTCAGCCAACATAAGAAACTATTAACAAAAGTTTTGCTTCAACACAGTTTGAGGACTCCATGGTGATAACTGCTACAACACCGCAAACACAGACTGACGATTGCTCAGACCTACAGGTTGGTGCAACTAGGAGCAGTGAGTGAAATGCTAGATGAGATTGTGGGTGACATCAACAAAAGTGAACCTGGACCTGCAGTGATGGAGAATGTAGAACCTAGCACAAGTGGTAACCACTCTTGCGTTTTATTTTTCCTTTATGTTTTGTTTGTAATGGAAGTGTAACTTCAAGCTACACATTGTAAAAGGCATGTGTAGCTTGAGGTTACATATAGTACATTATTATTTTGGCTTTTTTTGTTTGAATGCAAGTGTAACTTCAAGTTACACATTGTAAAAAGGCATGTGTAGCTTGAGGTTACATACATTACATTACTATTTTGGCTTGTGTAACTTTAAGTTACATACATGTGCTAATTTTACTGAGATTCTGCCTATATTTGTTTGCGCAGCTACAACACAGGAGAAATTTTTTAGCCTTGGAATTGATAAAACTCCAAAACCTACAGGAGAGTTGCTGGAGGAAGTTGCGAATACAATAAGAGAAAACCAACCAACATTAATACAGCAACGTGTGCTGAGGAATAGGAAAATTCCAACACAAGATCTGAAGCAGTATGAAAAGAGGTCAAAGAAGATTAAGAAGACTGTTAACGAAGAAAGAATGGCCGCACTTCCAGAAGTGGAAAAGAAAGAATGGACGCAGTTCCAGGAGTAGAAGAAGAAAGAATGCATGAGGTTGCTGAAGAAGATGACAGAACAATGAGAAAGGATGTAAAAGGCTCTGAAGTTATCGAAAGTCTAGAAGGCGAGAAAAAGGAGAAAGTGCTTGAATATTTCAGTACTCATAAGAAAACGTAAGTAGCTTGAATCCAAGTAGGCTTGATTGTGTTATTGATTGTTGTACATTACTACTTGATTCTGTTATGTTTATTAATAATAGTTTACTTCTTTGTAATGCAGAGACATTACTTGGATTGAAAAAGACGAGAATGATAGGCAGCTGTTTAATATATCTGGAGAACTGATGCTACAGCTTACCAAGAAAGAATCCTTCTTGGAGTCAGAATTCATCGACTACTACATTAGCAGATTGAGGAGAAAGATGAACTCTAACAGCAAGTATGACAAAGCGATATTCCTGTCGCCACAAGCATACGTAATTACTTCGATACATTTGTCGGAAAACAGTTATAATGTGTAATCTGAAGTTACACAACCATTTATAATGTGTAACCTTAAGTTACACATTCTTATTTTTCCAGTGTAAAACCCGAGTCCCTATGTGTAACTTATGTTTACATAATCACCTGTTCATTTGTAAACTTTTGATTAAAAATGTGAGTTTGACATTCCAAATGGTTTTTGCAGAAAGCTTACTTGGGGGATTATCCTGAATTCAAGAGATTTTGGATTCCAAAGCTTGCTAAGGAGTATACCAAGTACAAGAACAATGCAGTCATATTTTTCGCCCAAATATGCAACAACGACACACACTACACACTGCTGGAGAATGACTTGAAGAGCTCTAATGCATGGTCCTACATGAACTCATCAAATGTCAAGGAACTCAGGAGGGATCACCTTTTTCAAGCCCAGAAATATGTGTATGCAATTACTACAGAACTACAACTCATGTATCCTTATGCTCTTGGGATGAATGATAAGGCCAAGTATATCGGTTCGCCCTCACAAGGTACAATTCCTGACTGTCTTCCATGTGTATGCGCTTACATGAAGATCAGGATGAAGAAAAAACCACTTGACAAAAAATTATCCTCAAGTATGATGCTATGGTGGACTGACAAGATGAACCGCATGAGAGGAAGCATGCTATACAAGATTCTTGAGGATGCATCCAGAGATGTGTAAAGCACTCATTAGGATTAGAAAAAAATCTATACTTGCAAATATGTTGTTAGCCACAAGAAGATGTTAGACTTGGAAAATATGTTGTTAGAAACTTTTAAATTTCATCATTCAGTAGATTTTAGCAGTTCTTGGTTTTGGAAATATTTTTGGATTGAAATTCTTTGAATTAAAAGCTTTTATCTTGTTAGAACTTTTACTGCTGTGTGTACAGGTTTCAGAAAGTATGCACAAGGAACTATACATCTTAACTTGATGCAGAATGTGTAACCAGAGTTTACACATGCATTTATCATGTGTAACTTCTGGTTACACATGCATATATTTGAGTGTAAACTCAAGTTACACAAGCCATTGATAGGACTTGCCCAGTAAATCAAAATAAAATAAAGTTACATATGCATTTATCATGTGTAACCTAATATTACACATGCATTCGCAGTGTCACATGAGAAAATAACAATGTGTAAGCAATAGTTACACATCCATATTTTATAAGTGTAAACCAAAGTTACACATGCATTTCCCTTCTGAATAGAAACACATTTCACCTGTGAACTCACAAAAATATAAAAACTCAATATTTTAAAATATGAATGAATGATCCCTGCACATAATCAACGTTGCAGAAAAATAAAAGCGTTTGGTCCATGAAAACCAACATGAAGAAAACTAAAAAACAAATAATCAAAGACAAATAAGAATCCACACATCAGATCATTACTATCAGAAATGAACTTTGGTAGGCTCAAGCTAGTGAGGTGTGAACTTCCGAGGATTCCTGCAACCTGCCTTGTTGTGACCAGTTTCCTTGCAGTTGCTGCAACGAACTTTTCTCTTCACCTTTTTCTCACGTTTACTTATAATCCTCTTTCCTGGGGGTCTACCTGGTTGCTTCTTCACGGTAGGCGGGATGACGATGTCGTCTGGATGATATTCAGCAGGCCTGTTGTAGTTGGGAATCGGCTGGAAGGCATGCATATAAGTCTTCCTAAAATAGTCGCTTGTAAAATACGGTGAAATGAAATCAATAGCCTCACGTTTAATCTTCCATATGGCTGCAAGAGCATGAGCACAAGGAAAACCATATACGCGCCACCTTGAAAAAAACAAAAACAAGCAAAAAAATCAGTTAGTTGCACATACAAATCATAAAACAATCAAAATTAGCTAGTTACAGGTGCATATACAGGATGTGTATCTTTAAGTTACACTTGCAAAATAGATGTGTAACTAGTATTTACACATGAATATATCTAATCTGAAAAGGAAAAAAAAGAGCATATAGAGAGAAGAAAAAGCATAAGAAACCAAACCTTTGACAGGTGCAAGTCTCGTGTTCGAGGTCCACCATGTGATACCTTTCGCTAATAACTTCAAACACGGTAGGACTAGAAACCAATACTTCCCAAGCCAAACCTTCATCTTGAAGAGCCGCAAGCTTTTCCTCGTACTCAGGGGTTAATGGAGTCATCATATTAGCGCCAATTTCATGACGCTCTGCCATCAAACACATTATTTTCCTCCTAATCTGAAAAGGAAAAAAACCTTTTGAATACATAGAGTGACAAAAAAAGAAATAAAAAAGACAACAAAACAACTAAAAACACACACACTCAATTAACCTGATCAAGAAGAGCAGATGAAGGCATCTTCTTGTGAACAAGAACTCAACTATTGACTGATTCTGCAAGAGTACTAGATGTTCGTCCATACCGACAACCTTTGAAATAGGCATTCTCATATGCTTTAGGTGGGATGGTCTCGATGTAATCAGCCACCCAATCACAGTTCAAGTCTCTAATCTTCTGTATGGCTTTCGCATGGTTTTCAGGTGAGAGTGCGTATGTCGCCTCTCGGAAATGGTCCATAACAAGAGAGTACCCAGGATCTGTTGCAGTGATGGGTATATTTTTCATCATATGATAGTAGCAGAAGCTGTGGAACCCATCTGGATAGACAAGTGGAACACCCTGCAAGAGTCCTTCATGGCGATCCGAAAGGAAGGTGATTGGCCTCCCATCACCAACAAATTCAGTCAAATTCCTCAAAAACCACTCCCAGTTGTCAACAGTCTCAGAATCGACTAGTGCAAAAGCAAGGGGGAAAAATCCTACAAAAAAAAAATCGAAAGAATAATAAGTTTAACACAAACAGAAAAGAATGTTTAAATACAAGTTACACATGCTAAAACAAATGTGTAACTTAAGGTTACATATGCTATTTTCTTAGTTACACACTGAGTAAAGTAATGTGTAACTAAGAGTTACACATGTCTAACTAAGAGTTACACATGTCTAACTCTCAGTTAGTTGTCAAATGAAGTTGTTAAAAAAAATAAAAAAAAACATTAAAAAAAACATACCTTTACCACCATTGATCCTAGTAGCTGCCATCAAGCAACCTTTGAATGTACCAGTAAGGAAAGTAGTATCAAAGTATACCATTGGACGACAAAACCGGTACCATTTTATGCATGCAGCAAATGCGATGAAAATCCGTTGGAACTGTTTATTTTCACGTTCAAACTTTATCATGCTACCAGGGTTGGTCTCCCTTATAACATCAATATACCATACCAAGTGTGAGTAGGATTTGACATCGTCTCCGTAAATCGTCTCATAAACCTTTTCCCTAGCATTATAGGCCTGATAGTACTCCATGTTAATCCCGTAGTTGGTCTGGAAATCAGCAGCAATTTGCTTGGGCTTCTTGTGAGGATTTTTGCGAACTTCTTCCTCAATCAAAGTATACGAGAAGCTGGTGGAGTAAGTTTGGTTCAAGTTGCGGCCACCAGCACCACAAATGTGCTCAGGGTTATAAGACATGACCTGAAGAGGTTCATACAAAATATAAAGTGAAAAATTCAACCAGAAAACAATATGGTGCAAAAAACATCATGTGTAAACCAAAGTTACACATACTGTAACAAAACATAACATATGCTAAGCATTAGATGACAGAACACGGAAAACCTACCTGAAACATTTTGTTCCTTTCATCGATAGAAGCTGCATGGAATTTCCAGCCGCATTTTTCATCTGCACACTTAGCCGTGAACCTATAACGCTCATTGTGAGTTACAATCATTTGAAAACCAGTGCGAAGACGATATTTGGTGAAAGCAACCCTGACTTGCTTAACTACTTCAACAAACACATGACCAATCTCACCAAGAACCTTGGGCCAACCATCCGATAAAAAGGTTTCGCATGCTTGCTTCTATCTTCCAAATACATTGCAACAGTAACATTGTTTCTGGACGAAGACATTCTACTAGACTCATTAGAAATAGAAGAATCTGCCCTAGAGCTGGAGGAAGAGGCCACACGAGGAACATTTTGCAAGAAAATATCAACACCGGTCTTCTGTTTACTATTTGTGATGGATATAAGAGCTTGCAACGAAAAATCACAGTCAAGCGGGAAATCTTTCCCACTTTCTCGAAAGAAGAAAGTAATACCAAGAGGAGTAAACTTCTTCCATTCCCGACAAACTTTTTCCTTAAACTCTTCAAGTCTGATCTCAGTGTTAACACGCAGGGTAATAAAATTTGAAAAGTATCGAACAACAACAATGCAACTAACAGAAGCAGTGCAACTAACATAATCCATGACAACCTGAAAAATATCAAAACACACAATAACAATATCAAAATTTTAAAACGAACGCAATTCACTCGGGGGCGTTGCCCCCTCGTGAGAAGTATATTCTATGCGGCAAGCTAAATATGAGTAAAAGATACAGACGATACAACTATTTACACATAAACATGTTACATGACATATATATGTAACTTCAACTTACACATGCTTAAAATACAACAGGATACATATGTGTAACCTAAAGTTACACATCCTGTAACAAAAAAAACATGTGCATCTTCCTCACACATGATTAAAAATACAAACATGATATATGTTTGTAAACTAAAATTACACATGCTGCAACTAAAAAACATCTGCATCTTACTTAAACATGCTTAAAAATAGAAAAATATATATATGTGTAACCTAAAGTTACACATCCGGTAACAAAAAAACAACATGTCCAACAAATCAAATTGAAGTTGTTCTACTGAAACAAAATTGCTTCTTCATACTCCTCTCTGTATCAACAAAAAGTAAAACAACAAATTAAGCAGATCGGACATGAAAGAACAACAAATAATTCAAAAAAAAATTGAAAACAGATCTAAAATCAAAACAACATAAAATTCTTACCTAGATTTGCTGTTTTCTTACTTCTGAAACAATGTTCTTACTATTCCTGTATCAACCAAACCTGTGTAAGAATCAACGAAAACATAATCAGTATCAAAACCAAATAAAAAAAGTGAAAAAACTAGATCGAAATGGTAACAATCAAAAAATCAGTTGAGTTGAAACTAAAACGAAATAATAATTCGTACCTACGTTGATTAGAAATATTTTTCTAATTGTTATTTTCCTACGAAATTGTATTCCCAGCTGTCTTCTTCTTCTTCTCAAACTCAACAAATTCGAAAAAAAAAAAAAAATCAAAATCAGTAGAACATCGAAATTAAAAAATCGATTAGAAAACTAGTGAATCAAGCAACAGAAAATATAAATCGAACAAACCTATTTGTTGTTCATCAATGCACCTTCACAAATATCGTCTGATCTGAAAACAGATGAATACAGCTCAACGAAATTGATAGAAAGATTCGTTTTCTTCTTCTCAGCTCAACGAAAAAGATGAATACAGCTCAACAAAATTGTTCTTCTTCTCGTTTTCTTCCTATCAACCTAACGAACTTCAGTATGAAACTATCAAACACAAGAATTCGTCTGAAAAAATATCCAATTCTGTTTCTGAACGAGAGCGGAGAGAAGAAGAGCTGATTTGATTTGATTTTTAGTTTACGGTAGGTATAAAACGTCTATAAATACTGAAGATTAATTTCGGAATTTTATGATTTATTAAAAGATTCGATGACGTCAGCAAATCCGGAAAATTTTAAATCCTGGCCCCAAAAATAAAAGTTATGGGCCTAGAAATATGAGAATTTGAAAGTATGGAGTAGAGGGTGGAAGATCCATTTTGTGGGGCTTGTAAATATTGAACCCATATAGTAGGGGGGTTCTAGTATTTTTCACTGTCAAGAATCTATGAAAACTAAGTCATAATTGTGGATGAACAACAACACTTTTATTAATTCACTTTCAGGAAGATTTACAAGAAATATCAAAAATCAGAAGTACAACTTTCTTTCAGGAGTTTCTCTCTCCTCAAAATTCTCTCAGCTCTCAAAAATACATCATCCTCTTCTGGATTTAGTCGAATCCTTTATATAGGAAAATACATAGTGGAAGACAGCTAATATTTCCCCTTAATTCGGATCTACTCTGCGATCTCATCGTCATAACTTTAGTCTTCACCATCGCCAACTTTATAACCCTCGTGAAGCAGACTTATTCTTCATATATCTTTAATCGTTAACCGTTACATCACTCTTTTATGACACTCGCCAAATGTTGTTGAAATCTTGCGACGTTCTCGTCAAAGTGTTGTTAATACTTGCAGAAATGTTTGGGCTTCTCGCCGAAGTGTCGTTTCCATCGCGAGAATATCGTTGTGGCGATATTCTGGTCCTACATCTTGCCTCTTCTCATGTATTTTCTGCGAAGAAGATAAGATATGAGAATCTAATATGCTATAATTGCTTAACTTTTCAGATTTTTCCGTCCTTCGCCAGCTGTCTTCACGAATCTTTTCTTCAAATAAATTTTTGACACGTCTCCTCTAACCGCTGCGATTTAACCACCCACGTCTTTTCTTGGCATTAATTACTATCACCTTCTTCGAGAAATTTCTTCTTCTATAAATACTCTTCTCATTCTTATCTTTTTCTCTTTTACTTTCTTCTTCATTCTCCGCTCCTTATCTGCAAATCTTACTGTTCTTCCGCGAATTGTGCTTCTACTACTGCTGTAATTTCTTTCTTATTTTTAACCTTTCCTTTCATTCCCATGCTCAAAGATGGTTGTTGCTGGTGCTAAAACCTTGAAGGCCTTCAATGAAATGCGCGAGAAACTCAGAATCAAAGGTTTTCACTTGTCTTTAATTCCAGATCATGATTCTAAATCTGAACTTTCTCTAAAATTATTTACTGATGATCAATGTTCTCGCAAAAAAATCATAGTATCGCTAGGAAAAATTGAAGCTGGTCTTCCCCTTCCTCTCTATGACCCAGAAATCCCATTATTCTATCAAATAATTTCTGATGAAAGATTCTCGCGAGAAGTATATCAACTAGGTGGAGATTGTATCAGATTACTACTGGAATATGCTTCTCGCGTTGCTAATAAAGGAACTCGTTACCCTGAAGCTCCAAAGAATCCTTTATTTAAAGATGTCCCCATTGTTTCTGCAGATTACACTATGGATAACTTCTTTGTAAATTACAGTATAGTCCCTATGAAGAGAGATAGCACCTGCTGGGGTGTTCGTTTGAAAAAAGAGAAGGTCTCTAGCGATGACAAAGCTCTTATGCTGGATATTGATTTTCATACACCTACCAACCAAGGTCCTCGCCATTCTAGCGATGACAAGTAGTTCATCTTTCCATTGTGTCTTGAAGGTATTTATATATCTGGTTCTCGTGAACTTCCTGCGAATCTCGCAAAATATCAACCTTGGGTCTTTAAATGGCCTGAAAGAACTAAAGAAGTATATTCTCTTCACTTTTCATATTATTATCATTTACTGTCTTTTTTATATTCTCGCTAACTATTTTGATCTGTCTCAGATTGATAGGATGAAACTCAGCTATCAAACTCATAGGAAACCCATCACCTTTCTTGCTCTTAAATCTCTCACGGATGAAGTAAGAAATATTTCCTTGTAAATTTTAACAAAATATTGTTGCCCCTATTTCTTATCTTCATCTGTGATCGCAGGAGATTGAAGAACTTGAACCCTTGGAACCAAAACCCAAGGGAAAATCTTCCACTGATCGCAAAGGAAAATCTGCTGCCTCTGCTAAAGGAAAGCCTATTACCCCTCATGATGGAGAATTTGGCGATCAAGATAAATATATTATTCCTCCTAAAGGGAAACCTTCTGCTCCTTGTGGTGAAGATTCCAGCGATCCTCCTTTGAAGAAAAGGAGAATCCAACCTTCTTCTTCTTCAACTCCTCAAACAATTCCAGAAAATTCAAGTGTTGATCTTGATAAAGATAATAATGACGAGGGTTTTAATGTTAGCAATTTTCCCTCAATAAAAAATTCTTCTTCTTCTGATTCTTCAATGACTCACTTGTCTAGAATTTTTAGCGATATTTCCCATAGCATGACATCTAATGACGAGGATCAAATTATTGAGAAAACATCCCAAGCTCTCGCTAAAGTTTGTGATGCCCCTATTCTGGTGGATAATGATTCTCTCCAAGGAATCTCAAAATCGTTAACTCCCAGTCTCTTGAATTCTCTTGGTACTTTGGTAAGTTTTCATATATTTTTATTTATTTATTTAGCTTGTTTATATATATTTTCTTCATCGCTAGATCTCAACTTATATTCTTCTTTCGCAGGTTGGAAGAGCTTCTTTTGCTGTTGCTTCTGATTTAGATAAAAGATGTGCCATTTCTGAAGAAAAAGCTGCTAAACTTCACCAGTATAATCAAAGATTAGAATCTGAAGTTATTGAGCTTCGCAAGAAGAATAAACAGCTGTTGACTGAAGCTTCGGTTAATAAGCAAAAGATCTCTAATCTTGATAAATCTAACCCAACAATTATATGGTATGATTAATTTCCCTTCTTTTTTAATTCTTTTTATTCTATCGCAACTTATTCAAGCGACCACTTTTAACTTGCAGATGTTTATGGCCTTACTGACGAGGCTATACTCTTTCAAACTTTTCATGAACCCATAGATGATCATACTCTTCTTGCCTGTCTTAATAATTCCTTAAGTAATTTCTCAGGTGATAAGATTAAATCTCTTTCCATAGATGAACTTAGATCCAAATTTGATCTCTTAAAAATTGAACACAGATTCAATTTAGGCTTGACTGATAAATATAGGCATTTTTATCTTGATTCAAGGAAAGAAATGGATAGATTAAGACAGAAGAATAACGATCTTATTGACGAGAAAGATCGTGCCATTAAAAAGGGATCCAAGACCCTAGCAGACTTTCATAAAACTCTCCTTGACGTCCAAATGGACAGAGATAAACTTATACGCGAGAATGAAGATCTTCTTGTGAGGGAGACTCAAGTTCGATCTCGTCTCCTCATTAATAGCGATGACGAGTTTTCTTGGGATGCGAAGGTTCTTGACAACGTCAAGAATGACGTAGGTGTAGATGTCAGTCTCCAAGTTGAACAAGCTGCTTTAATTAGATACATGATTTCTGAAAGAGAAGGTTGTTAACTTGTTCAATTCTTGCTAACTTTTCATTTTAATATTCTTCCTGATAATGCTTCTAATTCGTTGTCACGTTCTCGCAGCTGCTGAGAAGAATTGTCGTGAGAGACTTCAAGAACTTGAAGATGAGAAACATCAACTCGCGACCAAACATACAGCTCGCGATGAGAAGTATTCAAGATTAAAGGACCGTCTCAACGCTACTCCTGCGAATTTTAACAGATCTCTTGCTATTACTAGCAATAAATTCATTAAGTTAGTCTGTGATGATCATAATATCCCTCATTCTATATATCCTGATCTAGAAGAAGAAATCCCAGCAGAAATTCCAAGACCTACTATCTCTGATAGTGAAGATGAGGATTCTGGCGATGAAGATAGTACTGGTGATGATGAACAAGAGGGAAACTCTGACGATGAAGAAAAATCTGACAATGATGAAGAGAAGAAATCTGACAATGAAGATGGCGATCAATCTAATTAGTTTTCTTCTTCTTTTGTCTTCTTTGTATAGTTATTTCCTCTTTTTTGTAATTAACTGCGAGTTTCTTCGCCAATATAAACTCCTTTTGCTTCTGCCTGTATGAGTCAGAAAACAATTATTTTTTGCAAAACAATCAATATAACTGTTATCTTTTAATGATCTATATAAGTATGTTACTTGTCAATGCAATTTTATCATATGATAGATGAATAATAATTTCATCATTCTATGCATTCCCATAATTGCCTCTATTATTCATCTGTGATAAGAGAAAATTGCATAAAGATTAAATATTAGTTGAAGTAAAAATGTATTATGCCTCAGTACTGGCGTTAAATTATTCCTCAGTACTGGCCAAATCTCATAAATACTGCGAGCAATATCGCAATAATCTGTTGGTCTTATTATGCCTTCCTAGTTAAAGGTCTTATTTGGCCAACTTTTTCATTTCTCTGCGACAAAATCGCAGGACGTCTTTACATTTGCATGTATTGACCCATTGATCTTGTCTTATCAGTACTTTTCAACATCTCTGCGATAATATGACAAGTCTAGGTTCTCTCGAGAAAACAAAGCCTCGTGACATTGCCGTTTTGCGATGAAATCGCAGGACGTCTTTACACTTTCATGCAAAAACCCATTGATGTCATCTTAACATTTTCTCTTTAGGATTTTTGCCTTTGTATAATTTTCATCACGAGACAATATGACAGGTCTAAATGATCTTGCGATCATAAATCCCCATGACATTGCCGTATTAAGACACTTATCAGCTCCCTAATGGAGGGTGCCGCCCTTATCTTCCCCCTGGTTGCCCCTTCAAGGAAGGCACATCGGCCATACAAGACTATCTCCCCCCATCCGGATTTGCCAACAACCAGTTGTGTTCGCAGCCTCTTGTTCTTTATGCCTATATGGCTTATAGTTACAAGACTGCACCCTAAGTGGGGTTCTTCAGGCCAAGTGCATTGTAGCCAAGACTTACCAAGGATGGCAAGAGAGTTTTGTACGCTCCGGGAACCATTGGATCAACCGTGTACCTCGGTGCCTTGGTCATACTCTGCACTTCTTGGGAAAGACTCTCGGTCGCCCAACCAGGGTATAACCTTATATAGTTGGAAATCCAAGATCTCTCTCCCGGATAGGTTTTCTTTAACCCCAACATCTGCATGACTCAGGTTCCAGCAGCGGTATAACCTTATCGCTGAGTCATGTCAAGAGATACCCCCTCATATGACGTGCTATTAGGTCTTACATTTGCCTCTTACGAAATTTTATTCGCGAACTAGGGTGCACGCCATAAAGGTTCGTCCCATTCTTTTAATCTCTGCGAAAATTTATTCGCTATTCTTGCGAGTTTTGTGACTCTGATAGAATTTCATAACTTTGAAAATCTTGCGATTCTTTCAAGTAGAATATTCTTGTTTAATTACATATTTTTTCAAACAAAACATTCATAGAGTTTTCTGGAATTCATCATTTTACCTCTCTACTTACTATTTTCGGATTCTGCTTCTCTGTTACGTTTTACCGTTGTTTCCTTTTCTGTGAGACGCTCGCCATCAGCTTTTACATCCTCTTTATCGCATCAATCATTAACCTTTCACATCACTATTGTTGTTTGATTTTGTACTTCCAACTGCTATTCTTTTCAGCTCTTTCTTCGCAAGACTTTATGTCGATTTCATAACATTTCTTGCTTTCTCCCCAATCTCCCTTAATAATTCCAACACCTTTAGGATGAGGAAATTTGATACATTGGTGATAAGTGTAGGAAACACCCAACATCCCATGTAACCAAGGTCGTCCTATCAAGGCATTGTAAGGTGATTCGATGTCCACGACGCAGAATAATATTTTTGAAGATATTCCTTTTAACGGTATCTGCATTTCAATTTCCCCTTTTGGTTTGTTAGTTGTGCCATTAAAACCATAGATTTTGTATGTTGATGGAATTAGATCTTCGTATTTCCCACCCATGGTCTTATAGGTATGATAAAATAATATATCAACTGAGCTCCCTGTATCTATTAGAACTCTATTGATAGCCCAAGAATCTTCATATTCAGTATCATATTCTTCTTATACTTGCTTGGGATTTATCTCTAACCTTACTACCAATGGGTTATCATGATGCTCACCAGGCTCTGGTACTTCTTGTGCAGTGAAAGATATAGTCTGTTTCTGCCACTCCTTTAATGGCGAGGCTCTCGCGATATTCAATATCTCTTTTCCATATGTGTCTCTCGCGAAGACCCTTCTCAGAATATTGTCATGTAAATCCTCTATAGTTCTGTGTGAATGCACTATAGAATTACAAAAAAAATTCTTTACTTTAGCCCCAACTTCTATTACAAATGTTTCTGCTCCTTTTACAGCATTCACTCTGCGAGTTTAAGTCTTTGGCGGTAATTCTTTGAGATTGTGAATGTCCTACTAGAAAATGATTTAACTTTCCCTGATCAATCATCCTCAAGATTATTCTCTTCACATTCCTACAATCGTTTACTGAGTGGCCATGAAAATGATGATAAGGACAGAATTCTTGACTTCGATTGTTTGGATGGGGTTCTTTTCCCATGTTCCACGGAGAGGGTATATTTTCCATCAAAATGATAGCTTCCCAAATCTTTTCTATCTTTGGTATTGAGAGCTGGCATCTTAATTTCTTCCCATATTATCCTCTGATTACTTTGTCCTCTAAAATTATTCTGCCTTTGTCCACCATAAGTTTCTTGAGGTTGATCGAGTATTTGAATCTTATTATTTCCACCGCGATTATAATAATTCTTCTCCCTTTCATATTCTTCTTGATCTCGACTGCCCATCGCTACTAATTTTTGTTGGTTATCAATGATTACTTTCTCTTGTTGTGATTGCGAGGTGCTCGCTACATTATTTATCATTTTTGGGAGTAAACTTCCACTTGCCGCCAGCGAGCTGGTGTTCACGATTAGGTATGATTCTATTTCATTTTGTTTCTCCTCCAGAGAAATGTATTCTTCCTGTAGTTCTCGCAATTCTGTCATGGTGATTGTATTTTTGATTCTGAAAATCTGAATGTACAGTAAATTAGTCGCGAACATTGCATTAATGAAGGATAGGATCAGATATCTTTTATCCACTCTTCCAGCCATTTCGATGCACATTGATTTCCATCTTATAGTTAAGTGCTTCTCTCGCCAACTCTCTGTTTTAGCCCAAACACATCTTCAATACCCGGCCGCGATGAATTGTTGCTGATGTACACTCCTAAGAATATAGCTTGTAAATGATCAAAAGAAGTTATAGTATTTTTTGGTAATCCCTCAAACCATTTCAACGCCTCGCCAGTTAAGCTAGATGCAAAATACTTGCATAACACAGCATCATGATTCTCCCAATATATCATACATCTAACATAAGATTTAACATGTTGAACATCACAAGTAGTCCCATCAAAAATGTTGGTTAATGCTGGTAAATTGCATTTTGGAGGTATTCCTCTTAACTGTACTTCTTGAGTAAATGGAGTCCTCACAGCTTCTTCAATAGCTTCATCAAGTTGCCTTCTACCTCCCTCTCTTCTATTGATTATCATTCCTCGCATTTATGCTAATTCTCTCAAAATTTGCTCATTCTCAGCTGAGTTTTGTTCCATTGGCCTTTTTAATGCATCTTCCCTTCTTCTGCGTTCTTGTCTTTCTTGTCTTGCGAGATTTTGCGTATCTCCTTCTTCATCATCATCCTGTCTTTCTCTGAGATTTTCTCTTTCACCATCCTCTTGAAATTGCAGTTGCCTATCTTCTTCTATGCGAATTTCTTCATTTCTCCTTATTTCTCTTCGCTGTCTCTCTATTCTCCTTTGTATCCTATCATACTCCTCTTGAATATTATCATTATAGCGATTTTGTGTACGTCTTCTTTCTCAATTTTCATGGTTATTATGTCATACTGCCTCTCGAAATTCTTGCTCTTCTACTTCTGCTCTTTATCTTTCTCTCTCGCAAGCCAGGCGCGCTTGTTCAGTATAGTATCTTTCAATTTCTTCTTCAATTATTCTTTGATTCCTTTGATTCTCTCGCCCATGCAATATCCTCCTACATTCCTCTGGATTCTCTTCTTCAATTTGGTTGTTTCTTCCCTCTTGATTTCTATTGTCACGTAGATTATAACGATCGCCAATTATCTCTTCTTCTCTATGACGTTGTTCTCCATTTAAATTTTGCACTTCTTCTCTAACATTTCTCATTGGGTAATTTCGCCTTGGCTCTTCCCTGAATGATCTTGAATTTGATCTTACAGTACTTCTTGACCTCCTTCTTTGTAACCTAAAATTCTCCATTCTTAGATCATGATCTTGTCTTGTTAGATTCGCACGTTCCTCCGCCTCTAATCTCCTTTCTTCCTGTGTTCTTTGCCTCAGATCATCTACTGTCCCATTTTCACGTCCCACATGAACTAATTCTCCAGCCATTCTTTGATTTCTTTCTCCTTCTTCTCCATTTCTTAATTGTCGATTTTCTACTTCTTCCATTGAATCCGACCTCCAAGTGTGCACGCTTACTCTATCATAATCCACATCCCTATCTTGCGTTTTGCTTTTGATTCAATTTGTTGAATTGAATTTTCTGCTTCATTTCTTGTTCTATTTCTTCCTGATCTTATTCTTAAAGATTCTTCTAATTCACCTGTTCCTTCACCTGCAAGTCTTTTACTCCTCCTCACATTTGTTGGTGGTTCTGATGTGTTTCTTCTTCTTCTAACCATTTCTTCAATTCTAACAATTTCTTCAAATTTTTAAGTTGTAATTATAGATTTCTTAGTTTGATTCTCCCTGTTTCGGGTGCCAAAATGTAGTTGCAGGATTTCCCACACTACACCCTTGTCAAGAATCTATGAAAACTAAGTCATAATTGTGAACAACAACACTTTTATTAATTCACTTTCAGGAAGATTTACAAGAAATATCAAAACTCAGAAGTACAACTTTCTTTCTGGAGTTTCTCTCTCCTCAAAATTCTCTCAGCTCTCAAAAATACATCATCCTCTTCTGGATTTAGTCGAATCCTTTATATAGGAAAATACATAGTGGAAGACAGCTAATATTTCCCCTTAATTCGGATCTACTCTGCGATCTCATCGTCATAACTTTAGTCTTCACCATCGCCAACTTTATAACCATCGTGAAGCAGACTTATTCTTCATATATCTTTAATCGTTAACAGTCACATCACTCTTTTATGACACTCGCCAAATGTTGTTGAAATCTTGCGACGTTCTCGTCAAAGTGTTGTTAATACTTGCAGAAATGTTTGGCCTTCTCGCCGAAGTATCGTTTCCATCGCGAGAATATCGTTGTGGCGATATTCTGGTCCTACAACTACTTCATCACTTCAGTTCCTCCACTTCCTACGAGAGACCTGAGTAAGGCTCAAATGACTTGTATAAATAGGTTCTCCTCCCTATTTCCAAACAGACAAGAGAAAACAACACAGAAACCAAGTGTTAATACGAGACTTATTCAAACACCTAGAGCCTGCTTGCATTATTCGTAAGATTGCTCACCATTCTGTTACAAGTAATAAACAAGCCTACACTTTCACAATCTCAACACCTTCTTCGCTTCCCTCCCTAAGATCAACCGCATCTCCTTCACTTTGTAACCGAAACAAGTTTGGAACGGCCATTTCTTGGTTTAGGCCAGAATTGTATAGATTGATCTCTCGAATCAAAAGAACTCATCGCGCAGTGCATTTGTTTAGGGTTTAGATTCATTCCTCATCCACATACCCCAAATTACCAAATCCGACAGGAATAGTTTTCACCCATAAACACTAGTACAGAACCCTGGATTGTAAGATGTCAGCTTTCTTCTCTAAGAAAACGTTCTTAGTTTAGTTCGGTAGAACGTGGGTCTCCAAAACCCGATGTCATGGGTTCAAATCCTACAGACCGTGTTGAAAAGAATGACTTAAAAGAAAGATAATCATATGAGTTGCCGTCTTTTGTTCCTCAGTAGGTCAGTGGTAGAGCGGTCAGCTATTAACTGATTAGCCGTGGGTTCAATTCCTACTTGAGGAGAGTTCAATTTAGGGAGAGTGGATGAGCGGTCAAAAGCGACAGACTGTAAATCTGTTGGAGTTTTTCCTATGTAGGTTCGAATCCTACCTTTCCCAGTTAATTTAATATAATAAAAAAATAGTTTATGAGACGCTATGAGTTGCCTAGGTAACATAATGGAATTGTATTGGACTGAAAATCCGGGAATGACGGATCGAGCCCGTCATTGGCCTCTCCCCCAGTTCATAGATCCCCTACTATGAGAACTTTTGGCATTAAAGGACAGTGGTTTAGACTTTTCATTCCTCTCGAACGATTTGTTTATTGTAGAGGCTTATAGTTTAATTAGTTGAAACGTACTGCTCATAACGGTAATATTGTAGGTTCAATACCTATTAAGCTTATACCTATCCTTTAACGGGTGTATAGCTCAGTTGGTAGAGCATTGGGCTTTTAACCTAATGGTCGCAGGTTCAAGTTCCGCTATACCCAAACTTAGACGCAAGCTGAAGCATTTTTTGTCCCTTTCGTGTAGTGGTTAGGACATCGTCTTTTCATGTCAAAGACATGGGTTCGATTCCCATAAGGGATAGGTACTTATACCCAGACGATGGTTTCATTGCTGAGTGATCGCTCGCTATCTGGAGTAATTTCATAGATAGGTACCCATTAGCTTTCAGAGATCGAGATGAGAACTCAATGCCACGAGCAGAGAGACTAACGGCTTTGAAAGAGAGAAAGACCCATCTTGGGATTGTAGTTTAATTAGTCAGAGTACCGCCCTGTCAAGGCGGAAGCTACGAGTTCGAGCCCCATCAATCCTGACCTAAGATCCAATTTAATTTATCAATGAATTTCTCCTCCTCCACTGATGCGGTAAAGTTTAGGAGTTACGGAGCGAATGTAGCCAAGTGGTTCAAGGAAGTGAATTGTGAATCCATGATCCGCGGTCATTCACCCATCAAGAAAATGGACAGGAAGATACTAATTATAAACATTTATCTGCAAGAGTCAATTCCTTAGATGGATGTCTGAGCGGTCGAAAGAGTCGATCTTGAAAACCGAAGTCATACATAGTAAGAACGGTGGTTCTAATCCCTCTCCATCCGGTGCTTTAGCGGGGTAGAGGAATTGGTCAACTCATCAAGCTCATGACCTGAAGGCTACAGGTTCGAATCCTGTCCCCGCCTTAGTGAAAGGAAATTAAGGTAGTGTTCTATACTTTCTGACTTGCTAGAGTAAGGTCATTTACCCACTTTATTTCTTATTCTACAAGGGTCCAAGAAACGGATGCGCGTGCTAATGCGCAACGGCTTTATAGGTAGGATCCGTTGCTTGTTGACTCCATATTTTTCCTTTGAATTTATCTTAGATTCCACATACCCGATATGGATTCGATCAAATATTTTACTTTCTCCATGATCATCTCTATTTCAGGTATCCGAGGCATCCTTCTTAATAGACGAAATATTCATATAATGTCAATGAGAATTGAATCAATGTTACTAGCAGTGAATGTGAACTTTTTGGTATTTTCCATTTATTTAGATGATATTATGGGTCAATCATTTGCTTCATTGGTTCCAACGGTGGCAGCGGCGGAATCTGCTATTGGGTTAGCCATTTTCGTTATTACTTTCGGAGTACGAGGAATTATTGTTGTTGAATTCATTAATAGTATTCAAGGCTAGACTCCGATAGGGGAGTTACAAAAGACAAAGTTTCCATTTCTTCCTTCTTCAGAATCGTTTCCCATTGGTTGAGCGATTTCGCATTCATTGCTACCCTCCTTTTTCTAGAAAAGATATGGAAAAAATCTCAGATTTGAGCTTGACTATGAAACTAGCCCATTAAAGATTTTGGAGTGGGAACCGAAAAAGGATAAGGAATATGACCGAAAAGGTCTCCAGTTGGAAGAGATTCATTCTAAAATTAGATCCTTGGAACTTCGATATATTCGCCTCTTGGATGGTCTGGCTCAGACATTCACTCGGCAGGAACTGAAGCTCTGAAACTGTAATAGGAAATATAACGAGAACGGGAACTTGAACAGGAGCAGAAATGGGAATAAGTTTCCAATGGTCTCCTGTTGGAACCATTTATCTTCTTTTATCTTTGGTCATATCTGACTTTCAGCTGTGACAAAACAACTCAAGAGAGGTAGGAAGTCATTCAACTAGGGAAAAGGAATGACACGTGTCATACTAGTTATACAAGTGGAAGAAAGTAATTCAACAGTTCCAGGGCAAGTCGATCCGGAAGGGAGTAAGCGACAACTGAATGGAGATGATGTCTTGAACACCCTTTTCCTATTAAGATAGCGAAATTACAGGGCAGGTAGTAGGGCTTTTTACGCTAATGAATCTCGAATAAGGTTTTGATTTCTTGCTATATCGAGCCTTGAACTCAAAGGATTGCCTCCACAGCTGCCCAATAATTAATTGAGTCTTTCTAGTATGAGCCGCTGGGCGCTTCGAGAACTATTCCAAAGTCACCAGTTGAATCCTTATTAATGGTTGAACGAGTCGACTGTCCAAGAATGTCCTTTAGGGAAGAAGTTTACTTGCTTTCGACTTAGAAGGATTTTTTGGCGCTTAGTTAGTTATATTCATTTGTTTATAGAAGATTGGTTTCATCCTCACATCATATAATGGAAGCTCTCTTAATAATTAATTTATTCATTTAGTAAGAGTATCTAAGATGGAAGGTTCGGCGTTTGGGTCTCTAGTGGAGGTCTTGTAGCCTTTCGAGCTGCTAAGCCTATTATAAGTTCCGTCAGGACCTTTTTTTGAGAACGTTCTTGTGTAGGAGATTGCTGATCGGGGAAGAATGACTCACATCGTTAATGATGCCCGACCCCGTGAAAAAAAAAAAATTTCAGAATCCATCGACGGATCAAAGGTTGAAATGCTGCTGTATACTTGGGATGCTACACTTGCTGCTTTGAAGCGGTAGTTGTAGGACTCGCATTCCTGAACTTCATTCTATAATCTTCTTCTTGGCTAGTTCGTAAAAAGAGCAATGGAAAGAGAGTTCGGTTCTCACTACCATAAGAGCACTAGGATCTAAAGGGGGATAAGTAGTAGTTTTGCTTCGAGAATATCCTACGCGCTGGTTAGTTTCTTCCCGATGGTAGAGCCATATATGAAGATGGATTTGGTGACTCAGATTTTTATAACTTATAGGTTGGGCTTTATCTCTCTGCCCCGCCCTGGTCCTTGAGATAAGCTGAAGCGGGATCAAGGTGCTCCGACGAGAAAAGTTAGCGATCCATCACGTGTCCAAGGCCTTAACCTGCATATTCGCTTTGAGAACCTGCTAACCAATTGAGATGCTTGCTCTTTCAGTGGATTCGGGTTCCTCTGATCGTCGAGCTCGTCGAATCTGATGCGGAAAAGGGACAAGCATCATATAGTATGAGCACCTTCACATTAGCACACTATAGTTTTATTAGTGAATCTAAAGGTCTCTCAAAGTGAAACTATAGGAAAGAAGGCGCATAGACTAGCCTTGGTTTGATATATGTATTTATCTCAATTGACTTTCTATATTCTATTCTACTACGAGGAAAAAGTGGGACTTAGCTGTGATCGTTCATCCTCTTACGTAAATAAAGTAAAGGTGAATAACCTACTTAAGTATGCTGGATCATTCTGTATCTAAAAATCTCTTCTCATCCATCTCATGGGGAATCTCGGAAACCCATCTTCTTTCTCTTATTGATTTAAGTCAGTCTTTAGGGCGAAGGTACACAAGTTGTTGTTCAAGTGGGCTGGTGTTCACTCTTTGTCCCAATAACAATATCAAGAGATGTTTAGGAGAGGTATGCTCGTAGAAATGGATTACTTCTTTTAGGTGGTAGGAGGTGCTATTTCAGAGCCTTTGCTCCTATTTAAGTGGCTCTCGTTGTACGAATTTATTGTATCTTGACTTTGGTAAGTTGGCAAAGACGGAGTCTGGATCTTAGGAAAGGCTTTATAATTGACTTGGTCATAACCACTCAAAAGTCTACGAAGGGACCACTTTAGAAAGTAGAGGCGTGGGACACTCGCCTACTACCTTTCCTTCAACCAAGAGCATATTTGTCCGCCGCTTCTGGTGTCTACCTCGCCAGCTAGAGCTTAAATCGAAGAAAGTGCTAAGCCTAACCCACGGAACATCATTCTCAAGTACATGCAATCCAATTCTCACCGCATCTCTTCACCAGAGCTTATACCATGAGTGGAATTCCCCCTAGCTTGCAAGCTCTGCCCTATTGAATAAAGAAAGTCATGTTCACGCCCCTCATCTTTGAGTATGGATTTTTACCCGGGGAAGGAGTCACCTCACTTGAGGTTCGGTCTAGTCTGCTGACAGCTATGAATCTCTTCCAAGTTACCATTCTGTAGTGTGTAGGAATTGGTTTTCATGTCTTCCTTCACCTCGGATCATTTGAGGAGGCATTTATATAAATACAAATTGAAAGGGCAAGTTGTGGAAAGAGATATGAATTTAGTCAAAGCTTTGATCTTAGTGGCGTCCCTTAGTGTAAGAATCTGCGACTTATCGGATCAAGACCTTGGAAAATAAGCTCACACCAGTTCCATTGCTAGGCATCGAACGAGTTAAAGATTCGAAAACGGTATCAAAGGATATTTTTTAGACAAAAGGAACAAAAGCATTGTTGTGTATCATACTTCATTGGACCATGTTTTCTTGAGTTCTAGCAAAGTTTCATTTAGGAACTTATACTTAGCCCGGCTAGCCCTACTCTCAAAGGTATTAGCTGAAGAACATGTGATAACCTGTACTCCCGTCCCCCTGCCCTTTGACTAATGCATCATGCCGCATCGGCACCAACAAGTGATTATAGCTCGAAATATCTTCCTTGTCCGGATCATTCACTTGCTCATACCAAATTAATCAACTAGTAAGGAAGTTTCAACCAGCCTTTGGGCTATCGCTTCCCCCTCTTTTATTAGGATGAAATATATGCTTTTATCGACAACAACAACTATAGGTTCCAGCGACGAAAAAAATGGGAATCAAAGAGGGAGGATGATTAAGGTTCCCATCAAAGCAGGCGAGCGAGGTGCAACAACTGCAGCTTTTCCTACTAGGTCGATGCGTCTTATACATAATAAAAGAAGGATGCGGGAGAGGGTTATGGATAGCTTGATTTTAATTAATCTGGTTTAAGCTTCACCTCTCTTAACCTTAACAAGATAGGCCATTGAAATAATTGCTTTCTTACGTAATCACTATTGGGGTGTTTACCCACTCGAACATAGAGAGAGGATCTCGAATGAATACATAGAGGCTACATTATGAGAATATAAAGTAATTTTTTTTAAATCACGTACCCCCTACTGGTTCTCCATCTTAGAAGCCATATCCTTTACAAGGTTGGAAATCCCTAACCTTACTCGCCGGTCATCTTACTAATAACATACAAGAAAGCGGGAATCAAATGAGAAAAGTCTGGTCGATCCATCATCCAGCAGAAGGAGGATTCTCTCGTTATATAACATGAGATTTTTAATTTCTCTTATCACCACTCGATGTATTTTCTAACCAGTTAAGAATCTGACTACCTCTTCTAGACTTAACTAATCTAGGAACAATAGCAAGTGTCACTACAGGGCTGTTATATATTTCGTGAGGATCGAGGGATGGAAAAGAAACAAGGTTATTTACTCGCTTACTTGTTAGAGTAAGAAAAGAACCCGAGATGTGATAGGAGGATGACTCATGCAAAGAATATAATGAAGTTTCTCACTAAGAAATATTACCTTAAAATCTACCCAATTTACTTTTTCAGAATATATGTCTAGAAACCAGCCTGAGCCGTGTTCTTAGGTTTTAAATGACTCATATGTCTAGGAGAGGTAGGAATTGCAATATTTTTTGTGGAAAAACCTTCGCTTTTTTAGAGTCTTTTGTCCCCATGGATTGCGCGTGCATAATCTTTTCATGATGGTCCCCTCTTCCTCCCCAGCATAGAATTTAAGTAGCCTCTAATGCAATGCATTTGGGCTCCTGCACGTCGAAGAAAGAGTATCCTTCCTGAACCCTAAAGTGGAAGTTCCCCAGAATAAGTATTAAATCTGCCCACTAGGACCTAATCTGTCATACCGTCTTCTTTAAGGAGCAGAAGCGACCCAAAAACAAGTTAAATTCTTCTATTGGTGAAATGGCATGTGAACGGTACTGGCATCACGACTAAAGAATCAAGAAGGGCTAAGTCAAAAAAAAAATCATTAATCGCTGGGGGTATCTGCAATCTCACGTACTAAAGTATAAGTCCTAAACCTGTGAAATTGTATTCTCGTGGGGAAGTGCTTTCGCTGAAGAGGTATGAAATAATCCGCACGATCTTGAGACAAATGAAATCAAATTTGTTAGCAGAAATGTCTAGAATGCAATTTTGAACTTAATAAAATGCGAGAAAAGGTAGGTCGATTGAAACACACTTGGGCCCCAATCTTTTCCATGTGTTCTTAGCCCTCTTCATCTGTCGATTTGGGAAATATTATAAGGAAAAGCTTGAGGGATGAAGATCTATAGGCAGGTATATAGGTGTACTAAATATGTTTCGAGAAAGAGAGTAGGGTATAAGTTCTCTAGTAAGCTATATGTCCTCATTTTAAAATTAGTAAAAATAAGAAACATAAAGCATTGGGCTATGCAGAAATATAATCACCCGGGAAAGCGCATTATGGCAGGCTTAGTTAGAACTTTTTTCGGTGATTGGTGAGCTCTGCTCCGGATCCCACTTTTCCACTTGCACCTGCTGACCGAGCTAACGTTGTATTCTCTTCTCCAAGATCACCAAGTATTGATCAAGGTTTTCCTTATACAGCAGATTCCCATCCAATAGAATCCCGATTTAACCTAGTATCCCCAACTTCTTATTATATCGAGGAACTATCAAATCAATCATATGAGAGATCTTCGTTTTTTCCACCAGATCAACCATATTCAGTAAGTAGCTCTGCCAAATCTACATTATCTCCACTAGCTAATCCCGGTCCACTTAACCTAGGACAACTTCTCTTTAAATCAAGACCACTTGACCTATCTTCTTTAGTATCTCCAGTATAACCTGTTATTTCAAGATCACTTAATACTGTTGAGGAATCAGATAACCCATTATCTGTTCCAGGAAGCCAAGTAACATCACTTCTTCTATCAAGTGAACCACTAAGTACATCAGTCTCAAATATTGCATAAACTGGGCCTCTATAAGGGGCTTACATAATGCTAGCTGTAATGTTACCCTTCATTAGAAGCTATGCCACTTTGAGTTCCCACTACCTTTCTCCAATTCCTGGGCCTGAATGTGCAGAAGAAAGAACCCCAAGGAGCTTTTAGCCCTCACTTCACTTCGGATTGATTACTCAACGTGGTTTGGCTACCAGAGGAAGCTACAATCTAGACTTGACAAGGGATATTAACTACCACTATTTAGCCGTCCTGGACCAGACTGACCCGCGAAGCTTAGAACAGACAAAACTGATTCCACCTTATCCAAATCGGAAGCTAATCCACCAGCTCCTTCCCAGGAATCTGAACTACTAGTACTTGTAGTCCATTCTGCCATTTCACGATCACCCGAAACTTTTTAACTTTCTCCAGCTGATGATCTAAGCGATGAGGGACCTAACACATAAGTTCCAAGGCACATAATAAACAAGAGTCCCTAAATCCAGAAGGAGCATCCAAAAAAGGAAGAGTACCTTTCACCCGATCTAGTACCACCAAAAAGTATAGTATAAACAGAGTCTCCAGAAGGAGCAGATGCACAAGCATACTCATATTCCCTACTAACCCAACTGTTGAGCTGGTGTTGTCGGTATATCCTGCAACTAGTGTTTGTTAGCTCTTGTGGATCCCAGTTGCTTTCATTTTGTTTGTAAAACATCACGAAGGGATCTAGGCCGCTGACCTGATGAATCTGTCTCTTGGTTTGACTTTTCTTCTGTATTTTTCTTGTTTAGCCATATCGATGATGGAAATAACGTATTTACGAGTGTGGATATCCAATTATATGCGCATTTTTCTTGTTTGGCCATATTGATGATAGAATACACTCTGGATGGTACTATATATAGACTCTAAAAGTTAAAGTCAATAATCTGGGAATCTACATTGGTGTCAATCTATCTATGTTAGTCGTCTTTTAAGCTTTGGCCTATAACAAGGAATTTTTATCTATCTTAATATCCTCGAAAGCTGCCCCTAAAGAGAGTAGAGGTAGAGGTGTAGGTGTAGGCTCAAGCGTATGATTTAAGGTGTTAGAGCATTGCTCGGTTGAACCCACCAAGCGTTGGTATGTCAAGTTTGGTTGTCATATTTTAGTGAAGCAAAACTCATTTAAGAGTCGCTTGATTTAAATGTACTAGAGTTAACTTCGTATAGTTTATATTGAAAGTATTAGGGTGAGACATTACAAGTATTGCGAAGACTTGAAGAAGTGAAGAAGTGCGGAGCTACAACGACAACATCATCCTTCCACTTGAGGTTAGTGATATTTGACTTGAACTGTTTCATTCCCTAATGTATCTTTCAAGTCGTGCATATTGAAAACATAAAACTGCGAAGCATGAACACTCTAGATAGACATAGTATTAAGGAATACAATATGAAGATTCTTGCTTCACCATTAAACTTTGTATATAAGACATCGACATAATCGTATGAATGCTATTGTGATTATGTATGGGTATGAGGTGAGGATATCATCTTAGGGAACAATGTTTACATGTGTTCTAAGGAAGTAAGTTCATGATATGTGTTGTGAACCGAAAAGGAAATCACCAGGCGTTATTGGGGATGTTCTTCATTGCATATCTTATGAACGACCAATATGTGTGATTAGTATAATCGCTCACGACTTGTTTGTGTTCTTGGTAAAACTATTCACATGTGGCCTGACTTATGTATTGGTATGACTTTTATTAGTGAAACCGATCTTATGTAATCACCTGGGGTATTGTAGATGGGGAAAAATGATTTGCTGGTTTTTACGGAATTGAAGAGTCGACCGTGTGGAGACTCATTGAACCGAGCGAAATGTTGAACCTCACACAGATGCACTGTAAGAAGGGAGTGCTTTAAGTTCGATAGATCAATATGTAAGACTCCAGCCTAAACCAAGAATAATGGCCGTTCCAGGGTCAATTCGGTCACACGAGATGATGGGTTGATCTGTAGGAGGAAATCTGAGAAATGCGTGAGATAAATGGTGATCTGAGATTGTAGGTGTGTTGTGATTTCAGCGTGAAAATGCTCTGAATGATTGAGTTTTACCTGATTGAGAGTGATTTCTATGAGTTCGTGTTGACGAAAGATTGTATGTATGAACTTTGATGAGAAATTGCTCGTTTAGGCGAATGTTCGAATTGTTCGAATCTTGTTCAATGTTGTTCCATGATGTTCTTTCAATCAGGATTCAGAGACATTTTATAATATCGGAATTGAAAAAACCATGTTCCCATGAAGTGTGACAGTTGATGGAATCAGAGAGTGGGAAAGTGGGAAATCGTGTTAAACCAATTACTCATCGTGCGGAGACTTGGTTAATTTTCCACCCACTACTTTGCTGATTCTTCCAACTGATTGCACGACTTTCTCACCTTCTCATCGTGGGTGAACACACGTGCCGTATACCGCCAGACCAAAACCCTAGTTAATATCCCCCCATTGTGACACGATTGAAATCTCGTGATTGTGGAGTCAGTTGCTGATTTTGTGGGACGATGAGTCCATGTAGTGCTGAGTTGAACACGTTTTAGCAAATGTTCTGAAACTAATGAATTAAATGTATGTATGCTGAGACGAGGTACCATTATAACCTAAAACGAGCAAACTTTTTTGCTGAATTTTCGAATATTGACAGTTGAACCAATATTCTTCGATCCGAGCAAATATTGCTAGTCTGAGTGAATATTGCTAATTTGAGTGAATATTGCCGGTTCGAGCAAATATTGCTCGTTTGATGAATTTATTGGTAGCATGACCGAATAAAATATTAATTTAATTTACTGACTGCTGGGTCGAGCAAAATAAATACTCCCTCCGTCCTAAATTATTAGTCCGCTTTGACTAAGTCAAGATATTAAGAAGACCGAAGAAGTGTACAAAACTATCCCTATTAAATGCTATGTTATTACTAAAATTAAAAGGTGTATATGGAGTCTATAAGAAATATACATATTTAGTAATTTTATAATTTATAGAAATGTTTAAATAAAAGATAAAAATAAAAATATTTATGGATTGATTTAGTAATTTTGTTTCCTATTGAGGAAGATATCATTTAAGACGTTTAAATAGAAGACAAAAATAAAAATATTTATGGATTGATTTAGTAGATCTGATTCTTATTTAGGGTGATATCATTTAAGATTTTTTTATTAGTTATATTTAAGAATAATTTTAAAATTATAAATATTGAAGGATATATTTGGGAGTTTGACTAAAAAATATGACTATAAACAGAAACTGACCAGTATTTTAGGACATACGAAAATAGAATATAGGACAGAAATTTTAGGACAGAGGGAGTAAAAATGTTAATCATGGAATCAACTTAAAATTATCAGAGTGTTTGAATCTGCTCAGAATCACGTTTCTGCAAAGCTCTGGATTCAAAACTCTAATTTTACCGAAATGATGATTTATTGTAAATCAATACAGAGTGACACAGGGACCGGCTACATGGGATGACGGGTTCACCATGTATCACCCAGATGCTCGAATGAGCAAAAATACCAAAGTCTCTTGAGGACCAGTTGGTGAAATAATGGTTAAATGCTGATTTAATCACTGAAATAATGCTAGTGTGAGCGACAAATAATAAAATCGGGTATTATGAAAATACAAAGGATCGACCAAGAGGTCATGAGACCGGCTCTTGGTGCGTGTGGGACCAGTGGATGGTCATTTGAGCAAACTTCCAATTGTTTGGAAAGAGTTTGAACCTAATATGAGCAGTTGAGCAAATTAGGTTAAAATCATTAAAACATGTGGGACCAGCTATTTTCAAGCCTCAGGGTCACCCTCGGTCGGTCAAGGGGATGTGCCCATGTCACCGTAACGTCTGTGTTTCAGTCCTGAGAATTTTGATATTTTCTGGTGCACGTTTGGGCAACATTTGGAGAAAATATGCAAAATCCATAGTTTTGCTGAAACTGGGAAAAATACATGAGATGAGGGAAAATAAATAAAATAGGGAATTGCAAGGTGTAGGACCGTCCACGACTAGGGCATGGCCGGTTGAAAAGCACGGTCCCACATATTTCCCAGTTTTATGTAATTTTATGTATTTTCTCTGATTTGAGGGAAATTCCATGAAACTGGAGAGTTTAGACAAAACTAGGAAATTTCCATAAGATGAGAGATAAAAATAAAATAAGGAATGGGAGTGTGGGACCAGCAAAGGCCAAGGCATGGTCGGCCGTCTATGGGCGCGAGTCCCAAGACTATCTTCCTAGTTTCATATAATTTTCATGATTTTAGGGAATTTTACATAAAATCAAAGGGATTTGTTGAAAACCAAGATATTTTATTGAAATCAGGGAGTTTTCATGAAATCATGAAACAAAACACCAAACAATAATAAAACAAGGGACATGTGGGACCGTCTAAGGCATGGCCGGCAGGCTAGAGCCCAGTCCCACAAGTTTTTTCCTAATTTTTTTTAATAATTTCTATGATTTTAGAGAAAATACATGAAATTAGGTAATTTTAGGGAAAATTCGTGAAATCAAGGAAATTTCAAAATTTGAGAGAAATAATAAAATAATGGGAAACATGAGGTGTGGGACCGGCCACGGCCAAGGCATGGCCGGCCGGCGGTCCCATGACACCTTTCTCTAATTTTATTATTTTTTGATAAAATCATGTGATTTAGATGAAAATATGAAACTAGGTAATTTTCATGATTTTAGAGAAAATTCATAAAATCATGGAATTTTCATAATTTGAGAGAAATAATAAAATAATGGGGAACGTGAGGTGTGGGACCGGCCACGGCCAAGGCATGACCGGCCGGCCGGCGTTCCCATGACACCTTTTCCTAATTTTACTATTTTTGATGAAATCATGTGATTCAGATAATTTCTTTGAAATAAAGAAAATTTGCTCGAACGAGAGGGTTTTCATGAGATCAGGAAAATAGTAAAAATATGATAAAATATAAAATTGGGCGCGAGACTGGTCACGGCATGACTGGCCAGCTGGTGAACCCAGTCCCCTGACGCTTTTACTAATATATTTTTTTTAATTATTTTTCCTCCCTATTTTGCATAGGTTCCTCGTTCGTTCATATTTTTTGAAATGCTCGTTCGTGCGTTCAAAATGCTGGTCTGTGCATTATTTGCTAATTACACTTGCACCATTTTTGTCAGGGCTTATTCGATGCCTGTTTCGTTGAATATTTATCACTAACCCGTGGTATTCTGCTGGGAAGAACCACGAATTGAAGTGACGAAATATAACGAAGAATCGTAGAATATTGCTGGATATTCAGACAATTAAAGATGGCTCGTAGAATATTGTTGGATATTCAGACGATTTCAGACAATTAATTGATGGCTCTATACTAAAAGGGCTTCATGTATAGGAGCATTAATCATCTGAGGGTTGAGCAATATGAACTTGCTGGAGTATCATATTCCTCTTGCATAGTCGGGGAAAACATGGTTGCATCCCGAAGACGTTGTCGCTCTATACTAGCAGGCATGATGTCTAGGAGTCGTCCAATATTTTGATTCTATACAGTATGAGATGTGACCTGGTCTCAGCTGGGAAACTGCACATCTGCATCTTCTCTAAGAGACTTTGTCCATCAGAGGTGGCATGAGATTTCATGCGTAGAGACATGAGTCTCAATACTCATCCGGTTGCCGGATCCGGAGTAATTACTGAAATTGCTCAGTATTCATGAGATGTGTCGTGGTCTCAGATGAGAGACTACACATCTACATGTACTCTGAGAGACAGCCTTCTCAGTAAGAGATTTGTGGCATGAGCTTTCATGCTTTAATCGACAGTCATGAGCCTCAATACTCATCCGGTTGCCGAATCTGGAGTATAGTTTTTTTACAATTCTACCCTTTGTCGAAAATCCATCATCTACATTAAGTCCCCCGCTTAGTGAGGAACAGTCATGTACCTCAGTCAGCATTGAATGGTGATTTTCCAGGCATAAATATAAATAAGTAATTGAACTTAGTTATAAGATAAGATATTACCGGATTTCGACTGAATGAGCAAACCACGATTTGAGCGGAAACCCCAGTGGCATAATAGGGCGTCATCCAGTGAACATAAATTGGTGTTGAACTTCTGATTCGATGGTGGAACCTTGGTTGGTTTAGGATTCACGGGCCGGGCCCAAAAGGAAATCCTTAAGGAATTAGGTTTTGGAAATAAAATTAGGTATAAAAGGAATTAAATCTCTCTTTCTTTTTTTTAACTTCTTTCCACACGACCAACCACCTTCATCATATTCCTCCCCTCTTCACGTCCGAGCATCAGGAGCAGCAGGAGAAAATCCCCGGAGCGCCACCCGTCCGACCGGAGCTAGCACCATCCGGCCAACTTCCGGCCGGCGCCGACCAGGTGCGTCCAATTTTTTTTATTTTTTTCTTTCTTTCAGAGTTGTTGATTTCATGAGTTTCTCATGCTTTCATCATGTTGAAATTTTATACATGTGTATATGTTAACGTGAGTTTTGCAGAAAAACCCTTATTTTATTAAACGTATGTTCGTTCAATCGTTAGTTTTGAAAACTAATAATAATCCCTGATTTAGGAGAGATTTTTATTTGAAAATAGACATGTGTCTAGTGATAATTTTTTTTATGAGCCTCCATGGGAAACAAAATCTTACGTTAAAAGGTGTGAGCTTTCACAAAACCGAAATAAACCTCGTTTTAGAAAATAACGCTCATACGAGGGAAAATAGGTTTTCTTCATATACATAAACTTATGTTCAGTGATAAAACTTCATGTATGAGCTTTCATGAGAATTAATATTTTATCACAAGAGGTGTGAGCTTTCACAAAACTAGCATAAACCTTCGTTTTTTTTTTTTAAAGAAAATACTAATACGAAGGAAAATAGATTTCTTTTAATGTACATATATGTAGCCGTGACATATAATGTGGGGATATGATGACATATTTTATTCACATGGATTTGTTCTCATTAGATAAATTTTTAAAAATTTCGTGAATAAATTGCACTAATCATCGTTTTGCAAAATCAAGACGTGGGTTTTGAGTAACCTCCGAAACTAGACAATTTATTTATGATGAAATAATGTCTCGTTGTAAACTTCAAAGTTTAGCTGAGTGAATGTTCACATTATGAAAATTATGTCTATGATTTTATGAGAAAATCATTTTTTATGAACTAATAAAGTTTCGTTCGTTACTGCAGGTTTCAAGAAACAAACTAATTTTGCGTGCTAACTCTCGTGGCGCAATCACTACTATTAGTGAAATTGAAAGAGGTGAGAGTTAAGAATTACTGTTTTTTAGATGTTGGAATTCCCGTTTGCATGAATCCATCATCTCGCCAAATTTGCATTCAGACGACTGAAAATAATTATTGTTGTGGATTTCACAGCTGCTTTGCAAGGATGTCTGATTCCCCAGCCAATTCCAGAGATGAAATGTGTGTAGATGATGACATCTCTAGAGAAGAAACATGTATGGATGAGACTTATGTTGGTGAAGAAAAATAAAACACCTGAAGTCAAAAATGTTCCAAACATAGATGACGCATTCTTTGAGGTTCGGGAGACTGAAAACCGTCTCAAGTCCCCAGTGTATCGTCTTTTGATTAATCCCCGAACAGTTACTCAAAAGAAACTGGTGACTCCCCGAGCTGCTATCCGGTTTTGTCTTCAACAAGGTCTCTTCCAAGCTTCAATGATTTAATTCAAGCTCTCTCGACGACCCTTAGAGAAGTTTTCTAAATGGTCAAGGCACATGCTGGGATTTCCTCGTGTTAGAGATATGTTGGATAGAGCACAAGTTACCAGGGCCATTCAGACTGATGGAGACTTATATATCTTTCATGATGCATGAGGTATTGTAGCTCTTCTTGCTCGCTGGTGCATCCCAACTCACGCGTCTATATGAAGCTGGGGAGAGTTCACTATTACCTTGGAAGATGTAGTTGCTTTATTGCAGCTTCCAATTACAGGTAATTTTCCTGAAGAACTTTGGACAGCGGAGGAGAAAGCGGTTTCCAAAACTTTAACAGCTGAGATGGAGAGAATTAACAAGGCTTCTGGCAAAGGTTGTTATGCTCATTGGTTGACACACTGGTGGCCACGAGATTCCCCTCTTGATGAACCCGACGGTATGTTGTCTATTGCTGCTTTCTTGTGCTTATGGCTGTCGAGGGAAGTATTTGAAG
The DNA here is from genome assembly GCA_023529315.1 of Papaver bracteatum. Taxonomy (NCBI): domain Eukaryota; kingdom Viridiplantae; phylum Streptophyta; class Magnoliopsida; order Ranunculales; family Papaveraceae; genus Papaver; species Papaver bracteatum. The sequence goes on from JAJJWX010002186.1 coordinate 266,382, forward strand.
ACCCTGGAACCTTGTTGAAGCCGTTTGCAATCCCTTTTGCTATTAAGATGGCTCAAGGTGAAAAACTTCCACTAGGTAGCTTATTCCTGGGATCTTTGTATTCTAACCTGGATTATTTAGTTATATACTCCAGTGTTTCGAACGGCTTCATGAAGATTGAATGCTACGCCAATACGATGTTTATCCAAGCTCTGATGAGGGAACATTTCGAAAATTATGTGCCTATTCCCCATAGTATATTGCAAGGTCCCAACTCTGTTGATTCTAGACGTATTTTCCATGAGAAAGACAACACTAGGATTATACGCTGGTCTATAAAGCATATCTAGTCAAAAACATGCTTAATTGATGTATTAGATGATGATTCTGAGTTCAACTTCCATCCTTGGGTGGTGATTCCTCCTTATATTTCTCAATTGACGACTTTCAATACTGGAGAAAGTAAGTATTTGAAATCCGGTGATGATTTAAGCGATGGCGAAAGATCTTTCGTGCTGAGTTGCACTCCCGATCATCTATTATCAGCTACATATGGAGATTTTTCGGTGGAGGAGTATAACATTGATTGCACCCAGTTTGTTTATGCTTGAGAATCTTCTCTTCTGATATAAGATTCACACAAACTAGTTCAAGGTTTTGACATGGATCTTTAGACCGTTGTTAGATCTAAAGATGATCTTGTGATAATCCATTGTTAACAGACTCCGTTCTGTGTATGATTGATCCCAAGAGATTCAAATAGTTGTGTGTAGGTGTTTATTGAAGATCAAAGAAGATTTGAAAACAAAGAATATATTGAAGATTTCTAACTTGGCTTTTATAATCTTTGGTGTGCACAATACTTGTTTGGGAAAAAGAGGATCCAATTAATAATTATTTTATCATTGCGGTAGATTGGATTGATTAATTGAGGATGATCGGCATCAACACATATCACTTGGTTGAAGAGTGTTGTTGGATTAATCTTAACGATTGCCTTTGGGTGATTGAACATAAGATAGATCTTGGAACCTGGCAAAGGAGTTTATGTTAAGATAAACAAGGGAACCTTTGAACAACTCATATCACTTGGTTGAAGAAAGTTGATACCAAACGGATTTGTTGTTCATTTACTGTTTGGAATACGAACCAAAGGAATTGGTCCAAGTACGTAACTTGTTTACAGGTTGGAGGCGTGGGAATACAAACGGAACTAGGTGAACTATAGGTTTAGTTGCTTGTTCTCAACTATACGAAGTTGTCTTATTTTGTATAACAAGTTAATCTTGAGAGTATTCAATTCTGGACTAGGTCCCGGGGTTTTTCTGCATTTACGGTTTCCTCGTTAACAAAATCTTGCTGTGTCATTTACTTTATATTTCTGCATTATAATTGTTCTATTATAATTAAAGTAAATTGCACAAATGTTAATTCCTATTTACTTGATACGTGAATCCTACTGAGTTTGGTTAAGTCCGAACCTTTGTATCAAGTAAACACACTTTGTTGTTGTATTGTCTCGATCTCATATCCATAGACGAACACACAAAGTTTAAACTGATTTGTTGTATTGTCTCGACTCAGTCCATAGACAATCACTTTTGGGGAAAGGACTTATAGGAAGGAAAAGTTATAGCTTGAGGTATATTTGGTGTAGGTACCGAATATTGCAAGATATTAGCTTACGAACATCGTAATAAATATAAGAGGAAAGAATCGCAAAATAATACGATGATAGAAGAAACACAGGATAAGAATGGAAAGTTTGCGAGTATAAAATAAGCTTGAGATCATAAGTTACGATGCTTCGCAGGTTATTATAGTTGTAAATATTTCACTATAAATAGTAGTTCAAATGTTAAATTCGAGAGGTTCTTTTAGTGAGTGTTAGAAAATATCTTAGGAAAGAGAATAGAGAAATTTGTAACTATTCTAGTTCCATTTAGATACTTCTTTGTAATCAATTGAGAGCATTAATAAAAAATTGTCATTCATCATCAAGAACTTCTTAAGTTTTACAAATTCTACTGAGGGTGTAGTTGTAGGTTAATCTGTAACTACATAATTGGCGCTAGAAGGAGGGGTTAATTAAAGAATTTTACATCAGAGAAATGGTTAGGAGAAGGAATATATCAGAGCCATTGACTGCAGTAAGAAGAAGTGCAAGACTCGTTGGTGGAGAAGAAAACATAACAGGAGAGCCTAGTAGGAGGAGGAGTAATCGAAGAAATCAAACTCAACAAACGGCAATGCAAGGAAGAGCAATAGATCATGATCGAGTAAGCATACACACTTGGAGAACTGATACACCAGCAGAAGCATATGGAGAACCACAAATTAGAGAAAATGGGAGATTGATGGGAGGAGAAATTCATGAAAGAGAAATGGAGATATTAGAAACATTGAGACAAGAAATTCAAGAAGAACGAAGGTTTGAAGCTGAAGAACGCGCAAATTTAACAAGACAAAATCAAGAATTGAGGAGGGAAAATGAGATGTTACAAAGGAGGAGATCTCAAAGTATTGCAAGATAAAATATTAGACCAGAAAGAGAAGAACGAAATTCACCAACAATCAATAGTGAAAGTACTATGCAAGGACAAGCACAGAATCAGGTTGAAAGAAATCGAGAGAGACGCTTCATTCTGATACCAAACAATGGGAAAAACGTAGAAAATTTACAAACAGAACCATTTCCAAGAGAAAATAACCAGAATGGCGGAGAAGATAGGGAGGAAGAGCAACAACTCATGGAAGAAATTGAGAGACAACAAGCAGTACATCAAAACAATTACAAGGATGGAGTAAGAAGACGTGAAGAGGCTCGCAATAATCAAAATCTTGAATATGATAGAATTCAGAGAAGAACTGGAAATCAACAAACAGAAATAACAAGAAATGAACCAAATCTTCGAATCAGAATTCAGGCAAATCAAGGAGAGATAAATCACAAAAGGAGGAGAGATGAAGAAGAAGAAATTCCTGATATTCGCATGAGAAGGATGAGGAGAACAGAAATGGAAGAACAAGAATTTCAAGATGCTATGCAACAGTACAATTGTGATAATCTGGAGAGAAGATATCTGCAAAATTGTACAAATGGAAACATTAATGAAGAATATAATAGAATGCAAAGGATCGCAAGAGAAGAAATACAAGAACGTAGAAGAAGAGAGGCTGCGTTAAAGAAACCAATGGAGGAGAATTCTGAAGCAAATGCACGAATCTTTCGAGAATTAACGGAAATGAGAGGAATGATAAGCAGTAGAGGATGAGGAGATAGAAGGCAATTAGATGAAGTAATAGAAGAAGATGTGAGGACTCCTTTTTCTAGAGAGGTACAATTGGGAGGGATTCCACTAAAGTGCAATCTTCCTACGTTAACCAGCATCTTTGACGGGACTTCATGTGCTATTCAGCACATTAAAGCATATGTAAGATGCATGCTACAATGGGAGAATCACGATGATGTATTATGCAAATACTTCGCATTAAGTTTAACAGGAGAAGCTCTAAAATGGTTCGAAGGACTTCCCAAGAACACTATTACATCATTTAATCATTTACAAGTAACTTTATTAGGAGCATATATCACGAATCATTCCTCGCGACTTGGTATTGAAGATGTGTTTGGTTTAAAACAAAGAATTGGTGAAAGTTTGAAGCATTTGGTAAGAAGATGGAAAACTATGTGCAGTGATATGGCAGGGCGTGTGGATGAGAGATACCTGATTTTGTCTTTCATAAATGTGATGTTCGCAACTGAACAGTTATATGTTCAAATCTTCAGAAGAAAGAATTCAATTATGATGACAGAATTACGAGAATTACAAGAGAAGTATATTACATTAGAAGAAAAGCAAAACAATATGGAGTCATATCCAGTGGAAAACACCAACAATCAAGATACAGGAGCAAACTTACTTCCTAAAATAATCAATGTCGTAGCAGGTACTTCGCAAACATCCTCGCAAACATCTTCGCAGATATCAGAAGAGAAGAAAATCAACAATAGCCAACCAAAAATGGTAGCAAAGGGTAGTAAAGATCAAGAAGAGTATGATAGAGAAAGGAATTCCTACAGCCGAGGAGGAAATAACCAGATCCCAAGTTTAGATCAGCAGCAAGAAAATTATGGGGGACAAAGGCAGAATTATTTTGGACAAGGGAATCATAGACAAAATTATAAAAATGGTCAAGGAGGTCAAAGAATGATAAGAGAAGAAATAAAGATGCCACATTTGAATACAAGTGTAGAAAAGATATGGCAGGCAATTATCTTGATGGAGCATATACCAACTCCATGGAATATGGGAAAAGAACCACCAATGGGTCCAAGAAGTCATGAATTTTGCTCGTACCATCATTTTCATGGACATTCTACAAATAATTGCAATAATATCAAGAAGATTATCTTGCGAATGATTGATCAAGGTAAACTGGATCACTTTTTACTCAAGCAAGCACAGTCGCAACAATTACCACAAGCTCCAGTGATAATTCGCAGAGAGAACACAATACAAGAAAAGGGAAAGGAAACATTACACATAGAAGTAGGGCCAAAAGCAAGGAATGTTTTCTGCAATTCTATCGTTCACTCATATAAAACCATAGAGGATTTTCATGATAATGTGTTAAGCAGGGTATATGCGAGAGATGGTGAAGGAAAGGAAATAATGAGCATCGCAAAAACTTCACGACTGGAAGATTGGCAAAAGCGTGAAATTTCTTTTGAAGCCACAGAAATTCCAGAAGGTTGTGAAATACATGATAATCCATTGTTAGTGAGATTAGCAGTTTGTATGAATATGGAAGAAAGTGAAGATGATGCGAACGAAGAATCATTTGATCTTAACAGGATCTTGATTGATACAGGAAGTTCTGTCAATATTCTCTTACATCTTGCTTACAAAACCATGGGGGAAAAGACGAAGATCTAATACCTTCTACATACAGGATTTATGGTTTTAATGGAACTGCTAATAAGCCCAAAGGAGAAGTAAGCATGCGAATTCCCTTAAGTGGGATGCAAACTGAAATTCTGTTTTGCGTTGTTGATATCGAATCACCGTACAATGCTTTGATAGGAAGACCTTGGCTTCATGGAATTCTGGGCGTAGCTTCAACTCTACATCAATGCATAAAATTTCCTCATCTGAAGGGTGTTGGAGTCATCAACGGTGATTGGGTTGAAGGGAAGAAATGTTACGATACAGAAGTAGAAGTTTGCGAAGGAAAAACAACTGAAAAGGAAAGCTGGAGAAAAAGAGCAAAGGCTGTGAAAAGAAGTGAAAATTTAATGGCTGAGGATTAAGACGTGAAAGAATAAAGTTACAACATTAATCATACATGAAATTTATGATGATAGAAAAGGGATGTGGTTTGTGAAGAAAAGAGAATGAAGTAAAAAGGTAATGAAACAAGAAGGTAATCATATATTTTCTTATTGATATTGTTCGCAAAACAAGAAATTGGAACAACGTATTTCGCAACATAAAATATTTTTCACGAATTAAAACAATTTATTGCGAGTGGATTTCATCGAAGAAAGACGCAAAAGTTTATTTGCGAATAAAAGATCGCAATCTGTGATCATCTTTCAAAAAAGAAAGGAAGCCGCAGAAATATTACACAGGCAAACCTTTGTGGCGTACACCCTAGTTCGCGAAGCAACATTTCGCAAGAGGTAAAATCCTAAAGTGCGTCATTTAACGGGGTACCTATAAGCATGGCTCAGGGAAACCGGAACACCACCAAGGAACCTGAGTACATGGAACATTACGGGGTACATAACCCAAAAGCGGGGTACCTATCCGGGTTAGACACCTTAGATTTTCAACCTAATCTTGCGATGTACCATGATTTAGGTTAGGCGACTAAGGAATACTGTCTTTCTCAAGAAGTGCAGAAAACGATCAAGGCGCCGAGGTACACGGTTGAGTCAAGAATGCCGGGTGGGCTTGAAGCACATCTTCCATTCTTGACAAGTCTTGGCAAATGATGCACTTGGCCCAAAGATACCCCATAGGGTGCAACCTCGTAACTATAATCCCTATATGCAAAAAGGATAAGAGGTTGCGATCAAAAGCTGGTTGTTTGCAGAACCGGATGGGAAGAGCTAACCTTGTATGGTCGATGTACGCTTCCTTGAAGGGGCAACCAAGGGGAAGATAAAGGGCAGCACCCTCCATTAGGGAGCTGATACGTTCTATAAGACACAAATGTCATGAGGCTTTTGTTCGCAAGAACATAAAGGCTTGTCATATTTGTGCAACAATTATATTTCTGCAAAGTTACAAATAATAAAAAAAAAAAGACGCACACAGAATTACATACAATAAAGTTAAGATGAGATCAATGGGTTATTACATGAAAGTGTGATAACGTCCTGCGGTTTCATCGCAAGACGATAATGTCACGAGGTTGTATATTCGCAAGAATGTTCAGACTTGTCATATTATCGCAAGAACAAATATATTATCACAAAAGAGGTGGCAAAATAAGACCTTTACTTAGGAAGGCATGATAAGACCACAGCAACCAAGGAAATCAATTATATTGGAGATTCTTTATATTTCCAACAACGAAATATATCAACTCGATCAAGAGTTCTTTATATATTCGCAATAAAGGGCGGATATTTCATGTTACGAGGATTGGATATTTCTTATACTTCTTCAAAGATCGAATACTTCTTATATTTCTCATATTCCACAATCAAAGGTTAAATACTTCTTGTATTTCTTATATTTCCTATACTTCGCAATCAAGGGGTAAATATTTTTTGATGCTTCGTATATTTTATATACTTCTTATACTTCTTCAAGGATATTACATAATACTTCTTCAAGGATGTTTTATAATTCAAGGAGGATTCATAATTCTTATACTTCAAGGGGAAGATTTCATATTTAGTTCGCAAAAACTTGAAGCTTCGCAACTTAAACTGAGGCAGATATTCTAGATACTTAAAATAAGAACTGATCACCTGCAGAGCAATAATAAGGGGGAAAGGAATACTAACTGATCAAAATATATTATTTCTCTCCATATGATCAAGTCATGCAAACAGAGGGAAGCATTCAGTTAAACATCAACTCATCATCAAAAAATTAAAACATTGGTACTAATTAAGTTTCAAAAGGAAATTGTTGATTGATTAAAAGTGCAGGAAAGAAGAAAATATTGTACTCAAGTAAACAAGACAAAAGAACTGAAGAAAATATACAAAAAGGAATAAAACTATTTTTAAGATGATTTATCTTCATCAAAATGATCTTCTTTTTCTTCTTCGGAGATATCATCTTAAGCTTCACTATCAGAAATTTCCAAATATGGGGTATCATTGGGAATTTCTTCAGAAAGGAGCGTCTGATACTTCTTGAGAGGAATTTGGTTGTCTTCACAAATCTTGCGAGTCATCTTAGCTCGGAAACGTTTGATATATAAACTATGATTGTCCCGAGAGATTTTAAGTTGAGATTTTAAATCAGAAATCTTCTGGTTACGCGCGGCAAGAATAGTTTTCAGATCATCATTCATCTTCGCATAATTTTCTGCAGTAACTACAGGATAAGAGAATAAAAAGTAAGGGAAGAAATTAAGGAATTGGTTAACAAATTACGGAGTTAAAGTAATCATAGTACACGAACTTACCTTCTAATTGCTTCTTATCATTATGAAGAGAAGTATTTTCAAGCTTTAATTGATTATTCTCCTCAAGAAGGGAAGAACCTCGAGATGCGATACTCGCAGATTGTGGGTTATCTTCGCAACGGGAATTTAATTCCGCATTATCAATATTCAGATCCTCTATTTGCTGACGAAGTTTTGAATTCTCAACTTCCAACTTCTTACAACGGCTTAAAGTTTTCTTCTCAGCAATGGAATGACGTCTTTCCCAATCTGAAGCAGCTGCACAGCTGACCCTCCCAACCTGAACAAATAAAAAGGATTAAAAATCAATGAAAATAAAGGAAAATAAACAAGGAATAGAAAAGAAATTTACCATACTCCCCAAAGCGTATAATTTAGCAGGAGATACGAATCTTGAAATTCCATTAAGAGAATTATTGTTGAGTACAGTGGGAACTTTGCAAGCCTTCGCAATAAGTTTACGAGCATTCGTAGTAGGAGAGTTTCCTAACCCACGAGAAGAGTGGAGAAAAGCCTCAGAAACTTGAATCATTGCAGACTCAAAAGTTTCCGCATTGATATAGTCTTCATCTTCTTCATCATTGTCATCATCATGTCCCCTATCAGAAATAGTATCAGAATTGGAGCTAAGACTCTTCTCAGGAAATTTATCATCTTCATCACTTTGTTCTCCGTCGAAATTCTTGCTAGAGGAAATCACGTTGGAGTAAGTACTGGCTGGGAGTTTCTTCCTCTTCTTTGCAGAAACCATATCCTCAAGCTTTCTCTTTCCTTTGCGAAGAGTATTTTCTTCATTATCAGAAGATTTGGTGTTCTTCGCAGAACGAAGCGTTCTCTGTCTCACATATAGCACTTCAGAAGAAGTTGAGTTCTTATCTTTACTCGCAACGGTCCCAGGAAAATCAGGAAGAGTCTATAAATTCAAATAAGGATAAGAAACAGAGGCAACAATATATTGTTTAGAATACATATAAAATTGTTTCTTACCTCATTTGAAAACAAGTTGAAAAATAACAAGAAGATAATGGGATGGAGATACATACATCTTTATCTTTGTTAGGCCAAGAAAAGACCCAAGGTTGATAGTTACGATCACGAAGGTTCGCAGGAAGATCTATTATCCCAGAAATGTAAGAACCCGATAATGCTAGAGGGTAATTATACCAATCTTCATCATGAGAACGGTGAGGGGTTTTATTATTTCCCGAGGCATAATCAATATCGTGCATAAGAAGATCATCTTCTGCGGTATTATCTTTACGATGAAGACGAACACCCCAACGTTTATCTTCTTTCTTCGCAGGAATTAATGTATAATTTTTGAAGAAGTTCTCGACTGTATAATTTGCAGCAACAATTTCCACATCTCTAAATGCAGGTTTCCTAAGATCAATCGGATATAAAGATGTTCCAGTAGCAGCGCGAGTTGCGAATTCAACCAGAATGCGAATGCAATCACCAGTCAATTGATAAATGGCTCGTGAGAAATTTGGATGGGAGATAATTTCATAGAATAAAGGAAGATTGACATCATAAATAGGAAGAGGAAGACCTGCGAGGATTTGGCCTCGTGAGACTAAAACTTTCCGATCATCCCAATGGAGATCAGTAAAGAGTTCTATACAGAGAGAGGACTTATTATCATGACCATCAATTTCAAAAAGGACGAGATCTCTATCAGCAAACTCTGCATTAAGTTGTTCTATAGTTTTCTTCTTTGGAGCCATTGGATGAAAGATAGAAAAACAGAGAGGAAAAGAAGTGAAAGGGATAAGAAATCGTAATAGAAGAAAAAAGAAAGAAATTGCAGAGGCAGGTATGATAAAGAAGATGAATAGAATAAAAGAATAAAAAGAAGAATTAAAGATAGTACTTATAAAGAAGGGAGAGTTTGATGAAAGTAAAAATTCATCAATGCGATTAGACGTGAACGGTTGAGAAGGAAGGTTACGAAACAACGTGTCAAAAATTTAATGAAAGAGGAAAATACGTGTTGCGAATCTAACAGGTGATAATAACTATATTAAATTTACAAGAATAGAGGTTCTCATGACATTTCTTCTTCACAGAACTGACATGAGAAGAGGCAAGATGTAGGTACCGAATATTTCAAGATATTAGCTTACGAACATCGTAATAAATATAAGAGGAAATAATCGCAAAATAATATGATGATAGAAGAAACGCGGGAGAAGAATGGAAAGTTTGCTAGTATAAAATAAGCTTGCGATCATAAGTTACGATGCTTTGCAGGTTATTACAGTTGTAAAGATTTCACTATAAATAGTAGTTCAAATGTTAAATTCGAGAGGTTCTTTTAGTGAGTGTTATAAAATATCTTAGGAAAGAGAATAGAGAAAGTTGTAACTATTCTAGTTCCATTTAGATACTTCTTTGTAATAAATTGAGAGCATTAATAATAAAATTGTCATTCATCATCAAGAACTTCTTAAGTTTTACAAATTCTACTGAGGGTGTAGTTGTAGGTTAATCTGCAACTACATTTTGGGTACCCTCACCTTTTCAATTGGTATCAGAGCAGTAAAACACTAAAAGATCTAACAATCTTTGTTTGGTGCGATCCATCCTATAAAAATTGAGTCTGGTTAATGATTCAATTAACGTATTGGTAGGATTTGACTACTTCAGGAGTTTGTGGTGGATATCACTTATGAAGTATGTAATACTTTTATTCCTAAACCTGTTAGGAATGATGCATATGTATGTCGTGAATGACTTACATAATCCTTTCATAGGATTGTCTATCATTATGATAAATAATAATTCAATGGTTAACGAGACAGATAGTATCTTGAAGATGCATAAGATTCTACTTAAGATTTTTATGAACCTAGGCTATTATGTTCTTGCGAAATCTAGAATCTTAAATATACTTTGGATAGCCTATCAAAGTATATTTGTTTACATTTTCAGATCAAAGACTGTAAATGTTTCACCGTCTTGGGTGCGATTTTGGAAAAGATGTAATCCTATAAGGATTAAATTTTTAGTTTATAATTCTATTAACTATGGATTGCTTCATGCACATCACAACTTTTTTAATGAAGCAAGTGATCTTTTAAAATTCAGGGATTATGATTCAAGTGGTATTTTTAACAAATATCGTATTTTGTTCAAACATGTATCTGTATACTCTATAAAATTCTTGAGTAAGTTTCAAGTAATATTATCAATCTTTGGTAATAAAAGAGTAAACAGATTTTTGGATAAAAATATGGAATCAATTCAAAATAAAGATCCAGTCCATGAAAAATCGGTTTTCCAAAAGAAAGACCCAGATACAAAATCAGATTTATTTTCTCACAAGTCACGGTTTCCAATTTGCTAGTATTTCCTAAAACTAGATGTTTCCAGTTTTGGATCTCATGTCTTCCTATAAAAGATGATCTCTTATTATGTGCTCGAACATATTGGAGAAGACTGATAAAAACCGAAACTAGGGTTTTTCATATTTTCGGAAATATGGGAAAGAGGAAATCAAGGACTAAGTCCACTGATAAACGGGCTAGAATCGATAAAGTTGATAGGATTAGATTTTTGAACATCATTGATAACAAGCATGAGTTTGCTCGTTTTGTTGATAGCTCGTGCTTTAAAAGGTATGAAACTCTCAAATGGTTAGAATTTACTGCGGAAAAAAGGTTTGATCCTGAAGTCCGAAATCAGGACTATGTGAACTTTGTCCAAAATCAGAACTGGGGAAATATTTTTAATTTTGAAGAATATTCTCCTGATTTGGAAAGAGTTTTCTATGCCAATATGCACAATATTGATCTCAAAAGACTCAATTTTGTGACACTTGTTGGTCGAGGAATCTATTACATTAATGTTTAACAATTTCAAGGGCTATTAAGTACAATGTGGAATGTAGTCACCTGATTACTGGAGTTGAAATTGAACACGATAACATTTCAACATGCATCATTGGAAAGAAGGCTATTTGGGAAAATGATAGATTACCGACAAAGGACATACCCTTTCATCTGAGGGTTTTTGGAAAACTTGCACTAGCAACCATTTTTGCAAGTACAAGAGACAAATCAGTTTGGGACAAATCGTTTGCTGAATTTGTCTATTTTCTGTTAAAAGAAGACTCCCAGATAGATATATGTGGTATAATTGTCAGCCAAATGATAAAGATTTCAGATTTTATCTCGTCTTCTGGAATCAAGAGACATCTCGGGTTTCCGTGGATAATCACCAGAATTTGTGAGACTACTTGGTAAGATAACTCTTCAGAGATGAAAAGAGTCAGTACAGTAACTGATAAGGTTATAAGACAAATGTTAGGAGGTCAGGGCTCCAAGGATATGGTTAAGATAATTCCATCTATTTTTTTCAAGAAGTCTCTTGGTATGCAGCTTGAAAAATTTGGTAAACAACTTGAATGTTTTCAAAAACAAATGGCATTTGCTGCCAGGAATAATTCATAAACTCATAAAGGAATTCTAAACATTGAATCCGAGTTCTGGAATATTGAATCAAAAATTGAAGAAAAACATCAAAAAGCTCTTGAAGAGCAAACAAATGAAGTTTGAGTTTATGTTTCTCTGTGAAGAATAAGAGTAGACTTTAGTTTAGATTTACTTCAGTTTTTGTTTAAAGTATAAAACTATCTTGTTCCAATGAATAAAGTTATTTGATTTATAATTTTTCTTGTGATAGTTTTTGATTTACATAGCTGGTACTTTAATGCTTTATTTATTTTCTATGTATGTGTATGAGATATTTGATTTCGGTTTTATTACCTTTATATTCGATCTCATAATATATTTTGAACCCTTATGGTTTGGGTGACTTTTAGATTTAGCAGGATTAAGTTCTAGCCCAAGTTGGTAGGATTTATCAAAGGATCATGAGGGATTCATGTAGATACAATATGTGAAAAAATATGTTGAATCGGTTTTGGTTTAGCATAAAAGCATATGTGTTTCGACGGTTTTTAACTTTTTCTTGCAATTGTTAAAACCGATTTTCAACCTTTCTCTGGTAAAGGTTGGTTGTTTTTATTCTTTTGTTTTTGGCATGAGAATGACAACATGATGGTATTTCGATATCAATTCTCCCGGAAGAAGAAATCGATGGAATCATATTTGGAGAAGTTGGATGTGAAATTGAGGTAACAATCTTGTTAGTTAATTGTTTTCCTGTTTTAAGAAAAGCCTATTTTCATTTGATATATATATTGCTTTTGCTTAAAAGAAATTGTTGGTACAATTGATGTGTTTATTCCATTATGAATGTATGGATGTGTGTGTGACTCAATTGTTTCCGGTTAAGTAAAACTTTAGTTATCTTGCTTTGTTATGTGATATCAATAGTTTAGTCTTACAAAATTTGGTGCAATTGCGGTGCTTTTCATGTCTATGTTAATTTAATTTCTTCTAGTTAAGTAAAACAATTGTTATTTTGCTTTATTGTGTAGTATCAATTGTTTAAGCTTACAAAATTTCAGTGTAATAGTGAAACTTTGGTTTATATATGTTGTTTCTATTGTATCCAGTTGAGGTGAATAATTATGCAAGTTGATTTATTGGTTTATATGAATTATTTATGGCCTAACGAATGAATATGTTGACGGGGCGAGTTGTTTAGTCCAATTCGATTCCGAATAAGCTAAGCTAAGTTAATTCTGATCTTAGTTAGACTTATCAAAGTGGAGGTTTCGGTTATTCAAGTCTAGCCGAAAGCCTAAACAAGGAAATGCTAGTTAACTAACCTAGTATTTGGCTTGTTTGAAATCTAAAGGTCTAAGTTATATGGATAATTAGAACCTGATGAGAAAAATGAAGTTTATCTTTGTTTTGGTCTTATCGAATGAAGCGGTTGTATTTATACAATCGGTTTAGCAAAGGGACTAAGTTGATTAGTTAATTTTTGGTTTGCTAAACTAGTTGAAAAAATTGCTTCGGGAAATTATTTCCATAATAACATATTAAAACGTAATTACTTGTAGTTTCGGTTTTGATATTGGTTATCAAAAATGGTGTGTAAAACCCTCGTGCTTGACTCAACAGGTTGCAAGTCTATTTTGAGATTTGTAATATCCTTTTCATGTTGTCCTTTATTTTTTCACTTATTTGTCATTTTTGTGACAAAAAGGGGGAGAAATTATGGAGTAAACAAGTGATACTGGTATCAATTTATGGTTGATTGGTGTCACTAGGGAAGAGGACAATGGTGATTGAATGTTTATCTAATGAATGAGTAAAAGCATATACTAAGGGGGAGTAACATATCATATAAATGGGATAACAAAGATGCGCGGATTTAAAATCTACCTAGCTCACCTTTAGGGGGGAGTATAAGCTTTGTTATTATAGTGCAGCTGCTGCATTTTTGAGGATTGAATGAAAGCAGGTTATGTGTTGTGGATTCGGGAATCAAGCGTATGTGTAATAAATTCTTGTAATTTTTTTATCCATATGATTGTAAGAGTTTTGTCACTAAAAGTGACAAAGGGGGAGATTGTTAGAGCATTGCTTAGTTGAACCCACCAAGCGTTGGTATGTCAAGTTTGGTTGTCATATTTTAGTAAAGCAAAACTCATTTAAGAGTCGCTTGATTTAAATGTACTAGAGTCAACTTCGTATAGGTTAGCTTGAAAGTATTAGGGTGAGACATTACAAGTATTGCGAAGACTTGAAGAAGTGCGGAGCTATAACGACAACACCATCCTTCCACTTGAGGTTAGTGATATTTGACTTGAACTGTTTCATTCCCTAACATATCTTTCAAGTCGTGCATATTGAAAATATAAAACTGCAAAGCATGAACACTCTAGATAGACATAATATTAAGGAATACAATATGAAGTTTCTTGCTTAACCATTAAACTTTGTATATAATACATCGGCATAATCGTATGAATGCTATTGTGATTATGTATGGGTATGAGGTGAGGATTTCATCCTAGGGAAAAATGTTTACATGTGTTCTAAGGAAGTAAGTTCATGATATGTGTTGTGAACCGAAAAGGAAATCACCCGGCGTTGTTGGGGTTGTTCTTCATTGCATATCTTATGAACGACCAATATGTGTGATTAGTATAACCGCTCACGACTTGTTTGCGTTCTTGGTAAAACTATTCACATGAGGCCTGACTTATGTATTGGTATGACTTTTATTAGTGAAACCGATCTTAAGTAATCACCTGGGGTATGATTGGGTTGTGTATGTCTGAACTTATTAATGGGAAGAGGGGAACCGATCCTAGTAAGAGGTGCAGTGCATCACAAGGGGAACCGATCCTTGTATGAGGTGCAGCAAGGTTTATGGAAGAAAGGGAACCGATCCTATGAACATGTGCAACACGTTTTTGGGAAGGGGGAAACGATCCTATGGACATGTGCAGTGCATACAAGTTAGATACCAAATATATGTGGGGAACCGATCCTAGTACCTAGTCAGCCGTATCTTTGGTAAGCTAGTGTAACTATTCACAGTACTCACATGGAGGTAGAACCGAAACTTGTTTTGGTAGAACCGTAAACCCATGAGTTGTGATTGAGTGGTACTTAATCAATTACGTAGTTCGTGAAAGTCATATGAACCAATTCTAAACTTGTTTGGAAGTGTGGTAAATCGGTTTCAAGTGAGCAAGCATGGAAAAGACTTGCAAGAGTAAGATCTCGTCACTCTTCGTACACGGTGCATTAATTCTTGTCTATAAATACTTTGAGTTTGCATTTCTAGCAAACTAATCATGCGTAACCTAGACTTACTCTTTTGTATTTGTTACTGGTGAAGCCGCCTATCGGAGAGGAGAGTAATCTAATTAGGTGAAATCTCTTACGGTCGCTCAATTTAAAGTCTTCTTTGGGATTGAGAAGCTCTAGTGCGACCCTTTGGTGGGAAACTAGATATTGCGGTTTATTTTTTGTTTTCGTATTGATTTGATTGACTAACGGTGGTTGAACTTTGATTGCATCTAGTTTTTTTTTATGATGGAGAATCTTCTCTTCTGATATAAGATTCACTCAAACTAGTTCAAGGTTTCGACATAGATCTTTATACTGTTGTTAGATCTAAAGACGATCTTGTGATAATCCATTGTTAACAGACTCCGTTCTATGTGTGATTGATCACAAAAGATTCAAGTAGTTGTGTGTAGGTGTTTATTGAAGATTCTAAGAAGATTTGAAGACAAAGAAGATATTGAAGATTTCTAACTTGGCTTTTACAATCTTTGGTGTGCACAATACTTGTTTGGGAAAAAAAAGGATCCAATTAATAATCGGTTGATCCTTGTGTTATATCGTATTGATTAATTGATGAAGATCGGCATCAACACATATCACTTGGTTAAAGAGTGTTGTTGGCTTAATCTTAACGACTGCCTTTGGGTGATTGAACATAAGATAGATCTTGGAACCTGTCAAAGGAGTTTATGTTAAGATAAACAAGGGAACCTTTGCGCAACTCATATCACTTGGTTGAAGAGAGTTGATACAAAACAGATTTGTTGTTCCTTTACTGTTTGGAATACAAACCAAAGGAATTGGTTCAAGTACGTGACTTATTTACAGGTTGGAGGCGTGGAAATACAGACGGAACTAGGTGAACTATATAGGTTTAGTTGATTGGTATCAACTATACGAAGTTGTCTTATTTTGTATAGCGGCTTAATCCTGAGAGTATTCAATTCTGGACTAGGTCCCGGGGTTTTTCTGCATTTGCGGTTACCTTGTTAACAAAATCTTGCTGTGTCATTTACTTTATATTTCCGCATTATAATAGTTCTATTATAATTAAAGTAAATTTCACAAACGTTAATTCCTATTTACTTGATACGTGAATCCTATTGAGTTTGGTTAAGTCCGAACCATTGTATCAAGTAAACACACTTTGTTGTTGTATTGTCTCGATCTCATATCCATAGACGATCACACAAAGTGTGAACCGATTTGTTGTACTGTCTCGACTCAGTCCATAGACAATCACTTTCGGGGAAAGGACTTATAGGAAGGAAAAGTTATAGATTGAGGTATATTTGGGGTACCCTCGCCTTTTGATAAGGGTGTCCCTTTTAGAGTTCTTTGTGGTGCGTAGTAAAAAGACCAGTGGATATATTGACTCACTTTTGTAATTAATTCCCTAATTGAGGCTTAGCTAGGATATAATCCATTTGACACTAAAATGCAACCTGTGAAAGATCGGATACGGTTAGAAACGAAGAAATGAAGAAGGGTCCTGGTAGGAGTAATTCCATGGACTGATTAAAAGGGCCTGACTTTTATCATATGTAAGTACAATTTCAAATCCAAGAGTCGATGAAAGTTGCAAGAGAACTTCTAAAGCAAGGAACTTCACTATTTATTTAGATAGTTCTTTCTGGGTATCCTCTTTGTTTGAAGAATTTTTGTCTCCATTGTCTTCGTCTGGGCAATGCCACTAGCTCTTGATCTATTTCAGAACTGGGTAAGACAGAGGATAATAAATAATATATCGTGGGAGAGTGCGCAAAGTAACGAGAGAGTCAAAGACAAGCAGACACCATATAAGGAGTGAGTAAAGTATAAAAAAGTTTCCTTTACGGAGAACTTTTGATCATCGCATTGCTGATCTAGGAGCTAGCTCGTCTGAATATATGAAGGAAGCGTACTGGGTGGACATCCTGTAAGAACTGAAAGCATAGTCTCAATCGATCATACAATAACAAACCGCTTTCAAAAATATTTCTACACTATTACTCGGCTTGAATAGGTTTGGGTCCACTTCTCTTTCTTCTCTCGTTCAGACATCACTGACTCTTTAGCTAACTTGCACTGATAGAGGCCTATTTGGGATTAGGCGCCCATCTTCAACTAATCTCTGAAATCTTCAACTCTGATGTGAATGTTATTCTGATCTAAGAGGAATTAGTTTTTGGAAATAGAGAGAGCATTTTAAGAGATATCGTCTGTGATCAGCGAGGTCATTCACTAGCTAAATTGAGGGTTTTCCTTTGACTTGGTTTTCGATGGAAATGACATCGTCGCGTTGGATTGGCTCCATAGAGTTATGGCTCGATTCGATACCGGAGTTCTATTCTTCATATTTTATTTTATTTATATAGTTTGAAATCTCTTCGTGCATGAATGCGAGAAGCCTTGCATTAAAGAAAACTGGAGGTGGGGGAATCTACTTTTTTGGTATGCCGATCCGCGAGTAAGGAACACCGCGAACAGAGCGAGAGAAGTAAGTGGGCTGTGGTCATGTCAGAATTTGCACCTATTTGTATCTATTTAGTGATCAGTCCGCTAGTTTCTTTGATCTCACTAGGTCTTCCTTTTCTATTTGCTTCCAATAGTTCGACCTATCCAGAAAAATTGTCGGCCTACGAATGTGGTTCCGATTCTTCCGGTGATGCCAAAAGTCATTTCGATATTTGATTTTATCTGGTTTCTATTTTATTTATTATCCTTGATCTGGAAGTCACCTTTTTCTTTCCTTGGGCAGTCTCTCCCAACAAGATTAATCCCTTTGGATCTTGGTCCATGATGGCCTTTTTATTGATTTTGACGATTGGATCTCTCTATGAATGGAAAAGGGGTGCTTCGTATCGGGAGTAACCACTACACTAGTGAGAGGACTCAATGGGAAGGACAAGGGGAATAGCGATGCCTACTCATTCGTCGTGGTAGAGAAGAAAAACGGCTAAGGAATCCGACGAAGGAGGATGCTTCTTCTTTTGTTCCTTGTTTGTGGGACAAGAAAGCCAGGAAACTTTCTAGATCTCACCAGATGAAAAAATAATTTGCATTTTCATTTTTTACCTATAATTTGGCTCTAGACTACATGCATATACGATAACTAGGTCAGGCACAATTTCGGGTTCTTCTAGCTTGTGAGGTCCTAACCTAACCACGGTTGAATATAAGAGGATGATAATAAAGAAGAAAGTATTATGTCAGGTTAGTCAGGAGCTGGTGATCGTGAAAAGGATGGTGATAGTAGGTCAGAGTAGGCAGAATATGCTTTATTGGCAGAGGTAGTAACTAGGTTTGAATTAATTGGTGGAGAAAGTGAAGATAGATTAGGTGCTTGGTCCCTTTATTCATTAGAAACTGGTTCGTCTAGTTATGATGGATAAAACTTTGTTAGTTGATCAGCTACTCGATTAGATTATGCTAGGTCAAGAAGTGCTTTATTCCTTGGTACAATAACAGGTTTTATTCATCTTGAGGAGGAATCTACCTTTGTACAGCTTGGAGCAGATACTACTGGATATGATTAAATACAGGGTCTTATTGGTCACCTTGTTGGGCTTTCTAGGCTTGGTATATTAGGTAATTGAGAAAATGGAGATTCTGTTGGACCAGCAACTGGGCAGAGTACTCTCAATCTTGGTTTAGCTGCTGGATTAACTTCTTCTAGGTAAAAGTGTACAGAAGCAGGTCAGTCAAGTATGCCAGTTTCATAAAGTAGGTCGAGTTATAAAATCCAAATCTCAATTAGTAGATCAGTTTCTAGGCTTCGGTCTGGATTAGAAGGTTCCTCAACTGAAGTGGATGCCCTTGAAAGGGATGGTGATACTGGACTAAGCTCTGGTTAATCTGGTCGAAGTCAGTTTGGATCTAGAAGCTTGGCTTGGCTAAAAAAAGGTTCAATGCTTGATAGGTAAGGTCCAGGAGGTTCCAGTTATCATGAAATGGTTGAGTTTATTTGTGAAACTGAGTCAATTACTGGACTTGGTCTAGAGCTACGACCATCCCTTTTATCTTTCAATCTATTCTCATTTTGTGGAACCAAACTCTCCTGAATAGATGCCACTAATAGAAGTTGTTCTTTCTCAACATTAGATGTGAAGGAGGCCTAATATCTACAAAAGTTCCTAATCAGTCCCCCATACTTCGTGAGTTCAATTTCCTGATGAAGACCCACTCGCGTAATCAAACCATGAACAATGCATGGCTAAGGAGGGTAGTTTCCGCTTACACCTTGTCTTTTTGTGGCTAGCCATATCTGGTATGTCCAGTGACAGTGGAACACATGTGCTTACGCCACTTCTGCGGACTCCTACTTTATAAAATATATTAGATATAGCGAAATAACTGGAGATAATCCATTCGTTTCTTTGTATCTATCTTAGCTGGTGCTAATATCCTGTTGACTGACCAATATTTGGTTTGTCTTTCGCGTTTCATCTATCGTAGGGTAAGTGCCCATGGAAAGAGGAAATTCAGCTTGCACTAGCTTCTTATGGTCCAGAACAGAGAAGGCATAGGTTTAGTCAGAAGTGTTCGAAGGAACGGAACCTTCTATCCAAACGATTCATAATACAGAAGCTCACATTCCTAGAGTACAAAACCACTCAATATAGAGGCAGGCGAGCCTAGAATACTCCAAAAAATCTATAACAAAGTGGACCGAGTAGTCACTCTTTTTTTTCCAACACGTCCGTGTACTTCAAGTCGCAAAGAGTGATGTGATCTCAATAGTGTTGTAGTAAATAGGTTCGTTGAGACTTGTGAAAGCAATAGATTTTAGACTTATAAACTTAAAAACAAACAAAACTTAACTCAAAATTTAATTTCAAGATATTAGGAATAACCAAGACACTGATTCCACTATTACACATGAATAAATTATGGTAAATAATCCAAAACTCTAATTATCTTTTAAGTCCCTAATTTCTTAATTCACAAATAAAATCAGGCAAATTATCAAAAATTAATTGTATCCCCTAAGCATAGATTATCTAAACAAAGCATAACCTATCTAATTGAATCACAACTAACGAAGAAAATTTTGCAAACAATTAAAAACTCTGCAAAAGCAGTGATTGAGTGAATTATACATTATAAATTAGAGAAAATAAATAATTACTAATTATCCATGCGTGAATAGCTTCCTCATTTCCTTGGTTGTGAGATAATCAGCTCATCATCATGTTGGAAACACTCTCGAAAATCATTATTATTGCTCAAAGGGTGTTTACAAAGATGAAATGGAGAAAATAATGAAAATCGGGTGTTTGCAACATTTATAATTGTTGCAAACACAGTTACAGGAAACGATAAAGATGAACTGTTGATGTTACTATAACTCTGAGACCCACGGCTCTTTATCGTTCTCACTGTTGAAAAACGACTGTCTTGGATGGTCTGTTCTTCGTGTTCTTCAGATATGCAGCAGTAGAAAAGAATTTTCCTGCAACTTTATTTTTCAACTCTGTGGTTCTCTGTCTCTCTCCCAAACTCTCCGTATCCTTCTTCCTGACTCCCATAAGCCCTTAAATACTCAATTCCACCGAGAATAATCCCTCATAACTCCATATAATCTCTCCATAACTCGGAATATTCTTCAATCCTATTTTAAGGAAATATTTCCTTATTCTTCTCTTGCACGCGTCTGTAGTTGTCCAAATGAGTCGAACTTGTTAAACACGCTCTGCCTCACTCAAAATCCCATAGACACGTACAATCCCGTGAACATCACCTCACATGCACATGTTGCCCTGATTTCTTCTTGCGAGTTATCTAGACAATTTTAACCGATCCAGAGGCCCATACCAAGCCTGTTATGATAAATCAAGTCTTCCCATGAAATTTGAGCCATTGAATCACACTATAACCCCTCCAAATTAGGAACTAAAAATCTGCCAGTAGTGTGAATATTTTCCCGCCAAAACCAAAATTCAAAAGAAGAAGATGGGTGCGATGGATAAATGGGCTATATATAGCCATGGGTTCCCATTAGCCAAATATGTGGTCTGTATAGCAAATGTCCTTCGGGGGTGCTCCGAGCAACTTTTCGAGCCGAATTTTCCAACAATATTTATTTCCAAAAAACACCTACAAACACACAAAACACCATAATAAGGACAAAAACGAGTACTAACAATACGAAACATTGAGGACAAAGTAGACACAAAAATATGTCTATCAAATACCCCCGAACTTATTATTTGCTATTCTCGAGCAAATCTAATCTAGAAAACCTTTAAACCGCTAGGTGGACCTAGTGGCTGAGTGTTGTCTCCAGAGGGTTTACCAGAGGTGTACCCATAAAACCTTTACTCCAGACCCTAGCTATCTACGCGGAACCTTGGAAGGCACAAAAGAATCTCCTTGGTTGGCATACTTATTGAGTTCATGAGGAAGTACCCTGATGCGAAATTCCAATTGTTGTACACGAGTTTGCACTCAAGCATACTAAAATTCATATAAAGTGACAGAGATATACTCAGATAGTTTCTGGACATCATAAACCGGAGTCAACCAATCACATGGATAGATTAAGAAGATAGATGTAGTGAAAAACGTGGATGATGTTGACTAAGGTGAACCTATCCTAATGGAATGAGATACTGGTCTGGACTAATATCAACACACTGGCATATACAAGGGGAACAGTGGTCGATAATCCTAACTCTAGGTCAACTCAGCTGGCATATACAAGGGTACCAGTGGTCGACTTTATTGTATTTATTCTAGTTGGTCTAGTGGTCTGGTCTCAATTTTTTTTTTTTTTTGGTATCTGAGTCACTCTATTTCACCCTAGCAATGGTAAAAATAAAAATAAAAGAAGTGATCAGGATTCTTTCGATGTTTCCATCACGAGGATATGGAGAAACTACCATGTTTTCTTTTTATAACACCTGAGCTCTGTGCTTTTATGAATAGACTCTTTAGATGTTTCCATCTAATCAGATTGGTTCCTCAACTCCTACAACCAAAATGCTTCCATCCACTTAGATTGGTTAGTGCCATCCTTAATAAACATAAATTTCTAGGCTCTGGAGTTTATTTAATACAACTAAAAACTAACAAGAAGTTTCTTCCCCACCCCCAAACTTAAATCTAACATTGTCCTCAATGTTTCTAATGAAAGAGCAATACCAAAAAGTAAAGTAACATGAGGAATCAGTAAAGAGAGAAGTCGGAAAGAGAGTACATGGGTGAAGAGATAAATCAAAAACTAATATACAACATACAATCGCCTCGATGGTCAATCAAGGGTAAACAGGGTCCTCCAAAGGGACCTCCTCAACATCACCTGTAGGAAATGTCTCTAAAAATACTTTCAATCTTTGATCATTAACCTTCGAAGAACTACTACCATCCGGTGTCTCGATATCAACATCTCCATGAGGAAAGACAGTGCGAACAATAAAAGGACCCATCCACCGAGAACGTAACTTCCAAGGGAAAAGATGCAAGCGGGTATCATACAGAAGAACTTTTTGACCTGGAGAAAATGACTTCCTTAAAATATTTCTATCATGCACAAGTTTCATTTTGTTTTTATACTCCTTAGCACTATCGTAAGCATCTATACGAATCTCTTCCAACTCATTGAGCTGGAGTTTCCTTTGGGCTCCTGCCTTGTCAAGTGAAAAATTTAGCTGCTTAACAGCCCAATAAGCTCTATGTTCTAACTCAACAGGTAAGTGACATGCCTTTCCATACACAAGACGATAAGGCGACATTCCAATAAGGGTCTTAAGCGCAGTACGGTAAGCCCATAAGGCATCAGTAAGCCTAGACGACCAGTCTTTCCGATTACGGTTAACTGTTTTCTCTAATATACGTTTTATCTCCCTATTGGAAACCTCTACCTGACCACTAGTCCGCGGATGATACGGGGTAGCTACCTTATGTGTAATACCATATTTCTTCATCAAAAGCCTAAAAGGTCCATTACAAAAGTGCGACCCTCCATCACTAATTATAGCACGCGGTGTACCAAAATGTGTAAGTATATTATCTTTCAAGAACTCAATCACAACCCTATGGTCATTGGTTTTACACGCAACCGCCTCAATCCACTTAGAGACATAGTCTACAGCGACAAGGATTAGGAAACAGACCCGTAAAGTCAATACCCCACACATCAAAGACCTCAACAACTAAAATAGGGTTCAAGGGCATCATGTTCCTACGGGAAATGGTTCCTAATTTCTAGCAACGCTCATAAGTAACACAATAACTGTGGGAGTCTTTAAACAACGAAGGCCAATAGAATCCACACTACAATATCTTAGCAGCATTCTTCTTTACACTAAAGCAACCCCCACAAGAATGATAACGACAAAAGGAAATAATACTAGACTGGTCACTCTCAGGTATACATATCCTAATAATATGGTCTAGACAATACTTAAAAAAATAGGTATCATCCCAAAAGAAGTGCTTAACCTCGGCTAAAAACGTAGAACGCTCTTGTTTACCCCAATGTTGGGGCATTCAACCAGTAAGAAGGTAGTTCACTATATTCGCATACCAAGGTAATTGGGTAATAATTAAAAGTTGTTCATCAGGAAAACTATCCCTTATAGGAAGGGAATCATCAGCGGAATTAACAACTAGCCTAGACAAGTGGTCTTCTACTACATTTTCTGCACCCTTTTTGTCTCTAATGTCTGGACAAAATTCTTGTAATAAAAGGATCCATCTAATCAATCTAGTTTTGGTATCCTTCTTAGACAAAAGGTATTTCAAAGCAGCATGATCAGTATAGATTACGATCTTATAACCTAAGAGATAGGGTCTAAACTTGTCTAAGGCAAACACAATGGCCAACAATTCCTTCTCTGTAGTAGTATAGTTCAACTTGGCATCATTCAGAGTTTTGCTAGCATAGTAAATCACATGAAGTAATTTGTTTTCTCGCTGACCTAGCACAAGACCAATAGCATAATCTGAAGCATCGCACATGATCTCAAAGGGTAGGTTCCAGTTGGGTTCCTGGACTATGGGGGCGGTAGTGAGTAAAGTCTTAAGCTTCTCAAAAGCCTCTAAACAAGCATCATCAAAGACAAACTTAACATCTTTTGCAAGCAAATTGCAAAGAGGTCTAGAAATCAAGCTAAAATCCTTAATGAATTGACGATAAAAACCTGCATGCCCTAAGAATGACCTAATATCTTTTATGGTTTTTGGGACCCGTAAAGTCTTAATAAGGTCAACTTTGGATTTATCTACCTCTATACCCTTAGAAGATATGATATGCCCTCAAACGATTCCTGAACGAACCATGAAATGACATTTCTCCCAATTAAGCACTAAATTATTTTCCTTACACCTAGTCAAAACTAATGACAAATGATGCAAGCACTCATCGAAAGGTGAACCAAACACTGAAAAATCATCCATAAAGACCTCTAAGAACCGTTCTACCATGTCAGAAAATATGCTCAACATACAACGCTGAAAGGTCGCAGGGGCATTACATAGCCCGAAAGGCATGCATCTATACGCAAAGGTACCAAAGGGATAGATAAAAGTGGTTTTCTCTTGGTATTCTAGGGCAATAGGAACCTGATTAAAACCGCGGTATCCATCTAAAAAGCAATAATGGCTACGTCCAGCTAATCTTTCTAGCATTTGGTCGATGAAGGGAAGGGGAAAGTGGTCCTTCCTAGTGACCTTGTTTAATTTTCTATAGTCAATACAGACACGCCAACCCATGGTCATTCGGGTTGGGATTAACTCATTATTATCATTCTGGACTACAGTAATACCGGATTTCTTGGGAATAACCTGAATGGGGCTGACCCACTTACTGTATGAAATGGGGTAGATAATGCCTGCATCTAACATCTTCAGAACCTCGGTTCGAACTACTTCTTTCATATTAGGGTTCATTCGACGTTGCATCTCCCTAGAAGGTTTGGTGTCTTCCTATAAATAAATCCAATGCAAACAAACAGTAGGACTTATACCCTTAATGTATGCTATGGTCCACCATAAAGCTTCCTTGTTATTCTAAAGGACTGTTACTAGCCTAATTTCCTGATCACTATCCAAGTCGGATGCTATGATCACATGTAAAGTTTCAGATGGGCCTAAAAACACATACTTCAAGGTATCTGGTAATGGTTTAAGGTCCAATTTAGGAGGCTTTTCCAACAAAGAAACAAGGGTAGACTCAGAAACAGGTAGAGGTCTGAACTTAGGTTTCCATCCATTACGAGTGTCTATCAAAGGGGTTAAATCTAACAAATCATTCACCTCATTAATCACATCATCATCATAAAAATCAATCCCAAAGTGATCTAGGCATTTCTCTAATGGATCTTCCATCAAAGTGTTTGGTAATGACTCCTCGACTAATGTTCCTATCATGTTCACCTCTTCTATGCTCGAGTCATCTAGTTCAGAGGGTAGCTTACTAATATGAAAGACGTTCAACTAAATAGTCATATTACCAAAAGACAAGTTCATAATACCAGTTCGACAGTTAATGATCATATTGGATGTAGCTAAAACGGGCGACCTAAAATCACTGGTATATGGTTCTCTGGGTCAGGGACAGGTTGGGTATCTTGGATAACAAAATCCACTGGATAAATAAACTTGTCGACCTCTATAAGAACATCCTCGATCACACCACGAGGAATTTTAACGGACCTATCAGCTAACTGAAGAGTCATCTGGGTAGGTTTCATCTCACCAATTCCTAGCTTAAGGTACACATGGTATGGAAGTAAGTTCACCTTGGCTCCTAAGTCAAGCAACGCTTTCTCAACATGGTATTTACCTATTGTGCAAGCAATGGTAGGCGACCCTGGGTCTTTGTACTTATGAGTAGTGGTATTCTGGATAATAGAACTCACGTGACTAGCTAGGAAGGCTTTCTTTTGAACATTAAACTTACGCTTTCGTGTACACAAGTCTTTAAGAAACTTGGCATAAGCGGGAATCTGCTTAATCGCATCTAACAATGGGAGGTTGATAGTAACCTGCTTAAAAACCTCGAATATATCATTAAAGTTGGACTCCCTCTTAGTTGAAACTAATAGCTGGGGGAACGGGGCTCTGGGAACAAAGCATGGCTTAATATGACCCTCATTGGTCTCTTTAGAGACTCTATCAGTCTCATCGGTTTCTGGTTCAGAAGGGTAAACTACAACATGTTCACTTTCAGGCATGTCGACCTTATTGTTAACTTTCTTTCCACTCCTAAGGGTTGTAACAGAATTCACATGATTGTACGGTTTCTATCCTTTAGGGTTAGGATCAGTATGACTAAGGAACCTTCCTTCTTCTCTCTCACTAATAAACTTAGCTATCTAGCCAACTTGAAGTTCTAATTTAGCAAGAGTCTTGGAATTATTCTTCAAATTCTTCTTGGTTTCTTGTTGAAAGCTAAGGTGGTTAGCTGATAACATATCATGGTTCTTTGCTAACATAGTAAGAGTTTTTTCTAAGGTAGAGATCTTTTTCTCCGAAGTGTTTTTAAACTGAGTTTTACCTAAAGGGTTCTTTGCATAACCAAAACCTGGGGGGGGCTGAGAATTGTTACACTGACCTTGATTCTGTCCCTTATACCAAGAAAAATTAGGATGGTTTCTCCAACCAGGGTTGTAGGTCTCTGAGTATGGGTCAAACTTCTGACGGTTCTCAAACCTAGCGTTGTTATAGAGAACATGTGATTGTTCTTCACTAACATGACCTTCCAAAAACGAGTTATTGGGTTCTACTCCACAACTAGAGACTTCATAGGCTCTAATCCTATCATCAGGTTCAATAAGAGACCTATGTTTAGGCTGATTCAATTCCAAAGCTTCTAACCTTCTAGACAAAGCAGCAAACTTAGCATCTAACTCGAAGCTTGTATCTACCACATTGGTGCTACTTTTATTGACCAAGAGTCTTTTAGGGGGTTCAACACAAGGCTCCCACTGTTGGGATTTTTCAGCGATAGCTCCTAAAAAGGTAAAAGCCTTATCAAATTTTTTATTAGTGAACTCACCAGCGCACATAGATTCGACTATGGATTTGGTCGAATAGTCTAAACCAATATAAATAATCTATACAAGTTTAATCTTATCAAATCCATGGTGAGGACACTGGGATAGGAGATCATTGAATCTCTCTAAAAACCTATAAAGAGACTCTCCTCTTGTTGCACACTAGCACTAATTTTCTGCCTAACAGCTGCAATTTTATGCTTAGGGTAGAATTTTATATAGAAAGCAGTAATAAGCTCCTGCAATGTTTCAATGGATACAGATGGTAGGTTGCTAAGCCATGTCTTGGATTTATCTCTCAAGGAAAAGGGGAACATCTTAAGTTTCAAAACTTCAACAGTTAAGTCTTTTATTCTAACTGTCCCACAAATTTCCTCAAAGTCCCTAATATGAAAATAAGGGTTCTCGTCATATTTTCCTAAGAATATAGGGATCATCTGATGAATACTAGGTTTTATCTATAAATTAGTCGTATTGGCTAGCAATTTAATGCACGAAGCTCGGTTGGTCCTAGTTGGGAACATGTAATCTTTCAAAGCTGTCATCGCTGGCACAACTGAAGTACTAGGGGTACTTTCCTTACAAAGAGACAGATTCTCAAAACTGAAGTTTCCAAAAACGGGGCTCTCAAAAGAAGACTCTTCGAGCTTCCCGCTTCCACAATAAGAATTACTAGTTTTTTCACTAATCAAACGACTTAGATTGTCTCTTTTCCAAGCCCGTTATCTAATAACCTCGGGGTATTTGTGAAGATCAAAGTGGTAACGTACTTCTTTCATGGCCATGTTAATTTTATTTCATAATTATTGTTTTAGTTGCAATCTCTTTAAAATATATATATATATATATATACAAAATACAAAAAAAAATATATATATATATATATATATACAAAGAGATTTGCATTTAGGTTGTTATTTGTTCAATAAGGCCATGTGGAAGAAAAATATATAAAGAAGTTTCAAGCAACAAGGAATTTGAAGAAAAGAGTTACAAATTGTCAGAGTTCTACGAAGTTCAAGAGTTTATCATCAACAGTTGAAGACCGAAGACCAAGATGAAGAAGACGAGCCGAAGGAAGGAAGACGTTTCTATTAGATGCTGTGAGAGTGGTGCTTTCATCATTGCAATCAGATGTGAAGGTGGTAAGTACTCCTATCCTTGCTACAGTGGTTGATTTCCTTTCTTAGAGATCATCAGAAAAATATCTTTGTTTTCCACGATTTTGTGGAGTCTCCAGAAATAATTCGGAAGGTTACCTTCGCACCATTCAACATGTGTAGGATTTCTCTCTTCATTCCTACCTGCACATATGTGAGACCCATAAAAAAGCCGTCTTATTGAGTGCAATTATCATAAAATCCTTTTAAGTGAGGCTGAAGTCGAGGCGAAATGCTTATTGATCGTTCTCAAACACGCGTTTCTCTCATTATGGTGTGGTTATTTCTCACTCAAAATTAAAGAATGAATATGTTCTTTAGTATTTCTAACTTCTTATTACTAGCATGCAGAAATTCTATGTCCCCATAGCTCTTTGGATGCTTGGGAAGCTGGAACGCTTTGAAGTTGGAGTAGGTTTTGTGGGTATATCTCTCGTAAGCCCTCACGAGACTCTAACTCGTCCACTAGGGACACCTAGGGGTTTAAAGGCCTGTTATTCATGCTAAGAGTAACCGTATCCTTGACGACATAGAGTTGTTGTATTTTAGATAATTTGCTCGAGGACTAGCAAAAGACAAGTGTGGGGGAATTCGTTAAGTGCATATTTTGCACATATTTAGTGTCGAATCCATGCTAGTATTTGATATATTTTCTTGCGAATTATTGTATATTACTCTTTTTTTTTTCTATTTGTGTTTTGCTAGGTGAATCATCCAAAAGAAGTGAATTTGCACTTAATTGTGCAATAAAAGAAGTTAGCTAAAAGTGGAGAAAGGCCAAAGACCAAGTGGAACTCGTTCGAACTTAGGAATGCATGCTATCATTTCTAAGAGGACGAAAATATGAATCCAACGGCGAAATAATGGATTCAATCCGACGTCTTATGAAGAATCTAGATGCATTTGAAGCAAGAAAAGATGCACGCACAAAATTGCTAAGGGGTGTCCACTTTACTAAGGGGCACACACATTTACAAAGGAGCTGCTAAAGGAAGTTAGGGCATTTATTGAGGGGAAGCTATAAATTAAATAGTGTTGAGAGCACCTGCTGGTTTTACTTGGGGCACTTCATCTTCTTTATTTTCATGCACAAACAGAACTGAGCATGGAATAATAACGTCGAGTGAAGGCTGTGGTGGAGTTAAGCCTTGATCGATGGAGTTGGCAGCTAAGTAAGAGGCTCGATTGGCAGTGGTGTAGTTTCTGGAGGTTACGGTGGGTTTGCTGAAGTCGAACAGAGCTGTTCTTAATGGCTACGGTGATGATGGAGCTTGAGTATGAGTTGTATAACTGTTGTTGCCACAGAGCTTGGCAGAGGAGCTCGAGACTGTGAACTCGATATGGAAAGGGGTGTTTCACCAGTTCAGTTTGTTTAAGCGAGGCGAGAATATTTGTAGTTACAGAATATCATTGATGTATCGCAGAACTGCTATTTATTTCGCAAGAATATTGTTGTGACAATATTCTGACTCTACATCTTGCCTCTTCTCATATCTTTTCTGCGAAGAAGATAAAGATCATGAGAATTTAGATCTCTTGATTTGCCGCAACTCCTTATTTTTTCGCGCTTCCTTCACTTTAACACGTCTCTGCATCCACATCGCTAGATATTCTACGCGTGTTTCTTCTCTCATTTATTCCTTGACACATCACTTTTCAACCGTTGAATTCTGACCATTCACGTCTTTTCTTCATTAAATGCATTGATGTTCTCAAGAATCTTTTTCTCTTATAAATATCCTCTTCGCTAATCTCTCCTCTTCTTTTTACTTTCTCTTTTTACTTTTTCTCTGCAACTCTACTGTTCTTCATCTTCTTCCGCAAATTCCGGATCTATTACTATTTCAATTTCGTTTCTTTATTCTTCTTCATCTTAATCATCATTCCCATACTAAAAAATGGCTCCTGCTAAAAACCCACTTTCCAAAAACATCAACAGAAGCTCAAAAATTTAGGTTTCACACTTTATGAAATTCCTGGTCAAACTTCAGATTCTGATCTCTCCATTGATCTAGTTTCAGGATTTCCTTCTTCCAATAGGAAAATCCTTATTTCGCTAGGTCAACTAGAAGCTGGCCTTCCTATCCCTCTTTATAACCCAGATCTCCCTCTTTTTTATGAGATTATTTCTCACGCTAAGTTTTCACGAGCAATCTTCCAATTAAGTGGAGATTGTATTCGTCTCATTCTCGAATATGCCTTTCGTGGAGCTGGTAAAGGATTTCGCTATCCTGAATCTGCGAAACATCATGATTTTAAAGATATCCCAATTATTCCAGCGAAATATACCGTGGAGAATTTCTTTCCGAATTATCAAGTGATTCCCATGAAGAAAGATAGCACGTGTTGGGATGTTCGTTTGAATAGGAACAAAAAAGTTGCAAAGAATAAATTTATTATGCAAGATATAGATTATCATTCAAGTAAAAACCAAGGTCCATGCTTCTCAAAAGATTATAAGTGGTGTAGATTTCCTCTCCTCCTTGAAGGTCCATATATCTCTGGCGCTCTCGATCTTCCTGCGAATCCTGCAAATCTTGCGGCATATTGTCCTTGGATTTTAACTGGTCTGAAAGGAATTCTGAGGTATATTTCGCAGCATTTATCATTATTCGCAAATTTGGATAAATTTATCATTCTTATTGATTATATTGAGATATCTTTTATCAGATTGAAAGAATGAAGCTTAACTATGTCAATACTGGGAATCCCAATCTCCTTCAAATTTTGAAAACCTTCACAGATGAAGTAAAAAATAATCTTATATAACCTTTAACAATATATTGTTGCCCCTGTTTCTTATCTTTATATGTGATTATTTTCAAGGAAATACCATTTGTCGCGGTGGTTGAAGCCAAAGATAAAGGCAAAAGAGTAGCAACTCCAAATGAAAGTTCTGGTGCTTCTCCTCGCCGCAATAAAAATCAATCCACTGACGGTCCTCCAAAGAAAATGAGAAAAACTCAACCAATTCCTTCTGATAATTCTCAACTCAAAGAAACTTCTACTATCGCTGAAAAAGATAATGATATTGAAAAAAATAGTGGAATTAATAATGATGCCTCTGTGGGCACTTCAATGCATATCTCTTCCACAAGAATCAGGTCTGCGATGGGTAATATTTTTAGAAACCCCTTACAAGGTATTGGAGATGATGATATTACTCATACTTGCGACTATCTCTCAAAGATCTGCGACGCTTCAATCTTGACTAATAATAAAGATCTTAAAGGAGTCTCAAGATTTATTAACCCAGGCTTTCTTCATGCGTTAGCTTCGTTGGTATGCCCATTTCCTTCATTTTTCTTGTAGTAAACTTTTAAATTTGTCATGAGTATAAAAAATCTTTTACTTATCTTATTTTCTCTTTTCTATCACAGACTGCCAGAGCTTCTTTTTCTGTTGCTTCAGAATTAGAAAATAGATTATCATCATCACAGAAAAGGCTTACTGATTCACAATCTGAATCTGCGAAACTTCTCGAGAAAAATAAGCAATACGAAGCTGAAATCTCCATTCTTCGCAAAAAATGTAAACAGTTGGAAGTAATTGGAAATACTGAGCTTCTTAATAAAAACAAATCGCTTGAAGTAGAAATTCAAGTTCTTCAACAGAAATTAGTTGATAAGGAGAAATTCTGCAAACAAGTTATTGGTATAAGTCTTTCCTTTTTTTTTTTTTTTTTTTTTTTTTTTTTTTTTTTGAGCTTATTTGGGCAACCATTTTGCAGATGCCTATAATCTTACTGATGAATCCATCATTCTTAATTCTTTTGATGAACCCATAGATGAAACCACTCTTCTTGAGCGTCTTAATGACGCTTTAAATAATTATTCAGATGGAAAAAATTAATACTTTGTCCATTGATGAGCTTAAATATCATATCTCCCTTATGAGAATGGATTATAGATCTGTCTTGAGTACATCCAATAGTTTAAAGACTTGCAGAGATGAATTTAGAAAAAAAATCAAAGTCTTAAAAGCCAAGAAGAGTGAACTTGAGAAGGATAAAGAACGCATTACTCTTCAAGGCGCTGAAGCTCTATCAAAATTTCGCAATACCCTTATTGATGCTGAACTTGAGAGATATAGACTTAAGGATGAAAACATTAAGCTTCTTAAGAGAGAAAAACAAATCCGTTCCCATCTTCTCATTCAAAATGATGATGAATTCGCATAGTCTGCGACAATTCTCGATAATGTTAGGAAAAACTTAACAATAGATGTCAGTCTTCATACAGAGCAAGCAACATTGATACAAGAAATGATCCATGAAAGAGAAGGTTATTTATTGTTCCTCTAATATCTTTGTATTTCTTGTAGATTCCCAACCAGTTTCTAATTTATTGTTGTATCATCGCAGAATCTGAAGAAAGATATTCCAAAAGGGTAGCAGAACTTGAGGAAGAAAAAAGTGGTCTTGCGAAAAATCTTGCTTTCTGTAATGAAAAAATCTCAAGACTGCGAGAGAAAATAAATATATCCAACTCAAACTTGCGTAATAACCTTCTCACCGTTCGCAATAATGCTATTGAGAAAGTTTGCAAAGATAATGATCTTCCTCTTAGTCTATATCCTTGTCTTATGGATAATATCCCAGCCAGTTCTGAAGTACCAGTTATTTCTGACAGTGAGGCTGATGCAGACGAAAGTGAGAGCGAACATTAGGAACGAACTAATGATGAAGATGGTGAAGATGAAGATGAAAATAATGATGGAGATAAATCTCAATAGTTTTATTTTTCTTTTTGATTTTCTCCTGTATTTCTCCCTTTCTTTCTTGCGATAATTATCTATGACAAAATGTAATATTCTGCGAATTATCTGCAACTTCTGATGTCTTTCAATATATAAATTCTTTTTTGCTTCTATCTGTTTGTTATTTATATGAATTTATCATATAATGATGAATAACAATATTTTCCATTCTATGCATCATTCCCATACTTGCCCCTTGTTATTAATCTGCAATGTGATAAATGAAGTATCGCAAATAATAGTGCGAAAAATCCGTTATATGCTTTGCAGATATAACCTCTCTTGTGGTCTTATTTCGACTTCCTAGTTAAAGGTCTTATTATGCCACTTTTATGCAACAAGATCACAGGACATTCTTACTTTTACATGTAATAATCCATTGATCTTGTCTTATCATTTATTTTGATCTCTGCGACAATATGATAAGTCTAAGCCATATTGCGAGATTAATCTCTCTTTGCGTTTTAAGACTCATGACATTGGCGTCTTTTCGATGAAATCGCAGGACGTTTTTGCGATTTATATCCTCTTATTATTAATTTCATTTATCTCGTCTTTTATTCTTATGGAAAAAACCCATTGATCTCATCTTA
The DNA here is from genome assembly GCA_023529315.1 of Papaver bracteatum. NCBI lineage: Eukaryota > Viridiplantae > Streptophyta > Magnoliopsida > Ranunculales > Papaveraceae > Papaver > Papaver bracteatum. The sequence continues at coordinate 300,230 of JAJJWX010002186.1, forward strand.
ACATTTCTTTTGAGGCTTTTTGGCCTGTCACGCGACAATATGACCGGCCTAAATATTCTTGCGAATATAAAGTCCCATGACATTGCCGTCTTTGTCATGCGACAATATGACGGGCCTAAATATTCTTGCGAATATAAAGTCCTATGACATTGCCATCTTTTTTGATATACAGCTCCCTAATGGATGGTATCGCCATTATCTCTCCCCCTGGTTGCCCCTTCAAGGAGACGTACTTCTGCCATACAATACTAGATCCTCCCATCCGGTTCTAGAAACAACCAGTTGTTTTCGTAGTCTCTTATCCGTCACGGGCACCCACAGCTAAACCGTGTACCTCGGCGCCTTGATCATACTTTGCATTCCTTAGGAGAAACTCTCGGGCGCCCAACCAGGGTATAACCTTATATAGATGGGAATCCAAGTTATCTCTCCTGGATGGATTTTCTATAATCCTAAATCTCCATGACTAGGTTCCAGCAGCAGTATATCCTTTCCCATAGTCATGCAAAGAGATACCCCCCTTATGACGCACTTTAAGGACATTGCCTCTTACGGAATAGAATCCGCGAACTAAGGTGTACGTCATAAAAGTTCGTCCCATTCTTATATGTTTTTAGGCGATTTGCGCCCGTCTTATGCATTTGCATTTAAAAATTCTTATATGATTTGAAATCATCATCTTTTTCTCTTAATAGAAATTTTTTTATTTTTGAATAAAGTTTTTCTTTTAATATTTTGTCTGCATACTTCTTGATGTTCTTGTTTTTTGATTGTTCGCAACATGATATTGTTGCACTTATTTTCTTTTGTAACGAATGATTATTCGCAATATCTTGCTTTTTTTTTTTTTTCTTGCGAGAAATGAAGATTTCAACCTTTCCCAGCTCCTTGCACTTGTTTATTTTCTTGCAAAGGTTTCAACTTTTTCCCTTCTTTGCGCAATTAATCACCATTGATTCTTTAGGCACAAACTATTCTTGTAATATATCTTTTCCCCGCAACTCTATACTGTCCACCATTAATTTCTCTGCTCTCTGTGTTTGCTTCCTGTTATGTTGCCAATTACGGTTTCTGGCATTCCTTTCTTCGCAAGTATTAATGTCAACTTCATAACACTTTTTCCCTTCAAACCAATTACCTTTAATTATCCCAATACCATGAGGATATGGAAACTTTATGCATTGATGATATGTGGATGCTATGCCTAAGATTCCATGGAGCCATGGTCTTCCAATTAAGGGATTATAAGGAGATTTTATATCCACTACACAGAACTTAATTTTTGAAGATATCTTGTTCAATGGGATTTCCATAGTGATTTCTCCGTTTGGCTTATTCGTAGTGCCATTAAAACCATAGATCTTGTAAGTGGAGGGGATTAATTCATCATCTCTTCCACCCATTGTACGGTAGGTATGATAAAATAAGATGTCTACCGAGCTGCCAGTATCAATTAAAACTTTATCTATTGCCCAAGAATCACTTGCTGCGTCACCATCATCTTCTTCTCCCTCTCTGTACTTTGGATTTATTTCTAACTTTACCACCAACGGGTTGTCATGCATCTTCCCTGGCTCTGGTATTTCTTGTGCAGTAAAAAAAATAACTTGTTTCTGCCATTCTTCTAACTGAGAAATTTTTGCAATATTCATCACCTCTCTTCCCTCTATATCCCTCGCAAATATTCTACTTAGCACATTATCATGGAAATCTTCTATTGTTTTCTGCGAATGTACAATTGAATTGCAAAATAGATTTTTTGTTGTTGCTCCTACTTCAATGACAAATGTTTCTGCGTCTTTCGCAACATTGACTCTACGAATTTCTGGTGCTTGCGGCAATTGTTGGGGTTGTGGATATTTTGTTAGAAAATGATTTAACTTCCCTTGTTCAATCATTCGCAGAATAATTCTTTTTACATTTCTACAATTATTCACAGAATGGCCATGAAAATGATGATAAGGACAGAACTCTTGATTTTGGTTGTTATGATGTGGCTCTTTCCCCATGTTCCAGGGTGAGGGTATATTCTCCATCAAAATAATCGCTTCCCAAATCTTGTCTATACTGGTATTTAAAGGTGGCAATTTTACATCTTCCCATATAATCCTTTGGCCTCTTTGCTCTCTTGAATAATTCTGCCTCTGTCCACCATAAGTCTCCTGCGGTTGATCAAACCTTGGTACCTTATTATTGTTATTGCGATTATAGAAATTTCTATCCTTTTCCAATTCCTCCTGATCTCTAGTCCCCATTGCTACTATCTTACGTTGATTATTTTCTCTCGCTGATTTTGGGAGGTACTTGCTACTGTATTAATCATCCTTGGTAATAAACTTCCATTTTATGCGGTTGAATTTGTGCCTGCGAGAATTGGATATGACTCCATCTCATTTTGTTTTTCCTCCCAAGCGATATACTCTTCTTGCAATTCTCGCAGTTCTGTCATAGTGATTGTGTTTTTAACTCTGAATACCTGGATGTATAAATTATAATAGATTTGTCGCAAACATAGCATTTATGAAGGACAAAATGAGATATCTTTCATCCACTCTTCCTGACATTTCACTACACATTGTCCTCCATCTTATCGTTAAGTGCTTTAAACTCTAGCCAACTCTCTGCTTTAATCCAAACACATCTTCAATTCCAGGTCGTGTAGAGTTATTACTTATGTATGCTCCTAAGAAGGTAGTTTGCAAGTGCATGAACGAAGTTATTGTATTCTTGGGGAGACTTTCAAACCACTTCAATGCTTCGCCAGTTAAACTTGACGCAAATTATTTGCACAAAACGACATCATGGTTCTCCCATTGTAGCATGCATCGAATATAGGCTTTGATATGTTGGACGGCACATGTAGTCCTATCAAAAATACTGGTCAACACCGGTAAATTGCATTTTGGAGGTATCCCTCCTAATTGTACTTCTTGAGTAAATGGAGTCTTCGCAGCTTCTTCGATTGCCTCATCAAGTTGTCTTCTTCCTCCTTCTCTTCTGTTACTTATCATTCCTCTCATTTCTGCTAATTCCCGCAAGATTTGTTCATTCCTATCAGAATTTTGCTCCATTGGCCTTTTCAACGCAGCCTCTCATCGTCTGCGTTCATGCCTTTCTTGTCTTGCGGTATTTCGCGCTTCTTCTTCAACATCTTGATTTTGCTTTCTTTTACGATTTTCTTCTTCTTGAACTTGCAAATTAATTTGTCTTTCATTCTCTTCTCTGCGAATTTCCTCATCCCTTATTGTTTCTCTTCGTTGCCTTTCTATGTCTCTGCGAATTCTCTCATATTCCTCATTGAGATTATCATTATTACGATTTTGTGCACGTCGTCTTTCTAGATTATCATGATTATTCTGACGCAATGCTGCTTGAATTTCTTGTTCTTCTACTTCCGCTCGCAATCTCTCTCTCTCTCCCGCTAAATGTACTTTCTCAATATAATTCCTCTCAATATCATCTTCAATTATTCTGCGATTTCTTCGAATCTCCTCATCACGTAACATTCTCCTTCTCTCTTCTTGATTTTCTCCCTCATCTTGATTATGTCTAATGTCCAAAGTTTCACCACGTGGAATATAACGATCATTTATCAAATTCTCGCCAATATTTTGTATAGGGTGATTTTGTCTTGTTTCTTCTCTATATGATCTTGAACTTGATCTCATACTTCTTCTTGATCTTCTGTTTTGCAACCTCAAATTTCCATTCTTAATTCATGATTTTGCCTTGTAAGATTTGCACGTTCTTCTGCCTCTAATCTTCTTTCTTCCTGTATCCTTTGTCTCAAATCATCTACTATTTCATGCCCTTCATGAATTACTCCTTCGTCCGCTTCTTGATTTCTTTCCACGTCTTGATTTTCTGCCTCTTCTATCGAATTCAACCTCCAAGTATGCACACTTACTCTATCATAATCCTCATTTCTATCTTGTGCTTGTGTTTGTTGATTTGGTGGTTGAATTGAATTTTCTACTCCATTTCTCATTCTACTTCTTCCTGATCTAATCCTTAAAGATCCTTCCAATTCATCTGTTCCTTCTCCTGCAATTCTTTTACTTCTTCTCACTGTTGTTGGTGGTTCTGATGTATTTCTTCTTCTCCTAGCCATTTCTTCAATTTTAATAATTTTTTCAAATTTTCAGATTGCAATTTGAAATTTCTCAAATTGATTCTCCCTGTTTCTGGATGCCAAAATGTAGTTGCAGAATATCATTGATGTATCGCAGAATTGCTATTTATTTCGCAGGAATATTGTTGTGACAATATTCTAATTCTACAATATTGATGATACGGTGATGGAATGAACTAGGCAGTGATGAGATAGATCGAGATTGGTTTGACTATAAGTTGCGGAGTAACTATCTAACTCGACTGTAAGTTGGCAGCGAATCATGTTGTATAGATGGGTTGTGAAGGTGTTGGATGACTCGAGTAACTAGATAGAGAAGTGATGCTGTTGATGAGTGGAACTTTGGTACGGAAGCTTGACGTGACTGAAAGATGCTGGAGATTGGTGGAGTTGAGCTTGGAATCTGATGCCTTAGTGAGAACGGGTTTGTAACTGTGATTTATGGTGATGGCTTTCATGAAGGGGTCTCGATAATGGTGTATGCAGTCAGAGATGAGAATGGAGGAGACTAAGTTGAGCTGTTGATTGGTATTCATGATGGCAGTGAAGGTCTGGTTGGATAGTTCGGAAGATAACAGTGACATGGAGAAGATCTCAAAGGATCAAACATGGGTCGATCATTGTGCTGGTAATGGGAGATTGTGAATATGGAGGAGGTCGTGTAGCTTCTCACGTATGTTAGAAGTTGTATATGGTGATGGTTCGAGCTGTTACTGATAATAGCAGTGATGGTGATAGGAGTTGCTTCCAGTTACAGGTTTTTGGAGTACACGAGTTTAACAAAATCAGAAGGAAATAGTTTTCACGTATAGCCTGGTGTACGTAAATGGCCGGAGAAACTAAAAATCCAGCAGAATTTATCGCTCACGGAGGGAGAAGTGACCGTGATTCTGACGGGAAAAACAGAATCCAGCAGAAAATTTCTCTCACGGGAGGAGAAATGGCCATGGGAAGTTGTTAGGTTATTGAAATTTTGCATTGTCAGTTCTGTAGAACTGACAAGCTAACAACGTTAAGCAACATTAGAATTGGGCTGTGCCTCTGCCAATTTTGCAAGCCCACTTGGCTGAATAGCCATTCTTTGCATACGACCAGACTTGGTGATGAGCTACCTAGGCTAGGCTGGTGTGTTTTGGCAAGTGGTCCCAACCTATTCGACCGGGATTTGGCATACGGGCACAACTACAATTGGTGTAGTTGCAGGAATTCCCACACTACACCCTATTCAAGAATTTATCAATATTTATGACATAACTTGAAGATTAAAGACACTTTTTCATTAATATGATTTTAAGGAATTTTACAAAGATCAAGAACACTTGATAAAGATTTTCTCTCTCCTAAAAACCTTCCTAGCTCTCAAAAATTCAACCATTTCTCTGGAACTATTCATTTCCTTTATATAGGCATTTACATAATGGATTACAACTCATGAAAGCTCATTTACAGTTAAGATTCCCTTTAATTTCGGATCAGAGTTCTTGCGATAAATCGCAGATAGCACCGCCTTAATCATTCGCAGGTTTTATTGATCCATCGCAGAAATGTCACACTTTTCTCATGTTTCTGTCGTTTTCATTTGATATGTCATTCCTTACGTCACTTTGAGATGTATCGCAGAATATTATTGATGTATCGCAGAACTGTTGTTTAATTCACAAGAATATTGTTGTGACAATATTCTGATCCTACATCTTGCCTCTTCTCATATCTTTTCTGCGAAGAAGATAAAGATCATGAGAATTTAAGTTTCTTAATTTCCCGCAACTCCTTGTCTTTTCATGCTTCCTTCATTTTGACACGTTTCTGCTTCCATCGCTAAATATTTTATGCGTGTTTTTTCCTTTTCACGCTTCCTTCATTTTGACACGTTTCTGCTTCCATCGCTAAATATTCTACGTGTGTTTTTTCTCTCATTTATCCCTTGACACGTCTTTTTTCAACCGTTGAATTCTGACCATTCATGTCTTTTCTTCATTAAATGCATTGATGTTCTCGAGAATCTTCTTTTCTTATAAATATCTTCTTCGCTAATCTCCCCTCTTCTTTTTACTCTCTCTTTTCTTTTCTTTTTTACTCCTTCTCTGCAACTCTACTGTTCTTCATCTTCTTCCGCAAATTACGGATCTATTACTGTTTCAATTTTATTTCTTTATTCTTCTTCATCTAAATCATCACTCCCATACTAAGTAATGGCCCCTGCTAAAAAATTAGGTCAACCCACTTTGAAAAAACACCAGCAGAAACTTCAAACTTTAGGTTTTGCACTTTCTGAGATCCCTGGTCAATCTTCAGACTCTGATCTCTCCATTGATCTAGCTTCAAGATTTCCTTCTTCTAATGAGAAGATCCTTATTTCGCTAGTTCAATTAGAAGTTGGCCTTCCTATCCCTCTTTATGACCCAGAACTCCCTTTGTTTTATAAAATTATTTCTCATGCTAAACTTTCACGAGCAATCTACCAGTTAAGTGGAGATTGTATTCGTCTCATTCTTGAATATGACTCTCGTGGAGCTGGTAAAGGATCTCGTTATCCTGATTCTGCGAAACATCCTGATTTTGAAGATATCCCAATTATTCCAGCGAAATATACCGTGGAGAATTTCTTTGCGAATTATCAAGTAATTCCCATGAAGAAAGAGAGCACGTGTTGGGCTGTTCGTTTAAATAAGGATAAAAAAGTTGCGAAAGATAAAATTCTTATGCAAGATATAGATTATCATTCAAGTAGAAACCAAGGTCCACGCTTCTTAAAAGATGACAAGTGGTGCAAATTTCCTCTCCTCCTTGAAGGTCCATATATTTTTGGCACTCTTGATATTCCTGCGAATCTTTCGAATCTTGCGTCGTATCGTCCTTGGGTTTTTAATTGGCCTGAAAAGAATTCTGAGGTATATCTCGCAAAGTTTATCATTATTCACAAATTTAGATAAATATATTATTCTTACTAATTGTTGAAACATCTTTTATCAGATTGAAAAAATGAAGGCTAGTTACGCCAGTACTGGGAATCCCAATCTCCTACAAATTTTCAAAACCTTCACAGATGAAGTAAGAAACATTCTTTTATAAACCTTAACAATATATTGTTGCCCCTGTTTCTTATCTTTATGTGTGATTGTTTTCAAGGAAATTCCATTTGTCGCGATGGTTGAATCCAAAGATAAAGGCAAAAGAGTATTAACTCCAAATGAAAATTCTGGTGCTTCCCCTCGCCGCAATAAAAAACAAACCACAGACGGTCCTCCAGAGAAGAGAAGAAAAACTCAACCACTTCTTCCACTTAGAGTGACTTCTATCTTCGCTGAAAAAGATAATGAACTTGAAGAAAATGATGGGGTAAACCATGACGTCACTGTGGTCACTTCAACACATTTTTCTTCCACAAGAATTAGATCTGCGATGGGTTTCCCTCAACCTGAGACTCCAATGGATCAATTGTCAAATATTTTTAGAAATACCATGCAAGGTGTTGGTGAGGATGATATCACTCGTACTTGTGATTATCTCTCGAAAATCTGCGATGCTTCGATCTTGACTAATAATAAAGATCTTAAAGGAGTTTCAAGATTTATCGACTCAAGTTTTCTTCACGCGCTAACTTCGCTGGTATGCCCCTTTCCTTTATTTTTCTTGTAGTAAATTTTACATTTATCATGAGTAAGGAAGATCTTTTACTTATCCTCACTCATTTTCTCTTTTCTGTCGCAGACTGCTAGAGCTTCTTTTTCTGTTGCTTCAGAATTATAAAATAGATTATCAACATCGCAGAAAAGGCTTACTGATTCACAATATGAATCTACGAAACTTCGTGAGAAAAATAAACAATATGAAGCTGAAATATCCCTTCTTCAAGAAAAATGTAAACAATTGGAAGTATCTGGAAATACTGAGCTCCTTAATAAAAACAAATCGCTTGAAGTAGAAATTGAAGATCTTCAACAGAAATTAGTTGACAAGGAGAAGTTCTGCAAACAAGTTATTGGTATAAATCTTTTATCTCTTTAAATTTTTTTTTTTCTCGCTATTTTAGCTTATTTGAGCAATCATTTTGCAGATGCCTATAATCTTACTGATGAAGCTCTTATTCTCAATTCTTTTGATGAACCCATAGATGAAACTACTCTTCTTCAGCGTCTTAATGACGCTTTAAATAATTATTCAGACGAAAAAATTAATACTCTGTCCCTTGATGAGCTTAAACATCATGTTTCCCTTATGAGAATGGCCTATAGATCTACCTTGAGTATGTCCAATAGTTTAAAGACTTGCATAGATGAATTTAGAGAAAAAAAATCAAAGACTTAAAAGCCAAGAAGAGTGAACTTGAGAAGGATAAAGAACGCATTACTCTTCAAGGCGCTGAAGCTCTATCAAAATTTCGCAATACCCTTATTGATACTGAACTTGAGAGAGATAGACTTAAGGATAAAAATATTAAACTTCTTAAGAGAGAAAAACAAATCCGTTCCCATCTTCTCATTCAAAATGATGATGAGTTCGCATGGTCTGCGACAATTCTCGATAATGTTAGGAAAAACTTAGCGATAGATGTCAGTCTTCATACCGAGCAAGCAACATTGATACAAGAAATGATCCATGAAAGAGAAGGTTATTTATTGTTCCTCTAATATCTTTGTATTTCTTGTAGATTCCCAACCAGTTTCTAATTTATTGTTGTATCATCGCAGAATCTGAAGGAAGATATTCCAAAAGGGTAGCAGAGCTCGAGGAAGAAAAAAGTGGTCTTGCGAAAAATCTTGCTTCCCGTAACGAAAAAATCTCAAGATTGCAAGAGAAAATAAAGATATCCAACTCAAACTTGCGTAATAACCTTCTCACCGTTCGCAATAATGCTATTGAGAAAGTTTGCAAAGATAATGATCTTCCTCTTAGACTATATCCTTGTCTTATGGATAATATCCCAGCCAGTTCTGAAGTACCAGTTATTTCTGATAGTGAGGCTGATGTAGACGAAAGTGAGAGCGAAGATGAGGAGCGAACTAATGATGAAGATGAAGATGAAAGTAATGATGGAGATGAATCTCAATAGTTTTATTTTTCTTTTTGATCTTCTCATGTATTCCTCCCATTCTTTCTTGCGATAATTATCTGCGACAAAATGTAATATTCTGCGAATTATCTGCAACTTCAGATGTATTTCAATATATATAAATTCTTGTTTGCTTCTATTTGTTTGTTATTTACATGAATTTATCATATAACGATGAATAACAATATTTTCCATTCTATGCATCACTCCCATACTTGCCTCTTGTTATTAATCTGCAATATGATAAATAAATTATTGCAAATATTTCTGCGAAAAATCCGTTATATGCTTCGCAGATATAATCTCTCTTGTGGTCTTATTTCGCCTTCCTAGTTAAAGGTCTTATTATGCCACTTTTTATGCGACAAGATCGCAGGACATTCTTATTTTTATATGTAATAATATCCATTGATCTTTCCTTATCATTTAATTTTAATCTCTGCGTCAATATGATAAATCTAAGCCTTCTTGTGAGATTAATCTCTCTTTGCTTTTTTAAGACTTATGACATTGTCGTCTTTTCGATGAAATCGCAGGACGTCTTTGCGATTTATATCCTCTTATTATTGATTTCATTTATCTCACCTTTTGATTTTATCGCAAAAACCCATTGATCTCATCTTAACATTTCTCTTTAGGCTTTTTGGCCAGTCACGCGGCAATATGACGGGCCTAAATATTCTTGTGAATATAAAGTCCCATGACATTCCTGTATGTGTCATGCGACAATATGACGGGCCTAAATATTCTTGCGAATATAAAGTCCCATGACATTGCCGTCTTTTTTGATACACAGCTCCCTAATGGAGGGTATCGCCCTTATCTCTCCCCCCGGTTTCCCCTTCAAGGATTATACATCGGCCATACAAGACTAGCACTTTCCTATCCGGTTCTGCCAACAACCAGTTGTTTTCGCAGCCTTGTCCTTTATGCATTATATGGCTTATAGTTACAAGACTCCACCCTAAGTGGGGTTTTCTTTGGGCCGAACACATCGTAAGCCAAGACTTTCCGTGGATGGCCAGGGTAGGTTCATCCATCCCAGGCACCCACAGCTCAACCGTGTACCTCGGCGCCTTGATCATACTTTGCATTCCTTAGGAGAAACTCTCGGGCGCCCAACCAGGGTATAACCTTATATAGTTGGGAATCCAAGTTATCTCTCCCGGATGGATTTTCTATAATCCCAAATCTCCATGACTAGGTTCCAGCAGAAGTATATCCTTTCCCATAGCCATGCAAAGAGATACCCCCATTATGACGCACTTTAAGGATATTACCTCTTACGGAATAGAATCCGCGAACTAAGGTGTACGCCATAAAAGTTCGTCCCATTCTTATATGTTTTTAGGCGATTTGCGCCCGTCTTATGCATTTGCATTAAAAATTATTATATATGATTCGAAATCATCATCTTTTTCTTTTAATATAAAAATTCTTATTTTTGAGCAAAGTTTTTCTTTTAATATTCTGCGTGCACACTTTTTGCTGTTCTTGTTTTTCGATTGTTCGCAACATGATACTGTTGCACTTCTTTTCTTCTGTGACGAATGATTATTCGCAATTTCTTGATACTTGATTTATCGCAACACCTTATACTTGTTTGTTCTCCTGTGAAGAATGAATATTTCAACTTTTTCCCATATTCGCATGATTAATCACTATTGATTCTTTTGGACAAACTATTCTTGTAATATATCCTTTCCCCGCAACTCTATATTGTCCACCATCAATTTTTCAGCTCTTTGAGTTTGCCTCCTGTTATGTTGCCAATTACGATTTCGGGCATTTCTTTCTTCGCAAGTATTAATGTCAACTTCGTAACACTTTTTGCCTTCAAACCAATCACCTTTAATTACCCCAATACCATGAGGATGTGGAAATTTTATGCATTGATGATATGTTGATACTATGACCAAGATCCCATGGAGCCATGGTCTTCCAATTAAGGCATTGTAAGGAGACTCTATATCCACTACACAAAACTTGATTTTTGAAGATATCCTGTTCAACGGAATTTCTATAGTAATTTCTCCTTTTGGCTTGTTTGCAGTGCCATTAAAACCATAGATCTTGTAAGTTGAAGGGATTAACTCATCATCTATTCCACCCATTGTGCGATAAGTATGATAAAATAAAATGTCTACCGAGCTACCAGTGTCAATTAAAACTTTATCTATTGCCCAAGAATCACTTGCTGCGTCACCATCATCTTCTTCTTCTTCTTCTCTGTATTTTGGATTTATCTCTAACTTCACCACCAATGGGTTGTCATGCATCTTCCCAGGCTCTGGTATCTCTTCCGCAGTAAAAGAAACAACTTGTTTCTGCCATTCTTTTAACGGATAAATCTTTGCAATATTCATCAACTCTCTTCCCTCTATATCCCTTCCAAATACTCTGCTTAGCACATTTTCATGGAAATCCTCTATCGTTTTCTGCGAATGTACAATTGAATTGCAAAATAAATTTTTTGTTGTAGCTCCTACCTCAATGACAAATGTTTCAGCTTCTTTTGCAACATTAACTCTGCGAATTTCTGGTGCTTGCGGCAATTGCTGCGGTTGTAAATATCTTGCTAAAAAATGATTTAATTTCCCCTGTTCAATCATTCGCAAAATAATTCTCTTTACATTTCTACAATTATTCACAGAATGACCATGAAAATGATGATAAGGACAAAATTCTTGATTTTGGTTGTTGGGATGTGGTTCTTTCCCCATGTTCCAGGGTGAGGGTATATTCTCCATCAAAATAATCGCTTCCCAAATCTTGTTTATACCGGTATTTAAAGGTGGCAATTTGATGTCTTCCCACACATTCCTCTGACCTCTTTGCTCTCTTGAATAATTATGCCTCTGTCCACCATAAGTCTCCTGCGGTTGATCAAACCTTGGGACCTTATTATTGTTATTTTGATTATAAAAATTTCTCTTCTTTTCCAATTCCTCCTGATCTCTACTCCCCATTGCTACTATCTTATGTTGGTTATCAGTCTCCATTTTCTCTCGCGGATTTTGGGAAGTACTTGCTACTGTATTAATCATCCTTGGTAACAAACTTCCATTTGCCATGGATAAACTTGTGCCTGTGTGAATTGGATAAGACTCCATCTCATTTTGTTTTTCCTCCAAAGCAATATATTCTTCTTGCAATTCTCGCAGTTCTGTCATGGTGATTGTGTTTTTAACTCTGAAGACCTGGACGTATAATAGATTCGTCGCAAACATAGGATTTATGAAGGACAAAATGAGATATATTTCATCTACTCTTCCTGCCATTTCACTACACATTGTCTTCCATCTTATCGTTAAGTGCTTTAAACTCTCACCAACTCTCTATTTTAATCCAAACACATCTTCAATTCCAGGTCGCGTAAAGTTATTGCTGATGTATGCTCCTAAGAAATTAGTTTGCAAATGCATGAACGAAGTTATTGTATTCTTGGGAAGACTTTCGAACCACTTCAATGCTTCGCCAGTTAAACTTGACGCAAAATATTTGCACAAAACGACATCATGGTTCTCCCATTGTAGCATACATCGAATATAAGCTTTGATATGTTGGACAGCACACGTAGTCCCATCAAATATACTGGTCAACACCGGTAAATTGCATTTTGGAGGTATCCCTCCTAATTGTACCTCTTGAGTAAATGGAGTTTTCGCAGCTTCTTCGATTGCCTCATCAAGTTGTCTTCTTCCTCCTTCTCTTCTGTTATTTATCATTCCTCTCATTTCTGCTAATTCTCGCAAGATTTTTTCATTCCTATCAGAATTTTGCTCCATTGGCCTTTTCAACGTAGCCTCTCTTCGTCTGCGTTCATGCCTTTCTTGTCTTGCGATGTTTCACGCTTCTTCTCCAACATCTTGGTTTTGCCTTCTTCTGCGATTTTCTTCTTCTTGCAAGTTAATTTGTCTTTCATTCTCTTCTTCGCGAATTTCCTCATCCCTTACTGTTTCTCTTTGTTGTCTTTCTATGTCTCTACGAATTCTCTCATATTCCTCATTGAGATTATCATTATTACGATTTTGCGCACGTCGTCGTTCTCGATTATCATGATTATTCTGACGCAACGCTGTTTGAATTTCTTGTTCTTCTACTTCTGCTCGCAATCTCTCTCTTTCTCCCGCTAAATGTACTTGCTCCATATAATGCCTCTCAATATCATCTTCGATTATTCTGCGATTTCTTCGAATCTCTTCATCACGTAACATTCTCCTTCTCTCTTATTGATTTTCTCCCTCATCTTGATTATGTCTAATGTCTAAAGTTTCACCGCGTGGAATATAACGATCATTTATCAAATTCTCGCCAATATTTTGTATAGGGATATTTTGGCTTGTTTCTTCTCTATATGATCTTGAATTTGACCTCATGCTGCTTCTCGATCTTCTATTTTTCAAACTCAAATTTTCCATTCTTAATTCATGATTTTGCCTTGTAAGATTGGCACGTTCTTCTGCCTCTAATCTTCTTTCTTCATGTATCCTTTGTCTCAAATACTCTACTACTTCATGTTCTTCATGAATTAGTCCTCCATCCATTTCTTGATTTCTTTCCTCTTCTTGATTTTCCGCTTCTTCTTTCGAATCCGACCTCCAAGTATGCAAACTTACTCTATCATAATCCACATTTCTATCTTGTGCTCGTGTTTGTTGATTCAGTGGTTGGATTGATTTTTCTGCTCCATTTCTCACTCTACTTCTTCCTGATCTGATCCTTAAAGATCCTTCCAATTCACCTGTTCCTTCCCCTGCAATTTTTTTACTTCTTCTCACTGTTGTTGGTGGTTCTGATGTATTTCTTCTCCTTCTAGCCATTTCTTCAATTCTAATAATTTCTTCAAATCTTTAAGCTATAATTTGAAATTTCTCAAATTGATTCTCTCTGTTTCAGGGCGCCAAAATGTAGTTGCAGGAATTCCCACACTACACCCTATTCAAGAATTTATCAATATTTATGACATAACTTGAAGATTAAAGACACTTTTTCATTAATATGATCTTAAGGAATTTTACAAAGATTAAGAACACAGAACACTTGATAAAGATTTTCTCTCACCTAAAAACCTTCCTAGCTCTCAAAAATTCAACCCTTTCTCTGGAACTATTCATTTCCTTTATATAGGCATTTACATAATAGATTACAGCTCATGACAGCTCATTTACAGTTAAGATTCCCTTTAATTTAGGATCTGAGTTCTTGCGATAAATCGCAGATAGCACCGCCTTAATCATTCGCAGATTTTATTGATCCATCGCAGAAATGTCACACTTTTCTCATGTTTCTGTCGTTTTCATTTGATATGTCATTCCTTACGTCACTTTGAGATGTATCGCAGAATATTATTGATGTATCGCATAACTGTTGTTTAATTCGCAAGAATATTATTGTGACAATATTCTGATCCTACAATTGGGACACCTATAAAGAGATGTTTCTATAATTTCTAAGGAAATCTTATAATTTCTAATCAAGTTTTGGAGAGAAGAATACAAGGGAGAAAAGCTAGGGTTTTGGAGCACTCTTCATCACCATAACTATTTCTTTACTATTTTCTTATATGAAACTCATGGGTTTTGTTAGTACCATGAGTAGCTAAACTTCTTAATGATTGGGGATGAATTCTAAGTTCTAGACATGATTTGAGTTATTATATAAATCTATTTTGAATTTCTTCACATGATTATTGATTGTTTATACTAATTGGATATTTATGATTAATTGATAGATTTTTTAGGTGGCCAACTGAACTAATTTTTTGATTTAATCAAATGCTAGTACTGAGTTAGGAGATAAGTAATAGTCGAATAATTCATACAAAAGTAGAGAACACAAGACCTTTCAGAGGGATTCTGTATAGCGATTGTGTGTTTAAACAACACTAGAAAGTGGACCTTGAGCTAAGAGTCTAACTACTAGGATCAATCTATAATTCACAAAAGATAAAGCATTCGAAGAAATTACACCTTGAGTGAGATACTACTAGGTGGTTTAGAAGAATAGAATCTGGTATTGGAGAGCTTCCGTACCCAGTGACATAAGGAATTTAGGGGATAGCACTGAGCTAGTTGTTATTCCACGGTTGGTAATAATTTATGATAAATTGTATTAATGGATGAATATAATAACTTGATGATGGTTTAGTAACGAAGAAGGATTCCCTGATCATATTTCTCTCCATTGCTTGCAACTCTATTATTTTCAATTGCTTTATTTACTTTGTTTACAATCCAAAACAAAACCCCCCATTGTGACACTTTTGACAACTAAATCTCCCAGCTCTTCGTGGGAACGATCCTTACTTCCATTATATTACCAGTTAATTGTGTGGAAATAAGTAATTTAATTTGAGTGCACCTACGACACGCATCACCTCGCAGCAAATAAATGTTCTTCAGAAAGTGTGTAACGACCAAGAACAATCTCTTCGTTCATTAAAAGACGAACTCAAGGAAGTAACTGAATCTTCCGTCGCTGAGAAAGATAAACTTATCAAAGTCAGGATAATTCTAAGTTTAATGGCCAATAAACTCCAAGAAAAATATTCTCAATTAGAAGAATTTTACTCCTTATTAGCAAAAGAAAATACGTATCTCCTCTCCAAAGAAGAAATTATAAAATCTCGCCTGAAGGGTATAGTTGGAGATAACTTTGATGATGCCGTGAACCAATGGGAGAATTGTTTATTAACACTAATTCAAAACTTAACTTCTCAAAAAGAAGGTAGTCATTTTGACTGCCTTAATTGTTAATTTCTCTATTTAATTTCTCTGATATACTTCTTGCGAGATTTTTATCTGAATATTTTCTTGTCAACTTATGTTTCTTGCAGAATCTGAAAAAACCTTCATTCTACCATTTCTGATCTGACTAAAAAACTGGATAAAGTTCGCAAAGAAAATGGAGTGCTCACTGCCCATCTTGTTCAATCTCGCGATCGAGCAGAGAGGAGATATGACTACCTTGAGTACTTCAAAAATATGGAGATTAGAAATCGTGATAGAGGTTTCATTCGCAAGCTTTATCTTAGTGCTGAAGTTATTGTGAATGACATTCTGATATCCAAGTCTCTCTCTCCTGTATCCATTAAGCCTCTAGAAGTAGATGATGATGAAATTCCTCTTCCCATTAATAATGATCTAAACTATGCAAGTGGTGAAGAAGATGTCTCTCAAGAAGACCCAAAAGAAGAAGAAAAAAGTCCTTTTAAGAGAAGTAGCTACTAGCGGTGAAGCAATTACTGGTGAAAAGTTAGATGAAGAAGAAACTCGAGCTGATCGTGACGCGAAGAATATTTGCAAGGAGAATGAAGCTGGTGAGACTAATGACGAGTCCAATATTGAAGCTTGAGTTTTTTTTTTCTTTTTCTTCTTCTTTCTTGCGAGTAATGTGTCTTTATGCAACTTTGGAATTCAATTTTATTTATGTTATTTTGAATATTCTCAAGGAAGATAATGATATTTTTATTTATCAACTCCCATACTTTCCCCTCATTATCTTTCTTGTAATGAACAAGTGTTTCCCGCATTTTCTCCTTGCGAACTGTGTTGCGAATAGTACTTGCGAAATTATGGATAGTACTGCGATATTATGAATACTACTGCGGAATTATAAATAATCCTGCTGGGTAATTCTGAATATTATTTCTGAGAAATTATGAAGGATACTTGTTTCTCATCATCTCTCCTGCGATGAACAAATCTTTCCTGCATTCTTAAAAGAAAATAGTTAATGTTTGGGATTATTTTGTTGGTCTTATTTTTCCTTCCTAGTTAAAGGTCTTATTTTGCCAATTTTTTGTGTCTGCGACAAAATCGCAGGACGTCTTTAAATTTGCATGTAAAAACCCGTTGATCTTCCCTTATCCACATTTTGTCAATTTCTCTGTGACAATATGACAAGTCTAAGTTCCCTTGCGAGAACAAAGCCTTATGACATTGCTGTCTTGCGATGAAATCGCAGGACGTCTTTACACTTTCATGTAAAAACCCATTGATCTCATCTTAACTTTTTCTCATGGCTTGTTGCCTCTGTATAATATTTTTCACGCGACAATATGACAGGCCTAAATGTTCTTGTGATCATAAAGCCCCATGACATTGCCGTCTTTAGATACTTATCAGCTCCCTAATGGAGGGTACCACCCTTATCTCCCCCCTGGTTGCCCCTTCAAGGAAGGCACATTGGCCATACAAGACTAGATCCTCCCATCCGGTCTTAAAAGCAACCAGTTGTTTTCGCAGTCTCTTATCCTTTATGCCTATATGGCTTATAGTTACGAGACTGCACCCTAAGTGGGGTTTTCTTCGGGTCAAATGCATTATAGTCAAGACTTTCCAAGAATGGACAGGGTAGTTTCGTACGCCCCGGGCACTCTTGGCTCAACCGTGTACCTCGGAGCCTTGATCATACTCTTCATTCCTTAGGAGAAACCCTCGGTCGTCTAACCAGGGTATAACCTTATATAGTTGGAAATCCAAGGTACCTCTCCTGGATGGGTTTTCAATAGCCCAAATCTCCGTGACTCAGGTTCCAGCAACGGTATAACTTTATCCCTGAGCCACGCAAAGAGATACCCCCTTATATGACGTACTTTAGGTCTTACATTTTCCTCTTGCGGAATTATATCCGCGAACTAGGGTGTACGCCATAAAGGTTCGTCACGTTCTTATATATCTTTTGCGATCATCGCCAGTTCTTAAATATTTCTTATGTTCTCGCGAATATTCTCGCAACTCTTATATATTTCTTATGTTCTTAAAATTTCTTTTATTCATTCTTTTCTGTCTCATCATATCTAGGTTTTCTCATAATTTGTTACTGGTA
Organism: Papaver bracteatum; assembly: GCA_023529315.1. NCBI lineage: Eukaryota > Viridiplantae > Streptophyta > Magnoliopsida > Ranunculales > Papaveraceae > Papaver > Papaver bracteatum. The sequence continues at coordinate 318,247 of JAJJWX010002186.1, forward strand.
ATATCTTTTTAGATACAGTCTATTCCATGGTCTACCAAGTATCTGACCAATATCTTTACCCTCTAGATCCATCAGTTTATATGCCCCTGTTCCAACTATCTCTTTAATGATATAAGGTCCATCCCATTTTCTCGCCAATTTACCACCATTTTCTCGCTGATAACCTGGTGTTTCTCACAGCACTAAATCACCTGGTTGAAATTCATGTTTTTTAACTCGTTTGTTATATTCGCGAGCCAATCTTCACTGATAATTTTCTATATGTTGTAAAGCTTTTTCTCTCTTCTCTTCTAATACATCAAGTTCATTTAGAATCATTCTAGCACTAAGATTCTTCTCCCAAGTCTCTCTTTTTGTTGTAGGAATAGCAACTTCTGTTGGTAGTACTGCTTCTACACCATATGTTAAACAAAAATATGACATCCCAGTTGCCTCTCTCTTGGTTGTGTTGTAAGCCCAAACTGCATTATGTACCTGTTCACACCATACTCTATTATATCCTTCTAGTTTATTCTTTAATATATCTGCGATTGTCTTATTTGTTGCCTCAGCTTGCCCGTTAGCTTGTGGATATAAAGGAGTAGATTTCCCACATTTTATTTTAAATGCATTGAGTAATATCTCTATGTTATGCCCTTTAAATTGCTTCCCATTTTCAGAAACCAACTGTGATGGAATTCCAAATCTGCAAATTATATTTTCAAAGATGAATGTAAATATGTCTTTATCACGAATATGCTGCACTGCTTTTACTTCTTCCCACTTTGTGAAGTAATCTGTCGAGACAATTAAGTATCTATTTTGCCCTGAACCTAGTAAAAATGGTCTCACAATATCTAAGCCCCATTTTCCAAAAGGCCATATACTTCTTGAAGATGACAATGGTGCCCCTGGTGCATGTATCTTCTTTCCGTGTCACTGACAATCCTCGCAACTTCTTGATAGATGTTTTGCGTCTTCATGCATATATGGCCAATAATAGCCTTGAATTTTTGCTCTGTAAGCCAAAGATCTTACCCCGCTGTGATTACCAGCATCTCCACTATGCAACATTTTTAACACTTTTTCTCCTTCCTCCCGTATCAAACATCTAAGTGATGGTCCAATAAAAGATTTTTGGTATAATATCCCATCCCTTAATTCATAATTTGTTGCAAGGCTTTTTAATTTGTGTGCCTATAATCAATTTCTTGGTGTTTCACCTCTAGAAAAGTATGCATAAAGTTCTGCTCGCCAATCTGCGATATTTCTCTTGGTTCTTCTTCTGCGATATTTTGTGTATCTTCTACTATCATGACATTTGCTTCTTCTACTTCTTCTTTGTTTACTGAAGGTGACATAAGTGTTTGAATTCTTATGCATCTCGCAGCTGGGTTTGTCATCATGATGGATATAAAGGCAAAAGCATCTACGAGTCTGTTATCTTTTCTCGATATATGCTGCCATTTAATTTTTGGAATTTTCGCAGACAATTCCTCAACAAGCTTCTTGTATTTCTTCAAAGATGGTTCATTTGTGGCGTATTCTCCTTTTATTTGGCGAATAACTAACTGCGAGTCACTAGTAATTCTAGCATTCTCCAACTTCATCTCTATGGCGAATTTTAGGGAATGCACCACAGCTTCATACTCCGTCTCATTATTAGTGGATGTGAATTCTAAACGAAATGAAAAAGCTATTTTTTCTCCTTCTGGCGAGATAAAGACAACTCCAATTCCATTACCTTCCCCATTTGATGATCCATCCACCAATATTTCCCACATGTTGGGTTCTTTTAATAGATCTTTTGGGTTTCCATGTTCTTCTTCTATGTCCATCATTTCTTCCACAGCTTCATCATCTTTTAGAGGAAATTCCGCTAAAAAATCTGCTACAACTTGTGATTTTTGCGAGGATAAGATTTCATATTTGATTTCAAAGTGTCCTATTTGTGCATTCCATCTTTCAACCCTGCCTGATATGTTTGAGTTCTTCATTAATGATTCAATGGGCACCTTTGTTAATATCTTTACCTTATGTGCTTGAAAATAAATGCGAAGTTTAAATGTTGCATAAACCAGTGCTAAAATTAGCTTCTCAATCTTTGAGTAATTTTTCTATGCAGTATTAAATGTTTTTCTTATGTAATAAATTGGTTTTTCTATTCCTGCATCAACTCGCAATAACACTGCACTTAATGCATGCGAGGTTGTCCCAAGGTAAATCAATAATTCTTCTCCCGGCTCCGCTTTCTGTAAAATAGATATGTTCATTAGGTATTCTTGAATTTCTTGAAAAGCCTTCTCACATTCATCTGTCCACTTGAACTTTGTACCCTTCTTGAGTATATTAAAGAAATGTTTGCATTTATCTGAAGATCGCGAGATAAATCTTCCTAGCGAGGCTAAGAGCCCATTCAACTTTTGCACGTCCTTTACTATTGCTGGTGTTGGCATGTCACGAATTTCTAGTACTTTCTCTGGATCAACTTGTATTCCTTCTTTTGATACAATATATCCTAAAAATTTCTCTGATGCTACTCCAAAAATGCATTTCTCGGGATTCACCTTGATGTTAAAGAGTCGCATTTGATCGAAAATCTCCTTTAAATCTTGCACATGGTTTTTAGCTTCTTTACTTTTGATTAACATATCATCTACATACACCTCTAATGTTTTGTGGATCCACCTTGCGAACACCTTCTCCACCATTCTTTGATATGTTGCACCAGCATTGCGTAATCCAAAGGGCATTTTTGTGTAACAGTATAACCCTCTTGGTGCAAAAAATGCGGTGTGCTCTTGATCTTCTTCTGCGAGAGGAATTTGGTTATAACCTTTATACCCGTCTAATGAAGATATTCTATCATTTCCCGCTGCTGATTCAACCATTTGAGGAATATCTGGTAATGGAAAACTATCTTTAGGACAAGCTTTGTTTAAGTCAGTAAAGTCTATACAAATTCTTATTCCCTTGTTTTTATTTGGGACCACCACCATATTTGAAATCCACTCCGGGTATTTTGCTTGACTTATAATTCCTGCGTCAAGAATTTTCTACAACTCTTCTTCTATCTTGGAATGATAAGTTGTCGCAATTTTTCTTATCCTTTGTTTGAATGGTCTCACCTCTTTGTTAATTTCTAACTTATGACACGCAACTGATGGATCTATTCCAAGCATCTCATCCATGCTCCATGCGAAGATGTCCTTATAATCTCGCAGGAGATTTACGGTTCGCTCTTCTTCATATTTATCCATTTTAGTTCCAATTTTCAGTATCTTAGGTTCTTCTTCACTTCCAATATTTATTTCCTTTGTTGGTTATGCTGCGGTATAGCTGGCTTCAGGTTCTCCAATTGGTGTTGAGGTTTTCACAACTCTCGCTGGTTCATCTACTTCTTGCGAAATCTCGCTGGGTATTCCTTTTCCTTCTTTCGCTCTTATCATGTAAACTTTAAATTCTTCTTCTTTCTTTGCCTCTTTTGCCAATTTTCTGCGAGCTTTTCGCAGCTTTGTACGCCCTTCATAATTTCTTACTTCAATTTGATAACACAACTTCGCAAGATCTGTGTCTCCTCTAATTTCTCCGATTCCACTGGGCATAGGAAATTTGATGCATTGATGCAATGTTGATGCTACAGACTTGATTGCATGTATCCAAAGTCTTCCCAATATCATGTTATACGGCGATTCCACGTATACCACACATAATGTTACTTGTGTTTCAATCTCTCCTAGAGGAATTCATACCACTATTTCGCATTTAGGTTTTGTTAAAGATTTTCCAAAGCCATGAATATGATATGTTGAACAAGACATTTCTTCACCCTTGTATCCCATTTTCTTAAATGCATGATAAAATATTATATCCACATAACTACCTGCGTCCACCAAAGTTCTACTCATGGCCCATTCTTCCGCAGATTTTATTGATTTTACCCTTTTCATTGGTACAGTGGATACCGTGATTACCAAAGGAGATGTGTGATTTAAATTTTCTTTTGGTATTTCTGCTGCTGTGAATGTGATTTTCTGCTTTTCCCAATCCTTCAGAGGTGATACTTTCTCCACCGTCATAATTTTCTTTCCTTCAGAATCTCGTTTATATATTCTTCCCCTAATGTTTTCATGGAATTTGTGGATCATTTGTCTCGTTATCATACTACACTCCAGTTTCCTACAATTCTCTTTGGCTCTAATCATTTTTCCTTCAACTATTTCACCAATTTGTTCAATCTCCTTCTCAATCTTGAATAATTCTTATCTTCAATCTCACCTCTTCTATGATTTTCATACATTCAGTCCCTGTTTCGGGTGCCAAAATGTAGCTGTAGGAAAATCTACACTACACCCCTTACCAGAATCCATAATTATCAACACATATTTGAAGATTAAGAATAACATTTTATTGATTAATTCTCAGAAATGTTACAAGAAATGGAATAAATCAAGAATACAACCGCTCACAAGAATTTTCTCTCTCCTCAAAACTCTCTCCTGACTCCAAAAATTGATCTCTCTATCTCTCTGAATCTATTGATTCTATTTATATGGGGTAGTTACATAGTGGATGACAGCTAAGTTGTCCTTTATTTTCGGATATGACTCGCGATACTCTCACAGTAGCTGTTAATGTTAATTCTCGCAGGTGTTTGTGATCCTCGCGGCATCATCACACTTTTCTCATGTTTCAGTTGTCATCATCCGCTATGTCATTCTTTCAATCGTTTTGTGACACTCGCAGTGTGTTATTGAAGATCTCAAAGAACTGTCGCTATAAATCTCGCGGGAATATTGTTGTGCGATATTCTGATCCTATACATAGATTATCTAAACAAAGCATAACCTATCTAATTGAATCACAACTAATGAAGAAAATTTTGCAAACAATTAAAAACTATGCAAAAGCAGTGATTGAGTGAATTATAAATTATAAATTAGAGAAAATAAATAATTACCAATTATCCATGCATGAATAGATTCCTCATTTCCTTGGTTGTGAGAGAATTAGCTCATCATCATGTTGGAAACACGCTCAAAAATCATTATTATTGCTCAAAGGGTGTTTATAAAGATGAAATGGAGAAAATGATGAAAATCGAGTGTTTGCAACGTTTATAATTGTTGCGAACACAGTTACAGGAAACGATAAAGATGAACTGTTGTTGTTAATGTAACTCTGAGACCCACGGCTCTCTCTCGTTCTCACTGTTGAAAAACGACTGTCTTGGATGGTTTGTTCTTCGTGTTCTTCAGATATGCAGTAGCAGAAAATAATTTTCCTGCAACTTGATTTTTCGACTTTGTGGTTCTCTGTCTCTCTCCCAAACTCTCTGTATCCCTCTTCCTGACTCCAATAAGCCCTTAAATACTCAATTCCACTGAGAATAAGCCCTCATAACTCCATATAATCTCGCCATAACTCAGAATATTCTTCACTCCCATTTTAAGGAAATATTTCCTTATTCTTCTCTTGCACACATCTGTAGTTGTCCAAATGAGTCGAACTTGTTGAATAGAGGTCCCAGATTATGTTAAACACGCTCTGCCTCACTCAAAATCCCATAGACACATACAATCCCGTGAACATCTCCTCCCATGCACATGTTTCCCTGATTTCTTCTCGCGGGTTATCTAGCAAATTTTAACCGATCCAGAGGCCCATACCAAGTTTGTTATGATAAATCAAGTCTTCCCATGAAATTTGAGCCATTGAATCACACTATAATCCCTCCAAATGACGAACTAAAAATCTGCCAGTAGTGTGAATATTTTCCCGCCAAAACCAAAATTCAAAAGAAGAAGATGGGTGTGATGGATAAATGGGCTATATATATCCGTGGGTGCCCCTTAGCCAAATCTGGGGTCTGTATAGAAAATGTCCTTCGGGGGTGCTACGAGCAACTTTTCGAGCCGAATTTTCCAACAATATTTATTTCTAAAAAACACCTACAAACACACAAAACACCATAATAAGGACAAAATGAGTACTAACAATACGAAACATTGAGGACAAATTAGACACAAAAATGTGTCTATCAGAGAGCAAGAGAAGCCAATTCCTAGCTGCCATTGTCCATTCTCCTTGTGGCAAAAGCAATTGATTTGTTTCTTTATAACCAATAGGCTGCGGCGCATATCCAGTGACAAAGATGAAGTGGGAGCCCATCGGCTTCGCACCTCTTCCCATGTTAGAGTCCTCATACGGGCCCACCCATGCATTCTTAAACTACGCAATAAAAACAATCTTTTATTACCTATTCAAGTTTATCCCTTGCGCCAGTATAGGTTGGCTGAGAAGATCTATATCCGTGTGAAACTGGTGGATTAGACGAATGCGACCCGCGAAGCGTTAGCGGCAGTCTTAGCTTTGAGCCCGATAAAGAGATGAAAAGTAAAGTGCACTCCATGATAGAACATGGAACTACTTAAGCATTTAGCTGTGTATACCATTTTAAAAGCATGGGGTTGGATTGAGGTCAACATGGAGAAAGACCATGCGGTTATCTTCCCTTCTTTCTCCGTATTACGCGTGCGGGCCTAGGTAGAGAGTGTCAATATATATATATGAACTGATATCAGTCGTAGACTTAATTGGCTTATATCTATGATCGCGGCTTTCTCATATCTGATAGGTTGACTAGCCCATTGATCGGAATCGAACCTATAACTGATGGACCAAGAAAAGACGATCATGTTTCGCAGTGCGAGGTATGGGTTAAAAACAAATGGCAAGCTATTGATGATATCCATTATCATGAAGTTTAGCTTAGAGCCTTTCCCATGCATGTCTGTCCCGGCAAGCCGAAAATAGCTCTATTGTGCGTTTGTTTTTTCCATATTTCAAAAGCAAAGAAAGGAAAGCCTCGGATTTAAACTTCTACGTGCCGTGTATTACGCGCAAAATGATTACAACCATATTGATTGGCCTCATCGATACTCATCGCCTTCTAATGTATTTTTCTTTTAGAAGCTGGTCACTAAAGTTCTTGGTTGCTAGCCTGGGGCCTCTAAAGACCCGATGTGATCTCTAGACTAGATTCCTTCCTTTTCCTTACCCTGGATTTCCTTTCCTATATGCTTTTCTGCCCGATGGATGGATGAAATAACTATGCTACTAGGTATACTTATTCAATGGATGAGACTTCCCAATGGAAGAAGCCGATTTCGTAGATAAGTGTCTGTCTGCCCAAAGGAACTCTGCCCTCTCATCAAGCTTGCACCTTTTTTCCCTCTGATCACTTGGGCAGTACCAATCCTAAGACCAAATGTTATCTCAAAGGAGTACATGTTGGTGCTATAATAGGATGTCCTAGGCAAATCATTTCCCTAAAGGCTATTCTAATTTCGGCCTCTCGCTCAAATCGGGGCTGCCTGAAAGTATAATATTCAAGTCAGGGTGGTCTAAGTGCTGATTGAGCCATCCAATGCTTTAAAACTTTAGGATGATACGTAGTGCAATGATCTGGGAAAACAACTTTGGGTTAGGTGCTAAGTAATATTGATGTACCTGGGTACCCTTTATGATGGCATATGCCAGGTCACATTCTTTGCCTATAAGCATTTGGCACCAACAACACCCACTAATCTGTCTTGATTTCAATAGTCCCTTTTTCTAGATGTAGGCCGATGAGCATTGAAAGAGGATATTCCATTGAAATGATTTGACTTGTAAACTGCCTGCCTAGCCGACCTTTGAGGGGATATAATTTTTTTTTAAGAGCTAACTTACCTAGCTAATCTATCCACTGGCCTTACTCTTCTAATATATTTAACGTCCCTGTTGAAGTGATCAAAGAGCTTCGAGTGAGCTTTGACAGGCAAAAGTCAAGGTTATTGGTTTATCCCTCAATTTCGAGACTCTCAGTTGAGGAGGATCGTAGCCAGCTTACTTGACCCTTTACACATCTGGTAGATTTAAGCGCTCTTACAGGGCATCTCCCACCCCTTTAATGAGAACAACACTAAGCAAAATTCTAAAAGCTAACTGACAGCAGCCGTTGGATGTCTTTCCCTTTAAAATCTAGAATGTTAGATGTTAGAATATTCCCTACAGATTCCCGTCACATTCCGTGTGGATTTTTTTTCGTTACTTCACGAAAATACCCCTTAGCAAAATAAGCTTCTTCCAATGTTCCCCTCCGACAAATTCTTTCCTTTTATCATTTATCCCGCTGCGAATTTCATGTGTCGTTCCAACTAAAACCATTTTTGATTGACTTTTTGTGAAATCAACCTTCGCCTCAATTCTTAGATGATTAACACCAAACACGGAGATTAGAAATCAAATCAATTTATAACTATCTCAACTTGAAATAGAAACTCAATTGGAGAAGGTAGAATTTCAAAGGGAAGTTTCAAAATTCTCAAAAGGTTTTACCTATTCACCACCCACGTTTTTCCTATTTGCCACACACATAAATTACCACCCCTAATTATCCTATTTACCACCCAAATATATTTTAAAATTCCTAAATACTATCTTTTTATATTTTGACTTTAATTTTTACACCTGTAATCTTTATATCAACCCCACATCTAAAAACCCTAAAATCCATATTCTCCACAACCGGTACCATCCCTTCTTCCACGACCGACACCTCCTCCGGTCACTTTTTTCTTCTTCTGGTTGTTGACATAGTGATGAATAAAATCGAAAATTGAAAACAACAAATTCTTAATGACCATTGTTTAGGGCAGTCATCTTCTGGATTAAGTAAACTCCATTAGAACGTAATAAGATTTTGAACAGTAGAGTCTTCCATAATAATAGTTTATGGGTTTGCTTATTTTCTCAACCAATTAAACGATGAGAAATAAACTAATAATTTTTTTTTTTTGGTGTAATACAAATTAAAAAGAATCTTAATTTAGGGTGTCAATGATTTGTTAAAGTAGATGATAAATCAACGAAGAAGAAGATAAATTGATAAAGAAGAAGATGAGTAGTAATAGTACAATCAAATTTAACTTGACTTTTTCGGGTGGCAAATAGGAGAAATGAGAATTGAAAAGTAAAGCTACTTTAAAAATTCTTGAGGGGTGGTAAATAGGAAAAATATGGGTGGCAAATAGGTGAAACCTTCTCAAAATAGATTAGATTTTCAATTGGAGAAAGTACTAGGAGTTATGGGTTGTCATCAATCTCGAGTTTGCAGGGAGTTGGGGGAGCGATAAAAGAGAACTTGAATTCTAGAAGCATCCCTGGCGAAAATCACACCAACTGTTCGGAATAAGTCCTCAACCAGTACTATCTTCTTCTCCCAAATTGCCTTACCAGTAGAACTCCAATCAATTGAAATGTGAACACGCAAATCACGTAAGCTTCAACATGTCCACAACCAATCTTCGCATGTACAGAATGCATGCATTAAAGTACGAATATATTGTGAGATGCTGGGATAGATGTTGATTCATCGATTCTAAACCCCACGGGTTTTTCATGATCTCCTCAACATCCATAACGACAGATCTAAGAGATGCATACAAATATTAGGGTAGATCAACACGAAATGTAAATAAAACAAAGATTTATGTGGTTCGGCTCTAAGGCCTACATCCACAGGTCTGAGGGTGATTCACTATGATGGTAAAAGATTAGAAGATTAGTTGAAAGACTTTGGGTCATCATGTAACCCGAAGGGTAACGCTCATACTTACTCTTCTCTCTAATTGTTCTCCCTCTCTCTCCAATTGTTCGACCCCTCTCCATGTAACAGGAAGGGTCATATATATAGCCCTTCTACGTGGGTCCCTTAGAAAGGGGCTGTTATAATTTTATCTTCTTGTGCTTTGTGCTTAGTCCGCGGACCTCTTGGTCATCCCGCGGCTTCTATTATTCCTGCGCTCCTCACGCTGGCCTGCCTTTGTTCTTGTCGTTAGTCCAACCGACACACGTCCTTCGCGCCAGGCGGTGTCAGTCCTTCCCTGTAGCGTCTGTCAGTGGGGCTTCACCTAGCCGTTGATCACATCTTGCCTCGTGAGGGGGTAAAGTGTAATAGGGAAGCTCTTTGGTGCTACGCGGGTATACCTTCCCTTGATGCTCCTTCATCTTCGATCGCTTATCTTGACAGATGGCGCACTATCTAGACCCACGGATGATCCTGTGTGTGACCCACCTTTGTGACGTGGCTTCCACGTGGGGATGCTAGTACACGTGGTGAGGAAGGTAAATAAGTGTATCTACAATTTGCCCCTCTTCTTGTGACTAGGCGCCAGCTATAGTTGGAAGAAGAACCGTGTGATATGTTTTTATCTCCCTCCTCATAACTTCTCCTAAAAAGGAGTTATTTGAATTTATTGTGCACGTTTCCCCTACATGTCATGACTGCCCCTTGGGTAGTGGGCGGTTTCTTCTGGCGACATAAAAGAGGAGAGAATGATGGAATGTGAGTTAAACTCACATTCTCTGTTTTATTCTCTGCCCCATTTTCTTCTTTACCCTCTTAACTTCTTCTGCTATTATTACTGTTGCTTCTGCTACTGTTTCCGTCGTTGTTGTTGTTGCTTCCGCTGCTGCTGTTGTTGCTGCCGTCGCTACTACTTCATACAACTATTGAGGTTCAGGTAGGGTTTTTGTCTCTTTTGTTCGCCATTTTTGTTCCTGTGGAGTTTTTGATTTTCTGGTGATGAATCGTGATGGGTTTTAATCCCCATGCATGTCATTGAATCGAAGATTGCCCCTGCTGAACTGGGTGTTTTACCGGCTACGTTTTTGATCCTTTTTGAGTGGGGTAATGAATTGAGAATTTAATCGGCGGCTGGTGAAACTTAGGGTTTTCTTCGTGTTCTTCACTGTTCTTGAGATTTCCTCGTTTTTGATCTTTTTTGACTTCCTCCTATTTGTGTTTGTGTTCGCAGATATGTCGGATTATCCGCGGGTACCTTATCAAACTCCTCCGCCGAGTCCTCATAGATCTCCTCGGGGAGATTCTCACATCAGGGAAGGGGCTTCTCCTTCCTCTGCTCAGGGTAACCCTCGGGATAGGCGTCTATCCTCGCCTTCTAGCCAGAGGCCTCTGTCCCAAAGAGGTGATCCGCCCCGGGGGTCGAAATACGCCTTGAGCCGTCCTAGAGATGAGTCTTCTAAGAGGCAGCAGACTCCGCGCACTGAACTCTTAAATGTGCAGCCTCTTCGTACCATGCCTCCTTTGCGGGCTAATCTTCCTCCGTCTTCATCTGTGCCTAGCTCAGGCAGAACAACTAAGAATCAGCCCGCGAAGAGGAAGGCCTCAGAGATGGAGTCTTTGGGAGACGTGGTTCCTCCTAAGAAGAAGGTAGCAGATTCTGCGGAAGATGTTGCGGGGGATGCTTATGAGGATGACTCTACTGTCACATTTCGTCCCCTACCCATGGGTAATAAGAAGTTCACTTTCAGGCACATAGATCTTGAAGCCTTCAAAGTGAAGCACGGTCTTCAGCACTTCCAAGTGAGTTTCTATGCCCCTGATAAAGACATAACTTACGAGATGGTTGTTAATTATCAGTACGATGCTTTTCATCTGTTGACGACCGTGGGCGCTTTTGAAGGTGGTCTGATGTTTCCTTTATATAAAGCTGGTGATGATTTCTATTACCGGGTCTTATCTATCCGCGGTACTGCTAAGAAGAGCCATAACCGTGGGGTGCAGCAATTGACGGGAAATTACCTTCGTCATCTCCGAGAGTGCTATCTTCGTAGCAAGGGGAAAACGATGATGACCTGCTATGCTCCCAACTTAGAAGAGGAGAAAGGGTGGTATACTCCTGAAAACTTTAACAAATCCTTTGGAGATTATGTTAACATGAATACGTGCAAGCCGTGGTCTGTGAATCTGCGGAATATTTCTCCTGTTAAGGGGGAAATTCGCCTCTTGAGCGAAGTCAGTGACTCCAAGATGGCAAGGATTCCTGGTGCCGAAGGTCTTCCTATTCCTGCTGATGAGAGGATCAAGCGTGATCATGATTACGAATGGTCTTCCACCGTTATTGAGGTTTTTGGTCCGTGGGCCTATGGCTGGGTTCCTGGGCCACATGGTTGGCAACCTAGTGTTGACAGCTCCTACCGCGAAACCTCTCCTTCTCGTTACGCCCATTACTACCCTTGGCAGATGAGTTTCGAAGGTATGGATTTTGATTACTACCGTGATGTTGATGACGCGGACGAGGAGGGTAATTCCGATGCAAACCCTCTTCCGCGGAATGCTAGTGTTGCTAAGGTATGTTTGTATTCTTCGTATATATGCCCCTTCCTTTTCTTAAGTAATATTGATTATGCCAAGGAAAGGAGATACTCAAGGTTATTTATTATTATGTCCCGCAGGTGGTTAGAAAGAAAAAGATCAACCCCAAGCAATCTTCAAATTCTCCTACTGGAGACTCTACGCAGTTCGAAGATGTGAGCAGTCCAGTGAACGCTGGAGAGGATGTGTCCGACGAAGAGGAGCGGATTGAGACTTCTCCACCTTTGCAAGAAGGAGATATTGCTGGTGGCGGTGATGGCGGCGTTGGTGATCAAGCCACAGGTGGTGATGGTGGTATTGTTAATGAGGTCGCTGGTGGCGGAGTTGTAGGTGGCGATGGTGGTATTGTTAATGAGGCCGTTGGTGGTGGAGTTGGAGGTGGCGATGGTAATCAAGTCCTCGGTGGTGATGGTGACCAGACCAGTGATGGAGCAAAATCTACTGGGGATGTGGTCATGGAGGTCGGTGAACAGCAGACAGTCACGTACAAAGGCAAGGGAGTTGCTTTTGCGGCTAGCAGTGGTCAGGACGTGGGTGCTTGTGGTGAGTTTTCTTTTGGTAATACTCTATCAGGGGATCGGTCTTTTGATATGGCCGCGGCTATGGGAATCGTCTTGGATTTTAGTCTTCTTTCTCCTAGTGATGACTGGGATGTGCTTAAAGGTAGCGGTGGTGGTGGCGCGACAGCTGTGCCTAGTGCTGAGGTTCCTTTGGTTCATCCGGAGGGTTATGGTGGCACCTCCTCCGGTGTTGGGGGTATTTTGACACAAGGTCAAGCCAGTGTGGCACCTGGTGTGAATCCCTTGGGTTCTCCCTCTGATGATTTCCCGAAATCCTTAATCGCGGATGGTGATGATGCTGTCTTAGGTTGTCTTAGAGAGAAGGGTTTGCTCGTCGTGCCGCATCCTGCCCCTGTGATTGAAGGGGAAAAGAGTTCGGACTCTTTTACTCGCCAGCATATGGAGTCGATCTCTGTGGAGATTGTAGATGTAGAGTGGGATAAGGATCTTGTGTCCAGCGGGGTTGATTTGGTGGTGAATCCTCCTTCTACTGTCGCTGGTATGATGGCTGTTGCTGATGGGTACCAGTATAATTATCCTCAGAAGCGACTATTGGAGGTATGTCCCATTCTTCGTAACCCTGCTCTTACTTGGATATGTTATTTGAACTAATTTCTTTTTGATCCGTAGGTGATGAGGAGTGAGTATTGTAACCATACTCTATACCGGCTCTTCAAGGCTAAGTCTCTTAAGCTAGAGGTGAAACTCCGCCACCGTGAAGGAGTGCTTTCGAGCGTCGAAGCTGCGGCCTTTGATAAAGATAGAGAGATAACTGAACTGAGGGATCTTCTTAAGCGCAAGGAACAACATGGCGTGGATGAGGCTGCGCTCCGTTCTGAGCTAGCTTTAGTCAAGGAAAAGTTAGAGGTTCTTTGAGCAGAATTCTTCGTCCCTTTCAGGTTTGAACCTCCCCTACTTTTCTTTTCCGATGTTCCCTATATGTTCTGAGTCGTCTCTTTCTTCCCTCCTCCCGCGGTATTGTCTTCAGTGGGCGGAGTCCCTGAATTGATGTGGCTTCGTAGTGAGAGAGTCCGCCAAAAGGGGTGTATTGCTGAGTTAGTTGAGAAACTTAAGAGCGAAGCAGTGAAATGGAATGCTCGCGCGGATGTTCATAATGCTCTGGCCGAAGAATGGCGTCAGACAAAATTTAGTTGGGTAGATTTGCAAAATCGAAACGATCACGATCGTGAGTTGCTCAACGTGACTCTCTTATGGACGCGGGATAGGATCGAGGAAGCCCGTGGCCAGATTTCCGCCCTAGAGGTTAGGCTTAATGATATGGAAGAAGAATTGCGGCGAGCGCGTTCTTCTCATCCCTCTGATGCGCGGGATTATATGCGACGTCTTGCCAAGGAACGAGATGATGCTAGGGCGGAATCTGGCACTCTTAGTAGGGCCTTATCCGCGTCTCGAGATGATGTGGCTCGTCAGGACGAGTATGAGAGGAACTTAGAGGTGTCTATGTATCGTCTTAACAAGGGGTTAGAATCGAAGAATGATGAGGTTAACCGATATCATCACTCGAACTCAATGCTTCGAGATGATCTTAGCGCGAGTCAATATTCTCATAATCTCCTGCAGGTAGACTATGATAGGCTTTCGAACGAATATGATTATGCCGCAGAAGCACGAGACTCCGCGGTTAACCGCTGTGAAGGTATATGTCTTCGTTATCGAGTGTGCTTCATGTTGTATTTGTTATTACTCACTTTTTTATAATATTTGCAGAGCTCCAAGGACAGCTTCAAGCTACAAATGAAAAATTTGCCGAAGCTCAGGCAAAAATAGTTCAATTGGAAGAGCAGGTTAGCTATCATCGGGGTCTGGCTTCGTCTCGAGAGGAAGCGATGAAGCATGCTACTGAGAAAGCGGAGCATCTTTCCACTTCCCTAACTCAAGCCGAGATTAAGAGCGTAGATATAGGCTTCGTGGCGCGTAAGCAGTTGGCGAAGGAGATTAACAAGACTCTTGGTGAGATTGAGCTGGATCTCAAGAAGACCCATGGAATAAGCAAGAATTATACTCGACGTCGCGTTCCCAGTCTCCCTTCAGGTTCCTCCGGCCCCTCATCTGGTGGTAGTGTTCCTTCGTAGTTAAAGGAGAAACCAGCAGATGGTGCTCCTTCTCAATAGATCGTAACTAGTATGTTGGGGATTGATCTCAGTTGCTTAATTTTCTTAGCGTTTTTGCTACTTTTCTTGCTAGGTTCGTAATCAACCGCCCTGTAATAGATCAAAATTCAATGTGTAAATCTGAACTTGTATTTTGTTGAAATCGCGTCTATTTTTATAGATCCCTGTTAATATAGTAAGTAATTCCGTAAACTTTGTATTTAAAAAGTGCCGTGGATTAGTTCCGAAATCCACGTGAATGGTTGCGTTTTCCACGGGATTGGTTTTGCTATCCGTGGATCTTGATTTGTAAGATCTGATAAATTGTAGTGTTAATGCAATTCCGTAGGTTGGTGTCCTTGGAATCGTTTTGCGACCTGTCACCCCGCTCAGCTAATTCCTGGGCCATAGGATTACTGAGCGGTGGGGGTCTAGCCGGCATTCAAGAGTAACGCGGCTTATAATTATTGCTTGGGTATCTCGTTCCTTAGGAAGTCACCCCCTGGTCGTACACTTATAGACGCTTATGGGGGAGTTCAAGAGATGTCATGTGCATGCGTTGTCCGGTTTGTTCCCGGTGTATCGTAGTGAGTATGTTCCGCGCTTTGTGCGGAACATTCACCTTATTGAAGTACCATAATAGTAACTACACACAAGTTTACGTGGTTCATCCCTAGGGCCTACGTCCACGGGGTAACAATAGCATTGACACTTTATTAATATATGGAATGATTTTCAATGTACATTCGTATTCGGTTATTTCGTTGACCTCTTTGTGTAAGGATAGGTATTGAGTATTCTGAGTAATTTGAAGTGCTTATAGGTATATACATGTGTAAATTGAAATGCTTATGGGTATATACATGTGTCTCATACGGTGTTGGTTATGGGTATTGAGCGCATCGAGATGCGTATAGGTAACGAGTAGAGTTGTGTCAATTGAAGATGAAAATTTGTATTGATTGAAAAGTTGAGGCGTGCTATTCCTCCATCAGAGATAGAAACATGCGGACTTGTAAGTCAACTTTCTTCTTCTGAAATGCATACGAAGATGATAGATTATGGATAGTATGGTTTGAGGTATTTGGCGTTCCACGGGTGCCTGAGTATTTCCCCTTTCAGATTACGCAGGTAGTAGGAGCCATTTCGGCGACGTCGTGTATCACGTAGGTCCGCCCCAAGTTGGTGCTAATTTTCCCCACTTCTTTTCTCGCTGGTATTGGGGAATAGTTCTTAACACATACGGCCCTCTACAAAATTCCTAAGTTTTACTTTCTTGTTATACTCTGGCCGACTGCGCTGGTAGTTTTCCATTTTATGTAGTGCGGTCTCTCTTCTTTCTTCGAGGTCATCAAGCTTTTCTAACATCATGTCCGTGGTGAGGTTCTTCTCCCACGCTTCTGTCTTTGTTGTGGGTAGTAGAATTTCCGTGGGAATTATTGCTTCCGCTCCGTATGTGAGTAGAAATGGAGATTCCCGATGGGCTGATCTTCGAGTTGTCCTGTATGCCCACGAACGTTATGTAACTGTTCACACCATCGCCCTTTGTACTCGTCTAACTATTTTTTGAGGATGAGCGCTAGGGTTTTGTTTGTGGCTTCCGCTTGTCCGTTGCTCTGCGGGTATATAGGAGTGGACTTGTTTTTCCGAATTTTGAAGGTGTCGAACAGTAAGTCGATATTTTTTCCTTGTAGTTGTTGACCATTGTCGGAAACTATCTCCGCGGGGATGCCGAACACCGCAAATGATATTTTGAAATATGAAAGTGAAGACGTCTGAATCACGAATCCTCGCAAGTGCCTTGGCTTCTACCCACTTGCTGAAGTAATCCGTAGCCACTATTAGGAATCTTCTTTTCCCGGTTCCTGATATAAGCGGGCCCACAATGTCGATTCCCCACCTTGCGAAGGGCCACGGGCTGTCCACCGAATTCAACTTTGTGGCTGGGGCGTGGATTCACCTGCCAAATCTTTGACATTCCTCACACCTTTTCGCCATTCTAGCCGCGTCTTGGATCATTGTTGGCCAATAGTAACCCTGCGTCTTTGCCTTATCTGCAAGCGATCTCATTCATTTGTGATTTCCTGCATATCCTCTATGGATATCTTTCAAGATGCCTTGTCCTTCGGATCGGGACAAACAGCGACGAAGTGGCCCTAGGAATGATTTTCTGTATAAGGTTCCGTCTCTTAGTTCATACATCCCTGCTCTGGATTGTATTTTCCTAGCTTGTTTGGTGTCCTGGGGTAGCTTCCCTTCTTGAAGGAATGAGTGGATTCCGAGTCTCCAATCCTCTTCCCGACTGTAATCGTCGTCCGCATCTGCTTGTTGCATTATATCGTCGTCTTGGAATTCGTCGAATATGAGCTCTCCGATATCCTCTTCCTCGGACACATTCTCCATTGCGGACCTGCGTTGGTTACTCGCGCATATCTCCTGGAGTTTGACGGATGGCTCGTACACTCTTGTCACCTTGATTTCTTTGACATCTTTGTTCTTGAGCATGGCCGAAACATAAGCCAAGGCATCTGCGTGCCTGAGTTCCTTCCTGCGCAGATGTCGGAACTTGATTTTCGGTATTTGGGAAACCAACGTTTGCACCAAAGCCATGTATGCCATTAGTTTTTCGTCGTACACGTTGTATTCGTAGCCTATCTGCCGTATGATTAGCTGGGAGTCGCTGGTCAACCGTACTTCTTGTATCCCCATCTCGATTATCAAGCGGAGGGCGTGGACCACTCCTTCGTATTCTACGATGTTATTTGTATGGCCTTCGAATTCCAACCTGAATGCGTGTACGACTCTATCCCCTGTGGGTGTGGTGATAACGATGCCTAATCCAGCGCCTTCTCTATTTTTGGAGCCGTCTACGAAGACCTCCCATTGCCGTGGGTTCTTGGTTCAAGGATATCGTTTGGCTCCTTTTGCTATTCAATTTAAGGGCACCCGCGCTCTCTCCATCCCTGTATGCGCACTTCTTCTTCGTTGTCCAGAGGTAGGTCTGCTAGGAAGTCCGCAAGTACTTGGGATTTCTGAGAGTGTTGAAGCTCATAGTGGATGCTGAATTGGTTGAGGTATGTGCTCCATTTTGCTATGCGTCCTACCTTTCCTGCCCCTTTGAGGATGGCTTCTAAGGGTGCTCGACACGGGATACGTATGTCATGCGTCAAGAAGTACATTCTCAGCTTCACGGTGGACCATACGATGGCTAAAATTAGTTGTTCGATCCTCGTGTAATTTCTTTCTGCGGAGTTCGTGGTTTTCTTGACATAGTATATTGGTTGTTCCTCCTTTGTATGGGTCCCGACAAGTACTGCGCTTCTGCGTCATCGGTTCTTTGCGATGTACAACGTCAAAACTTCGTCAGGATCTGGTTTCTGAAGGATAGGTATCTCCGCTAGGTATTGCTTGATGCCTAGGAAAGCTTCTTCGCATTCCGTAGTCCATTGAAATTTTGTTCCCTTCTTCAATATGTTGAAAAAGAACTTGCACTTATCCGAGGATCTGGAGATGAATCTTCCCAAAGCGGCTATGGATCCATTAAGCTTTTGTACTTCTTTTAGGTTCTTTGGGGATGGCATGTCTACTATGGCTCGGATTATTGCGGGATCTACCTCAATGCCCCTTTTTGTTACCAGGTATCCGAGGAATTTTCCAGATGTTACTCCGAAGGTGCATTTCTCCGGGTTTACCTTCATGTTGTGCCCCCTCATAGCTTCGAAGATGTCCCTCAAGTCTTGGTGATGGTTCTTCTTGAATCTGCTTTTTACGAGCATATCATCAACGCAGACTTCGAGGGTAGTACCAATCCACGGTTTGAAAACAACATCGACCATCCTTTGGTATGTTGCTCCTGCGTTCCGGAGTCCGAAGGGCATTCTTACATAGCAATAGAGGCCGTGGGGTGTGTAGAATGATGTATGTTTCTGGTCTTCTTCTGCTAAAAATAGTTAATTGTACCCAGCGTACCCGTCCATGAATGATAGCTCTTCGTATCCTTCTACCGCGTCGACCAGTTGATCGATACTGGGTAGTGGGTAGCTGTCCTTGGGGCATGCTTTGTTCAAGTTGGTGAAATCGATGCAGATTCTGACCCCGCCATTCTTCTTTGGTACAATCACCATGTTAGATATCCAGGTGGGATATTTGACTTCTCTTATGAAACCAGCCTCCAACAGCTTTCGCAATTCCGTTTCCACTGCTTTGTGATACTCCGTGGCTACCTTTCGCACCTTCTACGTCTTACCGGGGTGTTCCAGGTTTAATGCGCACTCATGTTGTACGATCTTTGGATCTATTCTGGCATGTCGAGATAGTTTCCACGCGAAGACGTCCGCGTATTCCTTGAGCAGTTTCACCAGAGAGGCTTCGCGTTCTTCATCCATCAGAGTTCCTATTTTGATCTTCTTCGGGCTCTCCTCTGTCCCGATGTTAACTTCCTTCACCGCTTCCAAGGATGTGAACGTGGGTTTTGGTTCCCCAAGGTGAGGAACTTTCTGTAATTGCTATTTGGCAGGCTCGGGTTGTTTATTCGTAGGGGCGTCCTGGTTAGCAATTGATGTTGATACTTCCGTGTTTCCTATGGAGTGCCCCTTGGATAAGCTTTTCCCTGAGATTTCTTTCAGGTATTCATCGATGGCTTTGTCCTTTGATATTGCTTTGTTTCGAGCCCTACGAGTTCTCCTTTTCTCGTCTTCCTCATTGTTGAGTTGCATCTGCATTTCCTGGCATTCCTTTGCGGAAGCTTGATCACCCTTAATCTCCATCACTCCTAGGGGGTAGGAAACCTAAGGTATTGATGGTAGGTAGCTGCGACCCCCTTAAGCTTGTGGATCCACCTCCGCCCAATAATGGCATTGTAAGGTGAAGGTGTGTCTACCACACTGAAACGAGCGTCAATTTTCATGGGTCCGGCATCCACTTGCAGAACAATATCTCCGATAGGCTTCGTAGCCGTACCATTGAATCCGAGGATGGTGTGGTATGAGGCCCAGAGTTGCTCGTCATTGAGCTCCATACGTTTGAAGGTATCGTAAAATAGGACGTTTACGGAACTCCCCCCATCGATGAGGATTTTCTTTATGTTGCATCCTGCAATTGGCAAGGTGAGGATCAGAGGATCGTTGTGGTCTTCCATTTCATCTTCAATATCCTCGGCTTCAAAGGTTAGAGGTGCGTCCATCCATTCTTGGTGATCTTCCACCTCTTTCCCCTCCAAATTGTAAAGCTCACAATAGTCCTCAAATTGTTTCCTCAGTCTTTTTCCTATCTGTGCAGTTAGGGTTGGTTCTTTATTCTCTGAGCAGGATATAGTGTTCCTTTGTGCGGTTTGCCTTCGGTAATTGGACCGGTTTTTGCGTTTGGCCCTGTCTTTCGGTGCGTCTTTTCAACGTATTTCTTGAGATCCCCGCGTCTATCAGCTTTTGTATCACTATCTTGAGGTTTTTGAACTTCTCTATTGGGTGCCCGTTGAAGCGAGTGGAAATCACGTATATTCCGGACTTCTCTCGAGGTGGTGGTTGTTTCCCCTTAGTCCAAGGCCAGTCTAAATTTTCGCGATCCTTGATCTCCTTTAAGATGCGTGAGTAGCTGGTATTGAGTTTCATGTAGATTTGATCTTCGAACCTTCTGCCAGACCTCTTGTAGTCGTCTTTCGAATCTCTTTGGTAACTTTTAGATCCGCTTGCTTGTTCCGCGGAATTGGTCCGTGGAGGTTTTTTGAGCCTGCGCTCTTGGGTTCTCCCGCTGAATTTCTTCCAACCTTGCATGTTTTTCGATGATTATCCTCAAATCTCCCTCTGTGGCGGGGATGATGCCGTGGATTTCGACAAACAATGGGCTCATCCTGTCCAGTCCCCATTTGTAACAATTAATACTGACCACGGGATCTACCTGTCCTATGGCTTGACATATCTTGTGCCACCTATCCGTGTATTCCCGAATGGATTCCCTGTACTTGATTGCAAGCGAGAAGAGTTTGTCCATTCCTGTATTGACGACCTTGTTATACATGTAGGTGGCCAAGAACTTTTCGGTGAGCCGATCATACGAATCGATGGATCCTGGCTTGAGGTTATCGAACCAGGATAGCGCGGATCCCTTCAGGCTGGAAGGGAAATATCTGCATAGTACAGCTTCATCATAGTCCCACCTGGCCATTACCCTGTTGTAATATCGTAGATGGGCCGCGGGATCCGCGGATTCGTCGTAATATTTGAAGGATGGGACCGGACATTTCTGTGGAATAGTAGCCGTAGATAACTGGTGCGTTAGGGGTGTAGTATTGGCTTCTTTCATAACCTGCTCTAGCCTTCCGCCTCCTTGCCTGGTCTTGATTTGGTTGATTTCTGCTAGCATTTCTGCGCGAAGATTCTCCATCGCCAAATAGTGCTCGTCTTGCATGGATGACTGTGCCTTCTTCGTAGGCTGTAGCAACGTGTCCCCATCTTCTTCGTAGTAGTCCAAAGTCTCCGGGTAATAGTCTGGGTCAGACCTCCTGTTGCTACGCGCACCTCTTCGGGGTATTCTTCTTTGGTTACCTGCCGCAGGGATGTTTTCGAGGATCGCTCTTAGGTCTGCATTCTGCATCGAAGAGTTAGTCTCGTCTTGTTGATTCCCTAGCTCCGCGTTTTGGAGGATCTTTTCTCTCAATTGCTGATTTTCTTGGGATAGCAAGGTCACCGCGTCTGCGTATGTCTTTTGACTCCTTTTCAGCTCTTCTAGCTCCGCCCATATATGCGCAGCTGGTTTGATTCTTGACTTAGCGTTCTCGCTTGAAGTTGGGCTTGTCCGTCGGGGAATTTGTGGTATTAACTTCTTCCACCACTGCACAATGGGTTCTACCACCCCGTGGTATCCTCGCTCGTAGTTGTGTATTTCGTCCATTAACCGGCGGCATCCCGTACGGAGGGTCTTGGATCAACGAGCCTCTTCGTTGCATGTTGGGGCTCATTAGGTCCGGACGTAGCCATCGCTTTGGAGACAGACCACTTGAGAAGCTACCACTGTAGATGACGTAGCCTTTGCCGCCGCAGCCTTCTGTGCTTCCATTGCAATGATGCCCGCTTCTGAGAGTAATGCTTCTTCCGATCCGTTCTGCGTTTTGCCCCCGTCTATGAGTCTTTCGCCTGTATGTTTTCTCCTTGTTATTATTGGCATAGTCCTAGGCGTCTCTCTTGATGGTACCTTCGATTTTCCTACGTCCTTTCTCTTTTCCATTGCAATACTCTACAGATATGGCACGGAGATAAAACGAGGCAAGATTCACGGGTTAGCTATTAGTTCACGGTACCCACAAGTTGGATTCCTAGTGACAAAGAATGCATTCAAACCACTGATCATGCGGGTAATATAAAAAAAACGTGGGTAGATGTACCGACTCAATTGAAAGAATGGGGTCCTAGGGTCGTTATGAGGCTACTGGTAAAAAATAGTTAAAACCTAAGTCCGTCGGTCCAAAGGTTATAAAACGCCCAGACCTGTTGGTAGAAAATACATTGGTCACAAATATATGCAAAAAGTAGCCCAAAACACAGATCTGTCGGTTAAAAGTCGTAAGAGGCCCAGATCTGCGAGTAGAAAATACAAAGATCATAGGTATGATGCGAAAAACGAGTTTAAAGCGCAAATCTGTCTAAAAAATCACAGAGAGATAAATCTTTTGATAGGGACAAGAGTCCCTGTTTCTAGCGCCAAATTGTGAACACGCAAATCACGTAAGCTTCAACATGTCCACAACCAATCTTCGCATGTACAGAATGCATGCATTAAAGTACGAATATATTGTGAGATGCTGGGATAGATGTTGATTCATCGATTCTAAACCCCACGGGTTTTTCATGATCTCCTCAACATCCATAACGACAGATCTAAGAGATGCATACAAATATTAGGGTAGATCAACACGAAATGTAAATAAAACAAAGATTTATGTGGTTCGGCTCTAAGGCCTACATCCACAGGTCTGAGGGTGATTCACTATGATGGTAAAAGATTAGAAGATTAGTCGAAAGACTTTGGGTCATCATGGAACCCGAAGGGTAACGCTCATACTTACTCTTCTCTCTAATTGTTCTCCCTCTCTCTCCAATTGTTCGACCCCTCTCCATGTAACAGGAAGGGTCATATATATAGCCCTTCTACGTGGGTCCCTTAGAAAGGGGCTGTTATAATTTTATCTTCTTGTGCTTTGTGCATAGTCCGCGGACCTCTTGGTCATCCCGCGGCTTCTATTATTCATGCGCTCCTCACGCTGGCCTGCCTTTGTTCTTGTCGTTGGTCCAACCGACACACGTCCTTCGCGCCAGGCGGTGTCAGTCCTTCCCTATAGCGTCTTTCAGTGGGGCTTCACCTAGCCGTTGATCACATCTTGCCTCGTGAGGGGGTAAAGTGTAATAGGGAAGCTCTTTGGTGCTACGCGGGTATACCTTCCCTTGATGATCCTTCATCTTCGATCGCTTATCTTGACAGATGGCGCACTATATAGACCCACGGATGATCCTGTGTGTGACCCACCTTTGTGACGTGGCTTCCACGTGGGGATGCTAGTACACGTGGTGAGGGAGGTAAATAAGTGTATCTACATGAAACACGGAAAAATCCCTATCAAATGTTGACTATACTAGACGTAGACCAAAATCTATTCTCCACATTATACAACCTAACACACAACACTCAAACCGAAGACAATCAACTCAATCACGA
Organism: Papaver bracteatum; assembly: GCA_023529315.1. Classification (NCBI taxonomy): domain Eukaryota; kingdom Viridiplantae; phylum Streptophyta; class Magnoliopsida; order Ranunculales; family Papaveraceae; genus Papaver; species Papaver bracteatum. The sequence goes on from JAJJWX010002186.1 coordinate 341,823, forward strand.
AATGTAAAGTGCTTAGAAGTCGTTATGTAACTCTAACGTGACTTACTGAAACACCAATCCACCAATTCATTTTTCGTTAAAGTGCTCAAAAGACTAATGCATTACAGATTCACAAAACATTTGTTACATTACAAATTCTATTGCTATTGTAAACTTGGCTGCATTTAAAAACCCACCTCTTCAATTTGAAAAACAAAGAAAACCCAATTGCTACTGTAAATTCGAATTACAGAGATTTTCAACAACCTAATAAGACCCAAATCAATTGCTAGATCTCAATTCGGTACCTATTCTTTGTTTTCTTTAACAGATTTCTTCGTTTCTTCTTCAATTTTCATCTCTGATATCTCTCATTATTGATTTGTTGACTTTCAATTTTGTTATACAAACTTTAATCTACAATTTTTTTTTTTTGAAGAAAGTACACTTCTTAAATCGTAGGTGGATAAGAAGGACAAAGGTTTGTCTCATACCTTTTTGTTATTTTATTTTGACACGCGTTTAGTTTTTCTTTTGAGGAGGTATATGTGGCTGGTTACAGGAACATGGTACACGAACACCACGCAATACGGACACCAATATAGTTTCTTTTTTCTTTTGAAGGAAACCAATATAGTTTCTTAAAAATTAAGAAGACGCAGACAAGTAAATAAATTTCCGGGTGCGAAAGTAAAAAATGAAAACGCGGACACTAATAATATGGGATGGGGCAGTTTGCTATGGAGCATGAAAAAACTAGCTATTAGCCGACGTGCAACACACGTGCATTTTACTTGTTGTAATAACCGATCTATGGCACCTTTGAAATTCCTATGTTCATCAGTAATAACGGAAGCGTAGAAAGGTTTGTTGACGATTCTGATTCAACATTCATGGGGTATAAAACAGATATGGTATTTCTTTCTTCTATAAGATGAGACCTAGAAATACTTTTTTAAGCTAAGGCCTTGCTTTAGTTTTATTGGATAGGTATATGATTAGAGTCTTTCACAGAGGTACTGAAATCACCGATTATATTGACTTGGGCACTTTCGCATATCTACGTTATTTGGGCATTCCTTTTCTACCGTGGCTCTCAAGATTCAAACTAGCATTGTGCGATAACATCCCCTTGGATGTAGTGCAAATACAAACATTTCCTTGACAGACTAACTATGTTCTCTAGAACATCATCCGTTCCCTTTGAAGGCTGACTCTCGCTTCTTCTTTTTATACCCTTGAAAATGAGTTCTGAGATTGAACTAGTAAACCGTCTGAGATAGGAATTTTCCCGTCCTTCAGCTCGAGGAACTTCCCATTTGCTGTAGTTGAGTTCCCTAGTTATCAAAGATTGCTTTACAAATATAGATAGTACTTGGCGAACCTTAAGTGAGTGAGGGGTGATGTTTATTATCTCTTTATTTCTCAGGTAACTAATTATATGACATTATATATGATAAAAGTTGCATGTGATCTTACCACCATCTGAAATGCGCCTCGATGGCTTGAAGCAAGTCCATAAAGATTCTTCATTTTCTATGGGGGTGAACGTCATTAGTTATAGTATCGTTCAGTTCAGTCCCGGAGGGATCAGAACATGAAAAAAGATTAGAAATGTCAGCATTAAATCAAACAGAGCAATCGTTTCTGTCAAAGCGAAACCTAAGATTGCATAGACAAAGAGTTGTTTTTCCAATGACGAATTTCTCGCCATAGATCATTTTTGTGAATTTTGCTTATTTTTGTCATTACACCGCGTCCACTCAGAGGATTCCTCTATTCATCATGCTTGGGCATAAGCCCTAAGATATGGAAGATACTATGATCCCCAATATTTTCAGCTGTCTGAATGGCATCCTTAGAGAGGGGTAGATCATTACATTCCAAATCTATCTTAGGTCAAGGGGCAAACCGAGAGAGACTTTTAATTCTGTCTCTCTTTCGCTTCTTCTCCCTTGCCTCTAATTTAGTCAATGCATTTCTGCAAGCCGAAGCTTGCAAGAAGCATAGTAAACTATCCGGTCCATCTAAATTACTAGTGCTGCACCGGCTCCAATTAATTTCATCCCTTTTAACATGACACGTCATTCTCATGAATCTTTTTTTTTTTTTGTCCGTATTGAAGTTTTTCTTCTCTTATGAGTTTACTGAATGAAGACTTAGATCAACAAGAAAGAAAAAGGAGATATAGCAGCTTGGTCCAGGACTATCATTAAATCGTTCCCAGTAAGATAAAACTCTTCTACTTTTTTTCGTTGAATGGAACTTATACATTTTTTTCATATAAAAGATGTTGTGTTTTCGACGGCATTTCTTGTCTTTCAATTAGGGTGATTCATCAAACAGAAATCCCATCTAGCAGGAAAGAACATTCACAAAAAGGAACCTAGCTTATGAGGCCTGATACTCCTTATTCCCGGATTTCAATACCAGCGAAAGCAGGGATAACACCTAAAGACATCATTAACCGTGCCATGAACAACGCTTAGAGTCGATTCTGTAATAGGAAAAGTGAATACCGCTACTTCTCTATGCCTTACTAAGAGCTATACCATAACTAATAATGTACAAGGACTGCCGCATATCTGATATCTCTTCATTTATGTAACTACAGCACATATCGGCTCCTTAGTTGCAGATCAGCTAATAGGACTATAGTTTGAGTTTAGGAGGTTGAGGAATTATTTATTGATCAAAATCCGGGATGAAATGACTCTACTAGGAAACTAGAGGTATATGCCCGCATGTCGCCTGGGATAGTCTTACTAATTACGCGCCTTTGTTTTCAGCTTCGTCGGGAAGGTGGTTGCCACTTCTTTATTCTAGAAGTTGTCGGGAAGAGAAGGACCGAGAATTCTAGATTCTTCGTAGTGGATATTAGTAAGTGATACGGGGAATACAGGAAAGGGGGAGACATCACTAGTAGCTCTTTTCTCGCGGAAAGATGGGACCGAATCTACTATTGAAACGACAAATTAATATGATATCCCTTTCTACCAGGCCACCTTCCCTAGCATAGCTTGATGGAAGAGCTGTTTTCCTTGGTCAACGAAAGTTACCGACCTTGGAACTTAGCTTGTTTCTGTCAAGTTATTTAATTGGATTCCTTTTTCTTCCAAGTTCTGTAATAGTGTGAAGTGGGCTAGTAAGACCCCCCCACCTAAGCTTTTAAGCACGGAGCTATATCGAGTAAGATCATAATTGTTTAACAAGGAGCTCAGCCGATCCATCTTTTTTTAATTGAATTCCCGATTGGAAGCGATCTAGTCTTGTTTGAACATCAAGGTCATATACATATATATTTAACACATAAACGTCCAACTTAGCGTTCACATTTCACTTTTCATTTGAGATGGTCTGATCAAAGAAATAGCTATGAAAGAGCTTAGAACCCTAAGCAAGACCTGGTCGAGTCCATAAGCTTATAGTAGTAGTCTCAATTCCTTGCCATGTTGGCAATTCAAATGAAGTTCAGTAAGTTTCTTGGCTAACTTCTTAGGATAGGTAAATAGTAAACTAAGAAAGATATAGATTTAATTCCAACATAGCACTCAGAAAGAGGGAGATGCGCAAACAAAGTTCTTTTAGTTAGTAGCACCGGAGATCATTGATATAAATTTATTTGACCTATCCCATCTTTCAACTTGGAAGGATATAGCTTTTTTACAATCTCGTTTGCTAACTGTGAAATTTGACCTAAGAAACCTTCGATTGAGTTAAAGTAATAAGTGAGCTCTTAGTATATTTAGATTACCTATACCAATTAAATAGGCTTGTATATCATCCTTAGCTTCTCTTTACTCTGTAGGCGGTAATACCATAATCCTAGTAACCAGGGAACCTACCTGATAGAAATGGGAGATCAAGTTTGAGTCTTAAACCCTGACACTTATAGTAAGTTTATAACCCAAAGTTGTTTACACTGCTCTGATTAAGTCATTGAAAGGTTTAACCCATCTTTAAGAGCTAAAAACTTTTGTTAAGAACTCCGATAGTGAATCCTTGTTGTTGTTAACGTAGAAGTGAGTTCAATAGGGAAATATGGGGTTGGGTATTGATGAGGAACTGCCTTTTGTCAATCCAAATGTTAACTTTACAAGCTATGAGCTAGAAAGAGTGAGTCTCCAAGCGTTACCAATCTCTCTTTCCTCTTGCTAAGCAAGGTAGGGACTAATCACAAACTAAAGCATCCTTGTATATATTTTCTAACTGTGAAATTAACCATTATCTGGTTTAGGTTTTGGTGAGGTGCTATTGTCCTTCCTTCCCATTTGTTGACCAGATTGGACTATAGTCTACCTGCTCTCTCAGTTCAGTACTATTTAGATCAAACGACCAGTACTAGAGCGGGGACCAAGTCAACCTTTTCCTGGGCTTGAAATGACAGCAACATGGCTTAAGACATTGGTTTACTAAGTAAAGATTCCAATGACAATCACTTGCCGGTCTCAGATAGTTTGAATCCAATGTATATAGCAAATTCCAATGGAATGTTCTACCTGGGTGTAACCTATTCTAGGCGTTAATCCATACTATAACTTCTCTATACGAGTTTCGAGCTCATAGAGTCTTTGACAAGTTGTGATCTTATTCGAATAGTCTGCTAATTCCAATATAGGGATGAAGGAGACAGGAACCATGTGCGAATCTCATATACTCGTATCCCGGAGTTTTTGATTTTGGATTCTTGGAGAAGGAGTTTCATTGTTGAATGCTTCAACTAGTCTAGTTACTTGGTCTACTTAGTTAACTTAGCCGGGAGAAGCTAAGCTCTATTATAATCTTTGATTGGATAAGTTTCCATAGCCAACCCTACCAACGGAGCTCCTAGAAGGATATGTCCCATCTATGGGTCGACTGATCCACATGATTTAGATGGTTTAAATTGCTTAAAATGCCCGTTTAACCAGATTTTATTTATTGGAAAAAGGTACTCCCAACTAGCTCAAACCTAAACTAGGTTTCAACAGACATTTCAAGGTAACCAACAGATGTAGAGGCACCAGCTAACCGATCACTTGAACCAACACGAGAAAATATAACATAACCAAGGTCATTAGATGTATCATAAACAGGTTCTTCAGAAAAGAGCAATAACTAATAAAAGTCTCTAACTAGTTCATGTTCACTATCTCCTGCTCAATCACCTAGCTTAAATCCAAAACCTCTTGATTCAAGGATACTTCCACTTGTGACAACGAATCCCGCACATACTTAATGCTCAGGATCTGATGTACTTGTAGATCCAGCCTAACCTAGAAATCAAGGTGATTAAGAATACCAAGTATTTCATATTTACCAAGACCTCTTACCTTTTCCACTTGCTAACCCATCTAGTCCAGAAACTTAACCACTATCACTACCCATTTCGCGATCACTTGAACCTTCGGGTCTATACTTCTTAAGCGTAGAACCCTTTTCTAACCTAACTAAGTTTATAGAGCCATTTATCATTGAACCAAGAACATTTTCACTACCTGACCTAACAAACAAAGCTTTAGAATCAGTAACTAGCCTAGAGGAATCTTCACTTTATGTACTAAGACCGCTCCTGCTCAACCAACCAGTCCAGATATCATTAAACCAAGACTGTTTCCACCTGTATCAACCGATTCCTTTGGCCTAGGAAGCGAAGTACCAGCACTTCTTCTATCAAATGAACCACTATGTACACCATAAAATGTAGTATAAATAGAGTCACGAGGAAGGTCCAATTCTAAGGTAGATAAGCAAGAATTTCCTATACTTCCATTACTTTCTTCACTACCAGCAACTCTGGAGACCAAGAAGCTATGAAAAAATCTGGTGATATGATTCCACTTTCGCCAGATCCTAGACCAACTCCAGTAATTGACTCAGTTTCACCAAGAAACTCAACCATTTCATGATAACCGGAACCTCCTGGACCTTACATATCAAGCGTTGAACCTTTTTCTAGCCCATCCAAGCTTCTAGATCCAAACTGACTTCGACCAGATTAACCAGATCTTAGTCCAGTATCACCATCCTTTTCAAGGGCATCCACTTCAGTTGAGGAACCTGCTAATCCAGACCGAAGCCTAGGAACTGATCTACTAACTGAGATTTGGATTTTCTAACCTGAAGCACTTGATGAAAATGGCATAATTAATTGACCTACTTTTGTACGCTTTTACCTAGAAGAAGCTAAACCAAGATCGAGAGTACTCTACCCAGTTACTAGTCCTACGGAATCTCCATTTTCTCGATTACCTAATATACCAAGCCTAGAAATCCCAACAAGGTGACCAAGAAGACCCAGTATTTAATCATATTCAGTATGATCTGCTCCAAGCTGTACAAAAGTGAAAAAGCGGGGGTCTAACAACCACACCCAATATTTCGATTAGCAATATGTATGGACAACTCCGAGTTACTTTCTAGAGAATCAACTAGACTCAATCAATAGAAAATATCTCAAGGAGTTATTATCTCAATCTCTCAATTTGATTTACTCAAGCAAATACAATCTACGAGTCTTAATCAAATAAAGATAACTTGGATGGTACCAAAGACCAATATCCAAGTGTCGATCAATTTAAATCAACAACCAATAAGGTCGAATATTCTAATTGATTGAACAACGCGCAATCTGTATTATTTTAATTATATAAAAATATAACGCGGAAAAAAAAATAACACAGACACCAAAATTTTGTTAACGAGGAAACCGCAAATGCAGAAAACCTCGGGACCTAGTCCAGATGAAACATACACTGTATTAAGCCGCTACAGACACTAGCCTACTCCAAATTAACTTTGGTCTGGACTGTAGTTGAACCCCAATCAATCTCACACTGATCCAAGGTACAGTTATGCTCCTATGCCTCTGATCCCAGCAGGATACTGCGCACTTGATTCTCTTAGATGATCTCACCCACAACCAAGAGTTGCTACGATACAAAGTCGAAGACTTTAATAAACAAATCTGTCTCACATAAAAAAGTCTACAAGATGGATAAATTCGTCTCCCACGAATAAACCTATGAGTTTTGTTCCGTCTTTTGATAAATTAAGGTAAACAAGAACCAATCAATAAAACCAGACTTATATTCCCGAAGAAAAACTCAGTTTTATCAATCACCTCATAATAGTCTTAATCGACGCAGCGAAAAAAGATATTGTGCAATCACAAACGATGAGACGAAGATGTTTGTGATTAATTTTATATGTTGCCTATCGGAGATATATATCTCAAGCCAATTATTACAATTGTACTCGTACGATAGAAACAGCAAGATCATATCACACAACTACGATAAAAGTAGTATCGGTCTGGCTGCACAATCCCAATGAAGTCTTTAAGTCGTTAACCTGGTTTTAGAAGAAGAAAACCAAAGGTTAAAGGAGAATCGACTCTAGTTTAGCACCACTAGTATCACACATAATATGTGGGGATTAGGTTTCCAAGTTGCTAGAGTTCTCCCTTATATAGTTGTAATACCAGAATATCACTACAACGCTATTCCCGCGATATTAACAACATTTCTGCGAGAAGCCCAAACATTTCTACAAGTATTAACGACACTTTGACGATACTGTCGCAAGATTCTTCAACGACATTTCACGAGCATTACAGAACAAGTAAAAAAAAACTGACGATGGAAGAAGTAAAAGAAGAATGTGTTGATCCTGCGATAGCCATCATTCTTATGATAGGGAATATTATAGCGATCGCGATGAGATCGCAGAACAAATCCGAAATAGGAGGAAAACTTAGCTGTCATCCATTATGTAAATCCCTATATAAAGGGCACGATAGATCCAGAAGATGATGATGCATTTTTGAGAGCTGAGAGAATTTTAAGGAGAGAGAAACTCCAGAAAGAAAGTTATAATTCTGAGTTTTAATATCTCTTGTAAATCTTCCTGAAAGTGAATTAATAAAAGTGTCGTTGTTTATTCACAATTATGACTTAGTTTTTATAGATTCTTGACAAGGGTGTAGTGTAGGAAATCCTGCAACTACATTTTGGCGTCCAGAAACATGGAGAATCAGTTTAAGAAATCTCAAATTGCAACTTGAAAATTTGAAAAAATTGTTAGAATTAGAGAAATGGATAGAAGGAGAAGAAATACATCAGAACCACCAACAACTGTGAGGAGGAGCAAAAGACTTGCAGGTGAAGGAACAGGTGAATTAGAAGAATCTTTAAGAATAAGATCAGGAAGAATTAGAACAAGAAATGAAGTAGAAAATTCAAATCAACAGCCAAATCAACAAGCACAATCACAAAATAGGGATGTGGATTATGATAGAATGAGCGTGCACACTTGGAGGTCGGATTCAATGGAAGAAACAGAAAATCGACAATTAATAAATGGAGAAGAAGGAGAAAGAAATCAAAGAATGGCTGGAGAATTAGTTCATGTGGGACGTGAAAATGGGACAGTAGATGATCTAAGACAAAGAACACAGGAAGAAAGGAGATTAGAGGCAGAGGAACGTGCGAATCTAACGAGACAAAATCATGAACTAAGAATGGAGAATTTGAGGTTGCAAAGAAGGAGGTCAAGAAGTACTGTAAGATCAAATTCAAGATCATTCAGGGAAGAACCAAGGCGAAATTCCCCAATGAAAAATGTTAGAGAAGAAGTGCAAAATTTAAATGGAGAACAACGTCATAGAGAAGAAGAGATAATTGGCGATCGTTATAATCTGCGTGAAAATAGAAATCAAGAGGGGAGAAATAACCAAATTGAAGAAGAGAATTTAGAGGAAGGTAGGAGGATATTGCATGGGCGAGAGAATCAAAGGAATCAAAGAATAATTGAAGAAGAAATTGAAAGATACTATACTGAACAAGCGCGCCTGGCTTGCGAGAGAGAAAGATTAAGAGCAGAAGTAGAAGAGCAAGAATTTCGAGAGGCAGTCCGACAAATAACCATGAAAATCGAGAAAGAAGACGTACACAAAATCGCTATAATGATAATATTCAAGAGGAGTATGATAGGATACAAAGAAGAATAAAGAGACAGCGAAGAGAAATGAAGAAATTCGCAGAGAAGAAGATATGCAACTGCGATTTCAAGAAGATGGTGAAAGAGAAAATCTCAGAGAAAGACAAGATGATGATGAAGAAGGAGATACGCAAAATCTCGCAAGACAAGAACGCAGAAGAAGAGAAGCTGCATTAAAAAGGCCTATGGAATAAAATTCAGCTGAGAATGAGCAAATTTTGAAAGAATTAGCAGAAATGCGAGGAATGATAAGCAATAGAAGAGAAGGAGGTATAAGGCAACTTGATGAAGCTATTGAAGAAGCTGCGAGAACTCCATTTACTCAAGAAGTACAGTTGAGAGGAATACCTCCAAAATGCAATTTACCAACATTAACCAGCATTTTTGATAGGACCACTTGTGCCGTTCAACACGTTAAAGCTTATGTTAGATGTATGCTACAGTGGGAGAACCATGATGATGTGTTATGCAAGTATTTTGCATCTAGTTTAACTGGCGAGGCGTTGAAATGGTTTGAGGGGTTACCAAAGAATACTATAACTTCTTTTGATCATTTACAAGCTACGTTTTTAGGAGCGTACATCAGCAAAAATTCATCGCGACCAGGTATTGAAGATGTGTTTGGGCTAAAACAAAGAGTTGGCGAGAGTCTGAAGCACTTAACTATAAGATGGAAATCAATGTGCAGCGAAATGGCTGGAAGAGTGGATGAAAGATATCTGATCTTATCCTTCATTAATGCAATGTTCGAGACTAATTTACTGTACATTCAGATTTTCAGGATCAAAAATACAATCACCATGACCGAATTGCGAGAACTGCAGGAAGAATACATTGCTTTGGAGGAGAAACAACATGAAATGGAATCATACCCAATCGTGAACACCAGATCGTTGGCGGCAAGTGGAAGTTTGCTCCCTAAAATGATAAATAATGTAGCGAGCACCTCGCAACCACAACAGGAGAAAGTGGTCATTGATAACCAACAAAAATTAGTAGCGATGGGAAGCCGAGATCAGGAAGAGTATGAAAGAGAGAAGAATTATTATAATCGCGGTGGTAATAATAAGATTCAAAGACTCGATCAACCTCAAGAAACTTATGGTGGACAAAGGCATAATAATTTTAAAGGACAAGGTAATCAGAGGATAATCTGGGAAGAAATTAAGATGCCTGCTCTCAATACTAGCATAGAAAAGATTTTGGAAGCTATCATTTTAATGGAAAATATACCCTCTCCGTGGAACATGGGAAAAGAACCCCATCCAAACAATCGAAGTCAAGAATTCTGTCTTTATCACCATTTTCATGGTCACACAGTAAACGATTGTAGGAATGTGAAGAGAATAATCTTGAGGATGATTGATCAGGGAAAGTTAAATCATTTTCTAGTAGGACATCCACAATCTCAGCAATTACCGCCAGCACCAGAAACTCGCAGGGTGAATCTTTGTTAAAAGGAGCAGAAACATTCGTAATAGAAGTTGGAGCCAAAGCAAAGAATTTGTTTTGTAATTCTATTGTACATTCACGCAGAACTATAGAGGACTTTCATGACAATATCTTAAGCAGGGTCTTCGCGAGAGATACAGATGGAAGAGAGATATTGAATATCGCGAGATCCTCGCCATTAGAGGAGTGGCAGAAGAAAAATCTATCTTTCACTGCGCAAGATGTACCTGAGGTTGGCGAGCAGCACGATAATCCACTGGTCGTACGATTAGAGATTAATCCAAAAAAGATGCAAGAAGAAGATGAGGAGAATGATAGTAAAGTTGAAGATTCCTGGGCTATCAACAGAGTCTTAATAGATACAGGGAGTTATGTTGATATCTTATTTATCATACCTTTAAAACCATGGGAGGAAGAGACGAAGATCTAATTCCATCAACATACAAAATCTATGGTTTTAATGGCACAACTAACAAACCAAAGGGGGAAATTGAAATGCAGATACCGTTAAAAGGAATATCTTCAAAAATCTTATTCTGTGTTGTGGACATCGAATCACCTTACAATGCCTTGATAGGACGACCCTGGTTACATGGGATATTGGGTGTAGCATCTACTTATCACCAGTGTATAAAATTTCCTCATCCAAAAGGTGTCGGAGTTATTAAAGGAGATTGGGGAGAAAGCAAGAAATGTTATGAAATCGATATGAAGTCTTGCGAAGAAAGAGCTGAAAAGAATGGCAATTGGAAGTGCAAAATTAAGCAACAACAGAAATGTGAAAGGTTAATGATTGATGCAATAGAACGAAAAGAAGATGTGAAAGCTGATGACGAGCGTCTCGCAGAAAAAGAGACAACAACAAAATGTAGCAGAAAAGCAGAATCAGAAAATAGTAAGTAAAGAGGTAAAGTGATGAACTTCAGAGAACTGTGCGAATAATTTTTTATTTTTAAAAAAAAAAAAATGTAATTGAACAAGAATTGCAAAACTTTACCAAAATGATCAAAGTTATGAAATTCTATCAGAGTTACAATACTCACGAGAAACGCGAATAAAATTTCGCAGAGACATAAGAATGGGACGAACTTCTATGGCGTGCACCCTAGTTCGCGAATAAAATTTCGCAAGAGGAAAATGTAAGACCTAATAGCGCGTCATAAAAGGGGTGTCTCTGGACATGACTTAGCGATAAGGTTATACCGCTGCTGGAACCTGAGTCATGCAGACGGTGGGGTTAAAGAAAACCTATCCGGGAGAGAGATCTTGGATTTCCAACTATATAAGGTTATACCCTGGTTGGACGACTGAGAATCTCTTCCAAGAAGTGCAGAGTATGACCAAGGCGCCGAGGTACACGGTTGAGCCAAGGGTGCCCGGAGCGTACGAAACTCTCTTGCCATCCTTGGTAAGTCTTGGCTATGATGCACTTGGCCTGAAGAAAACCCCACCTAGGGTGAAGTCTTGTAACTATAAGCCATATAGGCATAAAGTACAAGAGGCTGCGAACACAACTGGTTGTTGACAGATCCGGATGGGAGGAGATAGTCTTGTATGGCCGATGTGCCCTCCTTGAAGGGGCAACCAGGGGGAAGATAAGGGCGGCACCCTCCATTAGGGAGATGATAAGTGTCTTAAGACGACAATGTCATGGGACTTTATGATCGCAAGAACATTTAGGCCTGTCATATTGTCGCGTAACGTAAATAATGCAGAGGCAACAAGCCACGAGAAAAATGTTAAGATGAGATCAATGGGTTTTTACATAAAGGTGTAAAGACGTCCTGCGATTTCATCGCAAGACGATAATGTCACGAGGCTCTGATCTTGCGAGAGAACTTAGACTTGTCATATTATCGCAATATTATCAAAGAAGAAAGTTAAGGCAAGATCAATGGGTCAATACATGCAAGTGTAAAGACGTCCTGTGATTTTGTCGCAAAAAGAATAAGCGTGTCAAAATAAGACCTTTAATTAGGAAGGCACAATAAGACCACAAGATTACTGCGATTATACTCGCAGATGTTATAAGAATTGCGATTTCACGCAATTATTATTTGACGGTAAGATCGCCAATATTAAGGTAAAATTTTGATTTTTATTTAATCTTTAATCAATTTTTATATTGCAGATAAATAATAGAGGCAAGTATGGAAATGCATGAGAACGATGAAATTATTATTCATCTATCATATAAAAATTGCATAGATACAAGCACACAGATAATTAAAAGAATAATAGTTATATTGATTGATTAACTTGCAGAAAGAGAACTGTTTTCTGATTCTTACAGGTAGAAACAAAAGAGGCAAAAGAAATGTACAAATTAACGACAATATTACAGAAAAAGGAGAAAGAAAAAGAAGAACTAGTCAGATCTATCGCGATCCTCCCTATCAGACTTATCTTCATCGCCAGATTCTTCCCCTTTATCATTATCATCACTATTTTCTTCTCCACCAGATTTTTCACCCTCATCATCATTATCATTCTCATCCTCATCATAATTTTCAGCCTCACTATCAGAGATGTCAAGAATGGGAATCACTGCGGGTACTTCTTTCGCAAGATCAGGGTATACAGAAGGAGAAATTCCATGGTCATCGCAGACCAATTTAACAGAATCATTGCGAACGAAAATGAGAGATCTATTTAAGTTCGCGGTGGTGATTCCAAACTGCTTCTTCAGTTGCGAATATTTGTAATTGCGAGCAGCAAGATTATTCGCGAGCTGATCCTTCTCTTGCTCAAGCTCCCTGATTCTTTCAAGATAACCTTTTTCAACTTCTACAAGAATATAACAACAAGTTAGAAATTTTATAAAAGAGAATAATGAAAACAAGAAATTAGCGAGAAGAAGATTAGCTAATAACCTTCTCTGTTAGAAATCATATCTCTAATTAGAGCCGCTTGTTTGACTTGAAGGCTAACATTTACACCTAAATCATTTCTGGCATTGTCAAGAACCTTCGCAGCCCAAGCAAACTCGTCATCGCTATTAATAAGGAGGCGAGATCGAATTTGAGTCTCCCTCGCAAGAAGATCTTCATTCTCGCGGATAAGTCTATCTCTAACCATTTGAACTTCAAGGAGAGTTTTATGAAAATCTGCTAAGGTTTTAGCTCCCTTTTTTATGGCGAGATCCTTCTCATCAATAAGATCGCTATTCTTCTGCCTTAATTTATCTATTTCTTTCTTTGAATCAAAATAAAGGCGCCTAAATTTGTCAGTCAATCCTAAATTGAATCTATGTTCAAGTTTTAAGAGAGTAAACTGGGATCTAATTTCATCTATGGAGAGGGAGTTAATCTTATCATCTGAGAAGTTACTCAAGGAATTATTAAGACTAGCGAGAAGAGTATGATCATCTATAGGTTCAGGGAAAGTTTGAAAGATTATAGCCTCATCAGTAAGACCATAAACATCTGCAAGTTAAAAGTGATTGCTTGAATAAGCTGCGATAGAATAAAAGGAATTAAGAAAGAAGGGAAATCAGTCATACCATAAAGTTGTTGGTTAGCTTTATCGAGATTAGCGATCTTTTGCTTATCAATAGTAGCTTCCGCCTCCATCTGTTTATTCTTCTTGCGAAGTTCAATAACTTCAGACTCTAGTTTTTCTTTATCTTGGCCAACTTTAATAGCTTTCTCTTCCGCGTAGAAGCATCTTTTGTCTAAATCATAAGCAACAGCAAAAGAATCTCTTCCAACCTGCGAAGAAGAAAAACAAATTAAAATATAGCGATGAAGAAAAATAAACAAACTAAGGAAGTGAAAACATACCAAAGCACCAAGAGAATTCAAGAGACTGGGAGTCAGTGATCTTGAGATTCCTTGGAAAGATTCATTATCTACTAAGATAGGAGCATCGCAAACTTTAGCGAGAGCTTGGGATGTCTTTTCAATGACTTCATCCTTGCCATTAGAGGTCATACTATGGGAAATATCGCTAAAAATTCTGGACAGATGAGTCATTGAGGAATCAGAAGAAGAAGAATTTCTTATTGAAGGAAATCCACCAGCATTAAAATCCTCGTAAAAACCAGCACTTGGATTCTCTGGAATTGTTTGAGGAGTTGAGGAAGAAGAAGGTTTATTTTTGCTTCTCTTTAGCGGAGGCTCTCTAGATTCATCATTGCGAGGGGAAGAAGACCTTCCCCTAGAAGAAGTAGTAGGCTTCTCCTTTATAGATTTCCCAGATGGTTCCTTTGGAGATTTCTCCTTGATTTGTGGAGGAGGCAGTGGTTCTAATTCTTCGATTTCCTGCGAGCACAGATGAAGATAAGAAATAGGGGCAACAATATATTGTTAAAAACTTATAAAGAAGTATTTCTTACTTCATCTGTGAAAGATATCAAAGCCAGGCGAATGCTAGGTTTTCTAAGAGTTTGATAGCTGAGTTTCATTCTATCAATCTGAGAAAATCAAAAAAGTTAGCGAGAATATAAAGAAGACAATAAATAATAATAACATGAAAAGTTGAGAGAATATACTTCTTTGGATCTTTCAGGCCAGTTGAAGACCCAGGGTTGATATTCAGCGAGATTCTCGGGAAGTTCGCGAGAACCAGATATATAAGGACCTTCAAGACTTAATGGGAAGATGAACCACTTATCGTCGTTAGAATGACGAGGACCTTGGTTAGTAGATATATGAAAGTCAATATCCATCATAAGAGCATTGTCACCAGTGACCTTATCTTTCTTCAAACGAACACCCCAACATGTGATATCCCTCTTCATAGGGACAATTCTATAGTTTACAAAAAAGTTGTCCATAGTATAATTGCAAGAAACAATGGGTACATCTGCGAACAAAGGATTCTCTGGAGCCTTGGGGTAGCGAGTTCCTTTACCAGCGCCACGAGAGGCATATTCAAGTAGTAATCTGATGCAGTCCCCACCCAATTGGTATATTGCTCGTGAGAATCTCTCGTTAGAGATTATTTGATAAAACAGTGGGAGCTCAGGATCATAAAGAGGGATGGGAAGACCAGCTTCAAGTTGTCCTAGCGATACTACGATTTTTTCGCGAGAACATTGATCATCAGTGAACAGTTTAAGGAAAAGTTCTGATTTAGAATCTTGATCTGGAATTAAAGACAAATTAAAACCTTTAGTTCTAAGTCTCTCGCGCATTTTATTGAAGGCCTTCAAATTTTTAGCACCAGCAGCAAAGATTTTCAAGTATGGGAATGAAGGAAGAAGTTGAAAAGGAAGAAAGAAATCGTGAGAATAATGAATACGCAATTTACGGAAGAACAGTAAAGTTGCAGAGAAGAAGAATGAAGAAGAAAGTAAAAGAGAGAAAGATAAGAAGGAGAAGAGTATTTATAGAAGAAGAAATTTCTCGAAAAAGACGAAAATAATTAATGCAAAGAAAAGACGTGGGTGGTTAGATCGCAGCGGTTACAGAAGACGTGTCAAAAATTTATTGGAAGGAAGAAACTCGTGAAAACAGCTGGCGAAGTACATATAAACGTGTCAGAATGGGAAAACAGAAAAGATAAGCGATTATGGCATTCTTAATTCTCATGATTTTCTCTTCTTCGCAGAAAAGACATGAGAAGACGCAAGATGTAATACCAGAATATCACTACAACGCTATTCCCGCGATATTAACAACATTTCTGCGAGAAGCCCAAACATTTCTACAAGTATTAACGACACTTTGACGAGATTGTTGCAAGATTCTTCAACGACATTTCACGAGCGTTACAGAACAATTAAAATAAACTGACGATAGAAGAAGTAAAAGAAGAATGTGTTGATCCTGCGATAGCCATCATTCTTACGATAGGGAATATTACAGCGATCGCAATGAGATCGCAGAACAAATCCGAAATAGGAGGAAAACTTAGCTGTCATTCATTATGTAAATCCCTATATAAATGGCACGATAGATCCAGAAGATGATGATGCATTTTTGAGAGCTGAGAGAATTCCGAGGAGAGAGAAACTCCAGAAAGAAAGTTGTAATTCTGAGTTTTAATATCTCTTGTAAATCTTCCTGAAAGTGAATTAATAAAAGTGTCGTTGTTTATTCACAATTATGACTTAGTTTTCATAGATTCTTGACAAGGGTGTAGTGTAGGAAATCCTTCAACTACAATAGTCTTTCAAATCAGGGTTTGCAATCAATGTTAGCTTAGTAACAAAGCATTCAATATTCACCGTTAGATGAAAACCTGATTAGATACAAGATAATATTTATCAACCGTTAGATCAAAAAAATAGCTTGTTATACACACATGTACTTGACGATTTTGGGTTTGTGTAACCGTACCCAAACTTGTACATTAATTGGTTCAACACTAGTTAACCAAATGGTTAGCCAAATGATTAATTTCATATCAACCATATTCTTCTTCACCATAACTAGTCCAAATGACTCAAATGAACTAGTTAAAGAGTTGTTCAATTGCTATGAGATCTCATGTACTACACAAGACACAATTGAAGAAAAAACGATGTGATTCATTCGAATCGATTCGTGAACTATAAAGCCACGGTTTGCAATATCATTCCTTAGTTTATTAAGATAAGTTCACAAACATCGTTTTTAGACATAACCTACTCAATTTCGCGGATTGGGTTTGCGGACTTAAGTTTCCGGACGGAGTTCACAAACTCCAGCAGAAATTCTCGGACAAGAACTTCTGCCAGTTCACGGACTGAGTTTGTACACTAGGTTCGCATACTGAGTTTGCATACTACTCCGGTTTCACTTGATCAACAAAGTTCGCACACTTCGGTTCAAGCAATAAGGACTTATACATATATATGTTACCACAATAATGTTTATATCCTCCAATGGTTATATTGTCTAAACTATCATTTCAATCATTGAAACATTCTCAGAGGGCTTTATATAGTTGTTATTCACAAACTATTTTTCGTCAGAGCGATTTCCAAAATGATTGAAACATAACATGACTTTCGTCACTAGGTAAAGATGAACTTGTCTAAAGCAAAAGCTTTACCAACACATATTTCGAGAAATAGATAAACGAGATATACTCAGCTCAAAATATCATATGTGTATAATCTTAGTCTATATAGTAATACGACTTTTGTCTCAATATAAGAGATAAAGTAGATAGACTTTTGAGTGATAGATAAGTTCAAGTCTCCACATACCTTTTAGTCGATGAAAATCCACTGGTTCCTTGATTAGTCCTTCGTCTTGTATGATGATCGCCATGGAGTTCTTGAGCTCAACTAAACTTTCTATCCTAGTCCAAGACCTTAGCTATAGTAAACTAGAAATCAAGACTTTATAGTTTTGATCACTAACATTGACAAACATGCTTAAGATAGAAACGCATGCGAGTTCGACCGAGCAATGCTCTAACAATCTCCCCCTTTTATCAATTTTAGTGGCAAAACTATTAATACATATGGAATACAAAAAATATATAAATAAACTTTGGAGCTCCTATTCCACATGTCTAATCTTCAATAATACTCGAAATCTTCTTCACTTCCAAGTAGTCCAATGATCCCAAAGGTTGTAAGTTTAGTATCATCGTTGTTGAAAATCCGTAGCTACAACAATGAGAAAACAAGAGTTCTAAATCATTGTTATACAGTGTCATAGTATTATTACATAGCATCAAAGTCCAATTGCATCACAACTTTAACAACAATAATATGGTGATACTTCACCCCCCTTTAGTCAATACTCCATCTCACATGGAAACCACTCCCCCTTACATAATGATCTGAAAACCATATGTATTTATAGTATGAACTACATATTAATTCTCCCCCTTTTTGTCAATAAAATTGGCAAAGGTACAAGAACGAGATCCTAATGAAATTTCCGTAAGAGACATTTCATGACCAAAGGTAAATTATATCATCTTGTTTAGATGCAATCATAATGCCGAAGCTAAATGCATTCATCAAGGAGTTTATAAAGATACAAGATAACCCCTATTATATTCCACAACCGCACTCCCCATAAAGATTTGGCAATTAAGTACAAGTTCAAAAGAACTCTCCCCATAAATTGTCATTCCCAAGGGAACAACAAGATCGACCTTAATTTCAAAAGAAAAGAAGGATTTTGAACACACTACAGAAAATCAAACCACGTGAGACACAAATATGGCGTAAACCTACTGGAGTTGGAACTCAATTTCCCAAAAGATTCGAGATAAGCACAGAGGCAAGAGTTACGAAAAAGCTAATGAACTGAAACAACACCAATAGACTGCCGTAAGTGCTGAAAAGTGGCAGTGTCTAATGGTTTGG
Organism: Papaver bracteatum; assembly: GCA_023529315.1. Taxonomy (NCBI): domain Eukaryota; kingdom Viridiplantae; phylum Streptophyta; class Magnoliopsida; order Ranunculales; family Papaveraceae; genus Papaver; species Papaver bracteatum. Next base: position 360,490 of record JAJJWX010002186.1, read on the forward strand.
TGAGAATGTCAGCCAATTGTTGTTCAGAAGGCACAAATTCCATATTGATAATACCATTCTCATAAAGATATCGAATAAAATGGTACCTTATGTCAATGTGCTTTGTTCTTGAGTGCTCAACGGGATTCTTAGTAATTCGAATCGCACTAGAGTTATCACAAAAGATCTTCATTATTCCAGTATCAACTCCATAGTCAGCCAGCATTTGTTTCATCCATAGAAGTTGAGTACAACATGACCCAGCAGCAATATACTATGCTTCGCATGTAGACATGGATTGTGAATATTTTTTTTTGCTATGCCAAGCAACAAGATTCAGTCCTACATAGTAGAAACCCCCTGATGTACTTTTTCTGTCTTCTACACATCCTGCCCAATCATCATCAGAATAGGCGAAAAGGTCAATGTTTGTATCAAAAGTGTAGGATAGACCATACCCAATAATGTGATTGACATATCGTATGATCCTCTTTGTAGATGCAAGATGAGATTCCTTTGGATCAGCTTGAAATCTAGCACAACAACCAACACTAAAGGAAATATCAGGTCTAGTAGTTGTTAGATATAAAAGGCTTCCAATAATAGATCGATACAATTTTTGATCTACTTTTACTCCTTTCTCATCTCTATGTAGTTTACCAGTAGTAGGCATAGGTGTCAATTTTGGAGAGGACTTATCCAAGCCGAATCTTGTCACAAGATCCCTTGCATACTTTTCCTAGGATAAGTAAATTCTATTCTTATGTTGTTGAGTTTGCAATCCTAGAAATAATTTCAATTCACCAACATTGATCATTTCAAATTCTCTAGCAAGTGAAACTTGAAAATCCTTTGCTAGCTTCTCAGAAGTTGATCCATAGATGATATCATCTATATAGACTTGAGCAATGACAACGTTTTTCTCACTCCATTTGATAAACAAGGTCTTATCAGCTCCACATGTTGAGAAACCTTTCCTTATAAGAGAAGTGGTAAGTTTTTCAAACCAGGCTCTGGGTGCTTGTTTTAACCCATATAAAGCCTTTTTGAGTTTGAGAAGATGATATGGAAAGTCACGGTTTTCAAACCCTTTTGGTTGAGCTACATTGACTTTTTCTTTTAAAATCCCATTTAGAAACGCAGATTTTACATCCATCTGGAAACGTTTAACTTTGAGTAAACAAGCATGAGCTAATAAGAGTCTAATGGACTCAAGGCGTGCCACAGGTGCAAAGGTTTCATCAAAATCGATACCTTCAATTTGTGAATATCCTTGAGCGACAAGTCTGGCTTTATTTCTAACAATTGTGCCAAATTCATCAGACTTGTTCTTAAATATCCATTTGGTACCAACAATATTAACATTGGAGGGACAAGGTATGAGTTCCCATACGTCTTTCCTTTGAAATTGATTTAAATCTTCATGCATACATTCATCCAAGTGGGATCGTTAAGAGCTTCATCAATATTTCTTGGATCCACAAGAGACAGATAACAACCAAAATTGCAAATATTTTGAAGTTGTCCTCTTGTTCTAGATGTAGAATCTCTTCCTCCAATAATACTGTTTGGATCATGATTCCTTTGAACCCAGAGGTGTCGTGGAGGAACATGTTCTTGTTCTTCAGGAGTAGCTTGATCAGAGTTCTTCTCCTCGTCATTAAAAATATCCAGATCAGTAACAGTTGGGATAACTTCAACTGATTCAGTTATTTCTTTGACTTTCTAAATTGTCTCTGATGGAGGCAATTCAGCAGGAAAATTGGCATGCTGAAAATTACTAATATCATCGATGATAACATTAACAGATTCCATCATGACTTGGGTTCTGAGATTGAATACTCGGAAAACCACGGCTATCAGAAGCATAGCCAAGGAAGATACCTTCATCACTTTTGGTATCAAATTTCCATTTCTGTTCTCGATCTTTCAGAATGTAGCACTTACTACCAAACACTCTAAGATAGTGCAAGTTAGGTTTTCTACCGTACCATAACTCATAAGGAGTGTTGAGGGTTTTAGACCGTAAGTAGACACGGTTGATCAAATAGCATGTTGTGAAGACAGCTTCTCCCCAAAACCCTAACAATAAGTTTTTGTTGTGGAGGCCATTTCCTGAATATTTATGTTGTTTCTCTCTGCAACTCCATTAGCTTGAGGAGTAATAGGTGGAGAATATTGTTGAATAATTCCCAGTTCGTCACAAAATTCAAACAACTTAGTGTCCTTGAATTCAGTTCCACGGTCGCTTCTAATTCTGTTTAGTTTGCGACCTTGTTCGTTCTGGATTCTAGTAACAATAATCTTGAATTCTCCAAGAGTTTCATTCTTATGAGATAGGAATGCCACCCAAGTGAATCTGGTATAATCATCTACCATAACTAAAGCATACTTCTTACCAGCAACCATAGGTTGTTGAATAGGCCCGAAGAGATCCATATGAATTAAATCAAGTGGAGCTTTAGTGAGAATATCTTGAGATGATATATGGTGAACTTTTGTTTGTTTACCCTTTTGACAGGCACCACATACACCTTCAATCTTTGCATTGATTTTGGGAACGCCTCTTACAAGTTCTTTGTTAATGATCTTAGTTAGAAGGTGATAATTGATGTGACCAAAACGTTCATGCCAAAAATGTGTAGATTCTACCTTAGTTAGATTGCAACAATTGCCGAACTGAGTATCAAGAAGATAATAATTATTTTTACCACGAGTTCCTTGAAAAATTACTTTTCCAGTTTTGTCTACAATGTTACATCCATTTGCATTGAAGACAACTCGATGGCCTTTGTCACAAATTTGACTAACAGAAAGAAGATTTGCAGTCATACCTTTTACGTAGACTACATCATGAATTTCAGGTACACCAGGTAATTTGATCGTTCCCTTCTTGCTTATGTAGCAACATCTCCCATCTCCGAATGTTACTGGTCCGCCTTCATAGTCATCTGAAGAAACAAACCAAGTGAGGTCACCTGTCATGTGTCTGCCACATCCACTGTCGAGAAACCATTGAAAAGGTGATATTGATTTTAAAGCAAAATCTCCCATACTATTTGTACTATTCTGTTTGGAATTTCAAAATAGTTTAGTATGTCTTTCTAGAGACGTAAATTGTTGTTTAGTTCTCTTATGAAGATTACTTGCAACCCTAACTCTCTTTTTAAAAGACACACAATTATGTTGAGTGTGATTTGAGGAATCACAAAACAAACATGGGCCAACATCTTTTTGTTTCGCAGAACCGTTCTGAGTCATATCAGTTTGGACAATATTTAATCGTTGCTTATCAGCTGATGTGTGACTTTTCGTTGGAGAGAAACTACTGAGATCACTCATATCCTTAAAAGGATTTATAACTGACTTCAAATCCTTGAGAATTGTAATTTCGTCAATAAGATCAGAGTTGATCCGGATTTGTTCATCCAACCTTTTATGGAGAATAGCCAGTTTATCAGAACTTTTTCTACGTTTGGTTTTTAACTTTGGTGAAGCGTTATAAGAGACTTTGTAGTCCATAGAGTCAGATCGCTACAAACACAGACTTGTAAGGTCTTAAACGTGTTTGCCTGCTCTGATACCAATTGAAAAAGCGTGGGTCTAACAACCACACCTAATATTTCGATTAGCAATATGTATGGACAACTCCGAGTTACATTCTAGAGAATCAACTAGACTCAATCAATAGAAAATATCTCAAGGAGTTATTATCTCAATCTCTCAATTAGAGTTACTCAAGCAAATACAATCTGCGAGTCTTAATCAAAGAGAGGTAACTTGGATTGTTCCAAAGACCAATATCCAAGTGTCAATCAATTTAAATCAACAACCAATAATGTCGGATATTCAAATTTATTGAACAACGTACAACCTGTATTATTTCCATTATATAAAAATATAATGCGGAAAATAAATAACACAAACACCAGAATTTTGTTAACGAGAAAACCGAAAATGCAGAAAAACCCCGGGACCTAGTCCAGATTAAACATACAATGTATTAAGCCGATACAGACACTAGCCTATTCCAAATTAACTTCGGCCTGGAATATAGTTGAACCTCAACCAATCTCACACTAATCCAAGGTACAGTTATACTCATATGCCTTTGATCCCAGCAGGATAGTGCGCAATTGATTCCATTAGCTGATCTCACCCACAACCAAGAGTTGCTATGACCAAAAGTCGAAGACTTTAATAAACAAATTTGTATCACACAGAAAAGTCTACAAGATAGATAAATTCGTCTCCCACGAATAAACCTATGATTTTTGTTTCGTCTTTTGATAAATCAAGGCGAACAGGAACTAATCAATAAAACAAGACTTATATTCCCGAAGAACAGCTCAGTTTTATCAATCACCTCATAATAGTCTTATTCGACGCAGCGAAAAAATATATTGTGGAAGCACAAACGATGAGACGAAGATGTTTGTGATTACTTTTATATCTTGCCTATCAGAGATATATATCTCAAGCCAATTATTAAAATTGTACTCGTATGATAGAAACAGCAAGAGCAGATCACAAAACTACGATAAAAGTAGTATCGGCCTGGCTTCACAATCCCAGTGAAGTCTTTAAGTCGTTAACCTATTTTTAGAAGAAGAAAACCAAAGGTTAAAGGAGAATCGACTCTAGCTTAGCACAACTAGTATCACACAGAATGTGTGGGGATTAGGTTTCCCAGTTGCTAGAGTTCTCCCTTATATAGTCTTTCAAATCAGGGTTTGGAATCAATGTTAGCTTAGTAAAAAAGCATTCAATATTCACCGTTAGATGAAAACCTAATTAGATAGAAGCTAATATTTATCAACCGTTAGATCGAAAACATAGCTTTTTATACATACATGTACTTGACGATTTTGGGTTTGTGTAACCGTACCCAAACTTGTACATTAGTTGGTTCAACACTGGTTAACCAAATGGTTATCCAAATGATAACTTTCATATCAACCATATTCTTCTTCACCATAACTCGTCCAAATGACTCAAATGAACTAGTTAGAGAGTTGTTCAATTGCTATGAGATCTCATGTACTACACAAGACACAATTGAAGCAAAAACGATGTGATTCACTCGAATCAATTCGTGAACTATAAAGCCACGGTTTGCAATAACATTCCTTAATTTATTAAGATAAGTTCACAAACATTATTTTAGACATAACCTACTCAATTTCGCGGACGGGGTTTGCGGACATAAGTTTCCGGACGGAGTTCACAAACTCCAGCAGAAATTCTCGGACAAGAACTTTCTCCAGTTCGCAGACTGAGTTTGCACACTAAGTTCGCAGACTGAGTTTGCACACTAAGTTCGCAGACTGAGTTTGCATACTACTCCGGTTTCACATGATCAACAAAGTTCGCAAACTTCGGTTCAAGCAATAAGGATTTATACATATATGTGTTACCACAACAATGTTTATATCCTCCAATGGTTATATTGTCTAAACTCTCATTTCAATCATTGAAACATTCTCAGAGGGCGTTATATAGTTGTTATTCACAAACTATTTTTCGTCAGAGCGATTTCCAAAATGATTAAAACATAACATGACTTTCGTCACTAGCTAAAGATGAACTTGGCTAAAGCGAAAGCTTTACCAACATATATTTATAGAAATAGATAAGCGAGATATACTCAGCTTGAAATATCATATGTGTATAATCTTAGTCTATATAGTAATACGACTTTTGTCTCAAGATAAGAGATAGAGTAGATAGACTTTTGAGTGATAGATAAGTTCAAGTCTCCACATACCTTTTATTCGATGAAGATCCACTGGTTCCTTGATTAGTCCTTCGTCTTGTATGATGATCGCCATGGATTTCTTGAGCTCAACTACACTTTCTATCCTAGTCCGAGACCTTAGATATAGTAGACTAGAAATTAAGACTTTATAGTTTTGATCACTAACATTGACAAACATGCTTGAGATAGAAATGCATGCGAGTTCGACCGAGCAATGCTCTAACAAAAGGTAGATTACTCCTCAAGATGACTAAACCCTGTTACTGTACCAAGGAATAAAGCACTTCCTGACCTAGCATAATCTAATCGAGTAACTGACCAACTAACGAATTTTTCGCCATCATAACTAGCCGAACCAGTTTCTAATGAATAAAGGGACCAAGCACCTGATCTAGCTTTACGTTCTCCACCAATTAATTCAAACCTAGTTACTAGCTCATCCGATGAAGCAGATTCTGCCTACTCTGACCGACTATCACCAGCCCTTTCATGATCACCATCTCCTGACTAACCTTACGTAGTACTTTCTTCTTTATTATCATCTGCTTATGTTCAACCGTGGTTAGGTTAGGTCCTCACAAGCTAGAAAAACCCGAAATTGAGCCTGACCTAGTTATCGTATATGCATGTAGTCTAGAGCCAAATTATAGGTGAAAAATGAAATTGCAAATACTTTTTGCATCTGGTTAGATCTAGAAAGTTTCCTGGATTTCTTGTCCCACAAGGAAGGAACAAAAGAAAAAGCATCCTCATTCGTCGTATCCCTTAGCCATTTTTCTTCTCTACCATGATGACTGAGTAGGAATCACTCTTTTATTTTTCCTTCCCATTGAGCCCTCTCACTAGTTTAGTGGTTACTCCCAATCCGAAGCACCCCTTTTCCATTCATAGAGAGATCCAATCGACAAAATTAATAAAAAGGCCATCATGGACCAAGATCCAAAGGGGTCAATCTTGTTGGGAGAGATTGCCCAAGGAAAGAAAAAGGTGACTTCCAGATCAGGGATAATAAATAAAATAGAAACCAGATAAAATCGTATATTGAAACGACTTCTGGCATATCGGAAGGATCGGAACCACATTCGTAAGCCGAATTTTTTTCTGGATAGGTCGAACTATTGGAAGCGAAAAGAAAAGGAAGACCTAGTGAGATCAAAGAAACTAGCGGACTGATCACCAAATAGATACAAATAGGTGCGAATTTTGACATGACCATAGCCCACTTACTTCTCTCACTTTGATCGCGGTGTTCCTTACTCGCGGAGCGACATACCGAAAAAGTAGATTCTCCCACATCTAGTTTTATTTAATGCAAGGCTTCTCGCGTTCAGGCACGAAGAGATTTCAAACTATATAAACAAATAAAATATGAAGAATGGAACTCCGGTATCGAATCGAGCCATAACTCTATGGAGCCAATCCAACGCGACGATGTCATTTCAATCAACAACTAAGTCAAATAAAAAACCTCAATTTAGCTAGTGAATGACCTCGCTAATCACAGACGTTATCTCTTAAAATGCTCTCGCTACTTACAGAAATGAATTTCTCTTAGATCGGAATATCATTCACATCAGAGTCGAAGATTTCAGAGATTAGTTGAAGATGGGCACCTAATTCCAAATAGGCCTCTATCATTGCATGTCAACTAAAGAGTCAGTGCTATCGAAACGAGAGAAGAAAGAGAAGTGGACCCAAATCGATTCAAGCTGAGCAATAGTGTAGAAAGCCTTCTGAAAGCGCTTTATTCTTGTATGATCGATTGATACTATGCTTTCAGTTCTTACAAGATGTCCACCCAGTACACTTCCTTCACCTATTCAGACAAGCTAGCTCCTAGATCAGCAATGTGATGATTAAAAGTTCTCCATAAAGGAAACTTTTTTATACTTTACTCACTCCTTATCTGGTGTCTTCTTGTCTTTGACTCTCTCGTTACTTTGCGCACTCTCCCCCGATCTATTTTTTATTATCCTCTTTTTTACCCGGTCCTGCAATAGATCAAGAGCTATAGGGATTTCCCAGATTAAGACAGTGGAGACAAAAATTCTTCGAACAAAGCGGATACCTAGAAAGAACTATCTAAATAAATAGCGAAGTTCTTTGCTCTAGAAGTTCTCTTGCAACTTTCATCGACTCTTGGATTTGAAATTGTACTTACATATGATAAAAGTGAGGCCCTTTTTATCAGTCCATGAAATTACTCCTACCAGGACCCTCCTTCCTTTCTTTGTTTCTAACCGTATCCGATCTTTCACAGGTTGCATTTTAGTTTCAAATGGATTATATCCTAGCTAAGCTTCAATTAGGGAGTCAATTACAAAAGTGGGTCAATATATCTACTGGTCTTTTTACGATGCACCACAAAGAACTCTAAAAGGGACGCCCTTAACTCATATGCTTGAGCCTACGCCTACACTTCTACTCTCTTTAGGGGCAGCTTTCAAGGCTATTAAGATAGAGAAAAATTCCATGTTATAGGCCAAAGATTAAAAGATGACTAACAGAAATAGATTGACACCAATGCGGATTCCAAGATTGTTGACTTTAACTTTTAGAGTCTATATCTAGTACCATCTAGAGCGTATTGACGCAGCTGAAACAAGAAGAAAGTAGAAGCACATACTCCATTTAGGGGGGGTACTACATACCATTTAACCTATAGATCCTCTTTACCCACATACTAAACAAGAAAATGCGCATATAACCGGGATATCTACACTCGGAAATATGCTATTTCCATCATCGATATGGCCAAACAAGATAAAAAACAAAAAGGAAGTCAAACCAAGAGACGAATTCATCGGGTTAGAGGCCTAGCTCACTTCGTGATGTTTTACAAAGCAGATATTGATTGGTGCTTTCTTGGCGGTCGATAATTGCGCCTAAGCTTAGATGGCGGGTAGACCTTCTCTCTGTTAGTATTGTCGAATCCTAGTTTTTTCTTCGATTATAGCTCTTTTCATCGGGTTTACTCCCGACGTAAGGTAGGCATGGTCCAATACTCTGTAAAATAATTTGGTGATCCTGAATGGATGTATGTAGATTATGCTAAATCCTAAAAAAAGTTCCATCTATTGAACTAGGAAATCCATAAGAGAATATAATAACATGAACAAGGTCACCAGCTAATGTCAACCCATCAATCTATATTGATCTACCCAACCTTGAAGCCAATTTTGCTATTCCATGATCTAGGCCAGTTTCGCCAGGAAATTCTAGATTAACAATGAAACTAGAGGGATGAAGTCACTCGACCAGAGGGAGAGGCTCTTTAGAGACTCGACTGAAAGGAGAGGAACCTGAAAACCTCTCACCATAATAATCTCCACTTTAACGAGTTCCTACACTTTTGACTTCAGAATCTGGTCTTGGAGCTAATCTACTAACGAAGTTTTCTGAACTATGATCATTCAATTCAGCATCTACTGACCAATCTGACATAGTGCTTTCTTCATTATACCTAGCCAATTATGACATTGTACATTCTAAACTAGACCGAGTAACTAGCCTAGCCGAATCCCCACTTTCCTCATCTGTTGATCTAAGCCCAGCCGATATAACCCAACTTGATCCACATCCAATAATATTTCCTTCACCAGCTGACTCTGAATCAAGATCTATACTTTATTCACAAGCTTAGCAGATCTTGCTCACGAATCAAGGAACTCATTATATGCAGTCTCAAAATTGTTAAATTCAAGTCCTCCCAACATAGTAATTTCTCCACTTTCACCAATTCCTGCCCAACTAAAAAGGCTAAGTAGCCAATCTAATAGCTATGATAGACCTGACCCATCTGAAGGAGTACTTTGTTTACCAGGTAATCCAGGTCCACTAACATGGCCAAGAAAGGACCATCCATATTAAGTAACTAGCCCAAACTCTTTTTTCCAGACAATAACTAGTTACTAGCCCAGCTAGCGAAGTTTCACGATCATCCACTAGAGTTTCACTAATTAAGCATCCAAACCAACTAGATACAGTTTAACATGTAGTTTAAAGATTACTTATTGCTATTGAGGAAGCAACTAACCTAGTATCCAAACGATTCCTATCAGTTTATCCAGGTCCAGCTGAAGCACTCGTATCTCAACTGGCAGATGTACTTAGAACCTTGAAGCTAATTCCTAAGTACCACTTTCTTCATTAAACCCAGTAATTCCAAGTCCAGTAACTTCCCCAGAATCACCACTCATTTCACGATCACCATTTTATACCGACTAACCGAACCCATACCTTGTTTCTCCTGAATTTATTGACCCACCTTCCAAAGTCTTCCTTTTATCACCTAGCATAACTGACCTACTGAATGGATAAGATAGATATGATCCACCTGATGAAAGACTTTATTCTGCACTATTACCAGTTCCTACTATACCACCTAGCCTAAACCCAGTGAACATAGTCTTTCCTATGAATGATTATAACCAAGTTATATCAAAGAGCCTGCTAACCTCAAGGATCTCTATCTTCTCCACTTCCATTAGCTGGCCCAAACCTAGTAGTTCCAACATAATCAACCTAAAGTATAGTTAGACCAAGCCATAGTACTGCAGTTCCGAGGTTTCTCAGGTCTAAAACAGTTCCAAAGCTAGCAAGCTATGTTTCAAGGTATACTCTTCTCGAAGTTCCAACAAATTTTACTGGGCCTAGATCCTCAGTAGGAGAAATTGGCTCAGTTGATAGTTGGTAATCCATTTCATCAAGCCGAACTGGGTCAGTAGATTCGAGACTCGTTATCGCAAGTGCAAGTAGTCTAAGTCCAAAGAGAAAAGGTTATGTGCTTGTTGATTAGGCATGATCTGAAGAAAGTGGGATCATATCAGCTGATTCGTTCCTTTGTTCTTGGCAACATGACCTACCTCAACACGTATAAAATATCTAACACTTATATGGTATGATATTTTCCTTTTGGATGATTACTAAGTTGGGTCTTGCACTCCTGTACTAGACGCTCTCGAGGAGACTATTTACTTTATCCTCATTATATGGTAGACCTTAGAGCTACTTAGTTTGCCAAACCACCATAATTCCCGCGGCTTCCTAAAGGAGCAACTAGCTACAGCTGCAGGGGACCCTAACACATAAAGCTATAAGTCAAATAACTTGCGAATTTCCCGACTGCTCTATCTCAAAGGCATTTTCTTCCATAAACAAGGGCTTCACGGTATAGATTTTATTTAGTTCGAATGCGTGCGTTTTAGCCTATACAAGCTATAAATCAAATTTATGTTTGAGTGTGGATTACATGCACCCTTTCTAGAGAGACAAAAAGGATCCGCAACAAGTGATTGGACATAAGACGGCACGTTCTGTGGAGGTAACAACTCTAATCTCTTTATAAAGTATTTAGCAAAGGGCACTATCCTAATTAGTAATGCATCAAATATACCCCTCCTTGATAAAAGAGATAAAGAAGCCTATAACTAGCAATAAGTAAACTCCTCATTTGTGAAGAGAACTGCTCATGTGGCTGAGTTTCATTAGTACTGGCAGCTTGTTCGATATTTGGGGTTATATCACTTAGTAGTTCCTTATACCTTAAGTCAGAATCTGAAGATGTTATAGCTGGAGAGATTGAAAGGATTGGTTTAGAGGCTATTCATACAAAAGAAGCCAAAGACCAAGAGGTACTGGATTTTCTTGACCTGAAAGGGGAAGGATGGCTGGAATGCCAACATACATCTATTATCGAATTCACCCGACCTAAGAGCACCCATTTTTTGAACGTTCAGTGCCAAAATAACTGAATGGGTAAGTCCCCGATCCCTAAAACGGACTATGTAATGTACTTTATCTGCTGGGTTACAGACGGGCATTTTCTCAGAGGTTTATATTGTATCAATTTACCCATGTGTGATTCTTGTGGAAGCATATACTCGGGTGGTGGTGGTTTAGTAGCAGTAGGCGGCAAAGTCGCTTCCATTAGGAACTACAATTTTTTTTGGTACATCACATTCATGCATTTACGATCCATGTAACGGTATTGATACTAATGAAAGGTGTTCTATTTTCTCACAGTTCCCGTTTGATACCTAATAAAGGAAATCTGGGTTTTCGTTTCCCTCGGGACAGAGTGGAAGGTCAACCAGCGGTAGACATCTCTTGCAAGAAGAAATTCAAAGAGCAGAGAAGAAATCCATCTGTATTGACCGGCTGATTGTAACGAATGTACGGTATGCGCGGAATAAGAGAAGGCAGTGGCGAAGAACGAGCGCTTCCACCTTTATAAATCTCTCCTTTTATGTGTGGGGCAACCGATGCTCCAAGAACTTACTAACGGAATCACGTGAACAGTCAAACGAGAAAATACCCTTTCATTAATTATTCTCTGACTCACACAATCTTTCTTAATCGAATACAAGACAGCTACATAACGGGAGTGGGGACTAAGAATTCAGCCAGGTCGTTTGACATCAGGAAAGCCTTTGACACTATTGACTGGGATTTTTTATTATCAACTCTTACTGCCTTTGGTTTTTGTCAGCAGTTTGTGGATTGGATTTGGGTCATTATGCATTCTGCTAGGTTGTCTATTATAGTAAATGGAAAAGCAATGGGGTACATTCGGCTATACTAGAGGGGTTAGGAAGGGAAACCCGCTCTATCATATACTTTTTTGTTTAGCTGAGGATGTGCTTAGTTGTGGAATCTCGAGACTGATGGCTGATTCATCCTCTTTCTTCTCCTCGAGGTACCAAGCTATCAGCTATCCCTATCGAGTCTGAAACGAGGTTAAAGTAAGCAAACATTAAGTTAACTCTCATCTCTAATGCAGATCCGAGTTATCATAACTAAACCCACCCTAGGTCGTCCCAGTTCCAAGACCTAACTAAGAAAGAAGAACCACTTTTTTTTAGTGTGGTGATCTTCAAAATTAAGTGGCCATTACTAAGTAAGAGGGATTTTTAGGTCCTTGTTAGATCTTCGATTCATTTGGACACTGTTGTTGGTTTCGGCCGGTCTGGCTCTTCGAGATCAAAGGCTGATGCAGTTAACAAATTAGTCCTAAAATGCATCTCAGATTGGCGGCAATACCGGGCTAAGGGAATAAATTTTTAGGGGATCTGCTTTTATAAAAAAAGTATCATATACGATCCAATTTCTGCGAAGCATATCAATCTCTGAAACACATGACCCGAGAACGCTTTTCCCTCTCTTTTGATTACTAAATAAGTCAAGTAAACTCATAAGAGAAGAAAGTTTGATCTAACGAAGTGAATTCAGTAAACTCATAAGAGAAAAAGTCTTCTTTTGTACGCCCGGTTCACTAGGTTATATACCACTTCAACCTACAGTCATAGTCAAAAACAGAGTTTGATCCTAGCTCAGAACGAATGCTAGCTATATGCTTAACATATGAAAGTCGAACGTTGTTTTCGGGGAGTTGGAAAAAGAAGGAAGATCAGCTCCTAGCTATCTCTTTAGCTGATGAGTTGAGAACAAAGTGGCGAACGGGTGCGTAACGCGTGGGAACCTGCCAAAGAGTTCGGGCTAAATTCTGAATCAAGCTAGAAAGCGCTCTTTGATGAGCCCGCGTAGTATTAGGTAGTTGATCGAGTAAAGGCTGACCAAGCCGATGATGCTTAGCTGGTCTTTTCGGATGATCATCCACACTAGAACTGAGAAACTGCCCAGACTCCCATGGGGGGAAGCAGTAGGGAATCTTGGACAATGGGTGCAAGCCTGATCTAGCAATATGGCGTGAGTGCAGAAGGGAAATTTCGTTTGTCAAGCTCTTTCGTCGAGTGCGCGATCATGATATGACTCGAGGAAGAAGACCCGGCTAACTCCGTTCCAGCATCCGCAATAATACGGGGGGGGGGGAGTGTTCTTCATAATGACATGGTGTAAATGGTATGTAGGCCATTCATCGGGTTGAAAGCGAAAGTTGCCAAAAAGTGGCGGATTGCTTTTGAAACCAATGAACTTGGGTAAGATAGAGGAGAGTGGAATTTCGTGTGCAGGTGTTAAATCTGGAGATCTATGAAGGAAGGCCAAAAGCGAAGGAAGCTCTCTGGGTCTCTACCGACGCTGATGTGCGAAAGCATTGGAAGCAAACATGATTAGATACCCTGGTAGTCCATGCCGTAAACGATGAGTGTCCGCCCTTGGTGCAAATCAGGGGCCCAGCTAATGCGTGAAATACTCTGCATGGGGAGTACGATCGCAAGACCAAAACTCAAAAGAATTAACGGGGGCCTGCACAAGCGGTGGAGCATGTGGTTTAATTCAATACAACGCGCAAAACCTTACCATCCCTTGACATATGAACTAGACCGTCCTTAATGGGATGGTACTGACTTTCATATAGGTGCTATATGGCTGTCGTCAGCTCGTGTCATGAGATGTTTGGTTAAGTCCTATAACGAACAAAACCCTCGTTTTGTGTTGCTGATACATGCGCCTGATTTTCAAGTCACCTTTGTGAACCGAAGTGACCCTAGGAGATGAGTGACATAACGCGCGTCAGTGCTACTAAGTGCCAGCACCTTCTAGGACCTTTAGGGATCAAACTCATAAATAGCAAGATAGGGCAAGACCTACTGACTAGGAAGACTCTATCTATATCTAATTCAAGCGAGAGTTGCCCGATAGTTAGCACGGTATAGTGGTACGTAGTGGTGATAGTACTACTGCCACCAAATAGATTCGAAAGAATCAAGGTGCATGCCGCTCTCACTAGGGACTGCCAGTGATATACTAGAGGAAAGTGGGGATGACGTCAAGTCTGCATGGCCCTTATGGGATAGGCCACACACATGCTACAATGGCAATTACAGTGGGAAGCAAGGCCGTAAGGCGAAGCGAATCCAGAAAGATTGCCTCAGTTCGGATTATTCTCTGCAACTCGGGAACATAAAGTTGGAATCGCTAGTAATCGTGGATTAGCATATCGCGGTGAATCTGTACCCGGGCCCTGTACACACTGCCTGTCACACCCTGGGAAATGGTTTCTCCCGAAGTATCGGATCAATGATCATCCATTCCTTACCTTAAGAGACAAATGGGGGTAAACCTCATTATCTTTATACCAATACACAAAGGCTCTTGGTAGTCTTATTGCCGCATACCACAGTGGGGTGTTCGACTGGGGTGAAATCGTAACAAGGTAGCCGTAGGGGAACCTGTGGCTAGACCGAATCAGAGAGGGACAAGAAAACGAATGCACGTGCTGACGAGCAACTTCTTTATAGGTAGGAGACGTTGCTTGTTGGCACGTCCTTTTGTAACACCTTGACCAACTTTACCTCTTGTTCATCAATTTCTAAAGAAAAACTGGGAATTTGGTGAGACGTGAAAAGACCCAACCCATTCTGACTTCGATAGATGGAATCATCTCACGCCATATGTACTGAGAATATTCGGGAGACGTGGTATAAGCACGGTAAAACACTTTCATCATAAGAGAAGAAGTTCGAAAGAACCGACCACGGGTAGCCGAGTCTCTAACACCAACCTATAATATTGAAATGATATACCACAACCCAAGGGAAGGTCCAAGGTCATGGATAAGAAAGTAGGTTAGCAAGGATATAGGGTGCCTAAGAAGGAAAGATCAGTTCCACCCACTAGAGGCAGCCGTTTGGGTTTAAATTCTTAAAGAATAGCTTTCATGCCATTCATATAATCCAAAAGAACGCGTATATTCCTTTCTTTCTTCTTTAGTTGTCATATCTTCATAAGGTAGATAAAACTCATCCGATGACTACGTGTATGGCCACTACTTTTAAGATTCCCTTAATTACTCAGGCGTGGACCTCCATTAATGGTATTAGATAATCAAAGGAAATAATCCAAGTTTATAGAAAGGGGTCTCAAGCAAAAGTAGTATAGTATCTTAAAGTATGAAGGCTAGCATTATATGTTCCTCCAAGGCGCTTTGAACCATTTAGAAAGGCTGTCGGGCCAAAGAGAAAGGAAATCCCTAGATCTCTCAAAAAGGCCAAACCTGGATTGTCAAGAGATTCAAGGTCAAGAGTAAGGTAGTTTCCAGCAAAGTATGCAAGGGCTTTGACTAAGTGAACTAAAGCCTCTCCTGAAGTATAGAAGTTAAATTTTTTAGGTATTCCTTCTTAAACTAAGAGAATTTAAAGCAGTATAGGATATAGCATAGGCAAGGAGTAAGTCTGAAATGCTTCAGATTATGGGTTAGATTTCCCTGAGTCTCAATAGTATGATATGTAAAATCCGTGGTAATTAAGCGAAATGAGGAATAAAATCTATCCACCTTTTTAGTAGGATCGGGATGTACAAGCGGCAAAGACTAAGTTTGAAAGCATTAGTCACGAACATAACAAGCTCAAAGAAAATATAGGGTCTACAAACATATAAAAGCGAGCCCTTCATTTCCTTCTTTGACACCTGGGTCCTTTGTTTCTAAAAAAGAGTTCTCTTGAAGGGAAGCTCCTTAATTTCATTGTCTTTCTCTCTCCACACATATTTTTTTTGCTAAGTCCAGATTGGCAAAAAACAGAAATTACAAAGAGTATCTACAAGGGGCCCAAAAAAGAAAACTAAAAAGCTATTTAAAGCGATAATAAGTAGATCCAGGCCCTTCAACAGAATGAAGAAAGCTAGGTCTACCCATATAAGATTCAGTAATTCCTAAAGCAATATTGCATCCACACTTAACCATAGTGTCAGTGGCGAAGTTGATTTCTCTATAAGCGTGTTCAAAATGAATAGAGTCATATGAAGCACACGCTTCCAACCATCTTCGTCTCACAAACCATGGTATAGAACCATTAATGAAAGCTTGAACCACACTAGCATAGTCAGTACGCACCAATACTCTTCTGAAACCCCACAACACTGACAATTCAAGGCCTGAAATAGCTGCATATATTTCAGCCAAATAGTTCGTATTAACTCCCAAGGCCAGACTCTGTGGACCCAGAACACTACAATCATGTCCCCTTGCAACATTCCTGCACCTGAAACCCCTATATTGCCCCTTGAAGCTTCATCACAGCAAAGAAGTAACTCATCGCTATCTGGTGGCAGCCAAAAACATTTAACAGGCATAATGACTTTAGCTTTTCTATGCGCCACTATGAAGTAATTAAGAACCTTCAAGTCTTCAATAATGTTATGCATATACCGCTTCATTCTTCTTGAGTTATCATGAAACAACTGAAATACCCTCTGCCTGAATTTATACCAGTTTGCCTTGGCACCAGCATATGTAATCTTGTTGCGCGTGATCCCTAGCTCAGACCTTATGGCTAGAATGGAAACTAGCCATAGGTCTTTAATCATACGACTCCTCCCTTTTGCGGACCACCAGCTTCTCTTAGATCACCTGAAGCACCATCCATTCTAGTTTTTAGAAGGTGTGAGACAAGGCCTTTTGATAGAGAAAACAAAATTGTTAAAGCCGCACCTAGGGCACCTATTCTTGTTAATTGAGTCGCTATAACTTATAGTTTTTAAGAGGAAGAGTACGCCGATTAGGAGACTAAGATGGCATACCCGAAGTAAACTGGAACCTAAGAGGGAGAATGGCGATGAAGAGAACTCAGAATCAGAAATTCGAGTGGACGAGAAGTATCAAACATCTCTCCAGTTGCATTTATTGTAATTGGAGAACTGTGGCAAACGGATTATTTGAGTACATTACTTTCTCAAAAATGATGATGCAATTCGATATGTTTTTATGCTTCTTTCGACTAACAAGGAAATAAATATATAAGCAAATACGAGGTTCCTTTTTGCGATCCCCGATTCATTGATTACCAGTTGACATTACATATGATAAAAGTTGCATGTGGCCTCATCACCATATGAAATGCAAGAAACCTCGATGGATACCCAAGAACCATACTCTTTTCTAGGAACTGCTTCTACGCTTGTCAATGCAAGGTGTAAGACTCACTCTCAAAAATGCGGGGAGTAGCCCAGCCTGCTTCTGCTACTCCTCAAGATCACTTACTACTGCACCCTCTCCTATTTTTTTTTTTGAATTGTTGCGCGTACCTTCCATACTATGGGGTTGTTCGGGTGCTCATCCCCAAAGGATAGCTTATTCAGAAGGGTCGCGTAGGACTTGTGTTGCAGGACCAAGTTCCTGTCTGGGTATTTTTGGGCAAATTCCTGGATCATTGATTGACTGTGACCAGGCATGTCCGCTATTTCCAAACCTGCAGCATTCTCGCCGTATTTGAGAATGATTTCCTTTCAATACATATCTTCAATTACGACGGCGAGGGATGCTTATTTTTCCTTGATCCTTGCTTTTTTCCACTCAAAGGCTGAATCTGTTTTCCCTTATTGAGGGCCCTCAGGGGGTTTTAGATCAGCATGTGGATCCCCCTGAAGTGGAGTTGGGAAAAGTGGCTGCATTACTGGGACCTGAAAAAGCGGGGGTCTAACAACCTCACCTAATATTTCGGTTAGAAATCTGTATGGACAACTCTGAGTTGTTTTCTAGAGAATCAACTAGACTCAATCAATAGAAAATATCTCAAGGAGTTATTATCTCAATCTCTCGATTTGATTTACTCAAGATAATATGATTCGCGAGTTTAATCAAAGAGAGATAACTCGGATGGTACCAAAAACCAATATCCAAGTGTTAATCGATTTAAATCAATAACCAATAGGTCAAATATTCTAATCGATTGAACAACGCACAACCTGTATTATTTCAATTATATAACAAAATATAATGCTGAAAAGAAATAACATAGACACCATAATTTTGTTAACGAGGAAACCGCAAATGCAGAAAAACCCCGGGACCTAGTCCAGATTAAACATACACGGTATTAAGCCACTACAGACACTAGCCTACTCCAAATTAACTTCGGTCTGGACTGTAGTTGAACCCCAATCAATCTCACACTGGTCCAAGGTACAATTATGATCTAACGCCTCTGATCCTAGTAGGATACTGCATACTTGATTACCTTAGTTGATCTCACCCACAACCAAGAGTTGCTACGAACCAAAGTCGAAGACTTTAGCAAACAAATCTGTCTCACACAGAAAAGTCTACAAGATAAATAAATTCGTCTCCCACAAATAAACTTCTGAGTTTTTGTTCTGTCTTTTGATAAATCAAGGTGAATAGGAACCAATCAATAAAACCAGACTTATATTCCTGATAAACAGCTCAATTTTATCAATCACCTCACAATAGGCTTAATTGACGAAGCGAAAAAATATATTGTGGAATCACAAACGATGAGACGAAGATGTTTGTGATTACTTTTATATCTTGCCTATCGGAGACAGAAATGTCAAGCCAATTATTACAATTTTACTTGTACGATAGAAATAGCAAGATCAGATCACCAACTACAAGAAAAGTAGTATCGGTCTGGCTTTACAATCCCAATGAAGTCTTTAAGTCGTTTACCTGGTTTTAGAAGAAGAAAACCAAAGGTTAAAAGAGAATCGACTCTAGCTTAGCACAACTAGTATCACACATAATGTGTGGGGATTAGGTTTCCAAATTGCTAGAGTTCTCCCTTATATAGTCTTTCAAATCAGGGTTTGCAATCAATGTTAGCGTAGTAACAAAGAATTCAATATTCACCGTTAGATGAAAACCTGATTAGATACAAGCTAATATCTCTCAACCGTTAGATAGAAAACTTATCTTGCCATACACATATGTACTTGAAGATTTTGGGTTTGTATAACCGTACCCAAACGTGTACAATAGTTGGTTCAATATTAGTCAACCAAATGGTTAGCCAAATGATAACTTTCATATCAACCATATTCTTCTTCACCATAACTAGTCCAAATGACTCAAATGAACTAGTTAGAGAGTTATTCAATTGATATGAGATCTTATATACTACACAAGACACAATTAAAGAAAAAACGATATGATTCACTCGAATTGATTCATGAAATATAAAGCCACGGTTTGAATAGCATTCCTTAGATAATTTAAATAAGTTCACGAACATCGTTTTTAGACATAACCACTCAAGTTCGCGGACTGGGGTCGCGGACTCACAAAACCGGTTGGAGTTCACAAACTCTAGCAGAAATTCTTGGGTTCGAGAACTTCCGTTAGTTCGCGAACTGAAACTGAGCTATAACTCCAGCAAAAATTCTCGGGTTCGAGAACTACGCACGTTCGCGGACTGGGTTGACTGCTCAAGTTCCGGTTTTCACTTGATCAACAAAGTTCGCAAACTTCGGTTCAAGTGCTAAGGACTTATACATATACGTGTTACCACAAAAATGTTTATATCCCTCAATGGTTATATTGTCTAAACTCTCATTTCAATCACTGAAACATTCTCAGAGCACGTCATATAGTTGTTATTCACAAACTAGTTTTCGTCATAGAAATTTCCAAAGTGATTGAAACATAACATGAATTTCTTCACAAGGCAAAGATGAACTTAGCTAAAGCGAAAGCTTTTCTAACATACATTTCGAGAAATATATTAGCGAGATATACTCAGCTCAAAATGTCACATGTGCATATCTTTAGTCTATATAGTAAACGACTTTTGTCTCAAGATATGAGATAGAGTAGATAGACTTTTGAGTGATAGATAAGTTCAAGTCTCCACATACCATTTAGTCGATGAATATCCACTGTTTCCTTGTGTAGGTACTGAATATCGCAAGATAATAGTTCACGAGTATCAGGAGAAAAGAGTTATAAAATGTTACGATGATAGAAGAAGCGCAGATAAATATGAAGTTTTGCGAGGATGGAGTAATTTTTCGAGTATAAGTTGCGATACTTCGTAGCTCATGTACAACTGTGTAAAGTTTTACTATAAATAGGAGTTCAAATGTAAAATTCGAGAGGTTCTTTTAGCGAGTGTTAGAAAATATTTTAGGAAAGAGAATAGAGAAAGTTGTAACTATTCTAATTCCATTTAGATACTTCTTTGTGATCAATTGAGAACATTAATAAGAAAATTGTTATTCATCATCAAGAACTTCTTGAGTTTTTACTAATTCTATTGAGGGTGTAGTTGTAGGTTATTCTGCAACTACATAATTGGCGCTAGAAACAGGGACTTGAGAATTGTGGTAGCCTAAATTTGAGGGAATTGTGGAAAATTTGAAGATCAAATGAAGTCAGTAGATGGAGATGGCAAAAAAGAAGAATGTAATATGATCACAGAGACAATGATTGATGAATTTCATAGTAATATGAAGGGAAAAATATACAAGCGAGATTGTAGAGGAAAAAGATCATGGAGGAAGAAAAGATGACAACTTTAGAAGAATGGGAAAAGCAGAAAATCACATTTTCAGTAGCAGAAATTCCAAATGAAGACTTGAACCACACTTCACCATTGGTGATCACATTGCCAATCATGCTAGAAGATAAGAAAGTCAAGAAAAATGGAAATTAAACCGAATTTTGGTTGATACGGGGAGTTCTGTTAATATTATATTCTATCATGCACTTAAGGGGATGGGAATTAGAGATGAAGAAATCATAAATTCAAAGTGTCTTATTCATGGATTAGGAAATCTACAACAAAATCTAAAGGAGAAATCGTCTTTGCGAGTATTACTAGGAGAAATCGAAACACATGTAATCTTGTGTGTGATAGATATGGAATCTCCATATAACATGCTGATAGGAAGGCCGTGGATTCATGCGATCAAAGCTGTTGCTTCAACATTACATCAAAAAATCAAATTTCCTACACCAAATGGAATTCAAGAAATAAAAGGAGATCTTGATAGTGCAAAATTTTGTTATCAAATTGAAGTAACACAATGCGGAGGAAGAGCAAGAAAGAAACAACTTCGTAGGAAACTTGCGAAGGAAACAAGAAAAGAAGAAGAATTCCGAGTGTATACAATAAAAGCAAAGGAAGGGAGAGGTATACCAAATGAAATACCAGAAAAAGAAGGGGAACCAGCAAAAATAATTAAAGAACCAACACCTATGGGGGAGCAAAGTCCAAGCTATGTTGCAGCTGAACCAACTAAAGAAATAAATATTGGAAGTAAAGAGGAGCCTTTATTCTTACGAATTGGAACTAAGATGGATGAAGAAGAAGAAAAAAGGACTACTGATCTTTTGCGAGAATATAAAGATATCTTCGCAGTAAGTGTAGATGAGATACCAGAATTGATCCATCAGTGGCATGTCATAGATTGAATATAGATAAAAATATAAGACCATTCAAACAAAGAATAAGGAAGATATCACAAAATTATCATGTACAGATAGAAGAAGAATTACAAAAGATGTTGGATGCAGGGATCATAAGGGAAGCAAAATATCCAGAATGGATTGCGAATATGGTCATTGTTCCGAAAAAGAATAAAGGAATAAGAATTTGCATAGATTTCACTGATCTAAACAAAGCATGTCCCAAAGATAGTTTTCCATTACCAGATATACCACAAATGGTGGAATCAGCTGCAGGTCATGATAGAGTCACTTCACTTGATGGATATAAAGGGTATAATCAAATATCACTCGCAGAAGAAGATCAAGAACATACTGCCTTTTTTGCTCCAAGGGGTTTGTATTGTTATGTGAAGATGCCATTTGGTTTGCGGAATGCAGGTGCTACATATCAACGTATGGTTGAAAAAGTGTTCGCGAAGTGGATACATAAAACTTTGGAGGTATATGTAGATGATATGCTGATAAAAAGCAAGGAAGCCAAAGACCATGTGCAAGATTTGAAGGAAATATTTGAGCAAATGAGAAAGTTCAACATCAAATTAAATCCTGAGAAATGTATAATTGGGGTTTCATCTGGAAAGTTCTTGGGATACATAGTATCGAAGGAGGGAATACAAGTTGATCCAAAAAAGGTCCAAGCAGTTCGTGACATGCCAACACCTGCAACGGTAAAAGAAGTAAAAAAACTAAATGGACTCTTGGCTTCACTTGGGAGATTTATTTCGCGAATGTCAGATAAGTGCAAGCATTTTTTTCAACATACTTAAGAAGGGAGCAAAATTCAAATGGACTGATGAATGTGAAAAAGCTTTTCAAGGAATCAAAGAATACCTCGCAAATACATCTATACTACAGAAACCAGAGAAAAAACGAAGAATTATTGGTATACCTCGCAACAACTCCATATGCTCTAAGTGCGGTTACATTACGAGCAGACGCAGGAGTAGAAAGGCCCATTTACTACATTAGTAAAACCTTTAATGCAGCAGAAAAGAATTATTCTAAAATGGAGAAGTTAATCTTAGCCCTGGTTTATGCATCATTCAAGTTACGAATATACTTTCAAGCACATGTAATAAAAGTGGTAACCAAAGTCCCAATTGAATCAGTCATGAAGAACACAAAAAGGTCAGGAAGAATAGAAAGGTGGAATGCACAAGTAAACCATTACAAGATAAAATACAAAGTGTTGTCATCGCAAAAATCACAAGTTGTCGCAAATTTTTTGGCAGAATTTCCTTTGGAAGAAGATGAAGCAGTAGAGGAAATGATGGATGTTGAAGAAGAATTCGGAAATCCAAAAGACTTGTTAACAGAGCCTGATAGATGGGAAATTCTGGTGGATGGATCATCCAATAGTGAGGGAAATGGAATTGGAATCGTGTTGATTTCACCAGAAGGAGAAAGAAAAGCATTCTCATTCAGACTAGAATTTGCATCCACGAACAATGAAACAGAGTACGAAGTTGTAGTGCATGCATTAAAGATCGCAATAGAAAAGAAGCTTGAAAGTATAAGGATAACAAGTGATTCGCAATTAGTGATTTGTCAAATTAAAGGGGAATATACCACAAATGAATCTTCTTTGAAGAAATACAAGAAAATCGTTGAGGAATTATCTGCGAAGATACCAAAATTAAAATGGAGACATATATCAAGAAAATATAACCGTCTCACAGATGCTTTTGCATTTATTCCAAGCATGATGACAAATCCAAATACAAGAAATATCCAAATACAAACAATTCAAAACCCATCAGTGGACAAAGAGAAAGAAATTGAAGAAGCTGTTGCGATGGAAGTAGAAAGAGAGTTATCAAACAACATCGCAGATTGGAGAAAAGAAATTCATGAATACCTCGCAACAGGAGAAACATCCAGGAACAGACTAGAAGCACATAAATTAAAAAGTCATGCAACAAACTATGAGTTGCGAGAAGGAATTTTATACAGAAAATCTTTCAGTGGACCACCTCTCAGGTGCTTAACTCGCGAAGAAGGAGAAAAGATATTGAAGATGTTACATGGAGGAGAAGCTGGCAATCATAGTGGGGGAAGATCTCTAGCATATAGAGCAAAAATAAAAGGATATTACTGGCCTTATATGCATACAGATGCAAAATTGTTCGTACGAAGATGCAAGGAATGCCAACGACATGGTAAAAGAATTCATGCACCAGGAGCTACATTAACTTCTTCAACAAGCTGCTGGCCTTTTGGTAAATGGGGGTTGGATATTGTTGGACCATTTATACCTGGATCTGGACAAAGGCGATATTTGATAGTTGCAACTGATTATTTCACGAAGCTCGCAGAAGTAAAAGCAGTACAACATATTCGTGATAAAGATGTTTTTACGTTTATATTTGAGAACCTCATTTGCAGGTACGGGGTTCCAGCACAACTAGTATCTGATAATGGAAAACAATTTGAGGGGCAGAATATAGAGATGTTACTCAGTTCCTTTAGAATAAAATTTGGGAAGTCAACCCCGTTATATCCACAAGCTAATGGATAAGCTGAAGCAACAAATAAAACAATCGCAGATACAATCAAAAAGAAATTATAAGGACATCTCAAAGGGTGGTGCGAGCAAGTACCTAGCGCAGTTTGGGCATACAATACAACTAGAAGAGAAGCAACTGGAATGTCTCCTTATTGTCTAACATATGGAGTAGAAGCAGTATTACCCACAGAGGTTGTAATTCCAACAACAAAGAAAGAAGCTTGGGAAAGAAATTTAAGTGCGGGAGTAATATTAAGAGAATTGGATGATTTGGAAGAAAAAAGAGAAAAGGTGTTGCACCATATGAGGATTTATCAGGAACGATTATCTCGAGAATACAACAAGAGAGTCATTGAACGTGAATATAAACCAGGTGATTTGGTCATGCGAGAAACACCTCGATATCAAAAAAGAAAATGGAGGGAAATTAGCACCAAAATGGGATGGACCATATGTTATTAAAGAAGTTGTAGGAAGCGGAGCTTATCGGCTGATGGATCCAGAAGGGAGAGACATGGGTTTGAGGCTTGGTAGACCTTGGAACAGACTATATTTGAAAAGGTATTATCCATAAAACTCATGAAATTTCTTACGAATATTGTTTGCTCGCAGGAAATTGGAAAAAGTTACGAATTTTCAAAATTTATATTCGATTAAAATTTCATTAATTTGCGAATAAAAGACCGCAATCTGTGATCAGCCTCCAAAAAAGAAAGAGAGCCGCAGAAAATTTTATACAGGCAAACCTTTGTGGCGTACACCCTAGTTCGCGAAGCTATAATTCGTAAGAGGCAAAGTCCTAAAGTATGTCATTTAAGGGGGTACCTATAACGTGGCTAAGGGTAACCGGAACACCACCAAGGGCCCTTAGTACATGGTAAAAATTTTGGGGTACAACCCAATAATGGGGTACCTATCCGGGTTAGACACCTTGGATTCTCACCTAATCTAACGACATTACGCAATATAAAATGCGGTGTAAGAAGATTTAGGCTGGGCGACTAAGGAATACTGTCTTTCCCAAGAAGTGGAGAAAACGATCAAGGCGCCGAGGTACACGGTTGAGTCAAGAGTTCCGGGTGAGGTTGAACCACATCTGCCATTTTTGACAAGTCTTGGCAAATGATGCACTTGGCCCAAAGATACCCAATAGGGTGTAACCTCGTAACTATAAGCCCTATAGGCAAAAAGGATAAGAGGTTGCGATCAAAAGCTG
Source organism: Papaver bracteatum (assembly GCA_023529315.1). NCBI lineage: Eukaryota > Viridiplantae > Streptophyta > Magnoliopsida > Ranunculales > Papaveraceae > Papaver > Papaver bracteatum. The sequence continues at coordinate 386,093 of JAJJWX010002186.1, forward strand.
GTTGTTGGCAGAACCGGATGGGAAGAGCTAACCTTGTATGGTCGATGTACACTTCCTTGAAGGGGAAATTATGGGGAAGATAAAGGGCAGCACCCTCCATTAGGGAGCTGATAAGTGCTATAAGACGCAAATGTCACGAGGCTTCTTGTTTGCGAAAACATAAAGGCTTGTCATATTTGTGCAACAAATGAAGTTCTGCGAGCCTTCTAAAAAAAAAAAAAAAGAGGGGAGAAAGAAAGAAAGAAAAGAATAAAGAACTCGCAGAACATAATAAAGTTAATATGAGATCAATGGGTCATTACATGAAAGTGTAGAGACGTCCTGCGATTTCATCGCAAGACGGCAATGTCATGGGGCTTTATGTTCGCAAGAATATTTAGGCCTGTCATATTGTCGCAACAATTCCTGAAGAGGCTAAAATACTATACAAATAAGTTAAGATGAGATCAATGGGTTTTTGCATGAAAGTGTAAGAACGTCCTGCGATTTCATCGCAAGACGATAATGTCACATGGTTGTATGTTCGCAAGAATGTTCAGACTTGTCATATTATCGCAAATAATTAATACAAAAGAGGTGGCAAAATAAGACCTTTACTTAGGAAGGCATGATAAGACCACAGAAATTAATGAATTTATTGCAATGAAGAAATTATACAAGAATATACATTATGAAGATCTGAAAAGAAGACAATTTTGTCAATATCATTGAAGAAATTTTACAAGAATATACATCAAGATATTTTGAAGAAAAGACAGCTCTGGCAATATCATTGAAGAATTTTACGAGAAGTCCTATCAAAAAAGACAACATCATTGAAGAATTTTAATGAAGACTTAACAAAAGATGCGATTTTGATAACAATCAAATACAGATAAGTTCATATTCGTAAAAGTTTACGAGAATTACATAATTCTTATATTTCTTCATTTGATGAATTGAATACTTCTAATACTTTTTATATCTCTTCATTTGGTGGATCGAGTACTTCTAATACGAAAAAGGGAATTGTGTATTTCTAATAATTCATTTGGTAGATTGAATACTTCTAATACTTCTTATATCTCTTCATTTGATGGATTTGGTACTTTTAATACTTCTACAAAGGTTGAAACTTCGTAAGATAAACTGAGGCAGATATTTTAATACTTCAAACAATGTTTAATCATTTAAAGAGAAATAATAGGGGGAAAAGGATATACTAAGCTTTATCTGTGAGTTATATATTATTTTTCTTCACATGATCAAATGGGGAAAATTTAGTCAAAGAAAGGTTAAATTATCTTCGCAAAATATCAAAAAGAAAGGATAGATCATCTTCGTAAAATATCAAATGTACTTCTCAAAAAATAGAATTGTTCGCAAAAAGGAAACCAACAGTAACTAAGGGAAGGAATTCAGAAGAAAGAAAGACAGGAGAGTCAATGATAAATTGAACAAGGAATATTATCATGCTTCATCAACACTCTGTGCTGGATCTTTAAAATCAGAGGGGTCATTAGCAGCCTTCAACTTTTGCGAGATATCATCCTTGGAAGAATATGCAGCAGGGACATCTCCTTGAGGAATAGATTCTTTCTCATCATCAAGATCTTCATCATCACTCTCATAATCGAAATCACAATCAGGCTCACGAGCAACTTCATCGTCAGATATATTCAGAGGAGTAATCTTTACAGGAGGCAAGCCTTTTGATAAGAGAATGTTATTCGCAAAGACTTGAGCTTTCAGATGACTTTCGCGAAGTATAGCCTTTTGATAATTGGTATCTTCGATATTCTTGGAATAAGAAAGATAATTGAATCTCCGAGTAGCACGGTCACGAGAGTTGATTAAGCGAGTAAAAAGCAAAGCATTCTTCTTACGAAGCTCAGAACAGGAAGCTTCTAATCCAGCTTTTGCATTACGAAGATGGTTCTCAGATTCTGCAAATAAAACAAAGTTCAAAGAATAAAATTTGCGAGTATAACGAAATTTAAAGATGTACCAGAGGCAGTCAAATTTTAATGACTACCTTCTCTTTGCGAAGTAAGAGATTGAGTTAAAGATAGACAACAGTTCTTCATCTGATTCATCGCATTATCAAAACCATCACCAACTAATCCTTTAAGTCGAGATTGAAGCTTTTGATCTTTAGAAAGGAGAAAATTTTTATCCTTCGCAAGTTTGGCATTAAGACTTTTTAATGACGAGTAATCTTCTTCAAGTTGATTCTTCTTAGCACACAAGACTATATTCTTATTAATAAGGGAATTCTTCTCAACAACAAAAGAATTTCTTTCAAAGATTCGAAGACTTCTTTAATTCCTCAAGTTCACCTTTCAACAAAGAAAGAAGATTTTCTTGATCGCAACATTTATTCTGAAGAGTCTTTAATTCTTGCGAAGAAACAATCATTGTATTCAAAAACGAACATTTATCTTCTGATAAGGTTTTGTTCTCTTCTAATAAGGTTTCTATTCTCAAATTAGCTTTGGTTAAGGAAGAAAAAAGTTGAGATATGTCATCATTCAAAAAATTTCGATCATATATTAATTGAGTATTCTCTTGAAAAAGAGCATCAGAGTTGTCAAGAGCACACGAGTAAAGATTAGATAAATGGGAGAATTGGTTTGAGAGGCTTTCATGCTTGGTTCGATATTCTGTTGCATCTGATTCATGGTGAAGTACCAATCTTCTACATTTTTGTATGGATTCTATAAAGGGGAATGGGTTTTAATGGATGTTTCAAGCATATGAAGAATATAAATAAATAAAAGATAAAATATGAAGATAGTAATCATACCTTTCAGTTCATCATTTCTTTTGCGAAGAATCACACAGTCCAGAGAATTATTCTGAAGATGATGATTTTCTTTACGAAGATCCTCTCATTCTGCTTGAGAAGCTTTCAAAGATTGGCAAAGTAATTCAATTTCTTTTTCTAAGGATTGACGTGAAGAAGAAATGTCTGGATTAACGAAATTATTCAGAACTTCGCAAAATTCATATTGCGAACGAACATTAGTAGATTTCGCAGTATTGGTCAAAACCTCAGATAACATTCGGAAAGTTGAATAAATTCCATCTCGAATTTCTTGAGGAAGAGGAGAAGAATTTGAAGGAATAAGAGCAAGCTGCAAATTGTCTGGAGAAATAACATTCAAAGGATTTGAGGACAAGACATGTTTTTCTAAAGAAGAAGTTGAAGAAATATTTTGCGAGGGTTGTTTTTCAAAAGAAGAAGTTGAAGAAATATTTTGAAAGGGTTGGTCTTAAAGAAGAGTTGATAAATTGACATTGATAGGAGATTGAAAAGCAGGTAATGGAGTAGAGGCAGGAGTATGTGAAGAAGCATTTTCACGAGGAGGAGAGGAAAATTCCTTATCAACTTCAGGAAGGAAATCATCAATCGGAATTAATGGTGTGGGTTTAGTTATTCGAGATCTCTTGCTTGGATTTGGTTTTTCGTCAACTTGCGAATCAAAATGTAGATTAAAAACTAAGGCAACAATATATTGTTCAGGAAAGAAGACAGAGTATTTTAACTACCTTTTGATTCTCAGATTTTCTTCTTCGTGGATTAAGGCTTGGATTCTTTAATTGAGATTTCATCTGAGAAGTTATTTTGCTGAAATAAACCAAAATCAGATAAAAAATTATACAGAAATTAAAGAGGAGAACAAATGAAATACGCAGAGATAGAGGGAAATTACCTTGGAGAACTCATGAAGATACAGTAGAAGAAAAAATTGCAGAGAAAATAGTGATAGAGAATATGAGTAGAAGATAGAATTGCGGAAATAAGAAAAAGAAAAGGAAGAGAATATAAAGGAGTTATATAAGGGAATAACTAAAAAAGAACGGTTACAAAAGACGTGTCAAAATTTCAAAAGACTAAGTAACGGTTATGTTCTCACGATCATTTCTTCTTCGTAGAATTGACATGAGAAGAGGCAAGATATAGGTACTGAATATCGCAAGATAATAGTTCACGAGTATCAGGAGAAAAGAGTTATAAAATGTTACGATGATAGAAGAAGCGCAGAGAAATATGAAGTTTTGCGAGGATGGAGTAATTTTGCGAGTATAAGTTGCGATACTTCATAACTCATGTACAGCTGTGTAAAGTTTTACTACAAATAGGAGTTCAAATGTAAAATTCGAGAGGTTCTTTTAGTGAGTGTTAGAAAATATTTTAGGAAATAGAATAGAGAAAGTTGTAACTATTCTAATTCCATTTAGATACTTCTTTGTGATCAATTGAGAACATTAATAAGAAAATTGTTATTCATCATCAAGAACTTCTTGAGTTTTTACTAATTCTATTGAGGGTGTAGTTGTAGGTTATTCTGCAACTACACCTTGAGTAGTTATTCATCTTGTATGATGATTGCCATGGAGTTCTTGAGATCAACTACACTTTCTATCCTAGTCTGAGACCTTAGCTATAGTAGACTAGAAATCAAGACTTTATAGTTTTGATTACTAACATTGAAAAACATGCTTGAGATAGCAACGCGTGCGAGTTCGACCGAGCAGTGCTCTAACAATCTCCCCCTTTGTCAATTTTAGTGGCAAAACTATTAATACATATGGAATACAAAAAATATATAAATAAACTTTGTAGCTCCTATTCCACATGTCTAATCTTCAACAATACTCAAAATCTTTGTCACTTCCAAGTAGTCCAATGAACCCAAAGGTTGTAAGTTTAGCATCATCGTTGTTGAAAATCCGTAGCTATAACAATGATAAAAGCATCAGTTCTCAATCATTGTTATACAGTGTCATAATATTATTACACAGTGTCAAAGTCCAATTGCATCACAACTTCAACAACAATACTATGGTGATACTTTACTCCCCCTTACATAATGATCCGAAAACCATATGTATTTGCAGTGTGAACTACAATTAATTCTCCCCTTTTTTGTCAATAAAATTGGCAAAGGTACAAGAACGGGATCCTAATGAAATTTTCGTAAGAGACATTTCATGACCAAATGTAAATATGTATCATCTTGGTTAGATGCAATCATAAAGCCGAAGCTAAATGCATTCATCAAGGAGTTTATAAAGAAGCAAGATAACCCCTCTAATATTCCACAGCCGCACTCCCCACAAAGATTTGGAAATTAAGCATAAGTTCAAAAGAACTCTCCCCCATAATATGTCATTCCCTATGGAACAACAAGAGCGACCTTAATTTCAAAAAAAAAGAAGGATTTCTTTAGACTCAACAAATTACATACAAGTATGAATTTGGAATCCAACAAGAAATATTTAATCAAATTAACCACAACGAACCAAGATTAATTTGACTAAATATGCTCAACACAAGTAAACTTATGGAGACTTAAAAAAATCAATTAAATTAATCACAAGAGAACTTGCAAATAATCTAATCGCCATACTCAACCAAACTAATTACAAGAGGAATCAATTTAATTGGCCACACTCGACATAAGAAGAACTTACGGAGTGCTAACTAAATAACCATACTAGATGATTGGTTTAGTTCATTTGGGCTCAACATAAGAGATTATGGAACCCCGACTAAGATTATCATAGGATATGACAACCTTAACCGTAAATGTACTCAAAATAAGTAAACTTATGGAATACAAACTAAACAACCACACAAGTTGATTAATTTAGTTCTTAATGCTCAACATATAGCATCTCATGGAACAACCAACCATGCCAATAAAGAATCGACTTAGTCGTATCGTGCTCAACATAAGACACACAATGGAGCCTTCACGGTAATACATAGTAATATGAATCAATAAAGCTCTATACCGTGGATAACACAAGTATTCATTCTATGTTTCATCACCATTTTCACAATGACACACAATAAACATAATCATTGAATTACAAAAGATTTAAACCTATCTTACATCAACAATTGACAATATAGGCTTAACTTTTGTGTTTGTCAAAAGTCTATTCATCCTTTTATCAATATATGCATATCAATTCACGAACGACTTTACTTTTGACAAAATATGGGACAATCAAGTTCACGGACATAAACACACATATCCCATCAAAATATTGCAATATATAAAATCAAAAAGATTAATATTGCAACCATCATCTTCCAAACAAACTTAGAATTTTTAAACCAAAAAATCTAAAAACAAGAAAAAGATGAAAACATTGGATAGCTATGTGAAATCACAGTAATGGCTATTTCAAAATACTAGTTATTCTTCTAAACAAAAGATAAACAATAGAAGATTTACTAGACATTAAGACCTTTGAATAATTCATTATCGTCCCCGAACTCCTTGTCGTCAACAGCCATGGGAACATAAGGTTCATTGAGGAAGGAGTTTATATCGATGAACCTTGTTTGTTGTTGTTGTCGAACCATGGCCTTCTGAATATCATGAGTCTTATACACAAAAGCATTTATTTGTTGAATCTCCTTTCGCAGCTCCTTCAACACATCAAGAACATCAAAAAACTTTTGAGAATTTGAAGGAACAGCTCTTGGCTTCCTCATATTCCTTCTTTTTCTTTTCAAGGTTGGAGGCAATGGAGATTTTTATTTTTCCCTCATGATTGATGGCTTAACAATCGCATTACCTTCTTTTCCATCGCAAGACATCATTCTTGGAGCGTCCATCAACGAATGGGTTTGTGAGAGGAATTCAAAATTGGCTCAACAAGTAGTCTAGAGATAAAAAAAAAGTTTTAAAGAAGCAAAAGGAATGTAGGGTTTGAAACCTAAAATAGGTTCGTAAACGATCAACTCTTATCCCTATCAAGAGTAAAGTTGTCGATAATACCCTTTTTCTTTCGTTTGATAGACAAAAATAAGACAAAAATAATAAAAGAAGAAACAAAACTTTTTTTAAAGCCTGAGAGGTACAAAATCATTGTATCTTTTGATCATGCACATGAGACAAAATTTTAGACACAACAAAATTAAGTTGTGCTGTGGTGAACAACAATCTGTCCACCAATTTCCTCTTGAGAGGAATCCACAGACCTCTGTCTATCAAAACGGTGTGACCATATTCTCTATTCAAATGGTCTTGATTTTTCATTGGAAACTAACTTCTTAGATGAAGATAAAATCTTACATACCTCTGCGGTCTTCTGAGCAAGTTTGAGCTTTCTTGCTAAATGATTTGCTCATCGTTGAAGTTTGTTGACGTGTCTTTGTTTGTGTTTGAAATTGTAACACCTTGAGAGTTCATTTCCTTTTAATGAACAATATGAGCACATCACACTTGGATAATAATCAGGCTTCTGAATTGTGCACGCGGCTAGGCACAAAGTGGATCCTGAGACATTAAAAATAGTGTTTCCAAGAAAAGGGTCAACTTCTTCTTCCAGAATGGTTGGATTATCTTCTGAAAGAATATCAAAATTGATATGTGTATTGCTACAATTATAAAAATCAATATTTTCACCAAGAAGTGCAACACTTGATTTCCCGTCTTCATTAGAGTCGTAGCTGTCAGACATTTCATCAAGAGTTGCTGCAAGACCTTTGTTCCCAGTGTATTTTCTACGATTTGGACACTCGTTTTCAAAATAACCAAATCCCTTACACTTAAAGAAATGAGGCATATCCTCATCATCAGTTTCATCAATATCCCTGTTTTTAGGAGGAACACGATTATGAGGTTTGACTGATGCCTTAGGCTTATCTCTGGAGAACCGTTTACTTCTCTTCAATAGAAGATCCCTAAACTGTCTTGTGATCATCAAGACTGATTTGTCAAGATCTTCATCTGATGAATCTGTCTCAGAGTAATCATCTTCAGAGATATACACTTTTTTACTTTTATCAAGTATTTTAGTGTAATTTAGTGCTTTGAACGTAACATCCTTAGATTTGGATGAATGTTCATGATCAAATATCTTAAGCTTTCCAACCAACGTGTTTCTGGAGAGATTATCAAGGTTATTCCCTCAAAGATGGCATGCTTCTTAACATCGTATCTAGATGACAGTGATCTGAGAATTTTTATCACAATGTCCTTTTCAGGAATAGTCTTACCCAATGCAAAAGATGCATTAACAATTTCAGACACTTTGTGATTAAACTCATCAAATGTTTCTTCATCTGCCATACAAAGGTTTTCCCAATCGGAACTAAGGTTTTGAAGCCTAGCTTCCTTTTCACGGGTGTATCCTTTAAATACGGTTGCTAAGATATCCCAAGCTTCTTGTGACTTAGTGCAGTTAGACACATGGTGCTGAAGATTTGGGGTAATGGCATGTATAATTGCATTCAAACCGTCGGAGTTTTTCTTTGAAGCAAGAATCTCTGTAGGAGTGTATTCCGCAATATTCTTTGGAACATTTACATCTCCAACTGCATCAACGGGAGCATTATAGCCATTAACAACTGTTTGTGGGAGAAAACTACTTCTGCCGGTTTAGGTAATTTTGGGTGTGTGTGGATGAGAAGTGAGTTTAAACCTTCAACAAATGTGTTGCACGATGAGCACTTTGATTCGAGAGGTAATCTATACAATTCTGGCCTAAACCGAAGACACGGCCGTTCCAGATTTGTTTCGGTCACAGGTGAATGGTGTGAGGTTGATCTTAGGGATGGAAGCGAAGAAGGTGTTGAGAGTATGAAGGTGAAGGCTATTTGATGACTTGTTAACAGAAGGTTGAGCATGCTAGAAAATGTTGTAGGCAGGCTCTGGGTGTTGAATACGATTAACACTTGGTTTTCTGTGTTGTTCGAACTTCTGTTTTTGAAAATAGGGAGGAGAGCCTATTTATACAAGTCATTAAGCCTTCTGCACGTCTCTCGTGGAAAGTGGAGGAAGTGGAGTGAGGGAAGAGTGTAGTTGTGTATGAGTGTCACACGATCAGAACTGCCCACTTCTCTCATCTTGACTTAACCGCCCATGTCTTCCTAACACGTTCTTGTGATGGCGCGTTGCACTGTTGCACGTGTAAACCGCCAGACCAATACCCCAGTTTGTGTCCCCCAGTTGTGACGTGATTAATGTCTCGAGTGTGTGGATCGCGGGACCATGAGAAAATAGTGCAGGGTGAACCATGAACTTGGTATAACATCGCATGCAGCCATCTTCAGGTAACCGTTTGGAGGCTGTATAGACAGTCCATGCCTTGGTTGGTTACCTTGTGAAGAAGGGTGACGGATGGTGGTCATAGTGATATCTTTTTTGCTAGTTGATTCGCACCCTAAGCCATTCGTCCAAGCTTGCAAAGCTGGATGGACGAGATGACTCGTAGCCTTGCTTGCGACCGTTGGATGGGAGGCGCGCATGCTGCCTCTTTCGCCCAAACGATTGCATGCTTAGAGAGTTCCAATGGAGGAACCGATCAGCCCTGCATGGAGGTAGTACAATGGTGTTCACGCCCATGCCTGCTTGACTCACAAAGATTTAATCTAAGCCACTCGACTCAGGCGGCAAAGACGAGTGGTCGAGATTAGAATTTATGGAGGGGCCGTGACATATCACCTTTGGGCGCGCGTACCGATGAGCTTGATCACCGCCGGTCTTGGCCGATCAGCTAGACGTGAAGTCGGGCCCACGGTGGTTATGCTAGCATGCTCGGTTCCTTCTAAGTCTCCATCTTGGCCTTCCGTCCAAGCCTGCGAAGATGGACGCTCGAGATGTTTCTGCGCCGCAAACCCTAATTAGGGCTTTAGACCGGCCACTTTGAGCGATCGGTTTTGGGTTGCGTGCACCTCTTTTGGGGAGACCGACCATGTATACAGCATTTTGGGTCGACGGTGAGCATGTACATGCTTGCTCTATGACCCTGGGCGCAATCTAAGCCATCCAACTATGCCGGCGAAGTCAGATGGTCGTGATCGTTTTGGATCTTCTCAACCTGCATAAGGCGTTAAACTAGCCTTGTTTAGGCAATCGTTTCTTGCACCACGGCTTGCCTATGAGGGAGTCGGTCATGTAGGTAGAAAGTGGGCCCGCCAATGGTGTACCATCACTTCACTACTTGTTTTAGGGTATAATCTAAGCCGTCCAACTATGCTGGCGAAGTTGGACGCTCACGATTAAAAGAAACCCTAGACGTGCGTCATGCTCACTTTGAGCGCACGTTTTGGAAAGACCAACCGTGGTTGGTCTTGACCGTTCGGTCATGTGTGAAGGTGGGTCCGAGGTGATCATGGTAGCATGCTCAGGACCCCCTGAATCTATATCTACACCCTCCATCTATGCTTGCGAAGTTGGACGGGTGAGATATATTTTCGGGTTTGTTTCAGCAAGTGAGACTAACATGGATAGTCTTGCATGCGTTCAACGGGGCTAGTATAACCTACTATCAGGTAGCCTATGGGTGTTTGCACGTCGAACACAAGGCTTTAATTAAAGCATTAATAGTAATGATGTATACCTACAGAAAACAGGGATGGTTGCCACATGCTCCGTTCTGGGTAGGTATGTTTAATTCTCAGGGATGGTTGCACATGCTCCAATGAATTAATATGGCGAGAATTATTCACCGCCTGAAGGCTTTATCCTTTGCATGACGTCAGCTTACAAAAATTATCTTTTTACAATTTTACCCTTTAAATAGAAATCCACCATCAACAACAACATATACCCATGATTGGAAATCACGTGCTTGAAGAAAAGCGCGCATAACAATTTTCCACCATAAGTAATTAGTGTCATCGAAGACTGGTGGTACGTTTATTGATATAGAACCTATGTCCATAGAGTCAGATCGCTACAAACACAGACTTGTAAGGTCTTGAACGTGTTTTCCTACTCTGATACCAATTGAAAAATCGGGGGTCTAACAACCTCACCCAATATTTCGATTAGCAATCTGTATGGACAACTCCGAGTTGTTTTCTAGAGAATCAACTAGACTCAATCAATAGAAAATATCTCATGGAGTTATTATCTCAATCTCTCGATTTGATTTACTCAAGCAAATATGATTCGCGAGTCTAATCAAAGAGAGATAACTCGGATGGTACCAAAAACCAATATCCAAGTGTCAATCGATTTAAATCAACAACCAATAGGTCAAATATTCTAATCGATGGAACAACGCACAACCTGTATTATTTCAATTATATAACAAAATATAATGCTGAAAAGAAATAACATAGACACCAGAATTTTGTTAACGAGGAAACCGCAAATGCAGAAAAACCCAGGGACCTAGTCCATATTAAACATACACTGTATTAAGCCACTACAGACACTAGCCTACTCCAAATTAACTTCGGTCTGGACTATAGTTGAACCCCAATCAATCTCACACTGATCCAAGGTACAATTATGCTCTAACGCCTCTGATCCTAGTAGGATACTGCATACTTGATTCCCTTAGCTGATCTCACCCACAACCAAGAGTTGCTACGAACCAAAGTCGAAGACTTTAGCAAACAAATCTGTCTCACACAGAAAAGTAGTATTGGTATGGCTTCACAATCCCAATGAAGTCTTTAAGTTGTTAACCTGGTTTTAGAAGAAGAAAACCAAAGGTTAAGGGAGAATCAACTCTATCTTAGCAAACTAGTATCACATAGAATGTGTGGGGATTAGGTTTCCCAGTTGCTAGAGTTCTCCCTTATATAGTCTTTCAAATCAGGGTTTGCAATCAATGTTAGCTTAGTAGCAAAGCATTCAATATTCACCGTTAGATGAAAACCTGATTAGATACAAGCTAATATCTCTCAACCGTTAGATCGAAAACTTAGCTTGACATACACACATGTACTTGACGATTTTTGGTTTGTGTAACCGTTCCCAAACGTGTACAATAGTTGGTTCAATATTAGTCAACCAAATGGTTGGCCAAATGATAACTTTCATATCAACCATATTCTTCTTCACCATAACTAGTCCAAATGACTCAAATGAACTAGTTAGAGAGTTGTTCAATTGCTATGAGATATTATGTACTACACAAGACACAATTGAAGCAAAAACGATGTGATTCACTCGAATCGATTCATGAACTATAAATGTTTGTAATAACATTCCTTGGATAATTTAAATAAGTTCACGAACATCGTTTTTAGGCATAACCACTCAAGTTCGCGGACTGGGTTCACGGACTCACATAAACGGTTGGAGTTCACAAACTCCAGTAGAAATTCTCGGGTTCGAGAACTTCCGTCAGTTCGCGGACTGAAACGGAGCTACAACTCCAGCAGAAATTCCCGGGTTCGAGAACTACGCACGTTCGCGGACTGGGTTGACTGCTAAAGTTCCGGTTTTCACTTGATCAACAAAGTTCACAAACTTCGGTTCAAGTGCTAAGAAATTATACATATATGTGTTACCACAACAATTTTTATATCCCCCAATGGTTATATTGTCTAAACTCTCATTTTAATCATTGAAACATTCTCAGATGACGTCATATAGTTGTTATTCACAAACTAGTTTTCGTCAGAGCAATTTCCAAAGTGATTGAAAAATAACATGACTTTTGTCACTAGGCAAAGATGAACTTGGCTAAAGCGAAAGCTTTACCAACACACATTTCGAGAAATAGATAAGCGAGATATACTCATCTCGAAATATCACATGTGCATATCTTTAGTCTATATAGTAAAATGACTTTTGTCTCAAGATAGAAGATAGAGTAGATAGAATTTTGAGTAATAGATAAGTTCAAGTCTCCACATACCTTTTAGGCGATGAAGATCCACTGGTTCCTTGAGTAGTCCTTCATCTTGTATGATGATTGCCATGGAGTTCTTGAGCTCAACTACACTTTCTATCCTAGTCTGAGACCCTAGCTATAGTAGACTAGAAATCAAGACTTTATAGTTTTGATCACTAACATTGACAAACATGCTTGAGATAGCAACACATGCGAGTTCGACCGAGCAGTGCTCTAACAGGACCCGCTCCTTTTCGGGGGGTTCGATATAATCCGGTGACCCTAGGAGGTCCAAGATTTCAACGGGCCCCCTGGACTTGGAGCTTGATAAATTTGCTCCTCACTGGAATATTGTCCAGTAAGAAGAACATTTCCACCCATCAAAAGCGCAGACAAGATAAAATCATTGCAACCTAGAAAAAAAATACAAGTTGAACAGAATCGTATAAAAAACGTTTTCACTAATACTATCATAATAAAATCAGCATGAATCAGAGAAAATCAAACCCACTAACATAAGATGAAGAGCCAGATTAAGAGTGACCTGATTCAGTTTGGAGGCAATTGGTTGTTTAAGAATGGAGAAGAGACATAGATTCAGATTTGTCATAAAATAGAGATTGAATGATTCCCTTTACATCTGTAAGTGTTTCGAAGAATAAAACTCTCTTTTTCTCGCATGCCTACAACTGACTGCGCATTATTTTTCTGTTGGTTGTTGACCAATGAAAGGTTGGGAGTTTACTTACTTGGAAAGAGACAGATCAATGTGCTTGGCCGATATATGAAATTAGATACTTAATGTAGATATATGGCATCATTCAAGTAGATATATATCAAGATCGTACAAACATAAGATTGTGAAATATCTAGTCCTAATTCCAGACCTGTCAATGCGAGAACTATGAATAATGGGCCTAGATCACCTATGAAGAACAAAAGATCATTCATACATAGCATTGTCCAAGAAAAGCCACTTAAGATCTTAACAAGGCTATGACCGGCCATCATATTAGCAAAATATCATATTCTCAAGCTTAATGCTCGAAAACAATAATAGATTAGCTCAAGGAGTTATAAGAAGGGGGATAATGCGAGAGGGACTCCTGCAGGTAGCAAGAAGCTTAAGAAATGAAGCTCGTTCCTCTGAAATCCCACGATTGTGATCCCGATGAAGATCGAAAACGAGAGGCCCAAAGTGACGAGGAAATGACTTGTCACTGTGAAGTGATTTATGATGTTTTAAAGTTTTCGTAGTAGTAATTAAGATTCGTTCTATCAAACTTGCGAAGATTAAATTTAAAGGTTCAATGAAAATAATAAATAGAAGAGAGATTCACTGGGCCTAGGATTTCACCGAATTCATATCAATAGGTTCAATTATTTATTCTTCAACACTTATGGATCAATAAATAAAAACAACACCGACTCTTATTTTTGCCAAACTTAAGCATGGGACATCTAAAAATCTAAGCAAGCATGACCCATCTAATGAAATGACAACTAATTTCTTCAAATCATAATTCTATTTTAATTGGTGCAAAAGTCATACAAAGAATTAATTAAAATTCTCCACGTATGAAATTCGGATTCCTCCGTCGACCCATTGTAGGGGTTTATCTACTCATATTGTAGACACTCTCAAAATATTTTTATAGCTTAAATGGTGTTTACAAATGAAGAAAAGAAGAGAAAATAACATATACCGGGAATTTACAACAGATAACAGCCGTCACAAACTCACCGTTACAACTCAAATGCTAAAAAAAATATTGCAAAAGCAAAGTTACAGAAAACAAGTGTTATTATCTGTCGCAGAAAAACTGTCGTTTCTGGCTGAAACAGTGACAATTCTAAAATGACAGATTATAAGTGTAGTCTGTTGTTCTTCTTTCTCTTCTCTGCAGTAGCAGAAAAATCTTCTCTGCAACTCCCTATTCTTCTCTACAATCACTCGATGATCTTCTTCTCGAACTCCAACAACTATTTATAACCTCAGGACCCAAAAATCTTTGTAATTAAACCACAGAAATCTCGCAATAACTTCCATCATTCTTCACGAGAATAATTCCCTTTTATCTCATTATCGCGCCTGTTAACAGCTCACACACTCTAACCACGATGCCGTACGTTTTTTGATTGAGTATAACTCATTTCAGCACACGAAATCCTCTTATTTTCATTCTCTGTAGTTCCTTATGTAACCAAAACTTCTATTCTTACCAAGATTGCGTACAACAGAGAATATCTTCCCTGTTTAACGAGATATGAAGAAATCTTCCATTTTTGTCAAACCCAAATCGATTACCTTCCCTGTATATCTGTAACAGGGAGATACCAACTCATATCCAGCAAAAACTCACAATAAATCTCGTCAAAAATCAATCCAGAAAATCTCGAACAAAATATTTTCACGTTAATGCATCTTTGTTTCCTTCTCTCCAAATATCCAGCCCAATTCCTTCGAAACCAATCCTGTTACGCCTTAACAGACTCACCTAAGAAGTTTTAGCGATTGAATCTCATTAAAACACGATCAAAACTTCAACTCTAATTCTGCCTGTGTATACTCCAAATTCCCGCCAAAATTCCTATACTGTTTCCTTGAATTCCCAATTATCTAGCCAAATTTGAACGAAATGATGACCCATACCAGACATGTTTAAGTCCTAGCAACAAACCCATTTAATCTCAGCCATTGAATCTCGTTATAATTCACCCAAATAGCAAACCCTAATTTTGTTCCATTTTTCCCGCCAAAATTCAAATTTCAAAAGGAAGAAGATGACCTCCCCCTTATCCTGTTCGGGTGTCCCTTTAGCACTTGCCTTTTGGGGTGTAAATAGTAAGGAAGGTGCCCCTTATCCGTTGAGGTACCCCTTAATAATTGAGGTGCCCCTTATCCAAAACTGAGAGTCCGAATAACATGTGTCATCCGGGGTACAAAAACCACTTTTCGAGCAACTTTCTCCATAAGAGCTTATTTCACAAAAACACCTACAAACAAGTTTATTAGTGATAAAATGAGTCCCTAATGTATTTATGGGTGAAAATGCGTCGCACTATCGTGCTCATCAAATTCCCCCACACTTACATTTTGCTAGTCCTCGAGCAAAACATAAAATTGACCCGCTACACAGCTGGTCATATAAAAGAAGACTTAGACCCGCTACACAGCTGGTCATGACAATTGCCACATACACAAGACACACAAAAAAAATTTATCTTTTTTTTTTTTTTTTTTTTTTAGAGACCCGCTACACAGCTGGTCATAACATGCAAGAAAAAAGAAAAGACCTGCTACACAGATGGTCATAACCCTAACAATCATAAAAAAAATTTTTTTTTTTTTTTTTTTAGAAACCCGCTACACAACTGGTCATAATATTTATATTTTTATTATCTTTTTAGACCTGACCAAGAGGTGGTCACAATACGCAAGAAAAATCCTGAAAAAATTAAAAGAAAAAAAATTAATAACCACTCCCCCACACTCAAATATTAGATTTTCCTCAATGTAATTGAGTCACCCAACGTAAAAATTAAGATGGGAAATTCAAAAATAAAAATAGAATAAACAAAAATAAAATAAACAAAGCAAAATAAAATAAAATAAAATAAATAATTATACTTACTGGAGTGTACAAAAACGGATCCCCATAAACTAATAACCTGAAAACTTGGGGATCGACCCAAAATATAATATTTACAAATGACAGCTTCACAATTATTTTATGAAAAAATGGGGACACTGAAACTGTTAGAAACCAAGATTTACCCCTAAACCAAGTTTTTACTGCACATGGAAGTGCGTAAAGAACAAAGTATGGGGATTCTATTGAGACTGGGGAAATATCAATTGATTCATGCACGATATCAGGAATAGGCAAGTCCTCTGGGTACTTAGACGCAAAGTAATCCAACAACACTTTAGAAGCACAAAATTCTAACCCTAAATTAGACAACTTTTGGAAGTCTAGGGGTCTAGAAACAACCGCTAAGTCGGGTGAA
The DNA here is from genome assembly GCA_023529315.1 of Papaver bracteatum. NCBI lineage: Eukaryota > Viridiplantae > Streptophyta > Magnoliopsida > Ranunculales > Papaveraceae > Papaver > Papaver bracteatum. The sequence continues at coordinate 402,689 of JAJJWX010002186.1, forward strand.
TAATCTTGTGAGGTAGATTCATCTATGGAATTAGGTGAATCATCCACACAATCATCCACAAGGTCATCTATATGTTCTTTTTGGAACAAAGAGTCACTATCAGATTCATCATCATCAGCAAATAATCTTTGACATTCAAGAACTCTCAATCTTTGTTCAAAACTAGGTGGTGTGTGTTTGTAATACTTCTCATAAATAGTTTGATGTGATTCTTAACTTACCTCATGTAGAGAAGAAACTCCATACCATTTCCTACGCATATATTCAGCAGGCGTCATCTCAGATGAGGTTTTCTGATAATTTGACTTTCTACGCATATATTCCGCTAGCGTCATCGTAGGTGACATCTCCTCAGAAAAAGTCATCATCCTGAAAAGAAATAGAAAAAGAAATGCATAAAAGGGAAAAAAATAAAATCTAAAATGAAAAGAAAATATTGTACAAAATAAAAAAAAATAGACCTAAAAAAAATAATCTAAAAAAAAATCTGCGTCGCAACGGTGCCAAAATGATTTATGATTCTTTAAAGTTTTCGTAGTAGTAATTAAGATTCGTTCTTTCAGACTTGCGAAGATTAAATTTAAAGGTTCAATGAAAATAATAAATACAAGAGAGATTCACCGGGCCTAGGATTTCACCGAATTCATATCAATAGGTTCAATTATTTATTCTTCAGCAGTTATAACTCAATAAATAAAAACAACACCGACTCTTATTTTTTCCAAAGTAGATTCTCCAAACATTAATTGTAAAACTTAAGCATGGGACATCTAAACATCTAAGCAAGCATGACCCATCTAATGAAATGACAACTAATTTCTTCAAATCATAATTCTATTTTAATTGGTGCAAAATGCATACAAAGAATTAATTAAAATTACCCACGTATGAAATTCGGATTCCTCCGTCGACCCAGTGTAAGGGTTTAGCTACTCATATTGTAGACACTCTCAAAATATTTTTATAGATCAAATGGTGTTTACAAATGAAGAAAATAAGAGAAAATAACATATACCGGGAATTTGCAACAGAAAACAGCCGTCACAAACTCACTGTTACAACTCAAATGCTAAAAAATCCATTGCAAAAGCAAAGTCACAGAAAAAAAGTGTTATTATCCGTCGCAGAAAAACTATCATTTCTGGCTGAAACAGTGACAGTTCTAAAACGACAGACTACAAGTGTAGTCTGTTGTTATTCTTTCTCTTCTCTGTAGCAGCAAAAAAATATGCTCTGCAACTCCCTATTCTTCTCCCCAATCACTCGATGATCTTCTTCTCGAACCCCTATAACTATTTATAACCTCAGGACCCAAAAATCTTTGTAATTACACCACAGAAATCTCGCAATAACTTCCATCATTATTCACGAGAATAATTCCCTTTTTATCTCATTATCGCGCATGTTAACATCTCACACACTCCAACCACGATGCCGTACATTTTTTGATTGAGTATAACTCATTTCAGCACACAAAATCCTCTTATTTTCATTCTCTTCGGTTCCTTATGTAACCAAAACTTCTATTCTTACCAAGAGTGCGTACAACAGAGAATATCTTCCCTGTTTAACGAGATATGAAGAAATCTTCCATTTTTGTCGAACCCAAATCGATTACCTTCCCTGTTTATCTGTAGCAGGGAGATACCAACTCATATCCAGCAAAAACTCACAATAAATCTCGTCAACAATCAATCCAGAAAATCTAGAACAAAATATTTTCACGTTAATGCATCTTTGTTTCCTTCTCTCCAAATATCCAGCCCAATTCCTTCGAAACCAATCCTGTTACGCCTTAACAGACTCACCTAAGAAGTTTTAGCGATTGAATCTCATTAAAACACGATCAAAACTTCAACTCTAATTCTGCCTGTGTATACTCCAAATTCCCACCAAAATTCCTATACTGTTTCCTTGAATTCCCAATTATCTAGCCAAATTTGAACGAAATGATGACCCATACCAGACATGTTTAAGTCCTAGCAACAAACCCATTTAATCTCAGCCATTGAATCTCGTTATAATTCACCCAAATAGCAAACCCTAATTTTGTTCCATTTTTCCCGCCAAAATTCAAATTTCAAAAGGAAGAAGATGACCTCCCCCTTATCCTGTTCGGGTGTCCCTTTAGCACTTGCCTTTTGGGGGTGTAAATAGTAAGGAAGGTGCCCCTTATCCGTTGAGGTACCCCTTAATAATTGAGGTGCCCCTTATCTAAAAGTGAGAGTCCGAATAACATGTGTCCTTCGGGGTACAAAAACCACTTTTCGTGCAACTTTCTCCATAAGAGCTTATTTCACAAAAACACCTACAAACAAGTTTATTAGTAATAAAATGAGTCCCAGCTAATGTATTTATGGGTGAAAATGCATCGCATTATCGTGCTCATCATGAAGCTATAAGGTATCATACCCTGTAGATTACGAAATAACGAAAAAGTAAAAGTGACCAAGATGCGAGGGGAAAATGTTTGTTTCACATTGCCAGACGGACCTCCAATCTGCTCGTTTACCAGGTTCAGTACGAAGTCATAGATTTTCTCTACCAAGGATTGCCAGGCATTTGGCACTAAGTTTCCTCCTCCGTTTTTAGTTACAAAATGAACTAGAAGTAGGACCAATCTGAGAGTGAGCAACATAGACAAAGATGGATTTGTGAATAAGAAGTACAAGTTCCCTATCTTCATAGGTGTAGTTACAGGCAATCCCACAACACACCCCATGTAATATTTCATAGATCCAAATTTATTTCATAATCAAAATAAAGATTAAAGTGCTAAAATTATAAACGGAGACAAGAGATTTACGTGGTTCGATCAATGTGATCTACATCCACGGGGTTAGGGTTCTTCACTATGATTATTGAAATTACATTTGAGTTACATGGAGACTCAATTAATGAGTATTTGGAGCTCTAGATTTAGTTTTAGGGGAAGAAGATGATAAAGAAAAATAAATCTCTCTCTCTCTCTGTTACAAAAAATCTATCCCTCCTATTTATCTCTCCTGCTCTCCTCTTTATATAGGTATTTAGATAGTGGATGATAGCTCATATTACCCCTATTTTAGGATCCCTTTATACCTTCTCGCAAGCTCTGCTACCTTCTCGTGGGATAAGGAAATGGACGAATCTTGCACGCTAAGAAAATTTTGTTGCGAGATTCAGCTCCTACATTTTGCCTCTTTTTACTTGAATATTACTTGAAGAGCGATCTTTAAGAAAAAATCCGTTGTTGTAGTAGTCTTTGATCTTTGTTGACGAAGGAACGAGCGAAAGAATACTGGACTTGAAAAGTACGTACTTGCCTCTATTCTTTTGCGAAGTTCCAAATCTTTGCGAAGTAAATAAGAAGTATCATCTCTTGAAGTATGCGAAGTATGAAATATCCTTGAAGAAGTATAAGAAGTACTCAATCCTCGAAATATAAGAAGTATCTGTCCTTGAATGAGAGTAATAAGTATTACCTCTATTCATGCGAAATTACTACTCCATTTTTGGTAAGGATTCTTATTTTTCATTAGTGAACATCCATTTTGGAAATGATTCTTGCCGAGAAGATAAAGAACATAAAAAAAAATCTTGGTAATCCATAGTTGCCTCTGTTCTTTACCTATGAGGGTTGAATCCTTGAGAAAATGTTGAATGAGCGAGTTGTTTTTTCATTCTTATCTTGTCTCTGTCTCATGTTTTGTGCTCATGCGATAGTATAACCTCTTCAAGTTGCTTATAATTATGAGAAATAATCTCATCCTGCAAAATAACCACATTCTGCGAAATTCTGACATATTTTTTGAAATTCTGAATGACCCTGCAAAATTCTGAATAACCCTGCGAAATTATGAATAACCCTGCAAAATTCTGAATAACCCTGCAAAATTCTGAATGATCCTGCTAATTTCTGCGATATTATTCCATAAAGTTTTGTAAAATACTTGTGCGAATCTAATTCTTATGTTATGATTATGTTATGAAATGTGTATGCAATGTTTATGCCATGAAATGCTTATGTGATGCTTGCATGATGCGAGTGTGATGCTTATATGATGATAATTCTTATCTATTGCAATGTATAGCTAATGTTTGTGTTACTTAGCTCATTTTGCACGCTAAAATTGATGTAGCTTTAAATTGCCTCCATTCTCCATTTCTCTGGCTTTGTCTCTAGTATATGCATTCCTCTTTGCGTATTTATTATTCTCACAAGTTTATTTGCTGGTGCCTCATTTTTCTTGCTTTTATTCTCTGTCCATCTTTAGCTCATTGTATCTCATTGTTTTATTGTCTCCGCTATTTATTCCTGCACTATTAGTAGCGCATAATATAATCAAAATATCAAAGGTGCATCATTTTCATTATCTCAATTTCATTTCTTTATACATGTTCACAAGCTTGTTTGCTTACATATAATCATCTTCGCAAGTTTATTTGCGTACTCTCCTATGTGGTCTTATTTTGCCTTCCTAATTAAAGGTCTTATTTTGCCACGTTTCTTTTTTCTTTGCGACAAAATCATAGGACGTCTTTACACTTTCATGTATTGACCCATAGATCTTGTCTTATCATTTCTTCTAGTATTATTGCCTCTGCAGGATATTTTCCATGCGACAATATGACAGGCCTAAATATTCTTGCAAACGTAAATCCCCATGACATTTCCGTCTTGCGACGAAATCGCAGGACGTCCGTACACTTGCATGCATAGACCCATTGATCTCGTCTTATCTTTTCTCTAGTATTTTTGCCTCTTCAGGATTGTTGCACAAATATGACAAGCCTAAATATTCTTGCGAACATAAAGCCTCATGACATTTGCGTCTTTTTTGACACTGTCAGCTCCCTAATGGAGGGTGCCGACCTTATCTTCCCCCTGGTTTCCCCTTCAAGGAGATGTACTTCTGCCATACAAGTCTAGATCCTCCCATCCAGTCTTAACAACAACCAGTTGTTTTCGCAGCCTCTTATCCCTTTTGCCTATATGGCTTATGGTTACGAGACTGCACCCTAAGTGGGGTTTTCTTCGGGCCGAGGGAATCATAGTCAAGATTTTCCAAGAATGGCTAGGGTAGTTTCATACGCCCCGGGCACTTTTGGCTCAACCGTGTACCTCGACGCCTTGATCATACTCTGCACTCCTTAGGAGAGTCCTTATTACCTTAGTCACCCAACTTAAGTCGTATGATTAAGTTGAGAATCCAAGGTGCCTCTCCTGGATGGGATTTCATTGACCCCAAATCTCCATGACTCAGGTTCCAGCAGCGGTATAACCTTATCCCTGAGCCTTACAACAGATACCCCCTTCTATGACGCACTTTAGGTCTTATATTTGCCTCTTGCGAAATTTTATTTGCGAACTAGGGTGTACGTCATAAAGGTTCTTCCCATTCTAAATCTTAGATTTTTATGGATCTTAGATTATCTCTTGCGAAATTTTCGCATTTCTTTATTCTTTCATTCATTCTTTCATTTCTGTCATTTCTTTCATTCATTCTTTCATTCCCATTATATAATATCATATCATTTGAAGTAAAGTAAATATTTAAGAGAAATTCTAATACATTGTAATTCTGAAATCTTTGTAATTCTGCGATTTTATCGCATTTTTTAAATCAAATCAAAAATCTTTTATTTTCTGTAAAAGAAATTTTTTAGAGAAATATATAAATTGATTTTTCTCAGTTTTTCGTAATTTTGAAATCTTTGTAATCTTGAAATCTTAGTGATCTTTGAAATCTTGAAATCTTTGTTATCGTGTGATTGAATCTCTTTTTGTAAATCAAATAAAAATCTTTTATTTTTTGTGAGTGAAATGTTCTATGAAAGGGTACTTAGCTCTTATGCGAGTTTCCTGAATGTTGCGCAGCAAAAAGAAATGTGAGAAGTGAGACTTGAACCCTTAACCTGCTTCTTGCATATTCTCGCTCCATACCAACTGTGCTAACATTTTCTTGCGAAACTAATTTGCGAAATAATCGTCAACTTTCTTCTTTGCGAAATAATCAAAGTTCGTGCGAAATTTCGCGTAATCAAAAATAAATGTGCGAGAAGAAAGAATTGATCTTGCGACCCGCTGCTTGCATTCACGCCTCCTGACCAATTGTGCAATTTTCTTCTTATGATAAATTATTGCATACTTGTTAAAACTTGTCTTCCTATGGTAGTCTAAAAAGATGCAAAAATTTCGCGGGAAATGGGAATTGCACCTGCGCCCTCAAGATCATTGTCTCCACCTCTGACCAACTTTGCTGGTTCCTGTTTGCGAAATGTGTGTGCGAAATAATCACTTACTTTCTTCGGTGCGAAATACCCTTGCAAAATATTCATGCGAAAAATGCACCTTCGTTGGGATTTGAACATGCGACCATGAACTCATTAACTTCGCAAATGACCAACTATGCTGCCTCTTGTTTGCGAAATAATGAAACAATATTGCGAAATTATTCATTTTTTCACCCTTTGTAAAAATAACAAAACTACGCTCGTAGGTGAATTCGAACTTGGGAACACAAACTCACATATTGTTCTCTGGACCAACTGTTCAAGAACCTCTCTGTGAAATTAACACATAACTTTTTTCCTTATTCTTTTATTCGCCAATGAAAATGAGAAGAAAATGAAAAATATGTGTCTCTGCGAATTCGAAACCGTGACATCAAACTCCTTGTCTTCGCTAGTGACCAATTGTGCTACTCTTCTGTCTGCAAAGGGAACACTCAATGCTATACTTTTGATCATATCTTCGCCTGTAGTAAAAATAGTAAAGGAATGCATACGATGGGATTCGAACTCGCGAAGATAAACTCATTAATTTCTCTGTAAACCATCTGTTCAAGAATTTCTTTGCGAAATATTTGCATAACATTTGTTACTTGTTCTTTTATTTTCCCTTGGAATTTTATCAAAAATGTGCGAAAATATCGCGATAAGGAAGAATCGATCTTGCGACCTACTGCTTGTTCGCTCAGCCTTGAACCATCTGTGCGAATTTCTATTTGTGATAGAATTTGCAGTGTCTGCCTCTTATCCTCTCTTCGTCCTTCCTTAATTTCTTTCACATTTGCCTCTCTTTCCTGTTGTTATTGGATTCCTGCAAACTTCAACATCATTTGTCTTCTGAAGATGAATTTCTTCCACTGAAATTTCATTTCTGCCTGTGAAATTTTTTTTCTTTTTTCTTCTGAATTTTGTAGATCTGGTAAGATTTGTTGCCTCTAATGTTGAAAGAAGAAGGAAAATTCATTTTCTTTGAACTGTTGATGATGTTTGTTTCCTGAAAGTGTAAGTTCTTCCCCAAAACTTTCAATTTCGCTCCTGAAACTTTAAGATCTAATGAAGACTAACTCCAACAGTATCTATTTTGTTAAATTTTCTTGATCCAACAAGTTACAAGAAGGATAAATCCTTTTCTCCTCCCTGTTTCTAGCGCCAAAAATATAGTTGCAGGAAATCCCACATCACACCCCATGTAATATTTCATAGATCCAAATCTATTTCATAATCAAAATAAAGATTAAAGTGCTAAAATTATAAACGAAGATAAGAGATTTACGTGGTTCGATCAATGTGATCTACATCCACTGGGTTAGGGTTCTTCACTATGATTATTGAAATTACATTTGAGTTACATGGAGACTCCATTAATGAGTATTTGGAGATCTAGATTTAGTTTTAGGGGAAGAAGATGATAAAGAAAAATAAATCTCTCTCTATGTTACAAAAAATCTATCCCTCCTCTTTCTCTCTCCTGCTCTCCTCTTTATATAGGTGTTTAGATAGTGGATGACAGCTCATATTCCCCCTATTTTAATATCCCTTCCTACCTTATTGCAAGCTCTGCTACCTTCTCGCGGGATAAGGAAATGGATGAATCTCGCACGCTAAGAAAATGTTTTTGCGAGATTCTGCTACTACTATAGGAATGAGCGGAATAATGGCAAATTGCTCAAGTGGGCTGTGTACCATTCAGACTTTGCATTTTCTCTTCCGCTTCTTGCTCTTTTAAGAAATACTTATAAGAAATGACCGGTTGGATTTGTCCAACCAAGAAAGAAACGGGAAAGATTCTTTCTTTTCTTTCTCTTCCAAAGCAAGTCACTAGCGACCTTACCTACTATTGGATTTGAACCAATGACTCTTGCCATATGAAAGCAATACTATAACCGCTGAGTCAAGTAGGTCCTTACTATAAAAAGTAAGCGAGTCAACAACCTTGTGAGCCAAGTTAAAGAAAAGATACCTATGAGAGACACTGAGCGCTAATAAAGAGAAAGCGTTCTCACTAGATGAAATGAAGCAGCCCATTTAAGTAAACTGTTGTCAGAGCACCTATTCCGCTTTGCATAAGTTTCTTTATTATTATACAGACCATACTTACATATGATAAAAGAAAGACTTCAATTCAATGATCGAGATTGACACGGAAATGCATATTTCCTTCTCGAATGACATCGAGAAAACTGAATGTGTCAATCTCACGCACCAAGCAGATATCCAGGATCTTTCAATCTCCTTTGAGAATAAAGATGATTTCGAAGAACTCCGAAACGAAAGAACTTGACTATGCTTTGTCCCCCTTGACCTACCGAGGATGTGTAAGCGGTGTAACAACTTTGCACCAATTATGGGTGTCCATCTATCTCTTAGATTCATTTTTTACTTGTGCCCCTCGAGAAATCCTTAGAAATTCTCTACTGTAAATTAACTTTTTTTTACCAAATTCAATTTAAAGCCTGGCACAGCTGCTACTCGTCTCACTGTCGGAGCAAGTGAGGAACCGAATAATAGAAAAGGAAAGTATTCTATCCATAGGATGCATACTTGAATATCTCAACCTGGGGCTAAGCTTCGGAAATAATGGCAGGTCGGCTCAGCTTCTTTTATTATGGCGTAAGGAAGCAAATCACTAGCATACAATATTAACAAGAAGGAGATCGTTATAAGAAAGGAATTATGTTCGTAGCGTTCCCAGACAAAGAAGATACCATTTTTTTATCCATGAAAGAGCAATATGATAGGAACAAGAAACAGACTCAAAGAAAGAGCACGAGAACGCAAGTGAAAAAGTATTGACGATAGAATGTATAGCCGTTTCTATGGCATTAGACTACAACCATCGCACGTCGCAATAGCAGCATGATACTTATTCATCCTCGGTTTTTGTTACTTCGTCTTTTTTAGATAGATACAGGAGAATGAGCAAGCGACTTTCTAAACCTTCGGAACCTGTGGTGGAACCCAGCACTCTGCGGGAAACGACCAGAAGGCAATGACAGGGATAGACTGGCGTCTCTCATGAAGTCAGGGATGCCGAAATACCTTTGCCCAGAGTCAGACACGAGCTGGGATATTAATGAAGTCGCCTTTAGTGCCTCAGAAAGAAGCAAATATTGACAGCCAGGTTGAACGAGAAATTCAGTACAACGGAGGACAAAGCAAATCCAGATTCCAAGAAGCGTGGTGTACAAGCCAACGATATTAGATCACGCTTCAAGAAAAGTAACAAAAGAACTAGACTGGAGTAAAATCAAATGGCATAAAAAAGAAGTAAGCATACGATCGATAGCAAGGTCGTCGCTAAAGCTTCCAACTAAATAAAAAAATTTGCACCAATAACCAATAATAATCGGGTTGAGGCGGACATCACTCTAAGGTACTGACTTTGACCAAAGGGATTTAATTCTGAGGATGCTGTCGACTAAGGAAAACCAGTTTCTTCAACTAATGGATAAAACCAGGACTGCTACCTAACTTTATTTAATGCCCTCTTTGGCTAATCTTGCTTTTCTCTCACATCCGTAGGATATCCATCTCATTTACTTTCAATCTACTTGATGATTTACAGGAGATCCTTATCAAACTCGATATTTATTTTAGTTGGTTTTGATCAATATCTTATCGGCTCAGCTCCCTTTAGAGTCTCCCATTTGGAGAGATTTCCCTCCCCTCTATTTTGACGGAATAGATCACTGGAAAGATACTTGCTGGAGTGGGATGCATGCGTATTATTGATAAGAATAGATGACTTTGAAGTAAGGCCCTGAACGGTAACCGGTCAGTGGATCTGATCCTACAAAAAGATAGAAAACAAATAATCAACCCACTAGATATCGGTCATATTAACAATGTGCGGCGATTGGGTAGTTAGTCTAAACTCTCGAGAAAGGGTTTCGAAAAAGAAAAAAAAGCCCTAGTGGATCAATATCGGGGATCCACGCGATACACCAGTAGAAATCTGTATGTTCTAATAGACCTTGCAATCCATAAAGGAAGCTACGACATTTGCGGTTCAAAATCCTACTCAAGACTTTAATTCGATAGGAGGTCATGGTACATGGTGGGTTATAATCGGTGTAAAGTAAAACGCTAAGAAAGAGTCTGCGCCTATAGCACCATTGTGCAAAGCAGCTTGGTGCGAGCACGCTATAGTAGAATCCCCGCTCGTATTGAAGAAGGAAAGGCATCTGATTAATACAAACATGACTAGAGCGACGAAATACTTCATAGAGCACCGTCGTAGAGACTCTAGTTATACCCTGGGTCGATATTGGTTCATCTTGTACAATCCATCGATGCTTCGGGGCACGGTCCTGGTTAGGGATTTCTTCCCCTGCTTGCACTATTGAGGAAGCTGCTGATGTCGGATATGAATGCGAAAAGAATTCTTTTTTTTCCTTTTTACGTAACATACTGAGTAATAGAAGAATTATTCCATTGGGATTGTATTACCTTAGTGAGGCTTTGTTTTTACTATATAAAAATTTAAAAGTGGGGGCATTCTTCCAAGCTGGGGAGGACAAGCATGCATCTTTTGAAGCATGGGCTCAGGCCCCCTCCCGGGCAGATGAGAAAGAAAGGGCTTCTAAGGCCTTAGTGAGATAGTTGAGCTTAAAGTAGCAGATCTCAATCAGTGCCACCTCGTTGTAGCATTCTCAGATGGATACACGAGTTGATCCCATAGAGAGAGAGGATAGTTCCAAAGGGGCTCGGCTGTTAAAGAAAGAGTTATACTAAGCCGTAGTTGACCAACCTAAAGCATCTTATGACCCCCAATTATCTTCTCTTTTGGGCCAACCGCCTAGGTGAATCGGAGCAGAGGGCTTTAAAAAATGAATGTTGGGGACCCGAAGTTACCGGCCATGAGTCTAAAAGGCCCTTACTACTATTATGTGATTTCTGGTTCGGGGATATAAAATAACTTATATTAAAAGTGGAAGCTTCCCGAGCAAAAAAGACAGTAAAGGTGGCTAGCGAAGTGCATCTCGCTTTTTACTCTTCTTTTCGACGCTCAAGTGAGGCATGATTTGATGAAAGCAAGGGCCAAGAGGGCTGCTAATTCGTTAGTCCTTTTCCGCTTACTACTATTTATTCAGTATGTTAATTCACCCATCGCTTAAGAAATTGCTATCTTGTTTTCTTTTCCTATCCCGACTTGGAATACGTTATTAGTGAGCTTCATTTTGTTTCATCTATACCTGATCTAAAGGAGGAGCTCGGAACCAACATCAGAAAATAAAAGAGCATAAATAGCGGATGCTAACACTAGACTGCCATATCTCTTAAGAGTCAAAAGAAATCCCTTATTCGATTTCCTTTCTTGGTCACCAAGCATTCGTTCAGAGTCGACAACGGCAAGAAGTTCAATGGCATCTAGTTCAATGTACGCTATCTTGTCTAGTTCAATCAATGACAGGATTAAAAAGGCATTTGATCGACCAATCCCCCTCGTGTCGTCAACCAGATTTCCCTCCCATGATGAATCTTGAAAATTACATCGATTTTCAAATCCCCTTTCCTTTAACCAACTTGTTCTTCCTTTCTCTTTCTCGGTAAGCGGTTACGTTGGGTCACATAAAAAATGGATAAAGAAAGGATATATATTCGTGTATGATTCATGGCCATTCATTCGCAAGTCACTTATAAGATGTAAGAGATGCTCTAAGTCATAACGGGGAAGGCCGGAGACTTAGCTCAAATGGGGGGCTGTTTTCTTCTCAATAAATGAAAAGGCAGCTTCTTGGATCTTTTTGTAAATTGAGAACTCAATAAGAAATGTTCACTTGGGATTAGGTTCGCAAAGAAGGGCTGAGGCAACGAGTTCAGCTGCTCAATTGAAGCGGAGAAGTCCCCACGTGGTTAAGCAGCTGAATGAGACTCTAAAGGCATCAAAGAAAGAGTAGTACAAGTGTATCATCTAAATAACGTCTGACGATGATTGGTCATATGTTCAATTTTTCTCCCCTCTTAGCTACTGTCTATTATAGCCTTAACACCCTTTACTGATAGTTCTAACACTGCAAGCACATAGGAGACTTGCCCCTTTTTTATTAGGCCTTCGATCGAAGCTTTTATCCTCTTTAAGCGATGTGGATATATTCTGCTCACTTGAGAGACTCAATAGACCTGGAAAGTGGAAATATAACTATTGTTATTGCTATCGATATCATTATTTATTATCTTTTCTACTTTATAGGTCCAGGGTGTATGCTAATCCAATGAATGAGTTGTTCCACCCGTTTTATCATGCCTTTATTATTATATCTTATTCCTAAAGTATGAAGTCAGGAAGGCTAAAGGCAAAGCTAACATATACATCACCCTCCTTTAGTAGGGGATTTCAAGCTGGGTACAAACGAAAGGAACAAACTACCCAGTAAACGAGGGCTCCCCTGTACTATGCTCTTCAAGTAGTGTGGTGTTTTTTTTTTTATTTTCCTGTTGTTTATATTCTCTTGTTATGCCTTCCTTGCTATGAGCTCATGAGTGTAGCGAGTTTTCACTAATGATGTTACAAAATGAGGGCCTTTAGAACTTAAAGCCTAGGAAAGTGTCACCTTAAATGCGCGGCACGTGAATGGAATTCAACGAGGCCTAAAGGCGCAAATAATAACATTTCCAGTTATCTCTAATTGTAGTGTTTTGATAAGGACGGAGGGAAAATACCAATAGCCAGCCAATGGTGTAAAGTTAACCAGCGCCTGTGAATGTCACTCTCTTTATTCTAGGTTTTTGAGTCACCCCGGTCGGAAGAAGAAAGAAAATTCCCTGTTCTAGTTGACTGCTTTGACTGCTTCTAAGACAAATAAGACAGATCGATTGACACCATTACCTATTCTAATATTTCTTACTTGCCCATTATAGTCTATTGCGTCATTCCCATCCCAAATCATATCAAAGCAATCTGGCCTAATGGAAGTACACCGCATTTAGGAGCGCTGATTGTGCATGATCTTGATCAACGGAACAAAACATGTATCTAACGTCGATACGATTTCTCTTTCTCATAGTTTGTAAAGAAATTCGCCTTTCACCATCTAGGTAAGGTATGGGAAAGATTATTTCTTTTCTTTTTCTTCCAAAGCAAGTCATTAGAGACCTTACCTACGATTAATCGAGAAGGATGTTTACTAGATTTCTTTAATAGGGGAAGGAAGCATAATTATAGATGAACAACTACCAACGAAATGAAAGCAACTGGGATCGACAAGAGCTACCAAACACCATCTACAGGATATACCGGCAGCACCAGCTCAATAATTGGTTTAGTAGGGAATATGAGTCTGCTTGTGCATTTGTTCCTTTTGGAGACTCTGTTTATACTATACTTTTTGGTGGTACTAGATCGGGGTGAAAGGTACTCTTCCTTTGTTGGATGCTCCTCCTGGATTTAGGGACTCTTGTTTATTATGTGCCTTGGAACTTATGTGTTAGGTCCGTCATCGCTTAGATCATCATGTGGAGAAAGTTAAAAAGTTTCGGGTGATCGTGAAATAGCAGAATAGACTCCAAGTACTAGTAGTTCAGATTCCTGGGAAGGAGCTGGTGGATTAGCTTCTGATTTAGATAAGGTGGAATCAGTTCCGTATGTTCTAAGCTTCGCGGGTAAGTCAGGTCCAGGATGGCTAAATAGTGGTAGTTAATAGTCCTCGTCAAGTCTAGATTGTAGCTTCCTCTAGTAGCCAAACCCCGTTGAGTGATCAATCCGAAGTGAAGTGAGGGATAAAATCTCCTTGGGGTTCTTTCTTCTGCACATTCAGGTCTAGGAATTGGAGAAAGGTAGTGGGCACTCAAAGTGGCATAGCTTCTAACGAAGGGTAATATTACAGCTAGTAGTATGAAAGCCCCTTATAGAGACCTAGTTTATGCAACATTTGAGACTGGCGTACTTAGTGGTTCATTTGCTAGAAGAAGTGTTGTTACTTGGCTTCCTAGAACAGATAATGGGTTAGCTGATTCCTCAACAGTAGTAAGTGATCTTGAAATAGCAGGTTGTACTGGAGATACTAAAGAAGATAGGTCAAGTGGTCTTGATTCAAAGAGAAGCCGTCCTAGGCTAAGTAGACCGGGATTAGCTAGTGGATATAGTGTAGATTAGGTAGAGCTACTTACTGAATATGGTTAATCTGGTGGAAAAAACGAAGATCTCTCAGATGATTGATTTGCTAGTTCCTCGATATAATAAGACGTTGGGGATACTAGGTCAAATCGGGATTCTATTGGATGAGAATCTGATGTATAAGGAAGACCTTGGTCAAATAGGTCAGTATTTGGTGATCTTAGAGAAGAGAATATAATGTCATCTCGGTCAGCAGGTGCAAGTAGAAAAGTGGGATCCGGAGCAGAGCTCACCAATCACCGAAAAAAGTTCTAATTAAGCCTGACATAACGCGCTTTCCTGGGTGATTAGGTTTCCGCATAGCCCAATGATTTATGATTCTTACGTTTACTAATTTTAAAATGAGAATATATAGCTTACTAGAAAACTTATACCCTACTCTCTTTATCGAAACAGATTTAGTACGCCTATATACCTGCCTATAGATCTTCATCCCTCAAGCTTTTCCTTATAATATTTCCCATATCGACAGATGAATAGGGCTAAAAATACATGGAAAAGATTAGGGCCCAAGTGTGTTTATATCGACCTACCTTTTCTCGCGTTTTATTAAGTTCAAAATTGCATTCTAGACGTTTCTGCTAACAAATTTGATATCATTTGTCTCAAGATTGGGCGGATTAGTTCATACCTTTTCGGCGAAAGTACTTCCCCATGAGAATACAATTTTACAGGTTTAGGGCTTATACTTTAGTACGCGAGATTACAGATACCCCTATCGATTAATGATCTTTTTCTTTGACTTAGCCCTTCTTATTTCTTTAGTCGTGATGCCAGTACCGTTCATAGGACATTTCACAGATAGAAGAATTTAAATTGTTTTTGGGTTGCTCCTGCTCCCTAAAGAAGACGGTTTGACAGATTAGGTTCTAGCAGGCTGATTTAGTACTTATTCTGGGGAACTTCTGAAAAGACGAGGGTACCCAAATGCACCACAATCTTTTATTTTGATCACAACCTATACAAGACCCACTGTGTATAAACCTCTTGGAGCAACAATCACTCAAGGAATATTTCAACACAATGTCCACTTGAAATAGTGTTAGTCCAGACTGGCCTAACACGTGAATTATTATATCAGATAAGTGGAGAAATCCAATATAATTTGTGTGATCGTCTATGGATATGAATCGAGAAAATATTACGACAAAGTGTTCACTTGATAACCGAAACCTTATAAGATAAATATCAAGTGCCTAATTAACGTACAAGTGTATTTACTTTAATTATAATATAAAAACAATTATAATGCGGAAATAAAGTAAACACACACACTAGAGTTTCGTTAACGAGGAAACCCCAAATACAAAAAAAAACCCGGGAACTAGTCCAGTTTTGAATACTCAATTGAATTAAGACGCTACAAAAAGTAAACCTGCAACTTCATGTAGACAATACTAAGTAAACTAATATCCTAGTTACTTAGCTTCAGCAGTATTCTTGATTTGATAATATCTAGCAGAATCGAAGTTCTCAATAGATATTTGTTACCCAATATCCTAGCAGAACATGCGTTCTCTTTAGGATTAGATCTAATATATCTTATTAATGGTTCATAACAACTTCTTCTTCGAATCTTCAAAATCTTCAATCTTCAATTTAATCTTCAAAGTAACAATCTGCAAAAATACAAACTTGATTCCTTATTGATTTGTCACACAGAACGGAGTCTGCTAACAATGGCAAATCAATGAACCTATCTTACGGATCTATAAAGACTTAGATTTGTAAAAACATTGATCTTTGATCTAGCTTGAGTGAGCCTTATATCAAAAGAGAAGCTTCTCAAGAATAAACAAACTAGGTGCAATCAAAGATTCAACAACCGTTAGTCAATCAAATCAATAATCGAAAACTGAAATAATAATGCAATCTTCAAGTTTCCCACCAACGGAACACGCTAGAGCTTCCCAATCCCAAAGAAGACTTTAAACTGAGCGGATGTAAGAGATTTCACCTAATTAGGTTACTCTCCTCTCCGATAGGTGGCTTCAACAGTAACAGTACAACAGAGGAAGTTTATTTTCACGAAGGATTAGTTTGCTAGAAATGCAAAATCAAAGTATTTATAGACAAGGAAGTTTGGACATTGTAGGATCAGAATATTGTCACAACAATATTATTGCGAAATAAACAATAGTTTTGCGATACATCAATGATATTCTGCGATACATCTCAAAATGACGTAAGGAATGACATATCAGATGAAAACGACAGAAACATGAGTAAAGTGTGACATTTCTGCGACGAACCAATAAAACTTGCGAATGAATAAGGCAGTGATAACTGCGATTTATCGCAAGAACTCAGATCCGAAATTAAAGGGAATCTTAACGTAAATGAGCTGTCATGAGTCTGTAATCCATTATGTAAATGCCTATATAAAGGAAATGAATAGTTTCAGAGAGAGAGATGAATTTTTGAGGGCTAGGAAGATTTTTAGGAGAGAGAAAATCTTATCAAGTATTCTGTGTTCTTGATTTTTGTAATTCCTTAAGATCATATTAATAAAAAAGTGTCTTTAATCTTCAAATTATGTCATAAATACTGATAAATTCTTGAATAGGGTGTAGTGTGGGAATTCCCGCAACTACATTTTGGCGCCAGAAACAGGGAGAATCAATTTGAGAAATTTCAAATTACAGCTTGAAGATTTGAAGAAATTATTATAACTGAAGAAATGGCTAGAAGGAAAAGAAATACATCAGAACTACCAACAACAGTGAGAAGAAGTAAAAGAATTGCAGGGGAAGGAACAGGTGAATTGGAAGGATCTTTAAGGATCAGATCAGGAAGAAGTAGAGTGAGAAATGGAGCAGAAAATTCAGTCCAACCACCGAATCAACAAACACGAGCACAAGATAGAAATGTGGATTATGATAGAGTAAGTGTGCATACTTGGAGGTCGGATTCGATAGAAGAAGCGGAAAATCAAGAAGAGGAAAGAAATCAAGAAATGGATGGAGGACTAATTCATGAAGAGCATGAAGTAGTAGATGATTTGAGACAAAGGATACAGGAAGAAAGAAGATTAGAGGCAGAAGAACGTGTCAATCTTATAAGGCAAAATCATGAATTAAGAATGGAAAATTTGAGGTTGCAAAATAGAAGATCGAGAAGCAGCATGAGATCAAATTCAAGATCATATAGAGAAGAAACAAGACAAAATCTCCCTATACAAAATATTGGTGAGAATTTGATAAATGATCGTTATATTCCACGTGGTGAAACTTTAGACATTAGGCATAATCAGGATGAGGGAGAAAATTAAGAAGAGAGAAGGAGAATGTTACGTGATGAAGAGATTCGAAGAAATCGCAGAATAATCGAAGATGATATTGAGAGGCATTATATTGAGTAAGTACATTTAGCGGGAGAAAGAGAGAGATTGAGAGCAGAAGTAGAAGAACAAGAAATTCAAACAGCGTTGCGTCAGAATAATCATGATAATCGAGAAAGACGACGTGCGCAAAATCGTAATAATGATAATCTCAATGAGGAATATGAGAGAATTCGTAGAGACATAGAAAGGCAACGAAGAGAAACAGTAAGGGATGAGGAAATTCGCGGAGAAGAGAATGAAAGACAAATTAACTTGCAAGAAGAAGAAAATCCCAGAAGAAGGCAAAACCAAGATGTCGGAGAAGAAGCGCGAAACATCGCAAGACAAGAAAGGCATGAACGCAGACGAAGAGAGGCTGTGTTGAAAAGGCCAATGGAGCAAAATTCTGATAGGAATGAACAAATCTTGCGAGAATTAGCAGAAATGAGGGGAATGATAAATAACAGAAGAGAAAGAGGAAGAAGACAACTTGATGAGGCAATCGAAGAAGCTGCGAAAACTCCATTTACTCAAGAGGTACAATTAGGAGGGATACCTCCAAAATGCAATTTACCGGTGTTTACCAGTATATTTGATGGGACTACGTGTGTTGTCCAACATATCAAAGCTTATATTCGATGTATGCTACAATGGGAGAACCATGATGTCGTTTTGTGCAAATATTTTGCGGCAAGTTTAACTGGTGAAGCACTGAAGTGGTTCGAAAGTCTTCCCAAGAATACAATAACTTCGTTCATGCACTTGCAAACTACTTTCTTAGGAGCATACATCAGCAATAACTTTACGCGACCTGGAATTGAAGATTTGTTTGGATTGAAACAGAGAGTTGGTGAGAGTTTAAAGCACTTAACGATAAGATGGAAGACAATGTGTAGTGAAATGGCAGGAAGAGTAGATGAAAGATATCTCATTTTGTCCTTCATAAATGCTATGTTTGCGACGAATCTATTATACATCCAGGTCTTCAGAGTTAAAAACACAATCAACATGACAGAACTGCGAGAATTGCAAGAAGAATATATCGCTTTGGAGGAAAAACAAAATGAAATGGAGTCTTATCCAATTCTCGCAGGCACAAGTTTAGCCGCAGCAAATGGAAGTTTGTTACCAAGGATGATTAATACAGTAGCAAGTACTTCCAAAAATCCGCGAGAGAAAATGGAGATTGATAATCAACATAAGATAGTAGCAATGGGGAGTAGAGATCAGGAGGAATTGGAAAAGGAGAGAAATTTTTATAATCGCAATAACAATAATAAGGTCCCAAGGTTTGATCAACCACGGGATAATTATGGTGGACAGAGGCAGAATTATTCAAGAGAGCAAAGAGGTCAGAGGAATATGTGGGAAGACATCAAGTTGCCACCTTTAAACACCGGTATAGACAAGATTTGGGAAGCGATTATTTTGATAGAGAATATACCCTCACCCTGGAACATGGGGAAAGAACCACATCCCAACAACCAAAATCAAGAATTTTGTCCTTATCATCATTTTCATGGTCATTCTGTGAATAATTGTAGAAATGTAAAAAGAATTATTTTGCGAATGATTGAACATGGGAAATTAAATAATTTTCTAGCAAGATATTTACAACCGCAGCAATTGCCGCAAGCACCAGAAATTCACAGAGTTAATGTTGCAAAAGAAGCCGAAACATTTGTCATTGAAGTAGGAGCTACAATAAAAAATCTATTTTGCAATTCAATTGTACATTCGCAGAAAACAATAGAGGATTTCCATGACAATGTGCTAAGCAGAGTATTTGCAAGGGATATAGAGGGAAGAGAGGTGATGAATATTGCGAAGATTTCTCTGTTAGAAGAATGGCAGAAACAAGTTGTTTCTTTTACTGCAGAAGAAATACCAGAGCCCGGGAAGATGCATTACAACCCATTGGTGGTGAAGTTAGAGATAAATCCAAAATACAGAGAAGAAGAAGAAGAAGATGATGGTAACGCAACAAGTGATTCTTGGGCAATAGATAAAGTTGTAATTGACACTGGTAGCTCGGTAGACATTTTATTTTATCATACTTATCGCACAATGGGTGGAAGAGATGATGAGTTAATCCCTTCAACTTACAAGATCTATGGTTTTAATGGCACTGCAAACAAGCCAAAAGGAGAAATTACTATGGAAATTCCGTTGAACAAGATATCTTCAAAAATCAAGTTTTGTGTAGTGGATATAGAATCTCCTTACAATGCCTTAATTGGAAGACCATGGCTCCATGGGATCTTGGGCATAGCATCAACATATCATCAATGCATAAAGTTTCCACATCCTCATGGTATTGGGATAATTAAAGGTGATTGGTTTGAAGGCAAAAAGTGTTATGAAGTTGACATTAATAATTGCGAAGAAAGAAATGCCAGAAATCGTAATTGGCAACATAACAGGAAGCAAACTCAGCGAGCTGAAAAGTTGATGGAGGACAATATAGAGTTGCGGGGAAAGGATATATTACAAGAATAGTTTGTCCCAAAAGAATCGGTGGTGATTAATCATGCGAATATGGGAAAAAGTTGAAATCTTCACTCTTCGCAGGAGAACAAACAAGTATAAGGTGTTGCCATAAATCATTTCTCGCAAGAAAATAAACAAGTATCAAGAAATTACAAATAATCATTCGTCACAGAAGAAAAGAAGTGCAACAGTATCATGCTGCGAACAATCGAAAAACAAGAACAGGAAAAAAAATGTGCACACAGAATATTAAAAGAAAAACTTTGCTCAAAAATGAGAATTTTTCTATTAAAAGAAAAAGAAAAAGATGATGATTTCGAATCATATAAGAATTTTTAATGAAAATGGGCGCAAATCGCCTAAAAATATATAATAATGGGACGAACTTTTATGGCGTACACCTTAGTTCGCGGATTCTATTCCGTAAGAGGCAATGTCCTTAAAGTGCGTCATAAGGGGGGTATCTCTTTACATGGCTATGGGAAAGGCTATACCGCTGCTGGAACCTAGTCATGGAAATTTGGGATTATAGAAAATCCATCCGGGAGAGATAACTTGGATTCCCAACTATATAAGGTTATACCCTGGTTGGGCACCCGAGAGTTTCTCCTAAGGAATGCAAAGTATGATCAAGGCGCCAAGGTACACGGTTGAGCTGTGGGTGCCCGGGATGGATGAACCTACCCTGGCCATCCACGGCAAGTCTTGGCTTACGATGTGTTCGGCCCAAAGAAAACCCCACTTAGGGTGCAGTCTTGTAACTATAAGCCATATAAGGCATAAAGGACAAGACTGCGAAAACAACTGGTTGTTGGCAGAACCGGATGGGAAAGTGCTAGTCTTGTATGGCCGATGTATAATCCTTGAAGGGGCAACCGGGGGGATAGATAAGGGCGATACCTTCCATTAGGGAGCTGTGTATCAAAAAATACGGCAATGTCATGGGACTTTATGATCGCAAGAATATTTAGGCCCGTCATATTGTCGTGTGACACAGACAGCAATGTCATGGGACTTTATATTCGCAAGAGTATTTAGACCCGTCATATTGCCACGTGACTGGCCAAAAATCCTAAAGAGAAATGTTAAGATGAGATCAATGGGTTTTTGTGATAAGACAAAAAATGAGATAAATGAAATCAATAAAAAGAGGATATAAATCGCAAAGACGTCATGCGATTTCATCGAAAAGACGACAATGTCATAAGTCTTAAAAATCAAAGAGAGATTAATCTCACAAGAAGGCTTATATTTATCATATTATCGCAGATATTAAAATTAAAATGATAAGGCAAGATCAATGGATATTATTACATGTAAAAGTAAGAATGTCCTGCGATCTTGTCGCATAAAAGTGGCATAATAAGACCTTTAACTAGGAAGTCGAAATAAGACCACAAGAGAGATTATATCTGCGAAGCATATAACAGATTTTTCGCAGAAATATTTGCAATAATTCATTTATCATATTGCAGATTAATAACAAGAGGCAATTATGGGAATGATGCATATAATGGTAAAAATTGTTATTCATCATTATATGATAAATTCATATAGCAAAAAAACAAAAAAAAATTCATATATATTGAAAGACATCAGGATCTACAAATAATTTGCAGAAAGAATATTACAATTTGTCGTAGATAATTATCGCAAGAAAGAAAGAGAGAAATACAGGAGAAGATCAAAAAGAAAAAACAAAACTATTGAGATTTATCTTCATCATTATCTTCATCTTCGTCTTCATTATCTTCGTCATTAGTTCCTTCTTCATCTTCGCTTTCATTCTCATCTATATCAGCCTCACTGTCAGAAATAACTGGTACTTCAGAACTGGCTGGGATATTATCCAAAAGACAAGGATATAGACTACGAGGAAGATCATTATCTTTACAAACTTTCTTAATAGCATTATTGCGAACGGCGAGAAGATTACTACGCAAATTAGAGTTGGATATCTTTATTTTCTCTCGCAGTCTAGAGATTTTATCATTACGGGAAGCAAGATTTTTCGCAAGACCACTTTTTTCTTCTTCAAGTTCTTCTATCCTTGTGGAATATTTTTCTTCAGATTCTGCGATAATACAACAACAAATTATAAAATTGTTGAAAATCTACAAGAAATATAAAGATGTTAGAGGAGCAATAAATAACCTTCTCTTTCATGAATCATTTCTTGTATCAAGATTGCTTGCTCGGTATGAAGACTGACATCTATCGCTAAATTTTTCCTAGCATTATCGAGAATTGTCGCATCCCATGTGAATTCATCATCACTTTGAATGAGCAGATGTGAACGTATTTGTTCTTCTCTTTTAAGAAGATTAATATTTTCATCCTTAAGCCTATCTCTCTCAAGTTCAGTGTCAATAAGGGTATTGCGGAATTTTGATAGAGCTTCAGCGCCCTGAAGAGTAATGCGCTCTTTATCCTTCTCGAGTTCATTTTTCTTGGCTTTTAAGACTTTGATTTTTTTTCTCTAAACTCATCTCTGCAAGTCTTTAAACCATTGGACATACTCAAGGTAGATCTATAGTCCATTCTCATAAGGGAAACATGATGTTTAAGCTCATCAAGGGACAGAGTATTAATTTTTAAATCGAATAATTATTTAAAGCGTCATTAAGACGCTGAAGAAGAGTGGTTTCATATATGGGTTCATCAAAAGAATTGAGAATAAGAGCTTCATCAGTAAGATTATAGGCATCTGCAAAATGGTTGCTCAAATAAGCTAAAAAAGCGAGATTGAAGAAAAGTAAAAAAAAATTTAAAGAGAAAAAAGATTTATACCAATAACTTGTTTGCAGAACTTCTCCTTGTCAACTAATTTCTGTTGAAGAACTTCAACTTCTACTTCAAGTGATTTGTTTTTATTAAGGAGCTCAGTATTTCCATATACTTCCAATTGTTTACATTTTTCGCGAAGAAGGGATATTTCAGCTTCATATTGTTTATTTTTCTCATGAAGTTTCGTAGATTCAGATTGTGAATCAGTAAGCCTTTTCTGCGATGTTGATAATCTATTTTCTAATTCTGAAGCAACAGAAAAAGAAGCTCTAGCAGTCTGCGACAGAAAAGAGAAAATGAGTGAGGATAAGTAAAAGATCTTTGATACTCATGATAAATATAAAATTTATTACAAGAAAAATAAAGGAAAGGGGCATACCTGCGAAGCTAGCGCGTGAAGAAAACTTGGGCCGATAAATCTTGAGACTCCTTTAAGATCTTTATTATTAGTCAAGATCGAAGCATCGCAGATTTTCGAGAGATAATCGCAAGTATGAGTGATATCATCCTCACCAACACCTTGCATGGGGTTCCTAAAAATATTTGACAATTGATCCATTGGAGTCTCAGGTTGAGAGAAACCCATCGCAGATCTAATTCTTGTGGAAGAAGTGGTTGAGTTTTTCTTCTCTTCTCTGGAGGACCGTCTGTGGTTTGATTTTTATTGCGGCGAGGGGAAGCACCAGAATTTTTATTTGGAGTTAATACTCTTTTGCCTTTATCTTTGGCTTCAACCACCGCGACAAATGGAATTTCCTTGAAAACAATCACACATAAAGATAAGAAACAGGGGCAAAAATATATTGTTAAGGGTTATAAAAGAATGTTTCTTACTTCATCTGTGAAGGTTTTCAAAATTTGTAGGAGATTAGGATTCCCAGTGTTGACATAGCTAAGCTTCATTCTTTCAATCTGATAAAAGATATTTCAATAATCAGTAAGAATAATACATTTATCCAAATCTGCGAACAATGATAAATTTTGCGAGATATACCTCAGAGTTCCTTTCAGACCAATTAAAAACCCAAGGACGATACGCCGCAAAACTCGCAGGATTCGCAGGTAGGTCAAGAATGCCAGAAATATATGGTCCTTCAAGGAGGAGAGGAAATCTGGACCATTTGTCATCTTTTGAGAAGCATGGACCATTATTTTTACTTGAGTGATAGTCTATATCTTGCATAATAAGTTTATCCTTCGCAACCTTTTTATTCCTATTCAAACGGATCGCCCAACACGTGATATCTTTCTTCATGGGAATCACTTGATAATTCGCAAAGAAATTTTCCACGGTATATTTCGCTGGAATAATTGGGATATCTTTAAAATCGGGATGTTTCGCAGAATCAGGATAGCGAGATCCTTTACCAGCTCCACAAAAGGCATATTTGAGAATGAGACGAATACAATCACCGCTTAATTGGTAGATTGCTCGTGAAAATTTAGTGTGAGAAATAATTTCATAAAAAAGAGGAAGATCTGGGTTATAAAGAGGGATAGGAAGACCAGCTTCTAATTGACCTAGCTAAATAAGGATTTTCTCATTGGAAGAAGGAAATCTTGAAACTAAATCAATGGAGAGATCAGAGTCTGAGGTCTGACCAGGGATCTCAGAAAGTGTGAAACCTAAAGTTTTGAGTTTCTGATGGTGCTTTTGGAAAGTGGGTTGACCTAATTTCTTAGCGGGTACCATTTCTTAATGGGAATGATGATTAAGACGAAGAAGAATAAAGAAACGAAATTAAAACGATAATAAGATCCGGAATTTGCGGAAGAAGATGAAGAATAGTAGAGTTGCAGAGAGAAAATAAAAAGAGAGAGTAAAAAGAAGAGGAGGGATTAGCGAAGGAGATATTTATAAGAGGAAAAGATTCTCGAGAACATCAATGTATTCAATGAAGAAAAGACGTGAATGGTCAGAATTCAACGGTTGAAAAAAGACGTTACGAGGAATAAATGAGAGAAGAAACACGTGTAGAATATATAGCGATAGAAGCAGAAACGTGTCAAAATGAAAGAAGCGTGAAAAGACAAGGAGTTGCGGCAAATTAAGAAACTTAAATTCTCATGATCTTTATCTTCTTCGCAGAAAAGATATGAGAAGAGGCAAGATGTAGGATCAGAATATTGTCACAACAATATTCTTGCGAAATAAACAATAGTTTTGCGATACATCAATGATATTCTGCGATACATCTCAAAATGACGTAAGGAATGACATATCAGATGAAAACGACAGAAACATGAGTAAAGTGTGACATTTCTGCGACGAACCAATAAAACTTGCGAATGAATAAGGCGGTGATAACTGCGATTTATCGCAAGAACTCAGATCCGAAATTAAAGGGAATCTTAACTGTAAATGAGCTGTCATGAGCTGTAATCCATTATGTAAATGCCTATATAAAGGAAATGAATAGTTTCAGAGAGAGAGATGAATTTTTGAGGGCTAGGAAGATTTTTAGGAGAGAGAAAATCTTATCAAGTATTCTGTGTTCTTGATTTTTGTAATTCCTTAAGATCATATTAATAAAAAAGTGTCTTTAATCTTCAAATTATGTCATAAATAATGATAAATTCTTGAATAGGGTGTAGTGTGGGAATTCCTGCAACTACAGACACCAAGGAATTTCCAAAACCGAAAATATTCACTAGATATTTTTCCATATTAGCCCAAATTCAATTTTCATAATTCCTGTGAATGCACTGTCCAAATATAATGATCGAAATCTCATTGGAAAATCTTTAACTAGCAAATGCACATTACTAATTCTTATTTCCCATATATAATTAAAAGATTCTTAACTTATTTAAATTTGATCTTGGGATTTGCTTCCTTTTTAGCTATTAATAAATATCTTTGAACAACAAAAGAATACACATTAATACGCGTGTTCAAAGTGTGTCGACATCTTACTCTTGCAAGTATTTTTTTCATACTTACTCACTTGAAACCGATTTACCACACTTCCAAACAAGTTTAGAATTGGTTCATCTGACTTTCAAGAAATATGTGATTGATCAAATAACACTCAATCACAAACCATGGGTGTAACGGTTCTACCAAAATAAGTTTCGGTTATACCTCCATGTGAGTATTGTGCATAGTCACACTAGCTTACCAAAATTCAGCTGACTAGGTACTAGGATCGGTTCCCCACATGTATTTGGTATCTAACTTGATGCACTGCACATGTCCATAGGATCGGTTCTCCCTTGCCTAAAAACATGTTGCACATGTTCATAGGATCGGTTCCCCTTTATTCTATGAACCTTACTGCACCTCATACAAAGATCAGTTACCCTTGTGATGTACTGCACCTCTTACTAGGATCGGTTCCCCTCTCCCAAATTCGGTCAAACACACACAAACCCGACCATACCCCAGGTGATTACTTAAGATCGGTTTCACTAATAAAAGTAATACCAATACATAAGTCAGGCCGCATGTGAATAGTTTTACCAGGAACACAAACAAGTCATGAGCGGTTATACTAATCACACATATTGGTCTTTCATAAGATATGAAATGAAGAACATCCCCAATAATGCATGGCGATTTCCTTTCCGGTTCACAACACATATCATGAACTTACTTCCTTAAAACACATGTAAAACATTATTTCCTAGGATGAAATCCTCACCTCATACCCATACATAATCACAATAGCATTCATAAGATTATGGTTATGTCCTATCACCAAAGTTTAATGGTTAAGCAATAAACCTCGTATTATATTCCTTAACTCTTTGATCATAATAATATAACTTCGCATGTTATGTTTTCAATATAAAATATTTGAAAGACAAAAGGCAGAAATGGAACAAGCCAAGTCGTAGTAACTAACCTCAAGCTGAAGGATAATGTCGTTGTTGTCTTCAATCCATCTTCAGATCTTTGTGAGTAACTGGAGCACAATACTTCTATCATTTCTAATCTAAACTATCGAAGTTGACTGTAGTTTACATAATAGCGACTCTATTTTTGGAACTAAATATGACAACCAATATTGACATACCAACGCTTGGTGGGTTCAACCGAGCAGTTCTCTAACAATCTCCCCCTTTGTCAATTTAGTGACAAAACTCTATTACATATGGAGATAAACGAATTACAAACTTAACTCATTCTACATGCGCTAAATTCACTTTTCAATGTCAAAAAAACCTGGAGATATTCAAAAATAAATGCCAATGTTGACATTACAATAAAAAAGCTCATACTCCCCCTAAAGGTGAGATATGTAGATTTTCAATTCGCACATCTTTGTTATACCAATCATATTATATGTTACTCCCCCTTAGTCTGTGCTTTTCCTCATTCGTTAGATAAACATTTAAGCACCATTTTCCTCTTCCCTAGTGACACCAATCAATCTAAAATTGACACCAACATAACTTGTTTACTCCATGTATTTCTCCCCCTTTTTGTCACAAAAATGACAAAGAAATGAAAAAATAAAGGACAACACGAAAAGGATCTTACAAATCTCAAAATAGACTTACAACCTGTTGAGTCAAGCACGAGGGTTCCACATACCATATTTGATAACCAATATCAAAATCGAAACTACAAAGTAATTATGTTTTGATATGTTATCATGGAAAAGATTGCTCGAAGCAATTTTTCCAACTAGTTTAGCAAACCAAAAATCAACTAAGAAACTTAGTTCATTTGCTAAACTGATTGTATAAATACAACCGCTTCATTCGATAAGACCAAATTAAACAAAGATAAACTTCATTTTTCTCATCAGGTTCTAATTATCCATATAACTTAGACCTTTAGATTTTAAAAAAGCCAAATACTAGGTTAGTTAACTAGCATTTCCTTATTTAGGCATTCAGCTAGACTTGAATAACCGAAACTGTAGGACCAGAATATCGCTACAACACTTCCCAGCGAGCATCACCGCAATATCTTCAACTACACTTTGCGAGTGTCACAAAAGTAGTCAAAAGAGTGACGTAATAGCTGACGATTGAAAAAAACATAAGAAAAGCATGTTTGTCCCGCGATGGTTACAAAGCTTGCGAGAATGAACATTATAATTATCGTGGTACAATCGCAGTATAAATCCGAGATAAAAGGAAGACTTAGCTGTCATCCATTATGTAACTACCCTATAAATAGAGACCCAATATGTCCAGAAAAGGATGATGTATTTTTGAGAGTTGAAAAAGTCTGGAGGAGAGAGAAATTTTAAGAGAAAAATTGTATTCTTGAATTCTCACATTTCCTGTAAACATTTCTGAAATTCAAATAATAAAGTGTCGTTCTTAATCTTCAAATTTGAGTCGGTTATTACAAATTCATAACAAGGGTGTAGTGTAGGATTTCCTGCAACTATATTTTGGCGCCCGAAACAGGGAGAATCAAGTTAAAAATCTCTAATTACAACTTTAAGATTTGAAGAAATTGTTAGAGTTGAAGAAATGGCTAGAAGAAGAAGAAATACATCAGAACCACCAACAACTGTAAGGAGGAGTAAAAGACTTGCAGGTGGAGAAACAAATGAATTAGGAGAATCTTCAAGGATAAGAACAAGAAGAAATAGAACAAGGATTGAAGGAGAAAATCAAATTCCATAACCGAATCAACAAACACCGATACAAGATAGAAATGTGGATTATGATAGAATGAGTATGCATACTTGGAGATCGGATTCGATGGAAGATGTAGAAGATCAACAATTAAGATACGGAAGAAGAGAAGAAAGAAATCAAGGAGTGGTTGAAGGATTAATTCATAGAGAAGGCGAAGATGAAACAACAGATGATTTAAGACAAAGAATACAAGAGGAAAGAAGATTAGAGACGGAAGAACGTGCAAATTTAACAATACAAAATCATGAGTTGAGAATAGAGAATTTGAGATTACAAAGTAGAAGATCAAGAAGTACTGTTAGATCGAATTCAAGGTCATTTAGAGAAGAGCCGAGACGAAATTCCCCAATGAGAAATACTAGAGAAAATACTCGAGAAGAAAGACAAAATCCAAATGAAGAGCAACGTCATAGAGAATAAGAGGTAATTGAAGATCGCCATGATCCGCGAGGTGAAACTATGGAAGATAGACGCAATCATAGAAATCAAGAGGATGGAAATAATCAAAATGGTGAAGAAAATCGAGAAGAAGGTAGAAGAATATTACATGGGAGAGAAATTCAAAGAAATCGAAGAATAATTGAGGATGAAATTGAGAGGCATTATGCTGAACAAGCACGCTTATCCTGCGAGAGAGAAAGATTAAGGGCAAAAGTAGAAGAACAAGAGTTTCAAGAGGCAGTACGACAGAATAACCATGAAAATCGAGAAAGGAGACGTACACAAAATCGCTATAATGATAATATTCAGGAAGAGTATGATATAATACAGAGGAGAATAGAAAGACAACGAAGAGAAATGATAATAAATGAAGAAATTCGCAGAGAAGAAAATAGACAGCATAATCAGCTGCGATTTCAAGAAGGAGGTGAAAGAGAAAATCGCAGAGAAAGACAGGATGAAGATGAAGAAGAAGATGCACAAATCTCGCAAGACAATAAAGACAAGAACGTAGAAGAAGGGAAAATGCGTTAAAGAGACCAATTGAGCAAAATTCAGCTGAGAATGAGAAAATATTGAGAGAATTAGCAGAAATGCGAGGAATGATAAACAATAGAAGAGAAAGAGGCAGAAGACAACTTGATAAATCAATTGAAGAAGCTGCGAGAACCCCTTTTGCTCAGGAAGTACAGCTAAGAGGAATACCTCCTAAATGCAACATACCGACATTAACCAGTATCTTTGATGGAACTACTTGTGTTGTTCAGCATGTTAAGGGTTATGTCAGGTGTATGCTGCAATGGGAGAATCATGATGCTGTATTGTGCAAGTATTTTGCATCTAGCTTAACTGGCGAGGCGCTAAAATGGTTCGAGGGATTTCCAAAAAATACTATAACTTCTTTTGATCATTTACAAGCTACATTTCTGGGAGCATATATAAGCAACAATTCATCGCGGCCAGGCATTAAAGATGTATTTGGATTAAAACAGAGGATTGGCGAGAGTTTGAAGCACTTAACCATAAGATGGAAGACAATGTGCAGTGAGATGGCTGGAAGAGTGGATGAAAGATATCTCATTTTGTCTTTCATTAATGCAATGTTCGCAACTAATCTGTTGTACATACAAATTTTCAGAATCAAAAATATTATCACAATGACTGAGCTGCGAGAACTATAAGAAGAATACATTGCTTTGGAGGAGAAACAAAATGAAATGGAATCATATCCAATCGCAAACACCAACTCAGTAGCGTCAAATGGAAGTTTACTTCCTAAAATGATTAACAATGTGGCGAGCACCTCGCAGGCACAACAAGAGAAAGTGGTGATTGATAATTAGCAGAAGTTAGTAGCGATGGGCAGTCGAGATCAAGAAGAATATGAAAGGGAGAAAAATTATTACAATCGCGACGGAAATAGTAAGATTCAAAGGCTTGATCAGCCGCAAGAAACCTATGGTGCACAAAGGCAAAATAACTTTAGGGGGCAAGGTAATCAGAAGATAGTATGGGAAGAAATCAAGATGCCGCCCCTAAATGCTAGTATAGAAAAAATTTTGGAAGCTATCATTTTGATGGAAAATATACCAACCCCATGGAATATGGGAAAGGAGCCGCATCCAAATAATCGGAGTCAAGAATTTTGTCCTTACCATCACTTTCATGGTCACACAATAAATGATTGCAGGAATGTAAAGAGAATAATTTTAAGGATGATTGACCACGGAAAGCTAAACCACTTTTTAGTGGGACATCCACAATCTCAACGATTGCCTCCAGCACCAGAAATTCGTAGGGTAAATACTGTAAAAGGAGCATAAACATTTGTAATATAAGTTGGGGCTAAAGAAAAGAATTTGTTTTGTAATTCCATTGTACACTCTCACAGAACTATTGAGGATTTCCATGATAATGTTCTAAGCAGAGTCTTCGCGAGAGACATAGATGGAAGAGAGATAATGAATATCGCGAGAGCCTCGCCATTAGAAGAATGGCAAAAACAAACTATATCTTTCACTGCACAAAAAGTACCAGAGCCTGGCGAGTAGCATGATAAGCCATTGGTGGTAAGGTTAGAGATAAATCCAAAGCAAGTATAAGAAGAAGATGAATAAATTGATGATGAAACTGAAGACTCTTGGGAAATCAATAGAATTCTAATTGACACATGCAGTTCAGTCGACATCTTATTATATCATACCTACAAAACCATGGGTGGAAGAGACGAAGATCAAACACCATCAACATATAAAATCTATGGCTTTAATGGAACAGCTAACAAACCAAAAGGGGAAATTGCAATGAGGATTCCATTAAAAGGAATATCTTCAAAGATCTTGTTCTGTGTTGTGGACATTGAATCACCTTACAATGCCCTGATTGGTCGACCTTGGCTACATGGGATATTAGGTATAGCATCTACTTTCCACCAGTGTGTTAAATTTCTTCATCCTAAAGGTGTTGGAGTTATTAAGGGAGATTGGGGAGAAAGCAAGAAATGTTATGAGATTGATATAAAATCTTGCGAGGAAAGAGCTGAGAAGAATAGAAATTGGAAGTAAAACATCAAACAACGATAGAGATGTGAAAGATTGATGATTGATATAATAGAGAAGCGAGAGGAAGTTGATGACGAGCGTCTCGCAGATAAAGAAAAAACAGCAAAATGTAACAGAAAAACAGAACCAGAAAATAGTAATTAGAAAGGTAAAATGATGAAATTTAAAGAAGCTTACGTAGAATTTATTTGAAGAAAATGCAATTAAAAAGAGTACTCTGTTTTAAAAATTTGCAAAATTTTACAAGAAGATCAAAGAAATGAAATTTTATCAGAGTTACAATACTCGCGAGAAGCGCGAATAAAATTTCGCAGAGATTAATAGAATGGGACGAACCTTTATGGCGTGCACCTTAGTTCGCGGATACAATTTCGCAAGAGGCAAATGTAAGACCTAATAGTGCGTCATATAAGGGGGTATCTCTTTACATGACTCAGGGATAAGGTTATACTACTGCTGGAACCTGAGTCATGAAGATGTTGGGTTTAAAGAAAACCTATCCAAGAGAGGGATCTTGGATTTCCAACTATGTAAGGTTATACCCTGGTTGGACGACTAAGAACCTCTTCTAAAGAGTGAAGAGTATGACCAAGGCGCTAAGGTACACGGTTGAGTCAAGGGTGTCCGGGGCGTACGAAACTACCCTGTCCATCCTTGGAAAGTCTTGGCTATGATGCACTCGGCCCGAAGAAAACCCTACTTAGGGTGCAGTCTTGTAACTATAAGCCATATAGGCATAAAAGACAAGAGGCTGCGAAAACAACTGGTTGTTGGCAAATATGGATGGGAGGAGCTAGTCTTGTATGGCCGATGTGCCCTCCTTGAAGGGGAAACCAGGGGGAAGATAAGGGCGGCACCCTCCATTAGGGAGCTGATAAGTGTCTAAAGACTGCAATGTCATGGGGCTTTATGATCGCAAGAAAATTTAGGCCTGTCATATTGTCGTGTGACGAAAATTATACAGAGGAAGCAAGCCAAAAGAGAAAAGTTAAGATGATATCAATGGGTTTTTACATGAAAGTGTAAAGACGTCCTGCGATTTCATCGCAATACGGCAATGTCATAAGGTTTAATTCTTGCAAGAGAGTTTATACTTATCATATTATCGCAGAGATGTTGAAATAATATTGATAAGACAAGATCAATGGGTCAATACATGCAAATTTAAAGACGTCCTGCGATTTTGTCGCAGAAAGAAAAAATGTGGCAAAATAAGACATTTAATTAGGAAGGCATGATAAGACCATAAGATTATTGCGATAATGCTCGCAGAATTTATGAGATTTGCGATTTTACGCATATATCATTAAGTTATGAAATTATTGCTAGCGATAACATCGCCAATATTGAGGAAAATTAAATTTGATTTACAACTAATGTCTAATCTCTATTCAATTTTTTCATATTGCAGACGAATAATAGAGGAAAGTATGGGAATGCATAGAATGATGAAATTATTATTCATCCATCATATGATGAAATTGCATAGATATTATTAAATGATGCATTTATACAAATAATTAAAGGATAATAATTGTGTTGATTGATTAAGTTGCAGAAAAAGAATTATTTTCTAATTCGTATAGATAAAAGCAAAAGAAATTTGCACGTCAAGTTGGAGAAACTCGTAGCAATATTACGAGAAGCAGAAAATAAATGTACAAAATTTACAAGGAAGAAAAAGAGAAGAAACAGAACTAAGTAGATCCATCACCACCTTCATCAGATTTCTCTTCTTCTTCAGATTTCTCCTCATTACCAGATTTCTCTTCTTCATCATTATCATTATTATCTCTATCTTCGTCAGATTTCTCTTCCTCGCTATATTTTTCTTTATCATTATCATCTTCGCCAGAATCCTCAGTCTCACTATCAGAAATAACAAGATTTGGAGTTTTTGCTGGAATCTCCTTAGTAAGATCAGGGTACATAGAGTAAGTAATATCATGATCATCACAAACCAATTTAACGGCATTATTGCGGACAACAACAAGAGAGCTATTAAAATTCGCAGTAGTAATTCTAAATTGTTCTTTCAACCGTGAATACTTCTCATTGCGAAAGTAAGACTATTTGCGAGTTGATTTTTTCAAACTTCAAGTTCTTCTATTCTTTCAAGATATCTCTTTTCAGATCCTGCGAGTATACAACAACAGGTTGGAAATTTTATAAGGAAGAATAATAAAAACAAGACATCGATAAGGAGGAACGGTTAACAACCTTCTATTTCAGAAATCGTGTCCTTAATTAAAGCTGCTTGTTCAGCATGAAGACTAACATCTACACCTAAATTATTTCTGGCATTATCAAGAAGCATCGCAGCCCCAGAAAATTCATCATCACTATTAATAAGAAGACGAGAGCGAACTTGAGTTTCCCTCGCAAGAAGATCTTTATTCTCGTGGATAAGTCTATCTCTTTCCATTTGAATGCTAAGAAGAGTTTCATGGAAATCTACTAGGGCCTTAGTGCCATTTTTAATTGCACGATCTTTCTCGTCAATAAGATCACTATTCTTACTTCTTAATCTATTGATTTCTTCTTTTGAATCAAGATAAAGGCGTTTAAACTTATTAGTTAAACTTAAATTGAATTTGTGCTCAATCTTTAAAAGATTATGTTTGGATTTAAGTTCATCTACAAAGAGGGACCTAATTTGATCATCTGAGAAACTACTTAAAGAATTATTAAGGCGAGCAAGAAGGGTACTCTCGTCTACAGATTCAGGAAAAGATTGGAGGAATGTAGCCTCGTCAGTAAGACCATAAATATCTGCAAAAATGGTTGCTTGAATAAGCTGCGATAGGGTGAGAAGAATTAAAAGAGAAAAGAAATAAATCATACCATAGAGTTGTTGATTAGCTTTATCAAGATCAGATATTTTTTGCTTATCAACTGAAGCTTGGTCTCCAATTTGCTTATTTTTCTCGAAGCTCAGCAACTTCAATTTCTAGTTTTTCTTTATCCTGGTGAAGATTAGCAGCTTGCTTTTCATAAATAATACGTCTATTATCCAAATCAGAAGCAACAGCAAAAGAAGCTCTTCCAACCTACGATAGAACTATATAATTCAAGATCTGGTAAAAATATCAATAAATACATAAAAAGGATGAACAAGTAGAAACATACCAGGCTGCCAAGTGAATTTAAGAGACTTGGAGTCAGCGATCTTGAAACCCCGCGAAAGGAATCATTATCGGCTAATATGGGAGCATCGCAGATTTTGGCGAGAGAATGGGATATTCCATTAATAGCTTCATCTCCAAACTTATTTGGGATACCAAATGTACCATCGCCAAAAGTTCTTGATAGTTTGAGCCATTGCAGACTCAGAAGAAGAGGAATCCTTTATGGAAGGGACGTCATTATCAAAACCAAAATTATCATAATTATTATCCTTATCGAAATCAACGCTTAAATTTTCCAGGAATAGATTGAGGAGTTGAAGAAGAAGAGAGTTGGGTTTTTCTTCTCTTTAAGGGAGGATCGTCAAATTCTTCACTGCGAAGAGCAGCAGGTTTCCCTTTGGGAGGAGCAGTAGATTTCCCATTGCGATCAACTGTGGATTTCACCTTGGTTCTCGCAGGCTTTATTGGTTCTAATTCTTCGATTTCCTATGAACACAGATAAAGATATGAAATAGGGGCTACAATATATTGTTAAAACTAATGAAAGTATATTTCTTACTTCATCTGTGAAAGATTTAAGAGCTAAGAAAGTGATGGGATTCTTAAAAGCCTTGGTAGCTGAGTTTCATCCTGTCAATTTGGAAAAGATTGAAGTAATTAGCGAAAATATAAAAACATGGGGAAGATAGTGATTATACAAAATATCGGAGAGAACATACCTCTTTAGTTCTTTCAGGCCAGTTGAAGACCCAAGGTTGATATTCTGAAAGATTCGCGGGTAATACGCGAGAACCAGAAATATAAGAAACTTCAAGACATAACGGAAAAATGAACCACTTGTCATCGCTGGAGTGGCGAGGGCCTTGATTAGTAGATGTATGCCAATCAATGTCTAGCATAAGAGATTTATCATCATCGATCTTTTCTTTCTTCAAGCGAATACCCCAGCAAGTGCTATCCCTCTTGATAGGGACTATTTTGTAATTTTCAAAAAAAATATCCACAGTATAATATGCAGAGACAATGGGAACATCTTTAAATTGAGGATTCTTCACAGCTTCAGGATAGCGAGATCCTTTATCAGCACCGCGAGAAGCATATTCAAGCAGCAATCGAATACAATCTCCACCCAATTGATATATCGCTCGCGAGAACCTCTCGTCAGAAATTATTTCATAGAATAGTGAAAGTTCCGGATCATAGAGAGGAATAGGAAGACCAGCTTCAAGTTGACCTAGCAATACTATAACCTTCTCGCGAGAGCATTGATAATCAGTGAATAATTTGAGAGAAAGTTCAGATTTAGGGTTCTGATTTGGAATTGTAGACAGAGTAATACCTTTGCTTTTGAGTTTTTCGTGCATCTCACCAAAAGCAACCAAATTTTTAGCACCAACGGCAACCATTTTTAAGTATGGGAATGAAAGAGAAGGTTGGAAAATAATAAAGAAATCACAGCGATAGAAGATGCGCAATTTGCGGAAGAACAGTAAACTTGCAGATAAATTACGAAGAAGAAAGAAGAAGAAAGTAAAAAGAGGAAAAGAAAAGAATAAAAGGAGTATTTATATAAGAAGAAGTTTCTCGAGAAGATGAATGCAATAAATGCAAAGAGGAGACATGAACGGCCAGATCGCATCGGTTAGAAAAGACGTGTCAAAGATTTATTGGAAGAAAGAATGCATGAAAATAGCTGGCGAAGGATACAAAAACGTGTCAGAACAGAGAAATAAAAAAAGATAAGTAGTTGCGGCATTTATTTCTCATGATCTTCTCTTCTTCGCAGAAAATACATGAGAAGAGGCAAGATGTAGGACCAGAATATCGCTACAACACTTCCCAGCGAGCATCACCGCAAGATCTTCAACTACACTTTGCGAGTGTCACAAAAGCAGTCAAAAGAGTGAGGTAATAGCTGACAATTGAAGAAAACATAAGAAAAGCATGTTTGTCCCGCGATGGTTTCAAAGCTTGCGAGAATGAACATTATAATTGTCGCGGTATAATCGCAGTATAAATCCGAGATCAAAGGAAGATTTAGCTGTCATCCATTATGTAACTACCCTATAAATAGAGACCCAATATGTCCATAAAAGGATGATGTATTTTTGAGAGTTGAAAAAGTCTTGAGGAGAGAGAAATTTCAAGAGAAAAGTTGTATTCTTGAATTCTCACATTTCCTGTAAACATTTCTGAAAATCAAATAATAAAGTGTCGTTCTTAATCTTCAAATTTGAGTCGGTTATTACAAATTCTTAACAAGGGTGTAGTGTAGGATTTCCTGCAAGTACAGAAACCTCCACTTTGATAAGTCTAACTAAGATCAAAATTAACTTAGTTTATCTTATCCGGAATTGAGTTGGACTAAACAACTCATCTCGTCATTATATTCATATGTTAAGCCATAAATAATTCATAAAAACCAATGCTAAAGGTACACATGGTATGGGAGTAAGTTCACACTGGCTCCTAAGTCAAGCAACGCTTTCTCAACACGATATTTACCTATTGTGAAAGCAATGGTAGGGGACCCTGGGTCTTTGTACTTAGGAGTAGTGGTATTCTGAATAATAGAACTCACATGACTAGCTAGGAAGGCTTTCTTTTGAACACTAAGCTTACGCTTTCGTGTACACAAGTCCTTAAGGAACTTGGCATAAGAGGGAATCTTCTTAATCGCATCTAACAATGGGAGGTTGATAGTAACTTGCTTAAAAACCTCCAATATATCATTAAAGTTGGACTCCCTATTAGTTTGAACTAGCAGTTTGGGGAACGTGGCTCTAGGAACAAAGCCGGGCTCAACATGACCCTCATTGGTCTCTTTGGAGACTCTATCAGCCTCCTCATTTTCTGGCTCAGAAGGGTGAACTACAACATGTTCACTATCAGGCATGGTTACCTTGTTGTCTACCACTCCTCAGGGTTTTAATAGCATTCACATGTTCTGATGGTCTTCCACCTACTTCATGAACTCCTCTAGGATTGGGTTGAGTTTGACTAGGAAACTTACCTTTTTCCCTCAAAGACTCATTTATATGACTAACCTGGGTTTTCAACTCGGAAATAGCCTGAGAGTTAGCATAACCTATACTCTTACTTTCTTCTATCCCTTGCACAACCATTTGGTTGATCTTTTCAGAGCTTTTAATAAACGAGCCGAGAGTCTCTTCTAAACTTGTGATCTTTTTATCCAAATGGTTCTGGAACTGGGGTTGACCTGAAGAGTTCTTAGCATAACCAAAACCTGGGGGAGGCTGAGAATTACTAGACTGACCTTGATTATGTCCCTTAGACCAAGAAAAATTAGGATGGTTTCTCCAACCAGGATTATAGGTCTCTGAGTATGGATCAAACTTCTGACGATTCTCAAACCTAGCGTTGTTATAGATAGCATGGGCTTGTTCTTCACTAACATGACCTTCCCAAAATGAGTTATCGGGCTCTACTCCACAACTAGAGACTTGAGAGTCTCTATTAGGTTCAACAAGGGACCTATTTTTAGACTGACCTATTTCCAAAGCTTCTAACCTTCTAGACAAAGCAGCAAACTTAGCATCTGACTCGAATCTTGTATCTACCACATTGGTGCTACTTCTATTGACCAAGAGTCTTTTAGGGGGTTCAACACAAGGTTCCCACTGTTGGGATTTTTCAGCGATAGCTCCTAAGAAGGTAAAAGCATCATCAGCAGTTTTATTAGTGAACTCACCAGCGCACATAGACTCAACCATGGATTTAGTCGAATAGTCTAAACTATTATAAATAATCTCTACAAGTTTCATCTTATCAAATCCATGGTGAGGACACTGGGATAGGAGATCATTGAATCTTTCTAAACACCTATAAAGAGACTCTCCCTCTTGTTGAACACTAACACTAATTTTCTGCCTAACAGCTGCAGTTTTATGCTTAGGGTAGAATTTCATATAGAAAGCTGCAATCAGTTCCTGCCATGTTTCAATAGATTCAGATGGTAGGTTGTTCAGCCAGGTCTTGGATTTATCTCTCAAGGAAAAGGGAAACATCTTAAGTTTCAAGACTTCATCAGTAAGGTCTTTTATTCTATCTGTCCCACAAATTTCCTCAAAGTCTCTAATATGAAAATAAGGGTTCTCATCATCTTTTCCTAAGAATATAGGGATCATCTGAAGAATACTAGGTTTTATCTCGAAATTAGCCGTACTGGCTGGAAATTTAATGCACGAAGCTCGGTTGTCCCTAGTTAGGAACATGTAATCTTTCAAAGTAGTCATTACTGGCACAGCTGACGTATTAGGGGTACTTTCCTCACAAAGAGATAGATTCTCAAAACTGAAGTTTCCAAAAACGGGGCTCTCAAAAGAAGAGTCTTCGAGCTCCCCGCCTTCACAAGAAGAACTACTAGGTTTGTCACTAATCAAACGACCTAGAGTGTTTCTTTTCCAAGACCATTCTCTAATGACCTCGGTCATACACTAAAAAAAACAAAAGAAAAAGAAAAAGAAAAATCCTAAAAGGAAGGGAGGTTCTAAGAACATAAAGCAGGCTGACTCCGCCAAAGCAAACCTATAGATTTCTAGCAAACAAAAAGCATGATGGCTCTACTTAGATTGTTTTATAGACCAGCTTCTAATCCTTCGAAAGGGAATTCGTTACAATATGAGCAAACCCCTCTGGAATCAATCCGCATTTAAGTAAGTTGAATAGAGGCGAGGGAAGCTGTTGGAGCTTTGATACCCAAGGCCCCACCGCATTATAAGGCGGCGCTGTCACGCATTCAACTCACAAAAACCATAATGAACTTTGAAGAATTCTCAAAAGAGTAACCAATATTTTTCGAACGAGTTTCCTATTAAGCTCGTTACCCTATCGTTCTCGTGCTATTCCAAATTTTAAGGCTTAGATTCGCGTTAAGTTTCGTTTTCCTAAGGCGGGCAAGAAGAGAACGGTGATGAAATCCGAACCCTTATCTTGTATGGCCAGTCCTTTCCCTTTACTAGGAATTTAAAACAACCATTTTCAGTTCCTCGACATATATGAAAACGAAGGAATACAATAACTCGCTGACAGGGGATTCGCGAGTGTTTCGACAAACTGACCTCCCGTTCCATACGGGGGATGAACCGTTGTAGTTGACTCGGGCCACGACTCCTATGTCATGTACGAACCCGAGGGGCCGAGGTGATATCATAATCACCGTCCTTCTCTGCAAATAGTTTAATATTTAAACTACCCTTCCGTAGGGTTTAAAAATAAAAGAATGTCCAAATGTCCAAGTCCAAAGTCCAAAAAAATAAAGTAAAGTGCAAAAAAAAAGAAAATTACAAAAATAGAGAAATCCTAATACAATCTAAAAAAAATAAACTCTTTTTTTTTTCTCTCTTTTTTATATATAAAAAAAATCTTCTTCTTTCGCTCCTTTCGTTTTGTCTTTAACTCCACACTTTAAGTATTCACCAAAAGCTTTGGCAAATTTTTTTTCGCTCCAAATTCCAAAATCTGTAGTAAAAAGACAAAAACAAAAACGTAAAGAAGAACAAATAAAAACCTAAAAAAAAGAATAAAAATCTAAAAACTCTAGCCTAAAGACAAGCTCCGTGTCGACGGCGCCAAAAATTGATGTGAATCAATAATGTTGTAGTAAAAAGGTTCGTGAAACTTGTAAAAGCAAAAGATTTTAGACTTAATAAAACTTCAAAATAAAGAAAACTTGATTCAAGATTGATTTCAAGATATTAAAATTACCAAGACACTGATTCCACTATTACACATGAATGAATGAATGAATAACGGTAAATAACCCAAAACTCTAATTATCTTTAAGTCCCTTATTTTCTTAACTCACAAATAATCAGGCAAATTCTCAACTATTAATTGTATCCCTTAAGCATAGATTATCTAGACATAGTATAACCTATCTAATTGAATCACAACTAATGAAGAAAATTATGCAAACAATTTAAAACTCTGCAAAAGCAGTGATTGAGTGAATTATAAATTATAAATTAGAGAAAATAAATAATAACCAATTATTCATGCGCAAATAGCTTCCTCATTGCCTTGGTTGTGGGAGAATTAGCTCATCATCATGTTGGAAACACGCTCAAAAATCATTATTATTGCTCAAAGGGTGTTTACAAAGATGAAAATGGAGAAAATGATGAAACTCGGATGTTTGCAACGTTTATAATTGTTGCAAACACTGTTACATAAAACGATATAGATAAACTGCTGATGTTACTGTAGCTATGCGACGCTTGTTCAACTGTCGTTGTCAGTGAAAAGAACGACTGTCTTGGATAGTCTGTTCTTCACGTTCTTCAGAAATGCAGCAGCAGAAAAGAATTTTCCTGCAACTCGATTCTCGACTATGTGGTGCTCTGTAACTCTCCCAATATCTCTGTAACTCTTCCTGGAATCTCCCTTCACTATTTATACCTCTCTGCAGCAAGAAAATCATTGCAATAACTCCAGTATAATCCTCATTACTCGGCATTGAGAGAAAATATTCTCGGGATATTTTCTTCCCGAATTTAAATCCACACGCGTCTACAGCTGCTGAATCTTCCTCATTTAGTTCTTACACGCTCCTGGTTGTGTTCTCGAGTCATCATACACGTACAAATCACGTTCAAATCTCATACAAACCCGTGAATATCTCTCCCATGCACGGACTGCCCTGTTTTGAACTCATGGATTATCTAGCCAAATCTAACCGAAACCACTGATTATACCATGCCTGTTAAGCTTAGTCAAGCTGTCCCAAGAAATATCAGCCATTGAATCGCACTATAATCCCTCCAAATGATGATTTAAAAATCTGCCAGTAGTGTGAATATTTTCCCGCCAAAACCAAAAAATTAAACTGTTGAAGATGGGGTTTCCCCTTATCCAGCTGCTTGTGTGCGAATATCCTGGGGTTGCCCCTTAGTAATTGGGTTACCCCTTATCCAAAGTGGGAGTCCGAATATCAAATGTCCTCCGGGGGTGTTCCGAGCAACTTTTCGAGCCGAATTTTCCAACAATCTTTATTTCCAAAAAATACCTACAAACACACAAAAAACCATAATAAGGACAAAAACGAGTACTAACAATACGAAACCTTCAGGATAAATTAGACACATAAATGCGTCTATCAAGTACTTCCACAAGATTAACTCCTTCCACGACATCCGAAGAGAAGTTCTCATAATATGGTTTCAATGCCCATTTACTTTAAGCTCATTTCCTGTAGCTAAACTAAGAATTTCAACTGCACCATGAGAATACACATTAGTCGCAATAAAAGGTCCAATCCAACGTGACCTTAATTTACCCGGAAATAATTTCAAACGAGAATTAAACAAAAGCACTTTCTGCCCAATGCAAAATTGTTTCTTTGTGATCATTCTATCATGAAATGCTTTCGTCTTTTCCTTGTGAATCCTTGAGCTTTCAAATGCATCATTGCGAATCTCTTCTAACTCTTGGAGTTGTAAATTCTTTTGCTCTTAAGCACCATCCAACTCCATATTGCATTGCTTAATTTCCCAAAATGCCTTATGCTCAATTTCAACGAGTAAGTGACAAGGTTTACCATACACAAGACTAAAGGGAGACATCCCAATAGGTGTCTTGTATGCGGTTCTATATTCCCACAAAGCATCATTGAGTCATGAACTCCAATCCTTCCTTGTTGGATTCACCGTCTTCTCGAGAATGGATTTTACCTCTCGGTTGGAAACCTCGGCTTGTCCATTTGTTTGTGGATGGTAAGGTGTTT
The DNA here is from genome assembly GCA_023529315.1 of Papaver bracteatum. Classification (NCBI taxonomy): domain Eukaryota; kingdom Viridiplantae; phylum Streptophyta; class Magnoliopsida; order Ranunculales; family Papaveraceae; genus Papaver; species Papaver bracteatum. The sequence continues at coordinate 445,158 of JAJJWX010002186.1, forward strand.
AAATCCTATGCGACATATTGTACTTCCTTAACAAGGTTTGAAAGAACCTGTTTTTGAAGTGTGAACCTCCATCACTAATTATAGCCTTTGGAATTCCAAACCTTGCAAATATATTTGCTTGCACAAAATCTGAAACAACTTTAGAATCATTAGTTAAGGTGGCCTTAGCTTCCACCCATTTCGAGACATAATCAACCGCAAGCAAGATATAATAATTTCCACTAGAATTGATAAAAGGGCCCATAAAATTAATTCCCCATACATCAAAAACCTCAACAAATTGAACAATAGTTTGTGGCATTTGATTTCGAGCACCTAGATTGCATGTTCTTTGGCACCTATCACATGTGGTACAAAATGCATATGTATCCTTAAACAAAGTTGGCCAAAAGAAACCACATTCTAGTACCTTGAGAGCGGTTCTCTTGCTCCAAAAGTGTCCTCCGCAAGCATAGGAGTGACAAAATAACAAGATAGAGTTAAATTCAGATTCGAGAACGCACCTTCATATTACTTGGTCACTACAATGTTTCCATAAGTATGGATCATCCCATATGTATTGGTTTCCTAGCTTCTTAAGTTTGTCTCTCTCAGCACGATACAAGTTCTTTGGGATTTGTTTAGAAACTAAGTAATTAACAATATTAGCGTACCATGGTTCTCCAAAAGAAATTGAGAATAGTTTCTCATCCGAGAAACTTTCACGCAACGAGATAGTTTCCTTGTCCACAGCAAGACGTCTCAAGTGCTCCGCAATGATGTTCTCAATTCTTTTCTTGTCTTTGATCTCTATATCAAATTCTTGTAAGAGTAAAATCCATCGTATGATCCTTGGTTTCGTTACTTTCTTCATTAGCAAGTACCTAAGCGCTGCATGATCAGAAAAAATAAAAACTTTTGTACCAATTAGATAAGAGCAAAACTTTTCCAAAGCAAAAAAAATAGCTAAAAACTTTTTTTTCAGTGGTTGTGTAGTTTTGATGGGTCTCATTTAACGTTCTAGAAGCATAATAAATAGCATGAGGTATCTTCCCTACACGCTGCCCAAGCACCGCACCAACCGCATAGTCACTTGCATCACACATAAGCTCAAAAGGCTTGCTCCAATCCGGTAGTTTAATGATAGGGGATGAAATCAAAAGTTCTTTCAAACGATTGAATGCCGCCACACATTTTCCATAAAAAAAAAACACATCTTTTTGCAATAGGTTGCAAAGTGGTGATGCTATCTTGGAAAAGTCTTTGATGAATCTATGATAAAAACCTGCATGACCAAGAAAAGAACGTATCTCCCTCACCGTAGTGGGAGGGGTTAAAGCACGAATAAGGTCTATCTTAGATTTGTCAACTTCCAAGCCTTTAGAAGATATAATATGGCCTAAAACTATGCCATGATGAGTTACCATGAAATGGCACTTCTCCCAATTCAGCACAAGGTTTGTTTCAACACATCATTCAAGGATTAGTGACAAATTGTTCAAACAAAGGTCAAATGAATCACCAAAGACACTAAAGTCGTCCATGAACACTTCGATTATGTTTTCAACATATTCTGAAAAGATACTTACCATACACCTTTGAAAGGTAGATGGAGCATTTCATAAGCCAAAAGACATCCTTCTATAAGAAAAACTACCGAAAGGACAAGTGAAAGTGGTTTTCTCTTGATCCTCCGGTGCTATCACAATCTGATTATAACCTGAATAGCCATCAAGGAAACAATAGTAAGAGTGTCCAGCTAAACGTTCAAGTATTTGAACAATAAATGGTAAAGGAAAGTGATCTTTTCTAGTGGTGGCATTCAATTTCCCATAATCAATACAAACCCTCCAACCGGTTTGCACATGAGTTGGGACAAGTTCGTTCTTATCATTCTCCACCACCGTCACACCTGATTTCTTTGGTACCACTTGTACCGGGCTTACCCACTTGCTATCGGATATGTGGTAGATAACACCCACGTCCAAAAGCTAGAGTATCTCATTTTTCACAACTTCCATCATGGGAAGGTTCAAACGGCATTATGCTTCCCTTGTAGGCTTTGTATCATCTTCCAAACGGATCTTGTGCATACAAACGATAGGGCTTATACCCTTGATATCGGAAATTGTCCATCCTATGGCCGACTTGTACTTCCTTAGAACCCTTAGAAGTTTTTTCTCCTGTAATTCACTAAGCTCATTAGAAACAATCACAGATAACTCTTCATTGTCACCCAAGTACAAGTACTTTAAGTGACTTGGAATAGGTTTCAATTCCAACTTTGGATATTTAACAATAGAAGGCACAAGTTTTTCATCATTGCAGGGTAAAGAAGCATACGAAATATTCTTAAATGCAAATTTTTCCAGTAATGAGTCAAGAGAACCAATGGTTTCTTTAATCTCGTCACAATACTCCAAACCATCATCAATATGTGTAGTGAGCACGGTTTCCAAAGTTATGTGTGCCATTCTACTCAAATATTTGTTGCGCCAATGTGTCCACCACATCAATAGAGAAACAAGAGTGAACATCACTAGGATCTCATCGTCTCGAAAATATCGAAACATATTATTTCTCCATCAAACTCCATAGTCAACGTTCCCTTGTCAACATCAATAATGGTTTTAGCTATTTTCATGGACCAAGTAGCAATGTAAGAGACGAGTCCGGTAAACCTTCATCCATCTCTAAGACACAAAAATTTGCTAGAAATACTAGTTGATTAACCTTCACAAGAACATCCTCAACAATACCCATTGGGTAGACATTAGAGTGATCGGCTAATTGCAACACAATTCCAGCCTTTTTAAGAGGACCAAGATCAAGTGAATTATACATAGTTGTAGGCATAACATTTATGGATGCACCTAAATCCAACATATCTTTGTTAAATGTAGTGTTACCAATCTTAACGGGAATGTCAAATCTACCGGGATCCTTGCCTTTCAGTGGGAGTTTGTGTTGTAAGATTGCTGAAGCATTCTCCCCCACACTTAGCACTTCATTACCTTTGAGTCTTTGCTTGTTGGTACACAAGTTCTTCAACACCTTTGCATACTTGGGAACTTGCTTGATAACATCAATGAGTGGTATGTTTACATGGATCTTCTTGAGAACGTCTAAAATCTCCTTTTCTAGTGACTCCTTCTTGGAATTTGCAAATATGCGAGGGAAAGGTAAAGGAGGAACATAAGTAGAAACTAGAGTTTTAGAGTTAGAAATAGGTACCTCAGAAGTTTGGGGGGAATCCTCATTCTTCTCCTCCAAAATAGGTTCCTTTGGTGTTTCCACCTTTCCCGAATCAGCAACTTCGGGTTGCACAAGTTGTGTACCATTTCTCAACGTAATTGCATTGACACCCTCCTTTGGGTTGATAGGTTGAGAAGGGAGTTTCCCACCAATTTGTGCCTTCGCTTGGTTCAACTCAGTATCCATGGAACCCATTTGTGTCTACAAGTCCTTGATTGCACTCTTGGTCTCTTTTTGACTTTGTTGAAATATAATAGAAATACCTTTCATCATCGCTTGAAGCTTTTCATCAAGACCGGAATCTTGACTTTATTATTGCTGCGATTACTGAAATTGTTGTTGTTGTGGTTGGAATCCACTCAGACGGTTGAAATTGGGTTTTTGAACCGCACCTTGCTTGTTGGCATAGCTAAAATTGGGATGACCTCTCCATCTTGGATTGTAAGTGTTGGAATAGGGATCATACCGTCTTTGCTGATTTGGAAAGACCGCACTAGCTTATTCTAAATCTTCATACCCTTGAGGAGAACTTGGCATCACCTCGGCTGCAACTTGTTGCATCATTGCTGTCATGTTACCCATTTGTTGACGAAGTTCCTTGACCTCGCTTACTTCATTTACTCTTCTAAGAAGCACATCCGAACCATGACTCAAGAATTGTTGGGAGTTTGCTGCCATGTTTTCAATCAACTCTCTAGCTTGTTCCACCGTCTTGATCACTAGTGCACCACCACCCACAGCGTCAAGAAGATTCCTATCACTTGATTGGAGTCCTTCATAGAAGTATTGGATAATCATAGCGTCGCTGAATTGGTGGTGAGGGCAGCTTTCCACCAATATCTTGTATCGTTCCCAACATTCATATAAAGATTCTCCCACATTTTGCTTCATCCCACAAATATCCTTGCGAATTTGAGTAGCCTTTGACGCAGGAAGATATCTCTCTAAAAAGAGTTTCTTCAACCCATTCCAAGTTATGACACTTCCGGGAGGCAAATAGTACAACCAATATTTAGCACTATCCGCCAAAGAGAATCGAAAAACTTTCAACATTGCACCATCCGCCTCAATATCTGTTGGAAGCATGGCCGTGAAAATGGTTTGGAAGTCCATAAGATGCTTGTTTGGGTCTTCATTCACCATGCCATAGAACTTTTGTAATTCTCTAAGAAACCCCGGCTTGATATCGAAAGTAGAGTTTGTTTGAATACACCCCTGTTGTGTATCCATCTTGTGAGAAGCCAAGTCCTTGAGTGTCCGATTTGCATCACCCATTGCTTATTTTTCTTCTTCTTCAAATGGTGGTTCTTGTTCAACTGGAACCTCTTTGTTGATGGTGGATTTTCATTTAAGGCTAAAATTGTAAAAGCCAAAAAATTATGCGCTAACATCTTGTAAAATATAAAGTCATTATTAAGTGATGAATACTTCTTCACTTTACTAATTCACCTAGAATGGAGCATGTGGCAATAATCCCAGTCTGTGAATTAAATACAAAATTATTAATTAATGCATAACCAGCCTTATATTTCATGTACTCATTATCAGTGCGGCATGACGACTGAGTGTTGTTCTCATCAGAGTAACACGAATCTCCAAGCATTATAATGAAGCATGTACAAAATACCCGTACAGGCTGCAACTCTCGGTGTGCTATACTAGCCCGATTGAGCATATTACTCTCGGTGTGCTATACTAGCCCGATTGAGCATTTCTGGACTGACCATGTCAGTCTCAGAAACGATCACGACCATCCAAATTCACCAGCATGAATTGGATAGCTCAGATCGGATCCTTGACCCCAAGAAGGTATTGGAATATTCACTACCGAACCAACGCGGTCCCTGCATGGTCGGCCTTCCCAAAAGATTGGCATAGCTTGCCAAAACATCCAGGCCAGAGCAGTGTGGATGGAAAACCCTAAATTAGGGTTTGCGGCACATTACATGTGTCGCAAAACAGTCTTAACCATCCATCTTCACAGGTATAGATGGAGGGTGTACATATAGATTCAAAGGGCATAGAGCATGTCAACCCAATCACCGTGTACCCGCCTACATACCTGACTGATCGGTCAGGACCAACCATGGTTGGTCATCCGAATTCGTGCGCCCGAACAGAGCATGACGCACGTCCGTGAAACCCAAAATTAGGGTTTTGAACATCACGAGCGTCCATTTTCTCCGACACGAATGAAGGGTCCAAGATTATATTAAGCAGGTCTGGTCATACCAACATGACCATCGTGGACCCATCTATCCCCTCACCTGATCGGCCAAGGCATACAATGCCTAGTTATCCCTAATTGCATACCCAAACTAGCGTGGTCACACTTCCCAATTGCAAACTAATCTCGACCACTCAACTTCGCCGGAAAATGTGAGTGGCTTAGATCATGTTTTCATGGGACAGTCAGGTATAGGCGTGAACACCATCTTACCACCTACACGCCAGACCAATCGGCCAAGACCGACCAAGATTGGTCGTCTTGGAACGCGCGCTTGAAGTTGGCACGATGTGCGGCTTTTGCGGCACCAATTTTATGTCGCAAATTGATCTCGACCACTCAACTTTGCCAGACGAATTTAGTGGCCCAGAACACACTTTTGTGAGACAATAGGGTATGGGCGCCTACACGTCATGCCATCTACACGCATGTATGATCGTCCAGCCAAAAATCGCATCGCAAGCTTGGATTGTATCAGGATGAAGAGTGGTGCTTGCACACCTCCTCCAAAACCCTAATTTCACCAACGGTCGCAGATGAGTGTCTCAAAGATCATCTCGTCCGTCCAACTTCACCGGCTTGGTTATACAGCCCTGGTCAGGAGTTAATTGGTCAGTGTGGCGTCATGGTGATCACCATTCGTCACTCTACCACGCCATGTGGTCGGTCAAAGAAGGACTTGTTTTCCTAACCTCTGAACCATCACATGAAGTAGTCTGAATATAAGGCTACTTTGAGACGCTCAAACAGAGATGTTTCATACATGCTGGATACACTCGATGCAGTACCTGCATAGAATGCACACTATAATTCACAAGTATCAACTTCCTAAATAACGTAGTTATTTAATCTAGCATTACATGCTACTTTATGTGGGTCCCACGATCCACACGCTCGAGACATCAATCATGTCACAAACTGGGGGATACATACTGGGGTATTGGCCTAGCGGTTTATAATGTGCAGCGCACAACGCGCCATCACAAGAACGTGTCAGGAAGTCATGGAAGGTTAGTGATGATGGGAGAAGTGGGCAAGACTGGTCATGTGACACTAACACACTACTCCACTACTCCATCACTCCACTTTCTCCACTTCCCACGAGATACGAGGGTTAGGCTAAAATACTTGTATAAATAGGTTCTCCATCCTATTTTTCAAAAAAGAACAAGACAACAGAGGCAAGTGTTGATACAATCGTATTCAAACACCGGAACTGATAGCTTACATCCTGCAAGCCAGTTCAGCTTTCTGATACAAGTCATATATAGCCAACACCTTCACATTCTCAACACCTTCTTCGCTTCCCTCACTAAAATCAACCCCATCTCCTTAACTTTGTGACCGAAACAAGTATGGAACGGCCATTTCTTGGTTTAGGCCGGATTTGCACAGATTTATTTCTCGAATCTACAAGCACTTACCGCGCAGTGCATTTGTTTATGGTTTAGATTCATTCCTCATACACACACCCCAAATTACCAAAACCGACATGAGTATTTTTCACCCATAAATACTCTTGTTCTACAACTTATTCCTTTACTTCCAACTCTAGTTCTTCCGCCTCGTTAACTCTTGCTTGAAAATTGTTCCTTCATGAGTTGTTATCCCGCACCTTTGATAATTCCAATTCTTGGGAGCCAGGGATTAGTACCTGAAAAAAAATTCTCACAAACTAAGTCAGAAAAACGAAACAAGAAATAATAAGCAAAGATAAAAGCAAAAATAATAAAAAGAGACTAAAAACTATATAACAAGCCAAATGCCTCCCCGGCAGCAGCGCTAAAATTTGATCGCAGTCGTATGCGTCAAAAATAATTCACGTTCTTACTCAACAAAATATAAGTGAAGTATAAGGTAAGGAAGAGTTCGTTTCCACAGAGAGGCAATTGTAGTTATAAAATTCTAGTTTCTTAGTAGCCAAAGGGGGGATTTATGATTTTTATGCAAGAAATAAAAGTAATTAAAAACAAAGTAAATAATTGGAAGTAATCAATAAGATGAGAATATTGGTCGAGGAATTCATCTTCAATCTTAAACATGTGCTTGCATACATGATTAAAATTACAATTTAATCTCTTTTATTATCAAAATCCTAGAATATCAAGCGAGCAAGATAATCCAATAATTTCAAAAGTTCATCAACACACACAATAGAGCTGCGTATGTGAATTCTACCTAAAGAATAACCTAACGCCTTGTGCTAATTAAGTTCAATTCCTAGGAGCATTAAGTTTGGGAAATAGGATAATCAATGCAATTGTCATACATTGTGCATGACAATTCATACAATGGTCAAACTCTACATATGATTTCAAGAGTGTATCACTACAAACTATAATCATATCATGCTACTTGTATTTGGGGTTATCGCTCGATGAAAAACCCTAAAATAGCTATGGACAAGGATGTAAGTTCAATTAATTGGCCACTTAACTAAACAAACATCTAAATCCTATCACGATACATCAATCATGTGATTATAAAAATAATAGAGTTTTGAACGATAATCAAGAGAGAAAACTAATACATTAATCAAGCAAAAGTTTTAGAAATAGGACTATATCCTTTACCAATAATATTAAATTTAGCTACTCATAGATATGGAGTTCATCATAATCAATAATCAAATAAAGAAGATAAAAAATAAATACGAAAGCAAACCCTAATCGCTGCTATCCTCCAAAGCTCCCAGAAGAAAATACGTGATATCCCAAAAGAAGTTGAAGACTTTCTCTTTTTGTAGCTTTCCTCAAACTTCTAAAATTAGGTCTAGTCTTCAAAGTCCATCACCAAAAAGTCTACCAAGCCCATAAAACTATGTGTAGGAATAACCCAATAAAATCCTTGCCAAAAAGTAGCCGTCGGAAAACTGGGTGAGGTGCCGAAAATTGGCCGGAATAGTTGCCAGAAAAGTACCCCAGGTGACCGGTCAAAGTAAGTCAACTGATCCAACTCAGTCAAAATCATTGAGTCAAAACGGGTTAGATGAATCAGGTCAGAGTCAGCTAACTTACTCAGCTGAATGAGTTCTAAGCCATAGTTAAAAATGTGTTGCAAAGGCCTGAGCTTGTGTTGCATCATGATTGCCCTTCACCAATGCCTATCCATCCATGATGTCCATTCAAGCTTATAGTCCACCTTCATCTGCGGTAAAACCAATTCCCATCCAACTCTCCACCAAAACCACCAACTCATTTGAATGCATTACAACTCCATTCATCCATCCTCAACACCAAGGTGTATCTCCTGCAACCATCAGTTCCTTAAATCACCAAAATCAGTTGCTTTAACTGCAATAACTTCAGTCGAAATGCGAAACCAAGAATCGATATCATCTCCTGCTCCATTTGAGCTGTAACTGCACCATAAAAATCATCACATGTGCTCAGTTCCATTTGAACAACAGCAACACATAGCTACAACACCATCAACCCTCCACTTCCAGTTGTATGCTTCTACAATTTCATTCCTTAATTGTATATGCACCGCCAACACCATCACTTGTGCTTACTTCCATTGTCACCACCAATCCATCTCCCTGCTCAATTACCAGCAAAAGAAGTACCATCACCAATATAGCAAATAGCACCACCTCAGACCAACAACACTCAACCCCATTAGCTTCACCATTTCAACCCATCTGTAATTCTCATTAGCACAAGTCCATTCCCTGCAATTCATATATTCATAACTCTGTAGTTATAACATCCAGTTCATGCCTTGCACAACTTTTGAAGCTGCATCTCCCCAGTTTCATCTCCTTTTGCAACACTGCACCTGAGTCTCCACTATTGAACATCACAGCTTCATTGTCATTGTAAGTTGATCTCAAACATAGACTTATACCAAACCTCAATATCTCCAGCCATTCAACAACCTTGCATTTGTTTACTTCAACTTAGACAAACCACCTAACAAAATAACTACTAGATTTACTTCCATTGCATCATATTAAACAACTTGAATCATCAACATCTGTAGTTTTTCAACTCCAATCTCTTCTTGTAACTCATATCAGCTCAACAAACCCATACTAACACTCAGATTCAGGAATTTAATAGCAACACCCATCATTTATTCTTTCAATAAGACCATCAACACACATCACCATCACCTACAACACTTGCAACTTCAAGCACTAGCTCTGCCTTCTCATCTCATCTGCAATATTACTTCAAGTAAATACACATCAACACAAACTAAGCTATCACACTCCCATGCAGCAACACACAAACCCACTACCATTCCTAGCTGTAAAACATCACCTTTTGAATCATTTCAAACCCATACAACCACCAATCTCAGCTGCTGCTTCAATTAATTATTTTTTCAATTTCTTGTTCAAACCACTTTGTGGATTCAAACCCTAATTCCTCTTTCAGATCAATCCACACTCAAATCAAGTGTAACCCATCTTCTTACCATCTGTGATGTACATATTTGTAGCTCGAGAATTCAATCAAAACAACAACACTTCGATTCCACTTCTCAAACCCTTGGTAGTCTCCAAAACGCTCAAACCCATCTCAGATTCCTTTCTTGTATCAACAGAAAACTTAGATCTCTTTCTTCCATTCACGACATCAATTTTATACAGATTCAGAACCTCATTTGAGTTGCCATCTCTCTAATCTTTACCAGCAGAAGAACAATCAAAACTCATTCTCTGAATTTCAGGTGAACAATCTCTCTACGTGGTTCAATTGATCACCTGCAGAATTAAATCTTCCCCCAATTTCAAATAACAGCCGCAACCATTTTTCTTTCTTCTCAGAGTTTGAGAATAATGATTGGGAAATAATGCTTACTGAATTTTAGGGTTTAGTAATAAAAGGTGAAAATGACTGTGGTACCCAGCAGCTAAGATATGGGATAACCAGTTCAGAAATGGCTTGTCGGTTTCAGAGAACTAACATATCTATTCTCTTTATTGCTTAATCGTAGCTAGCTTCATTCGCCTGTGAATTGGTCTTTTTGCTCCTTTTCGCTCCAAATGAATGTTTTCATATTCTTTTGCTCCAAATGACTCCAAAGTACCTGATTAGATCAAAAGTAATCATAAGATACATAATTTACAAAAAAATAGCAAAGAAAGCATAAATACTGGATATAAATCTAGGTGTTTACAGAACCTATCATGTACTTCCCTAATATAATGATCAAAATCTCCTTGGAAAATCTTTAACTAGCAAATGCACATTACTAATTCTTATTTTCCATTTATAATTAAAAACCTTAATTAAAAGATTCTTAACTTATTTAAATTCGATCTTGGGATTTACTTCCTTCTTAGATGTTAAGGAATATCTTTGAACAATAAAAGAATACACATTAATGCGCGTCTTCAAAGTGTGTCGACATCTTTCTCTTGCAACTCTTTTTCATACTTACTCACTTGAAACCGATTTACCACACTTCCAAACAAGTTTAGAATTAGTTCATCTGACTTTCAAGAACTATGTGATTGATCAAGTGATAGGGGCCTAGAATACATCTTTTGAGTATCGATTTCTTATGCTTTTCTTAGTTATTTCTCTTGTATTTTTGTATATTATGTTTCTTTTGCATTTTATAGGTACTCTGGAGTTATGCGGTGTGAAAGAAGATAAACCGGAGCTTAATTCATTATTTGGCAATATTGGAATTGACGGATTCAAAACCGGGGAAAACACAAGGCTATATTATATAAGAAGCTGAAATTTCTTAAGCACCAACACTTGCACTCAAGGAAGCCAACTGAAGTCAGCTGAAAACTGTGCTAGGGGCCACCAGCTTTTCTTTAACTCAGAACAGATATACCCAACAGGTCAAGACCGAGATGACTGCACCATGGTCTCAGTGGATCGTGACTTTATGAGAAGAACGAAATGTTTCTAAGAGTTTTAGCCGAGACTGCAGTGAAAAGAAGAACTTGTTACCGCCGTTCAATCGAGAAAAGCTGCTGCAGATTGAAGTATTTCAGAGTATAAGGGGTGAGGAATTTGAATACAAGAACTACACAGAGCCTGGGTATGTTGGTTCACTGAATTGGGTTTTTGATAATAGAGAACACAGGGAGGAAAGAGGCGACTGCCATTGATCAATAGAGAAGATTGAGTGCGATTCTCGGATTATGAATGATTATAAAAGAATGGGTTTGCTGTGTATGAATTCATGAACACAGGGAAGGAGATTTTGAGCTTAAAATCAAGAGAAAATTCACATTTCCATCAACAGCTCAAAGATGCACACCAACTGTTCGGGGAAATTCCTGACTGAACGGCCAGTTGTGTAGCAGCCCCTATAACCCACTGAACTGAGTTCTCTGCCACCGGTTAGCCATGTGCCTGCAAGCTTGCACAATGGGTTAGAGACGGGATTTGAGTTCGAGAAGGATACGCATCTTGGGATACAAATCTATGATGGGTTTGTGCTGTAACTTGGCCTGAAATCCAGCCGAAGATAGTAAGCTGTTGCCATTGGTTCTGATCGTGTTTGGGTGAAGTTAGGACTCGAGTTAGACCGGGAATCTGGCATTGATAGGAGTTATTCTCGACACCGACTGGGCAGAGAACATAAAGGGCATCAGTTACTTCAGTTTTGGGTAAGAGTTTCAAGCCGCGAAGTTAGCTAAGCAAGTGATGTTACAGCCGTTAGTTTCAGTAATGAATGAAGCTGAGTATATTACGAGAAGCAGCTGATTAAATAAGTGGTGATGTCTGAATTGGCAGAGCTGAAATGAATATGGAATTTAGATGAATGTTAGGACAGGGAAGAAGACTATTATTTTCTATGAGCTGTGGAATGAGATTGATAGTGCCTGTTAGTGAAGCCAAGGAAGATTGCAGGGCTGAAATAGAGTTGTGTTGATGTTGTGGTTACAAGGGTCTTGCAGAGAATGAGTGACTAAATTATGTATGAATGCAAGTGATGCTGCCGATGACTGTTGTGGTTGAAAGTGCTGCAGTTTCTGGTGGCTTAATGCAATGCAAGCTGTGCAAACTGGTGAAATTACAGGGAGAAGTGGTGGTGAGCTATATTGCTGGAGATTACAAGGGCTAAGTAGAGATTTAAGGGTGCTGGCAGTGAATCTTGGAATGAGTTGATGCGCAAGAAGTGATGTTGCAGCTGAGAGTTCAATGCAGTGATTGTAAGAAGAGAAGTGCAGGTAGCTGGGTGTTGGTTTAGTTGGAAGAAATGGCAGTGGCATCTGTTTCAGAAGCTGTATGAAACTGATTTGGGGGTTTGAGTCTGATTTCAAAATGGAGGTGAATTTGTCTGTGGTGATGAATTGAGGTGAGAAAGCTATGAAGGTATGAATGGAAGTTGTAGAATTGGTTGAGGGTTTGATCAGGTGGAGGATGTGGAGCTGTTAACCATGGCTCAATGGTCAAATGGGGTTTGTTTGATAGCAGTAAGAGGAGTTGAAGCTCAGCTGCGGACTGGTTGGAAATACAGGTTATGAACTGAAGAAGGGTACAACCAAGATGACTGGACTGCACTGGTGATGATGGTGCAGCACAGTTCTGGCTTGGCAAGATGGCCTGAAAAATGGCAAGACTATGACTAGTTAGACGAGTCAGTGAGCTGACTCGGTTCTGACTCGGTGTAGCTTTGACCCGGTTGACTAACGATGACCGTTAGTCAACAGTTAAGTATGACGGAATATTTATCGTCGGCGAGAATTTTCAGGCGATCGACGTCAACTTTCCTGTGCCGGATTCCGGCCAAAAACCCAGTTTTCCGGCGAGCGTTTTTGGGACATAATTTCTACACGGGTTTCTCTCACTTGTGGGCTTGGTGGATTTCTATCTAATGGACTTTGAAGACAAAACCTAATTTTGGAAGGAGTATCCTTTATGGAAATTGAGAAACACATAAAAGAGAAGACTTTTCTCTAATCATAGAGGATATATTTTTTTATATCTTCTACTTTTGTTCTAGGGTTTAGAAACATGTTAGGGTTTCTTCTTCTTCTTGTTATGAACTCCTATGCCATGAGTACTTAATTTTATTATTGGTTATGGAATAATTGGATTTCACATAATATGGTTTTTGATATGATAAATTAGTTTTGTCTCCATACTTTATCGTTTATGATTCACAATTAATATTGTTATATGATTTGAATGCTTGTTTGATCGAGTCGCGAATCGGTTGAGTTTCTAATCACATCTATTGCTAGTTTAGGGTTTATTATACGTAAAAGTGATATTCCTTGAATATAAGTAGCATAAATCTAATTATAGTTTGTAGTGATATATTCTTATGATCATATGTGAATCGTAACCTTTGTTAAATTGAATTAGTGCGCTTTCCACGTTCAATTGCTTTGATTGGCCTGATTTCATAGAACTTAATGCATCTAGGAAATTAAACTTTATTAGTTCTTTTACATGTTAGGTTGTTCTTTTAGATAAAACTCATACTCGCATCTTTTAATGTGTTTGTTGATGACAAAAGGAGATTAGCGGGATATTCTTGCGATCAAGATATTCTAGGGCTTTTGATAAAAGTTGAGATTAAAATATCAATTCTAGTTATTGTGAAGAAAACATATTTGTGAATGAAGATGAATCCTTAACCAATATTCTCACTACCTTGATTCGCGTGTTTACTTTTTATTGTTTTGATTTTATTTTATTTTAGTATATAAAAATCAGAAAAAACCCCGGTGTTTTATATAGGAAACCAAAACATATTGACAACCAAGACCTCTCTGTGGGATCGATCCTTTCTTGCCCTTGCTATATTTATATTTTGAGTAGTAAGAAAGTGTAAATTATTTTTGACGCATACGACAACGATCATCAAGTAACACTCAATCACAAACTATGGGTGTAACAGTTTTACCAAAAAAAGTTTCGGTTCTACCTCCATGTGAGTACTGTGCATAGTTACACTAGCTTACCATAATTCGACTGACTAGGTACTAGGATCAGTTCCCCACATATATTTGGTATCTAACTTATATGCACTACACATGTCCTTAGGATCGGTCCCCCCTTGCCTAAAAACGTGTTGCACATGTTCATAGGATCGGTTCTCATTTCTTATATAAACCTTGTTGCACCTCATACAAGGATCGGTTCCCCCTTGTGATGTACAACACCTCTTCATAGGATCGGTTCCTTTCCCAAATTTGGTCAGACACTCACAAATTAACCCGATCATACCCCAGGTGATTACTTAAGATCGGTTTTACTAATAAAATTCATACAAATACATAAGTCAGGCCTCTTGTGAATAGTTTTAGCAAGAACACAAACAAGTCAGGAGCGGTTATACTAATTACACATATTGGTCGTTCATAAGATTTGCAATGAAGAACAGCCCCAATAACGCCTGACGATTTCCTTTTCGGTTCACAACACATATCATGAACTTACTTCCTTAGAACACATGTAAACATTGTTCCCTAAGATAAAACCCTCACCTCATATACCCATACATAATCACAATAGCATTCATAAGATTATGTCGATGTCTTATATACAAAGTTTAATGGTTAAGCAAGAAACTTCATATTCTATTCCTTAATTCTATGTCTATCTAGAGTGTTCATGCTTCGCAGTTTTATGTTTTAAATATGCACGACTTGAAAGATACGTTAGGGAATGAAACAGTTCAAGTCAAATATCACTAATCTCAAGTGGAAGGATGATGTTGTGGTTGTAGCTCCGTAATTCTTCACTTCTTCAAGTCTTCGCAATACTTGTAATGTCTCATCCTAATACTTTCAAGCTAACCTATATGAAGTTAATTCTAATACATTTAAATCAAGTGACTCTTAAATGAGTTTTGGTTCACTAAAATATGACAACCAAACTTGACATACCAACGCTTGGTGGGTTCAACCGAGCTATGCTTTAACAGCTTCCCCTCTTGTCTTGGAAGAGAGGGGTTTAGCTTCTCACTGTTATGTAGATAACCATTAAAAATATTGAATCAAAAACTCTAACACACAAGAGAACTAATAAGAACTGAACTAAAAAAATAAAATAAAAAAAATTCAGATTGCAGTATTCAATCGTACCCTTCTTGGTTGGCTCTTCTTCTCCTTTTATACAGCAACAACTTGAATTCTTCTTTGACTTAGTCCTATCTTCATGCTAAAAAGACCTGAACCAACCCGTATTCATCTCTTTATTTGGTACACAGAAAACCCATTTGTAGTACTTGATTCAAACATTTCCTGGATTGGAGGAAAATCACTCCACATAGTTTTATCTCTTCCTCCTGTTTCTGCCTAAAGATAGATGAAATCAGTTTCATGTATTTGACTCGATAGAAACAGCTCTCTTCCAATGTAAACATAACCCAAAGTTCACCGTTTCTTTTACCTGCAACGGACACTCAACTTCTTCAATTTCAGTCGAGTATAAACCAGCTCATTTTTCTGTTGCCAAACTTTGCTGTGCAATAACCAACGCAACTCAGAGTTCATAATAACCAGTTATTCTCAATTAAATCACCATAACCCCATCACTTACAACCATGAACAAATGGCAGCAATATTGATTTGGTATTCGAGATCATTTCCTAACTCTCAGTAAACCATATCACCCAATCTGGCAGTCAACTCTTGCAGTCACGGCTAAGATAATAAAACTACCATCTAATGAAACCAAGATGAAACATCTATGAAAACAACTACTGAAAAACTAGTTCTCAACTGAGCTTAGCCCAATTTCAACTCACATCTGAAATCCCTAAATTTCATCTTTGTTGTTGTTGTTGTAGACAACCACCAGTTATTTCCTTACTTTTCTCACTGAATCCTTGGCTTGAATTCAGTCCTTCCAACAAATCAAGACAAACACCACTGCAATCATCGATTTCTGCCCTCAAAGACAGACAATGAATACTGATAGATGCATTTATGTGTCTATTTTCATCTCGATTTTCTATATTGTTGGTACCCATTTTTGTACTTATTATGGTGTTTTATGTGTTTGTAGATATTTTTGGGTAATTAACATTTTTGGAGAAATCGCTCGAAAAGATGCTAAAGGCATCTCCGGAGGACACCTGCTATTCAGACCCCTAGTTTAGATAAGGGGCATCCCATGGATATTCACACCCCACTCTGGTTAGGGGGGTACTATCTTCACCATTTAAAATATAAAATTTGGCGGGAAAATATTTCCAGCGAGAGCAGAGTTTAGGGTTCAAACTTTGGAAGGTGTTTAATGAGATTCAATCGCCAGAATTGTTATTAGTGGACTCTAATGAGATAAACAGGGATGGTATAGGTGATTTAATGGCATAAATTTGTCTGGAGAATCGAATCTCGACAACACAGGGGAATTCTTGGAATTGTTTGGCTGTATTTAATGGAGATTTAATTGGAGATTCTCATGGACTTGGATTAGTTTGGGCCTGTTAGGTTGAATCGAGTTCGGTGGTTGGTTCGAAATCGAAAGAAAATGAAGGTTTCCATGTAATTATCTTAAAACAGGGAATTTATAAGTTACAAGATTTTCTATGATTTATATCAGGAATTTATGTTGAACTTAGGGGAAGATATTCACGTAAGATTCTTAGCTACCAAGTTTAGAAGAGTTTTGTACAATCCAGACTCTGTTGGAGACGAGTAAAAGATTGGCAGAGAATTATTTCCGTAGCTTGGCTGGGAAGAAAAATAGATATTTTTGGAAATTTCTTTGAGAATCAACAAACTTGTTGAGTATATGTAGGCTTCTGGGAAGTCGAGGAAGGGTTGTCGGGAGTTTGGGGTAGAGTAGAGGTGTTAGATCATTGCTCGGTCGAACTCGCATGCGTTTCTATCTCAAGCATGTTTGTCAATATTAGTGATCAAAACTACAATGTCTTTGATTCCTAGTTTACTATAGCTAAGGTCTCGGACTAGGATATAAAGTGTAGTTGAGCTCAAGAAATCCATGGCGATCATCATACAAGACGAAGTACTACTCAAGGAACTAGTGGATCTACATCGACTAAAAGGTATGTGGAGACTTGAACTTATCTATCACTCAAAAGTCTATCTACTTTATCTCTTATCTTGAGACAAAAGTCGTATTACTATATAGACTAAGATTATACACACATGATATTTCGAGCTGAGTATATCTTGCTTATCTATTTCTCGAAATATGTGTTGGTAAATCTTTCGCTTTAGCCAAGTTCATCTTTACCTAGTGACGAAAGTCATGTTATGTTTCAATCATTTTGAAAATTTCTCTGACGAAAAATAGTTTGTGAATAACAAATATATAACGCCCTATGAGAATGTTTCAATGATTGAAATGAGAGTTTAGACAATATAACCATTGGAGGATATAAGCATTGTTGTGGCAACACATATATGTATAAGTCCTTATTGCTTGAACCAAAGTTTGCGAATTTTGTTGATCAAGTGAAACCGGTGTAGTGCGTGAGCTTCAGTCCGCGAACTTGCGTAAGTTCTCGACCGAGAATTTCTGCTGGAATTTGTGAACTCCATCCAGCAACTTAAGTCCGCGAACCCAGTCCGCGAACTTGATTAGGTTATGTCTAAAAACGATGTTTGTGAACCTATCTTAATAAAATAATGAATGCTATTGCAAACCGTGGCTTTATAGTTCATGAATCGATTCAATTTAATCACATCATTTTTGCTTCAATTGTGTCTTGTGTAGTACATAAAGATATAATCAATTGAACAACTCTCTGTTGATGGTGGATTTTCAACATGGATCAAATCCGTAAAATCATGATACTGCATGTTTCTGATACTGCTTCAGGCATATGACAATTCATATTTTACGAATCCATGATAAACATGTCTTTCGAAAAGCCTCCACTAGCGTCTGATCCCTGGCATTTCATTGTGCATTCTATGTAGAATAATAGAATTGGACGGTCCTCCTACATAATTTTTTGTTGAGAGGGCTTAACGCCTTCAGGACGTCGGTGATACTCACTGTTCCCTGACTACATTGGAGAAACTACCCTCTACATAGAAGAACTATTGGGCGGTTCTTTGTAAGATTGAGAGAAACAGCGCCTTCAGGACATCGACACTCACTGATCCTGACTATGTAGAGCTACCGTATATAGACTCGGGTGTTCTCCGAAGTGTCTGAGAGCATCCACAGGATTAGCCGTCTCCTGGCTATGCACATAGATTAATTCTGTCATGACATTCACCACTGAAAACCCAGAATGATATATTACTGCTCATATTCCATGGTCGAATCCACGGCCTGATCCCATGGAATGGCAACAACAATTGCTCTGTTTCCATGATCGAATCTACGACTTGATCTTATGGAATGGAAATAACAATTTATATTATCTCATTACTCCGATTTCATGATCGAATTCATTGCTAATCTCATGAAATGGTAAAAGATAATTTTATTACTCCGATTCTATAGTCGAACCCACAATCCCATGGAATGGTGATGCATATTTTATTATTCTGAATTCATGGTCGAATCCACAGCTGATCATATGAATTGAAAATAAATAACTACCCAATTTTATTTTTCAATTTCATAAATTATTCTGCACTGAATTTCATGGATTAGCAATAAATACTCAACAACTGGGAATTTGGATCATCACTGAGTAAGCCCCACAAAAATGGTGTAAGTGTACTCAACAATGATGCATGACTGAGCACCCAGATGCACGAACGAGCATATAAAAACATGAATAGATGATGAGTTCTACGCAAAACAGGATAAAACAACAAATATTAATAAAATAATAAGGAGCACCCAGGGTCGGGCCCTAGCCATGGCCGGTCCCTATGCCTCCTTCATTATTTTGCCCTATTTTTTATTTTCATGAATTTATGAAAACTCCTTGATTTTAGCAACTTTCCTTGTTTTTGCAAAATTCATGAATTCTCCATAACTTCATGGATTCATTGTAGGTACCGAATATCACAAGGCATTAACTTACGAACATCGTGACAAATATAATAGGAAAGAGTTACAAAACAATACGAAGATAGAAGAAGCACGGGGAAGTATGAAGATTTGCGAAGATAGAATAATCTTGCGAAGATGAATTGCGATACTTCGCAATTCATATACAGCTGTACAAATTTCACTATAAATAGGAGTTCAAATGTAAAATTCAGGAGGTTCTTTTGGTGAGTATTAGAAATTATCTTAGGAAAGAGAATAGAAAAAGTTGTAACTATTCTAGTTCCATTTAGATACTTCTTTGTAATCAATTGAGAGAATTAATAAAAAAGTTGTCATTCAACATCAAGAACTTCTCAAGTTTTACTAATTCTATTGAGGGTGTAGTTGTAGGTTATTCTCCAACTACATAATTGGCGCTAGAAACAGGGAGGGGATTGAGGATTGTGATAGCCAAAATTTGAAGGAATTGTGGAAAATTTGAAGATCAAATGGAGTCAGTGGATGGAGATTGCAAAAAAGAAGAATGTAATATGATCACAAAGACAATGATTGATGAATTTCATAATAACATAAAGGGAAAGATATACAAGCGAGATTGTAGAGGAAGAAAGATCATGGAGGAGGAGAAAATAACAACTTTAGAAGAATGGGAAAAATAGAAAATCACATTTTCAGTAGCAGAAATTCCAAATGAAGACTTGAACCACACTTCACCATTGGTGATAACAGTTCCAATCATGCGAGAAGAGAAGAAAGCTATAGAAAAATGGAAATTAAACAGAATCTTGGTTGATACAGGGAGTTCTGTTAATACCATATTCTATCGTGCGCTTAAAGGGATGGGAATTAAAGATGAAGAAATCACAAATTCAAAATGTCTCATTCATGGATTAGGAAAATCTACAACAAAATCTAAGGGGGAAATAGCACTGCGAATATTGCTAGGAGAAATCGAAACACATATAGTCTTATGTGTGATAGATATGGAATCTCCATATAATATGCTGATAGGAAGGTCGTGGATTCATGCGATCAAAGCTGTTGCTTCAACATTACATCAGAAAATCAAATTTCCTATACCAAATGGAATACAGGAAATAAAAGGAGATCTTGATAGTGCAAAATTTTGTTATCAGATTGAAGTAAAACAGTGTGGGGGGAGAGCAAGAAAGAAACAGTTTCGTAGAAAACTTGCGAAGGAGGTAAAAAAGGAAGAAAAATTCAGAGTGTATATAATAAGAGCAAAGGAAGGGAGAGGAATACCAAGTGAGATTCCAGAAAAAGAAGGGGAACCAGGAAAAATAATCAAAGAACCAACACCTATGGGGGAGCAAAGTCCAAGCTATGTTGCAGCTGATCCAACTAAAGAAGTAAATATTGGAAGTAAAGAGGAGCCTTTATTCTTGCGAATTGGAACTAAGATGGATGAAGAAGAAGAAAAGAGAACTATTGATCTCTTACGAGAATATAAAGATATATTCACAGGAAGTGTAGATGAGATACCAGGAATTGATCCATCAGTGGCGTGTCATAGATTGAACATCGATAAAAACGTAAGACCATTCAAACAAAGAATAAGGAAGATATCACAAAGTTATCATGCACAGATAGAAGAAGAATTACAAAAGATGCTGGATGCAGGAATCATAAGGGAAGCAAAATACCCAGAATGGATTGCGAATATGGTCATTTTTCCGAAAAAGAATAAAGGGATAAGAATTTGTATAGATTTCACTGATCTAAACAAAGCCTGCCCTAAAGATAGCTTTCCATTACCAGACATACCACAAATGGTGGAATCAGCTGCAGGACATGATATAGTCACTTCACTTGATGGATATAAAGGGTATAATCAAATATCACTCGCAGAAGAATATCAAGAACATACTGCCTTTTTTGCTCCAAGAGGTTTGTATTGTTATGTGAAGATGCCATTTGGTTTGCGAAATGCGGGAGCTACATATCAACGAATGGTTGAAAAAGTGTTCGTAAAGTGGATACATAAAACTTTGGAAGTATATGTAGATGATATGTTTATAAAAAGCAAAGAAGCCAAAGATCATGTGCAAGATTTGAAGGAAATATTTGAACAAATGAGAAAGTTCAACATCAAATTAAATCCTGAGAAATGTATAATTGGAGTTGCGTCTGGAAAATTCTTGGGATATATAGTATCAAAGGAGGGAATACAAGTTGATCCAAAAAGAGTACAAGCAATTCGTGACATGCCAACACCTGCAACAGTAAAGGAAGTACAAAAGCTAAATGGAATCTTGGCTTCACTTGGAAGATTTATTTCGTGAATGTCAGATAAGTGCAAACATTTTTTCAACATACTTAAGAAGGGAGCAAAATTCAAGTGGACTGATGAATGTAAAAAAGCTTTTCAAGGAATCAAAGAATATCTCACAAATACATCCATATTACAGAAACCAGAGAAAAACGAAGAATTATTGGTACACCTCGCAACAACTCCATATGCTCTAAGTGTAGTTCTGTTGCGAACAGACGCAGGAATAGAAAGGCCCATTTACTACATCAGTAAAAATTTTAATGCAGCAGAGAGAAATTATTCTAAAATGGAGAAGTTAATCTTAGCCCTGGTTTATGCATCATTCAAGTTACGAATATACTTCCAAGCACATGTGATAAAAGTGGTAACCAAGGTGCCAATTGAATCAGTTATGAAGAACACCAAAAGGTCAGGGAGAATAGAAAGGTGGAATGCACAAGTAAACCATTACAATATAAAATGCGAAGTATTATCATCGCAAAAGTCACAAGTCGTCACAGATTTCTTGGCAGAATTTCCTTTGGAAGAAGATGAAGCAGTAGAAGAAATGATGGATGTTGAAGAAGAGTTTGGGAATCCAAAAGACTTGTTAACAGAACCAAATAGATGGGAAATTTTAGTAGACGGATCATCCAACAGTGAGGGGAATGGAATTGGAGTTGTGTTGATCTCACCAGAAAGAGAAAGAACAGCATTCTCATTCAGACTATAATTTGCATCCACGAACAATGAAACAGAGTACGAAGTTGTAGTGCACGCATTGAAGATCGCAATAGAAAAGAAGCTTGAAAGTATAAGGATAACAAGTGATTCGCAGCTGGTAATTTTTCAAATTAAAGGGGAATATACCACAAATGAGTCTTCCTTGAAGAAATACAAGAAACTTGTTGCTGAATTATCTGCGAAGATACCAAAATTAAAGTGGAGGCATATAACAAGGAAATACAATCGACTCGCATATGGTTTTGCATTTATTCCAAGTATGATGACAAATCCTAATACAAGAAATATCAAAATTCAGACGATTCAACACCCATCGGTGAACAAAGAAGAAGAAATTGAGGAGGCAGTTGCGATGGAAGTAGAAAGAGAATTACCAAATAACATCGCAGATTGGAGAAAAGAAATTCATGCATATCTCGCAACAGGAGAAGTATCCAGGAACAGACTAGAAGCACATAAATTAAAGAGTCGTGCAACAAACTATGAGCTACGAGAAGGAATTTTATACCGAAAATCTTTTAGTGGACCACCTCTCAGGTGTTTAACTCGTGAAGAATGAGAAAAAATATTGAAGATGTTACATGGAGGAGAAGATGGCAATCATAGTGGGGGAAGATCTCTAGCGTACAGAGCAAAGATACAAGGATATTCCTGGACTTATATGCATACAGACGCAAAATTGTTCGTACGAAGATGCAAGGAATGTCAACGACATGGTAAAAGAATTCATGCACCAGGGGCAACATTAACTTCTTCAAAAAGATGCTGGACTTTTGGGAAATGGGGGTTGGATATTGTTGGACCATTTCTGCCTGGATCCGTATAAAGACGATACTTGATAATCGCAACAGATTATTTCACGAAGCTCGCAGAAGTAAAAGCAGTACAGCATATTTGTGATAAAGATGTTTTTACGTTCATATTTGAGAACATCATTTGCAGATACGGAGTTCCAGCACAGTTAGTATCTGATAATGGAAAACAATTTGAAGGGCAGAATATAGAGATGTTACTAAGTGCTTTTAGGATAAAATGTGGGAAATCAACTCCATTATATCCATAAGCTAATGGACAGGCAGAGGCAACAAATAAAACAATCGCAGATACAATCAAAAAGAAATTAGAAGGACATCTCAAAGGGTGGTGCGAGCAAGTACCTAGTGCAGTCTGGGCATACAATACAACTAGAAGAGAGGAAACTGGAATGTCTCCTTATTGCTTAACATATGGAGTATAAGCAGTATTACCAACAGAGGTTGTAATTCCGACAACAAAGAAAGAAGCTTGGGAAAGAAATTTAAGTGCAGGGGTAATATTAAGTGAACTGGATGATTTGGAAGAAAAAAGAGAAAAGGTGTTGCACCATATGAAGATTTATCAGGAATGATTAGCTCGAGAATACAACAAGAGAGTCATTGAACGTGAATATCAACCAGGTGATTTGGTTATGCGAGAAACACCTCCATATCAGAAAGAAAATGGAGGAAAATTAGCACCAAAATGGGATGGACCATATGTTATCAAAGAGGTTGTGGGAAGCGGAGCTTATCGGCTGATGGATCCAGAAGGGAGAGACATGGGTTTGAGACTTGGTAGACCTTGGAATAGACTGTATTTGAAAAGGTATTATCCATAAAACTCATGATAAATTTTACGAATATTGTTTGCTCGCAGGAAATATGCAAAAATTACGAATTTCAAATTTTTTATTGCGATTAACTTTCATTAAAGAAAAACGCACACATTAATTTGCGAAGAAAAGACCGCAATCTGTGATCATCTTTCAAAAAAAAAAAAGCCGCAGAAATATTACACAGGCAAACCTTTGTGGCGTACAACCTAGTTCGCGAAGCAACATTTCGTAAGAGGCAAAGTCCTAAAGTACGTCATTTAAGGGGGTACCTATAAGCATGGCTCAGGGACACCGGAACACCACCAAGGCACCTGAGTACATGGAACTTTACGGGGTACAACCCAATAACGGGGTACCTATCCGGGTTAGACACCTTGGATTCTCACCTAATCTTGCGACATTACGCAATATTATGCGGTGTAACATGATTTAGGTTGGGCGACTAAGGCATACTGTCTTTCCCAAGAAGTGCAGAAAACGATCAAGGCGCCGAGGTACACGGTTGAGTCAAGAGTGTCGGGTGGGCTTGAAGCACATCTTCCATTTTTGACAAGTCTTGGCAAATGATGCACTTGGCCCAAAGATACCCCATAGGGTGCAACCTCGTAACTATAAGCCCTATAGGAAAAAAGGATAAGAGGTTGCGATCAAAAGTTGGTTGTTTGCAGAATCGGATGGGAAGAGCTAACCTTGTATGGTCGATGTACGCTTCCTTGAAGGGGCAACCAAGGGGAAGATAAAGGGCAGCACCCTCCATTAGGGAGCTGATACGTGCTATAAGACGCAAATGTCACGATACTTCTTGTTTGCAAAAACATAAAGGCTTGTCATATTTGTGAAACAATTGAATTTCTGCGAGCATTCTAAGAGAGAAACAAAACATACAAAGAGAACTCGCAGAACATAACAAACAAGTTAAGATGAGATCAATGGGTTATTACATGAAAGTGTAAAAACGTCCTGCGATTTCATCGCAAGACGACAATGTCACGAGATTGTATATTCGCAAGAATGTTCAAACTTGTCATATTATCGCAAATACGAAAATATTATCAAAAAAGAGGTGGAAAAATAAGACCTTTACTTAGGAAGGCATGATAAGACCACAACAATTATTGAAAATTATTCCATCAATATCATTGAAGAATTTTTACAAAAACATATATCATGAAGTTATGACAAAGAATACAGCTCCGTCAATATCATTGAAGAATTTTTACAAGAATATATATCATGAAGTCCTAACAAAGAAGACAGCCCCATTGAAGAATTTTCACGAAGATATAACAAAAGATGCGATTTTGATCGCAATCAAAAACACATGGTTCGTACTCATTAAATTTTACGAGAATTACATACTTCTTATACTTCTTCATATATTGAATATTTCTCCACAACTTGAATACTTCTTATAATTCTTCAAGAACGTCTCATATTTATTATACTTCTTCAATTGATATTTCACATTTATCAGATTTTGCGAGGATTAAATACTTCTTATACTCATTCATACATTGGATAATTCTTTATGGATTGAATACTTCTAATACTTCTTATACTTCTTAAGGATATTTCATACCTCGTATTTCATACTTCGTATTTTTTATACTTCTAATACTTCCAACAATTTTTAATCATCTGAAGAGCAATAATAGGGGGAAAGGAGATACTAAACTATATTCTTTGAGTTATATTATTTCTCTTCATATGATCAAATGATGCAAATAAGGAAAGCATTCAATTTAAGAAAGGTCAAATTAAGAAAGGTCAAATCACCTTCGCAAAATATCAAATGTACTTCTTAAAAGAACAAAAATAGTAGGCACAATTGTTTGCAAAAAGAAAACCAACAGTAGATGAAAGAAGGAGTTCAAAGGAAAGGAGAATAAGAGAATGAATGATAATTTGAGAAAGAATATTATTATAATTCATCAACACTCTGTGCTGGATCTTTAAGATGAGCAGGGTCATTAGCAACTTTCGACTTTTGCGAAATATCATCCTTTGTAGAGTCTGCAACAGGAACATCTCTTTGAGGAACAGATTCCTTTTCACCATCAAATCCTTCATCATCACTCTCATAATCAAAATCACTATCAGGATCACGAACAACTTCATCATCAGATATTTCCAGAGGAGTAATCTTCACAGGATGCAAGGATCTTGATAAGAGAATGTTATTCACAAAGACTTGAGCTTTCAGATGACTTTCACGAAGTATAGCTTTCTGATGGTTGGTATCTTCGATATCTTTGGAATAAGCAAGATAGTTGAATCTCCGAGTAGCACGATCACGAGAGTTCATTAAGCGAGTAGAAAGCAAAGAATTTTTCTTACGAAACTCAGAACAGGAGGCTTCTAATCCAGCCTTAGCATTGCGAAGGTTGTTCTCAGATTCTGCGAGTAAACCAAAATTTAAAAGGTCAAATTTGCGAATATAACAAAATTTAAAGATACATTAGAGGCAGTCAAATTTTAATGACTACCTTCTCTCTGAGAAATAAGAGATTGAGCTAAAGATAGACAACAGTTCTTCATTTGATCCATCGCATTATCAAAACCATCACCAACTAATCCTTTAAGTCTAGATTGAAGCTTCTGATCTTTAGAAAGAAGAAAATTTTTATCCTTCGCAAGTTTGGTATTAAGACTTTTTAGTTCAGAATAATCTTCTTCAAGTTGATTCTTCTTAGTACTTAAGATTATATTCTTATTAATAAGGGACTTCTTCTCAACGGCAAAAGAGCTTGTCTCTGCATCTGAAGAATTCTTTAATTCCTCAAGTTCACCTTTTAACAAAGAATGAAGATTTTGTTGATCACAACATTTATTCTGAAGAGTATCTAATTTTTGCGAAGAAACAATCATTGTATTCAAATACGAGCATTTCTCTTCTGATAAGGTTTTGTTCTCTTCTAATAAGATTTCTACCCTCAAGCCGGCTTTAGTTAAAGAAGAAGTAAGTTGAGATATGTCATCATTCAAAAAAATTCGGTCGTAAATCAGTTGGGTATTCTCTTGAAAAAGGGCATCAAAATTATCAAGAGCACACGAATAAAGATTAGATAAATGGGATAATTGGTTCAAGAGGCTTTCATGCTTGGCTTGATATTCTGTTGCATCTGATTCATGGCGAAGTACCAATCTTCTACATTTCTGGATGGATTCTATAAAGGGGAATGGGTTTTAATGGGTGTTTCAGACATATGAAGAACAAAAGTGGAAAATATGAAGATAGCAATCATACCTTTCAATTCATCATTCCTTTTGCGAAGGATCGCACAATCAAGAGAATCATTCTGAAGCTGATAATTCTCTTTGCGGAGATTCTCACATTCTGCTCTTGAAGACTTCAGAGATTGGCGAAGCAATTCAACTTCTTTTTCCAAGGATTGGTGTGAAGTAGAAATATCAGGATTGATGAAACTATTTAGTGCTTCGCAAAACTCATATTGCGAACGAACATTAGTAGACTTTGCAGTATTATTCAAAACCTCAGATAACATTCGAAAAGTTGAGTAAATTCCATCTCGAATTTCTTGAGGAAGAGGAGAAGAATTTGAAGGAATAAGAGCAATTTGTAAATTGTCTGGAGCAATAGCACTCAAAGTATTAGGAGTCAAGATAGGCTTTTCAAGAGAAGATGTTGAAGAAGTATTTTGCGAGGGTTGATCTTGAAGAAGTGTTGATAAATTGACATTGGTGGGAGATTGAAAACTGGGTAATGGAGTAGAGGCAGGAGTTTGCGAAGAAGCATTTTCACGAGGAGGAGAGGGAAATTCCTTATCCATCTCAGGAAGGAAGTCATCAATTGAAATTATTGGTGTAGGTTTAATCACTCGAGATCTCTTGTTGGGATTGGATTTTTCACCAGCCTACGAATCAAAATGTAGATTAAAAACTGAGGCAACAATATATTGTTCAAAAAAGAAGACAGGGTATTTTAACTACCTTTTGATTCTCGGATTTTCTTCTTCGAAGATTAGGGCTTGAATTTCTGGGTGGAGATTTCACCTGAGGAATAGTTTTGCTGAAATAAACCAAAATCAAACAATAAATTATACAGAAATCAAGAGGAAAACAAGTGAAAAACGTGAAGATAGAAGAAAATTACCTTGGAGAACTCATGATGATATGAACAGGAGGAAAAAATGGTAATGAAGAGTGTGATAAGAAGACAAAATTGCAGAAGTAAAAAGAGAAAATAAGAAGAAGAAAAGGAAGAGAATATAAAAGAGTTTATATAAGGGAATAACTAGAAAAGAACGGTTACAAAAGACGTGTCCAAATTCTAAAAGACTAAGTAACGGTTATGTTCTCACGATCATTTCTTCTTCGCAGAATTGACATGAGAAGAGGCAAGATGTAGGTACCGAATATCACAAGGCATTAACTTACGAACATCGTGACAAATATAAGAGGAAAGAGTTACAAAACAATATGAAGATAGAAGAAGCACGGGGAAGTATGAAGATTTGCGAAGATAGAATAATCTTGCGAAGATGAATTGCGATACTTCGCAATTCATATACAACTGTACAAATTTCACTATAAATAGGAGTTCAAATGTAAAATTCAGGAGGTTCTTTTGGTGAGTATTAGAAATTATCTTAGGAAAGAGAATAGAAAAAGTTGTAACTATTCTAGTTCCATTTAGATACTTCTTTGTAATCAATTGAGAGAATTAATAAAAAAGTTGTCATTCAACATCAAGAACTTCTCAAGTTTTACTAATTCTACTGAGGGTGTAGTTGTAGGTTATTCCCCAACTACATTCATGAAAAATAATAATATTATAAAATAAGAAAAGGTGTGCGGGACCGGGCAACCTAGCCGGCCGGCCACGCCCAAGCCATGGTCGGTCCCACACCTTATAATCCTTAGTCTTTTTATAATTATTATTCCCCAATTTCATGAAACTCCTGGGTTTCAACAAAATTCATGGATTCTCCGTAACTTCATGGATTCATGAAATAATATTATAAAATAGGAAAAGGTGTGCATGACCGGGCAACATAGTCGGCCAGCCATGCCCAAGCCGTGGACGGTCCCACACCTCACAATCCCTAGTTATTTATAATTATTATTCCCTAAACTCATGAACTTCGTTCCAACAAAACTCATGGATTCTCCATAACATCACGAATTCATGAAAAATAATATTATAAAATAGGGAAAGGAGTGCGGGACTGGGCAACATAGCCAGCCAGCCATGCCCTAGCCGTGGCCGGTCCCACACCCTGCAATCCCTAGTCTTTTATAATTATTATTTTCCTCAAATTCATGAAACTCCTTGGTTTGAGCAAAAATCATGATTTCTTCATAACTTCTCGAATATTGCTCAAATCATGAAAATTCAAAAGCCAACATGGTCACACGACCGAATAGCCTCTCACGGAAATTTTGGATGTTAGAATACTCTTATTTTAATATTTACAAAATATTGATTAATTGAGCATACATGCTCATTCCAACAAATATCAAGAATTTCAGTCAAGATGAAACTCTTCTGAAAGCAGAAAATACTGAATCTCTTAGTACGGAGACACAGACACCATGGAAACACGTACATGCCTTAATGACCGACTAGGGTTATTCCTAGGGATTGCACAAAGCCGGTCCCACATGCTTTCATAATTCTGACCTAATTTGCTGAATTGCTCGTATTGGGCCCAAACTATCTCCAACCAACCTAGGGTTTTCTCAAACGGACAACAGCTGGTCCTGTGACCACTAAGATCCGGCCTCATGCTCTATTGGTTGGTCCCATCTTTTATACCTAGGTTTCATCACCTGATGTTGAACCCAACAGTAATTCAATAAATGATGAAACCGGCCCTTAATCATCATTCCTTCACCAACTCTCCAACTGAAAACCCTGGTACACGCACACTCGAGCAATTGGGCATCACATGGACATCCATGTTCCTATGAGGTCGGTCTCTCTTTTGCTCATGACCTATTTTCAGCGATTCGTCAACTAATGGGCAATTCGTCAAAAATTAGCGTTTTCGAACAAACGCTCAACAAATCATTATTCTGAGCAAGATCAAACACCAAATAAATTTATTGTAGTTGCAGGAATTCCCACAATACATCCCTCACAAGAATTCATTATAATCAACACATCTTTAAGATCAACCATCAAACTTTTTATTAATTGAGTTTAGAAATTTTACAAGAAGGAAATGAAATCAAGAATACAACTACTGTTCTAGACTTTCTCTCTCCTCAAAACTTTATCTCCACTCTAAAAATATCTCCTCCTCTTTCTAAGCCTGCTCAGCTCTTTATATAGGGTATTACATAGTGGATGACAACTAAGCTGTCCTTTATTTTCGGATCTAGCTTGCGATATTCTCACAAGTATACAAATGTTAAGTTTCTCAACATTCCTAAATCTCGCTAAGTCTTCACATATTTTCGTGTTTAAGTTGTCGTCATCTGTCACGTCATTTCTATAATAATTCTGCGATATTCGCATGAGTATCGTCATTGAAAATTTCGCAAGAGTGCTATTGTTGCGATATTCTGATCCTACATCTTGCCTCTTCTCATGTCTTCTCTGCGAAGGGGAGAATGTCATGAGAATTTTTACTTCAAAATTCCGCAGCTATTCATTTTTCCATATTCTTCTGTACTAATATGATTCTATACTTTACACATAATTTATTACACGTATCTCTTCTTCCATCCATTTCTTGACACATCTTTTTCAACCGCTTTTTCTCAACCGTTCATGTTTACTCTTCGCATTAAATGTTTTTATCTTCTCAAGAATTCTTCTCATTCTTCTCTTCCCTTATTTTTTACTTTTTTTCTCATCTTTTCTGTATTTTTTCTTCACTGTTCTTCCGTAAATTCCGCTCCTGCTGGTGTAAATTTTCTCGTTCCTACTTCTTTCAATCTTTAACTTCTTCTTCATTCCCATACTTAAAATGCCTCCAAGCGGTCATAAATATGAAGCTTCTTTTGTAGAAATTCAGAGAGATCTCGAAAAGAAGGGTTTTACATTAGCCACCATTCCTAATCAAGGAGCTAAATCCATTATTTCTGCTAAATTGTTTTCTGATCATCATTGTGATGATAAATAAATCATAGTTTCGCTTGGTCATATTCTCGCTGGCCTTCCCATTCCTCTTAATGATCCTAACCTTCCTTTGTTTTACGAAATTCTTGCTCATGCGAACTTCTCGTGAGCCATCTACCAATTGAGTGGGGACTGCATTCGCTTAGTTCTTGAATTCACTAACCGTGGTGCTGGTAGAGGGTCTCTTTATCAAAAAGAAGCTAGGGATCCAGAATTTAAGGAGTTGGAAATACTCGCCGAAAAATATATACAGTAGAGAGCTTCTTTGAGAATTATGAATTAATACCCATGAAGAGAGATAGTACTCGCTGGGGTGTCCGCTTGAAGAGAAAAGATAACATTGCTGATGATAAAATGCTTATGCATGATATCAACTGGCATTCTGGCAAAAATAATACTCCTCGCCAATCTAAGGATGACAAATGGTGTGTTTTTCCACTGGCTCTGAAGGGGCCTTATATTTCTGGTTCAAATGTACTTCCTGCGAATCTCGCTGCTTATCAACCTTGGGTATTTAATTGGCCTGAGAAAGAGAAAGAGGTATGTCTTCAAGTCTTTCAAACTTCATAATCTTTCATTTATTGTTACTTTCTTGTTTTCTAACTCTTGCGAAAATTTTAGATTAAAAAGCTGAGATCAAGCTACAACATGACTGGGAAAGCTAGCACTTTGTTTGCTCTACGTTCCATCATGGATGAAGTAAGAAACACTTTCTTTTATTACTTTTAACAATATTGTTTTCTATGTTTCTTATCTTCATTTGTGTGCGAAGATTGGTGTTGTAGTTGTTGAAGAAGAAGGATCTAAGGTTGCGAAGACCAAAGGCAAAGGTAAAAGTTCTCTTCGCAAAGAGAAATTCTGCTGCCCACCTTCAAAGAAACGAAAATTTCATTCTCCTTCTCCTTCCAATATTCAGTCTGGCGAAAGTTCTGATGATGACGATAATAATGATATTGAGAGTTCTCTCGTAAGGGAAGATCTTCTATCTGAATCTTCAATGGAACAATTGTCTAGCATCTTCTCTGACTCCATGCAAGGGATTTGGGATGATCATCTCACTAACACATGTAAATATCCTGCAAATATCTGTGATGCCCCTTTACTGGATGATGATGGTTCTCTTCGTGGAGTCTTTAGATCAGTGACTCCTAGGTTTCTGAATTCATTTGGTATTTTGGTATGCCTTTGTTTCTCTATTTCTTCATAATTATGATTCAAAGTTATAATATATCTTGACAAATTTTCATCTTCCTTCGCAGAATGGAAAGGGTTCTTTTGCTGTTGCCTCAGATTTGGAAAAGAGACGTAGGGTTCTTGAAAAGAAGAATCTTCAATTTCGCAAGAGAAACGAAGAACTAGAGGCTGAAGCTGTTAATCTTTGTGAAAAGAATAAACAATTAGAAATTGAGTCTTCCACTCAAAAGAACCAGATATCCAGTCTTCAAAGTTCCAATCAGCAACTCTATGGTATGGGACTTTTCCTATTTTTCTTTATTTTATTTTCTCACTATCCTCCCTTATCTTAATTTATCATATTCGTAGACATTTATGGTCTTTCTGATGAAGCTACCATTCTTCGTTCTTTTCTCGACCCTGTATATGATGATACCCTTCTTGAGCGCCTTAATAATTCTATAAACAGTTTTTCAAATGACAAAATTAAATCTCTTTCCATAAATGAACTCAAATCCAAACTTCGCCTCTTAGAAATTGATCATAGATCCAGTTTGGGTTTAGCCAATAAATTTAAGCGTTTCTATCTTAATTCTAAAGAGGAAATCAACAATTTAAGAGCCAAGAACAATGATCTTATAGATGATAAAGACCAGATATCCAGTCTTCAAAGTTCCAATCAGCAACTCTATGGTATGGGACTTTTCCTATTTTTCTTTATTTTATTTTCTCACTATCCTCCCTTATCTTAATTTATCATATTCGTAGACATTTATGGTCTTTCTGATGAAGCTACCATTCTTCGTTCTTTTCTCGACCCTGTATATGATGATACCCTTCTTGAGCGCCTTAATAATTCTATAAACAGTTTTTCAAATGACAAAATTAAATCTCTTTCCATAAATGAACTCAAATCCAAACTTCGCCTCTTAGAAATTGATCATAGATCCAGTTTGGGTTTAGCCAATAAATTTAAGCGTTTCTATCTTAATTCTAAAGAGGAAATCAACAATTTAAGAGCCAAGAACAATGATCTTATAGATGATAAAGATCTTTTTTTTTTGATAAGTCAAAAACTGAATTAATAGATAACAATATTTATAGAGAATATATTACAAGAAAAGAGGTCACAGCAACCTCAAAAACTTGCAAACTATTAATAAGAAAATAATCAACAAAAAAACATTAACTGAATTTTGAAAAAATTGTGGTCTTCCTTCAAGAGGTATTCCACTTCCATAGCAAGAAAAACTAAAATAGGCCAAATTAACCACGGTGTGGTTGCATCCTTCTATGCTGCACGCGAAAGTAATCCAAGAGAGTAACATCTTCAGCTGAAATCCTTATACAACCTTTTAACCGCACCGAATAATCTTGGATCAGCTTCAAAACCCGTTTAAAAAAACTGTTCCAGTTCGGCTTCTTTTGTTCAAAGACGCCTTTATTTCTCACAACCCAAAGCTCAGATTTAAGCGCAAGACTTGCCAAAATTTATAACTCCCTCACCGTATGGCTTCTTCCCTTAGCTTCCTTATAATAAATTACAAGGTTGATGTTAGGCTTTATACCAAATATCTGAGCAATCCAATTCCACGCACGAGCTGCAAAACTACAAGAGAACAATACATGTTCTAGCGTTTCCTCCTCCATGCCACAAAGACAACATCTGCTAGCAGGTTTGATTTTGAACATGTTCTTTAAGGGATCATAGGTCGCACAAACACCACGGATGAACTTCCAGTTCTGTGCTGCTAAAACCGGGTGCACTTCCTTTATCCAAATCAGCGACGCTCCCTCCAAGTTTGGATATATTTGGCGCACAATATCTTTAGCTGAACTGACAGTGAAGATGCCCTTAGAATATGGCAACCAAACTCTACAGTCTTATCCCCCTTGTGGCAAAGGCAGATCTTCGATATTAACTCCAGCAGCTGCAAGATGTTCCAGTTGAACCTCCTAGAAAAACCAATGATTACCGGACCAATGATCACATACCATAGCATTTCTATCCAGGATTTGATCATTTAGAATGTCTGCAATACAAAAATCAGTGCACCAAATATCGAAATAAATGGAAGTGTTCCTACCATCACAAATCAAGACCCTAGTGTTGTTATCAACAATCTTATACACCCAGCGAATCCCTGGTAGAATAGTGGATTTAACTCCTCTAGTTTTGATGAAACCATTTCTGCCAAAGTATTTGATTATAAGAAAACCAGCCCACTTCTTCTTGGAGTTACGAATTTTCCACCGTAACTTCATAAGAAGTGCCTTGTTCATAGTAGCCATACAAGTTAACCAAGTCCTCCCTCCTTAAAAGGACAACAAACTTTATCATACGCCACCACCACTGCACGACTAATATTGGAATCTCCAAACCAAATAAAATTCCTAATTGCTCTCTCACATTGCAAAATGAATTTTTTTGGCCATTTATAGACATCCATATTATGAATCGAATACCTTGCAATAACATATTTAACAAGCACAATACGATCATTAAAATATAATAATCTCCCCTTTCACCCCGCAAGTTGAGCTTTAATATTCTCAATGACATTACAAATATGATGATAACACACCATGCCAGGCATAATCTGAACTCCCAAATAATGATCTGGAAAAGTGGCCACACTCATTCCCAAAAAATCAGCAAGGTAATTCCTCCTACTTAAAGAGCCACCACCATAGTAAATTTTACTTTTCTGATGACAAACAGTTTGACCTGAAGCCGCTTGATACTTACCCAATAACTCCACCAGATTATGCACACTTTTAAGATTGCCCTTACAGAAAATCATAATGTCATCAGCAAAAAAAACATGAGTAGGAGAAAACCCACTTCCTGTAACCATATGAGTCATCTTTTTATCATGAAAGAGTTTCGTAATATTTCTGCTAAGAACATCTCCAATGAACACAAAAATCAAAGGATATAAAGGATCACCTTGATGCAAACCTCTATTAATTTTGAAATATCCTTCCGGACTGCCATTCAAAAGAATAGAGATTCTAGCAGAACTCAAAATATCCAAAATCCAAGCACACCACTTCTCAAAGAATCCATAACGACGAAAAACTTCCAAAACAAAAGACCAACTTACCGTGTTAAATGCCTGAGAGATATCAAGTTTAAGACCAATGTTTCCATATTTTCGCTTGATGTGGAGCTCGTTAACCATTTCTGAAGCTAGACTGATATTTTCATGAATATTGCGGCCTTTCATGAAAGCTACATGTTCCTCAGAAACAAGCTTATCCAAAATACTTCTTAGTCTAGAAGCTAGAATCTTAGTAAAAAATTTGAAGAAAAAATTACTAAGAACAATAGGCCTGAAGTTACGAAGAGTATTAACACCTCTTAGCTTGGCCAAAAGAATAATCAAGGACGAATTGACACCATTAGGAATGTGACCAGTATTCCAACAGTAAATAATGGCATTTATAAAATCCTCTTGAATTATATCCCAGCAGTGACGATAGAAACAACCAGAAAATCTATCCGGCCCAGGAGCACTATCAGCACCTAAATCAAAAACAGCTTTCTTGATTTCCTCCGGAGAAGGGACTCTGTCCATATCATTACTTTCTTCAAAGGAGATGGAGGGGTGATCATAATTGAATAAATCTGCATCAATATCCAAATCCTGGCCATTGAAATTGTCCTCATAAAACTGCACCACATGATTACTCAAAAGATCATAGTCAGTGATAGTATCACCATTAGCATCAACCAATTCAGAAATAGTGTTATTGCTTCTTCTAATACGAATGCTATTATGAAAGAAATTAAATTTACTTGAGCCTTCAACTAACCAATGATTCCTAGACTTTTGTTTCAACATAGTAATCTGTTGTAACCTCGTCTCAGAAAGGATTGCCATAGCGTATTTCATAGCATTAAGCTTAGCAATATTATTTGGATCATCATAAGAATTTCTAGCTGCAGTTTCAAAACAAAGTTGGTCTTGCTTCAAACTAGAATGGATATTACCAAAAACTCTAAGATTCCAATCTTTTATTGCCACCTTCAACCTCTTCAACCTATAAGGAAAAATAAAATCTGGTGAGCCATGAACTGGAGCATTCCAACTGTCACTAACCATGCGAATAAAATCTTCATGTAAGAACCACATTTTTTGAACTCTAAAAGGAGCTCTCTTTGGCCTTGGCACCACAAAAGGATAACCAAGAAAAGTTGAATGGTCGGAAACTTCTCTAGGAAGAGCTTTACACCGCCAATTCTCAAACTTAGCTAACCAAGCGCCATTAATAATAGCCCTGTCAAGTTTACCGATGATTCTATGAGAACCCGATTGACCATTCTCCCAAGTAAATTTAGAACCCAAAGCATCATCTTCAAAAAGATCATTATCATCCATCCAATCACTAAATTCATTTATGGCTGAAGTTCTAGGCTCCAAACCTCATTCTTTTTCATCCAAACGCAAAATACAATTAAAATCACCCATGACCAGCCAAGGTGTAACTGAATCTTTCATATCAAGTTGCTTCCAAAGTCTCCTTCTTGTTTTTTTTTTGGTAAGTCCAAAATGTATTAAATAATAACAAATATTACAAAACAAATTGAGAAGTAAGAAAAGAGGTCAAAGCAACCCCTAAAACTTACTACTCACTTGAAACGAAAATAAGATACATTTGGTAATTCAATAGACAAGATGAAATCAGGCCTATTATCATAACTAATACCTTCACCTTCTTCTAATAAGAAACCCCTTTTAGCCATACAATCATCCACAAAATGAAGTTCCCTATAGGAATAAATAAAACGAATGTTGGTATATCTTTCCCTTACCGCCACCCATCTTGGTCTAAGAAACCAAGGAACATTAGACACATCCCCCGAGAAAACCATAACAGGACTCATGGAGTCAGTTCTTATACAAATATTGTGGATTCCAAACTTTGTTGCCCATTCCAAACCAAAAATAACACAAAAAACTTTAGCCAAAAAATTTGTTTGCACACCGAAACCTACACTCATAGCTCCTACCACCTGAGCATTGGAATCACGGACAACCACACCCCCACCTGCATGGCCTGGATTGCCTCTAGACGCTCTATCGCAGCAAAGCATCAGTTCATTAACATGAGGATGCTCCCAAAAACATTCAATGGGAACTACTTGTTTTAGCTGCCTATGTCGAACTCTAAAGAAAGAAAGAATCAGAAGGTCTTCTTGGTTATTAAACATAAAACTCTTAAGTCTTGTAGAAAACTCTTGAACCTGATTAAACACCTTCTTTTGGAAAAACAACCAATTAACCCTTTGGTTACCATAGACAAAACCATTTCTAGTCATCCAAAGCTCAGAACGGATAACTAAAATTGCAAGCATCCATAAATCCTTTACCATTCTACTCTTACCTTTATCTTCCTTGTAATAAGTAGTAAAAATAGGGTGCGGAAGAATACAAACCTCCGAAATCCAATCCCAAGCTTTGGCTGCGAAAGAACAAGACCATAAAATATGATCCAGAGCTTCTTCTTGGCTGTTACAAAGACAACATTTATTAACAACCTGATGTTTAAACCGTTTCTTTAACTTGTCTAAGGTAGCACAAGCTCCACGCAACAGCTTCCAATTTCTGGCTGCTAAGGAAGTGTAGTTGCAGGAATTCCCACACTACACCCTTATTAAGATTCTATATAAATCTATGGGAAATCAATTGAACTTCAAAGATTTAAACGACACTTTACTATTCAAATTTCAGAAATGTTTACAGAATTGGAGCAAATCAAGATTACAAATATTCTCTTGAAGTTTCTCTCTCCTCAAGACTCTTTTAACTCTCAAAAATACATCATCCTTTTCTGGATCTATCGAGCCCTTTATATAAGGATTTACATAATGGATGACAGCTAAGTTTTCCTCCTATTTCGGATCTATTCTGCGATCTCATCGCGATCGCTACAATATTCTTTATCGCAAGAATGATGACCATCACAGGATCAACACATTCTTCTTTTATTTATTCCATCGTCAGTTTCTTTTGGATGTTCTGTGACGCTCGTGAAATGTTGTTAAAGAATTGGCAGTGACGCTTGCAGAAACGTTGTTAATATCGCAGGAATAACGTTGTAGTGATATTCTGGTCCTACATCTTGCCTCTTCTCATGTCTTTTCTGCGAGGAAGATAAGATCATGAGAACCAATATTCTTTATTACCCTCTTTCTCTTTTATACTTTCTTCTCGACATGAATCCGTTAATCTAGCCTTTCTTACACGAGTTGTGAATTCCTTCATTTATTGACACGTCTCTGCTCAATAGGCCCACCCTTTTTGCCTATAAAAGGTAGAATTAAGTTTCAAAACTAATTTTCTTCTTCCGTTTCTTCATCTTCTTTATTTGTCTACTTCGTCTTCCGTCTGCAACTTTTCTTCTTCTGCTACTGTTCTAATGGAGTCATCAAGGTATGTTTCTTAACTTATAACATTTATTTAAGCCAATTTTTACTTTCATTCTCCAATCTTTCTTATTTGATTCTTCATAACTTCCATGTTATGTCTTCTCTTCAACGGAACTAAACAATCCACGATTCAAAACCCTAATACTCGCAAAAGACTAGTAGAGAAGAAGAAGAGGAGTTCTGCGAATGATAAGGTAGTAAGAAACATATTCTATTTCCTAATAACAATATTGTTGCCTCTGTTTCTTATCTGAGTTATTGTTCGCAGAATGACAAGAACCATGTTAAGCCTCCCAAAAGATCTCGCCACTTTAAGAAACTTGGGGAAGATCTCGTTATTCCCACATTAACATCCGTGAAGATTACTCCCACACCATCGCAAACAAATCTTTATACTTTTGTTTGTGATAATATCGCTACCCATACTTCTACTTCTTTGACAAATCAGGCTTCTAAAATTGTTGTGACTGAGACTCCTTATAGTCCTTTACGGCCTTCAACTGTTGTTTTTCCACATACTCCTCCTGACAACTCAACCATCACAAATGATCGTCAACTTGCTCTCATTACTACTTCATCTTCTACACCCCTTTCTTCATCAAGCGAAACTTTTGTAGGTGTTTATGTTTCTTTTAAAATCTTGTCTAACATTTTAGACAATGCTAGAAAATATTCCACTGACTCTCTCCAGCATGAAGCTTGCGAGACTCTACTCAAGTATTTTGGCTCTGATGGTAATGCTTCGCGAGCATCTTTGGAAAATGTGATTGAAGCTCTGAGGAAAAGCCTTCAAGTTAAAACTTCTGAATGTGATACTTTGAATCATATGCTTCGCAACTCTTCTCTAGACTGCGAGAATCTTCGCAGAAAAAATGACGAGCTGAAAGGTACATTTTTCTTGCCTCTGCTCTTTGGTTTTTCTGTTTTACTTTTATATTTTCTGTACTCAGGCTTCCTTCTTAAATTCTTGATTCATATATTAGTTTCAAATCAGACTCATTTCATAGAAAGACTCAAATTTGAATCTATCGCTGAAGAAGCTCGCGTTGAAAGAGATTCTTGGATGGATCAACATACTAGACTAGACAATCTTTACACTTATTCAATTGATCACATAAATAATCTTTCTAATGAGAATAATCAATTATTGCAAAGGCAGAATTTATTAAGTAGCGAGGTTGATCGCCTCTCATACTTGTTTTTAAGGATAATTTGGCGATGGAATCTTTATCAGATGAGAATAAAACTTTGTCCCAAGAAAAACATAGATTTTAAAGCATGATGGCGATTTCCTCACAGCAATAAAGTAATCTTCAAAGAACATGTAATAATCAAGAGAAATCTCTTCGTTCTCTCAAGAATGAGCTCAAGGTATTAACTGAATCATCTGCTGCCGAGAAGGATAAACTTATCAAGGGTAGATTAACTCTTAGTTTAAGAGCCAACGAACTTCAAGACCAATACTCTCAATTAAAGGAATCTCATTCTTTATTAGCAAAGGAAAACTCATATCTTCGCAACAAATAAGAAAGCATGAAATCTCGTCTGAAGGGTATGGTTGGCGATAAATTCGATGATTCCATGAATCAATGGGAGAACTGTTTATTTGCATTAATCCAAAACTTAACCTCGCAAAAAGAAGGTAGTCAATTGACTGCCTCTCTTGTTGATCTTGTTATAAAATTTTGTGTTATATTCCTTGTGAAATTTTTGTCTAACTGATCTTTTATTATTTTGTTGCTAGCAGAATCCGAAAGAAATCTTCATTCTACCATTGAAATTTTTTGTCTAACTCATATCTTCATTCTATCACTAATCTGACCGCTAAATTGGATAAAGTTCGCAAAGAAAATAAGTCTCTTGTTTCTAATTATCTTGATTCCCGCGACAAAGCAGAAAGAAGACTTGATTATCTCGAATACTTTAAAAACATAGAGATTAGGAATCGTGATAGAAGTTTCCTTCTCAAGATCCACCTCAGTGCTGAAGTTCTTGTTCACAAGATTCTGCTCTCCAATTCTCTCCCTCATGTATCTGTTCCTTCTCTAAAGGTTGATGATGATAAAATTCCTCTTCCCATGGATGAAGATTTAGAGTTTACCAATGATGAGGAAAATACCACTCAAGAAGATGGTGAAGAAGAAGAAAAAAGAAGTCCTCCCAAAGAAGCAGCTGCGGGTGGCGAAGTAAATGTTGATGAAGAGTTAAAAGAAGGAGAGACTCATGATGAAAAGGATACTGATGAAGCTGATAACTCTGGTGGAAATAATAAATCTGACGAACAAGAAGAATGAATTTGGCGAAGGCATCGCTGAAACTTGAACTTTATCTTTGCTTTCCTTTTGTTCTTCTTTCTTGCAAGCGATGTAACTTTTGAGACATTTAGAATTTAACTTTCAACTTAGTTTACTTGGAATATTTTCAAGGAAGATAATGAAATGTACTTCTCTATTCCCCTATCTGCCCTTTATTATCTTTCTTGAAATGTTGAATTTGCCTTTTATTTGTGTCTGCGATGCGATGAATACTGTTCTGAAAAATTCTGAAGGAATCTACAATGTTAAGAATTTGCCTTCTTATACATTACTCTGCGATGAATGAATATTTCCTGCAATCTTTAAAACGGAATAGTTAATTGGTAAGATTATTCTTTTGGTCTTATTTCGCCTTCCTAGTTAAAGGTCTTATTTTTCCAAACTTTTTTCTTTTTACGACAAAATCGCAGGACGTCTTTACATTTGCATGTATTGACTCATTGATCTTCCATTATCTTTCTTCTTTGATTTTATTGCAACAATATGACAAGTCTAAGCTCTATCGCGAGATCAAAGCCTCGTGACATTGTCGTCTTGCGATGAAATCGCAGGACGTCTTTACACTTTCATGTAAAAACCCATTGATCTCATCTTAACTTTTGGCTTGTTTCCTCTGTATAATATACGTCACGCGACAATATGACAGGCCTAAATGTTCTTGCGATCATAAAGCCCCATGACATTTCCATCTTAAGACACTTATCAGCTCCCTAATGGAGGGTGCCGACCTTGTCTTCCCCCTAGTTGCCCCTTCAAGGAGGGCACATCGGCCATACAAGACTAGATCCTCCCATCCAGATTTACCAACAACCAGCTGTTTTCG
This sequence comes from Papaver bracteatum, assembly GCA_023529315.1. Taxonomy (NCBI): domain Eukaryota; kingdom Viridiplantae; phylum Streptophyta; class Magnoliopsida; order Ranunculales; family Papaveraceae; genus Papaver; species Papaver bracteatum. The sequence continues at coordinate 486,970 of JAJJWX010002186.1, forward strand.
CAGCCTCTTGTCCTTTATACATATATGGCTTATAGTTACAAGATTTCACCCTAAGTGGGGTTTTCTTCAGGCCAAGTGCATCATAGCCAAGACTTACCAAGAATGGCAATGGAGTTTCGTACACCCTTGGCACCCTTGGCTCAACCGTGTACCTCGGAGCCTTTGTCATACTTTGCACTTCTTGGAAGAGATTCTCGGTCGTCCAACCAGGGTATAACCATATATAGTTGGAAATCCATGATCTCTCTCCCGGATAGGTTTTCTTTAACCCCAACATCTACATGACTCAGGATCCAGCAGCGGTATAACCTTACCCCTGAATCATGTCAAGAGATACCCCCTCCTATGACGTCCTATTAGGTCTTACATTTGCCTCTTGCGAAATTTTATTCGCGAACTAGGGTGCACGCCATAAAGGTTCGTCCCATTCTATTAATCTCTGCAAAATTTGTATTCGCTTTTCTTGCGTTAATGCTCGTTGTTTTTGTTGTGCTTTGTTATCAGAAGAAATTTTCAGTTGTAAATAGAGATTGAAGAATTTATTACCTGTTTCATCATATAACATACCAGTATCTCTTATCTTGTAGAAGATGTCATTGATAATACCTTTTCAGAAATAATCTATTCCATGGTCTATCGAGTCGTTGACCAACATCTCTTCCTTCAGGATCCATTAGTTTGTATGCCCCAGTTCCAATTATGTCTTTGATGATATATGGTCCATCCCATTTTCTCGCCAATTTTCCACCACTCTCTCGCTGATAACTTGGTGTTCCTCGCAGCACTAAATCACCAGGTTAAAATTCACGTTTTTTAACACGTTTGTTGTACTCGCGAGCTAATCTTCGATGGTAATTTTCCATATGTTGCAAAGTTTTTTCTCTTTTTTCTTCTAATTCATCCAATTTATTTAAAATCATTCCATCACTTAGATTTATTTCCCAAGCCTCTCTTTTTGTTGTAGGAATAGCGACTTCTGTTGGTAACACAGCTTCAACTCCATATGTCAAACAAAAAGGTGACATTCCAGTAGCTTCTCGTCTAGTTGTATTGTAGGCCCATATTGCATTATGCACCTATTCACACCATGCTCTGTGGTATCCTTCTAACTTCTTTTTCAAGATATCTGTGATTGTTTTATTAGTTGCCTCAGCCTGACCATTTTCTTGTGGGTATAAAGGAGTAGACTTTCCACATTTTATCTTAAATGCATTGAGTAACAATTCTATATTCTGTCCCTCAAATTGCTTTCCATTATCAGATACTAATTATGCTGGAATTCCAAATCTGCAGATTATATTTTCAAAGATGAATGTAAAAATATCTTTATCGCGAATATGTTGTACTGCTTTTACTTCTCCCCATTTTGTGAAATAATCTGTTGCGACAATCAGATATCTTCTCTGTCCAGAACCAGGTACAAATGGTCCCACAATATCTAACCCCCATTTCCCAAAAGGCCATACACTTGTTGAAGATGATAATGGTGCTCCTGGTGCATGTATATTTTTTCCGTATCGCTGGCAATCTTCGCAACGCCTTGATAGTAGCTTTGCATCCTCATGCATATACGGCCAGTAATAACCCTGCATTTTTGTTCTATATGCTAAAGATCTTCCTCCACTGTGATTACCAGCGTCACCACTATGTAACATCTTTAATATTTTTTGTCCTTCTTCTCTCGTCAGACATCTTAACGATGGTCCATTAAAAGATCTGTTGTATAACACTCCATCTGTTAGCTCATAATTGGTTGCCCTACTTTTCAACTTGTGTGCTTCTAATCTATTTCTTGGAATTTCTCCTCTCGCCAAGTATGCGTGAAGATCTTCTCGCCAATCCGTGATATTGCTCGTGGGTTCTCCCTCGCCAGCTTCTACCATCATTACATCTGTTTCTTCTTCTTCTTTGTTTATCGATGGAAATGAAAGTGTTTGAATTTTTATGCATCTCGCCAATGGATTTGTCATCATACTAGATATGAAAGCGAAAGCATCTGCGAGCCTATTATCTTTCCTTGATATGTGTCTCCATTTTATTTTTGGAATTTTCGCAGATAATTCGTCAACAAGTCTTTTGTATTTTCTCAGGGATGGTTCATTTGTTGTGTACTCTCCTTTTATCTGGCGAATAATCAATTGTGAATCGCTGGTGATTCTGGCATTTTCCAAATTCATTTCTATCGCAAATTTTAAAGCATGGATCATAGCCTCATATTCTGTCTCATTATTAGTGGATGCAAATTCTAATCTAAATGAAAAAGCTGTTTTTTCTCCTTCTGGCGATATGAAAACAACTCCAATTCCATTTCCTTCTCCGTTGGATGATCCATCCACTAATATTTCCCATCAGTTGGGTTCTGTTAATAGATCTTTTGGATCTCCGCATTCCTCTTCTATATCCATCATCTCCTCCACAGCTTCATCATCTTCTAAAGGAAATTCAGCTAAGAACTCTGCGATGACGTGTGATTTTGGCGAGGATAAAATTTCATACTGTTGTAGATGGTGGATTTTCAACAAAGGATAAAATCGTAAACTCATGATTGTACGGACCGCTGGTTCAGAAATCGCATGTGAGTATTGAGACACGGGTCTCTCATCGAATTCTCAACTGAGAGTGCTTTCTCTCAGAGTACATGTAGATGTGCAGTCAACGTCTAGACAACAGCATAATCTCATGAATACTGAATACTTTCAGTCATTTCTATATAATATCATGGGATGGACGGCTCTACGGGGCAATATCGTCTTCAGGAACAAACAACGAGTTTAACTTGACTATATAAAGGATATGGCTTAACGACAAGTCATGTCAGGATAATTAATGCTCCTATCGTAGTCAGTTTATTCTGCTAGGCATAGACCCATGAGGTTAATTATCCCTTCATTGCTCCGATTTCGTGGTCGAATCAACGATGATCCCACGGAATGGCAATAAGATTGCTCAGATTCCGTGGTCGAATCAACGACGATCCCACGGAATGGCAATATCATTGCTCCGATTCCGTGGTCGAATCAATGACGATCCCACGGAATGGTAATAATATTTCTCCGATTCCGTGGTCGAATCAACGACGATCCCACGGAATAGCAATATCATTGCTCCGATTCCGTGGTCGAATCAACGACGATCCCACGGAATGGCAATATCATTGCTCCGATTCCGTGGTCGAATCAACGACGATCCCACGGAATGGCAATATCATTGCTCCGATTCCGTGGTCGAATCAATGTTGATCCCACGGAATGGCAATATCATTGCTCCGATTCCGTGGTCGAATCAACGATGATCCCACGGAATGGCAATATCATTGCCCCGATTCCGTGGTCGAATCAACGACGATCCCACGGAATGGAAATATCATTACTCCGATTCCGTGGTCGAATCAACGACGATCCCACGGAATGGAAATATCATTGTATCATTGCTCCGATTCCGTGGTCGAATCAACGACGATCCCACGGAATGGCAATATCATTGCTCCGATTCCGTGGTCGATCCCATGGAATGGCAACGATCGCATTGTTATGAGTTCGTAGTCGAATCTTTAGCTGATCCTATGAATTAACAGTGAACATCTATCCGTTTTATTACTCATTTCATGGATTATTCTCCATTGAATTAGTAATAAATAATTAACGATCGGGCGTCGAGCTACCTCTGAGTAAGCCCCGATTTAAATGGTGAAAGTGTACTCAACGATGATGCACTGACGGTCACCGCACGAACGAGTATTTCAAAATACAACGAAACGATGAACCTATGCAAAATAGGGAAGAAAATAATAAATAATTAAAATATTTGACCAAACGCGTGGGACCGGCTCCTTGCAATCCAAAGAGTCAACCTTGGCCGGTCAAGGTAACAAGCTCACGTCACCAAAGTGTTCGTATCTCATTTTTGTAAATTTTGATATTTTCTGATGTTCGTTTGAGCAACATTTGGGAAAAGAGCAGTGCTGTCCCGCGCAGGTGCGCGGGATGCCTTAATAAGAAAACAACTTCTTGGCCGTAAGATCATCTCCCCCTACCGTTGGATTAGATTCATTTTTATATTTTTTAGAAAATACAGCTGGCGTAGTTGGTATATTAGAAAGAGGTCCCTTAGCTTATGAAGTAAAATAAAAATAATCCTCTTCTTCTTTGTGACTGTCTTCTTTGTTCATGTCGAAAAAGATAAAACTCATCTATGATATCAAAAAGCTTTTGCTTCTTTACCATCAATTATACTTAACCCAGGTTTGATATGGATGATGTGTTTCTTCATGAGAAAATGATTGAAGAAGATACAATAAAAGAATCTTGCAATTTTGATTCAAGAGATATGTGATAATAAAGCACAGATTAAATTAATGATTAATAGGATCAAAAAACTCATTTAAATGCAATTGAACTTAAATTTTCAATTGTGTACATCCATTCATTTTTGTTACAAAAGAAAAGAAGAAGATTGTATATAAATTGTTCGTTTGGATTTTTGTTGAGTGACAATGTCACAGTGGTGCAGTTGTTATTGTTGGGTTTAGAACAAATTTAATCAAATGAAGAAAACTGAAAATCGAAAAATTAAAAACAACGCTCATAAGAACCCCCAAAATCCATATTCTCAATTACAGATTTAAATACAGTTCAAGAGAAATCAACAATACTTATATAGTAAAAATCAAGATAATCCATGTTAGATTGATATTATAACAAGATCAAATCTTGACATTGGATGAATGAAATCAGAACCCAACCCATTCATCCAAATTAAATTTTGATCTGAAAACTAAAAAATCTCACAGAATCATCAAGTTGATTTCCTCCCTAAGATTCCTCTGCTCTAAAGGAAATAACAGTAGTCTGTGTGTTCGTAGAAATGAGCTAAAGGATATAGGACAAAATGAGAAAATTTGAAAGGACCTAATTTTAATACATTAAATATGCCAGCTTTACTTTTTTTTCATAAAAAGTAGAAATGGATTTAATCCAACGGTAGGGGAAGATGATCTTACGGCGAAGAAGCTATTTGCTTATTAAGGCGTCCCGCGCAGCTGCGCAGGACATCACTGCTCTTGGGAAAATATGAAGAAATCATGGATTTTGCTGAAACTGAGAAAACTTCATGAGATGAAGGAAAAACAATAATAAAAATAAGGAATCATGAAGTGTGGGACTGAATATGGCCAAGGCATGGCCGAACGGCTAATGAGGCCGGTCCCATAGCATTTTTCTAATTTTATTATATTTTTTATGGTTTTATGGGAAAATATCATAAAATCAAGGAGTTTGTTGAAACTAAGGAGTTTTGTTGAAATCAAGGAGTTTCCTTGAAATGAAATAGTTTCCATGAGATGAAGGTAACAAATAACATTAAAAATAATAATAAAATAAGGGCGTGTGGGACCGGCTAGGGCCCGGTCTCGTGAGTTTACCCTAATTTTATGTATTATTTCATGATTTGAAGGAATTTTCATAATCTGAAGCAAACATCATGAAATCAAGGAATTTCATGGGATCAAGGAAATATAAAAATAAATAAGGGGCGTGTGGTACCGGCTAGCACATGATCGGCCGGCTAGGGCCCGGTCCCACGAGTTTCCCTAATTTTTTTATTAATTTTCATGATTTGAAGGAAATATCATGAGATTAAAGAGTTTTCATGAGATTAGGTAAATAATAATAAAATATTGAGGAATCATGAGTTGTGGGACCGGCCATGACTAGGGCATAGCCAGTCAGCTAGTAGACACGGTTCCATGACACCTTTACCAATTTTATATTTTTTCCTTGATGCGAAGAAAACACCATGAAACGGAGGAGTTTCCTTAAAACGAAGGATATTTGTTCAAATGAAAGGATTTTCATAAGATCAAGAAAAATAATAAAAAATATGATAACATATATAATTGGGCGTAGGACTGGTCATGGCACCACGACCGTGGGCAGTGGGCCTGATCCTCGGCGCCTTGGTTAATATTTTATTATTTATTATTTTCTTTCCTATTTTGCATAGGTTCATTGTCTCGTCGTATTTTGAAATACTCATTCGTGCATTCAGGTGCTTGTTAATGAATTACTGTCGAGTACATCTGCACCATTTTGGTCGGGGCTTACTCGAAGGTAGCTCAGATGCCCGTGTGTTGAATATTTATTACTAACCTATGGAATTTTGCTGGGAAGAACCATAATTTGAAGTAACGAAATATTATGAAAAACATTGAATATTTTCCAGGGATTCAGTTAATGAATCTAATGATTTTAAGAATAATTAATTGATGGCTCTATACTAGTACGAGCATTAATTATTCAGGAATTGAGTGATATGATCTTGTTGAAGCATCATATTTTCTTTTATATAGTCAGAGAAATATTATTACATCCTGATGACGTTATCGCTCAATACTAGCAGGCAAGCTATCTAGGAGACATCCAATCTTTCGATTCTATATAAAAGTAATTACTTAAATTGCTCAGTATTCACAAGATATGCCGTTACCTCAGCTGAGAGACTACATATCTACATATACTCTGAGAGACAGTATTCCCAGTCAGAGATTCTTGTGGTATGAGCTTTCATGCTTTCGATAAGAGACATGGGCCTCAATACTCATCTGATTGCTGGATCAGAAGTACATAAAATTATGGGTTTACGATTTTATCCCTTGTCGAAAATCCACCATCTACATTAAGTCCCCTGCTTAGTGAGGGACAATCATGTTCCTCAGTGAGCATTGAATTGTGATTTTCCATTACAAACGATATAAGCAATTGAACTTAGTCGTAAGATAAGACCTTACCGGATTCTTGATAGTACGAGCAAACCATGGCTTGAATGAAGATTCCAGTGGAATGATAGAGCATCGCCTATTGAGCATGAATTGGTGTTGAACCCCTGATTTGGTGATGGGACCTTGATCGATTTAGGACTCACGGGCCCGACCCAAAAAGGAAATCCTTGTAAAATTAGGTTTTGGAAATAAAATTTGATATAAAAGGAATTAATACTTTTTTTTTATTTCAACTTCCTATGACTGACCACAACCTTCATCTCCTCCTCATCTTCACGCCATAGGAAAGAAAAAAAAAATCGTCGGAGCTTTGCCACCGACAGTTTTCGCTGATCGCCGTATTCCATCCACCGACCAGATAAGTTTTTTTTTTTTTTTTTTTTTTGCTGAGTTCATGAATTGTTCATGCTTTGATCATGTTGGTAAGTGTTAACTCTTGCATTACAATTACTACTGTTAGTGGAATAGTAAAAAAGGTAAGAGTTAAGAATTACCATTTTGTGGATGTTTGCATGAACATTTTTCCAAGTCCTTCATTAGCTGATGTTTGCATCTTGTATGAATGATATACTGAAGTGGAATATTGTGGGCATGTTACAGCTACTTTACAAGGATGTCTGATTCTCAAGCCAATGATGCCTCCAGAGATGATACATGTATGGATAATGATGCCTCCAGGGAAGATTCATACATAGATAAATGCCTCTAAGGATGATTTATGCATGGATGAGACTTCTATTGGTGAAGATGAAATTCTTGGAATTAAGAACATTCCAAACATAGAGGATGCATTCTTCATAGATCAAGTGCCTCAAAAGCATCTCAAAACTCCAGCATTCCGTCTTATGATAAATCCCAGAGAGGTTACTTAGAAAAAATTGGTGACTCCTCAGGCAGCTATTCGGTTCTGTCTTGAATGAGGATTTTTTTTTTTGCATCGATCATTGAATTCAAGCTTTCTCGACGGCCCTTGGAAAACTTTTCTGGATGGGAGAGGTGCATGCTAGGTTTTCCTCGTGTTCGAGCCAATTTGCATGACGCACAAGTAATACGGGTTATTCAAGCTTCTAGAGATTTGTTCATTTTTCATGATGCGCGAGGTATTGTAGCTCTAATTTCTCACTGGTGTATTCCAACTCACTCTTTCAAATGCAGATGGGGAGAGCTTACCATTACTTTAGAAGATGTAGTTACTTTGTTGCATCTTCCAATCACGGGCAATCTTCCTGGAGGTCTTTCTTCATCAGAGGAAATTGCAATATCTAACATATTGACAACCACAATGGAGGAGTTTAAAAAGGCATCTGGCAGTAAAGGATGTTATTCTCATTGGTTAATACACTGGTGGCCAAGAGATACTCCTCTGGAGTGGCCTGTTGATGGTACGTTATCTATTAATGCTTTCTTGTGTTTATGGCTGTCCAGAGATGTATTTGAAGATGCTGGAAATTTGTTAAAGCCGTCTGTGATTCCTTTTGCAATTAAGATGGATCAGGGTGAGAAACTCCCAATAGGTAGTTTGTTCCTGGGTTTTTTGTACTCTAACTTGGACTCCTTGATTATTTAAGGATTTAAGATATTCAATTATGATTGAAGAAGAAGAGGACGTAAGCATTTCTTCGTATATTCAATTATGATGTTTTGTAGACAAATGCTAATTATTTAAGGATTTATCCAGGAGGATGTCACCATGGAGGTGTAGAACCCTAATGGTGCTCGTTCGGAGAATGGCGATAAAGGAAACTACCAAAGATCAAAACCGAATAAATCCACAGATTGGTTGAAACCCTAATTAGCGCCCTTTAGTAGAATCGATGTAGAATTCTCATACAGACTCGTATTTTGATGGTCCGCCCCTCCATTCTATACGGAAAAGAATTTCATATCTCCTAACACGAGAATATTTAGGTTTTAAGCTCGTCTGAGAGATCAAAACATCCCAAGAGTAAAACTCAGGAAGAATTCAAGGGGCCGGTCCCATGATATTTTTCCTAATTTTATTATATTTTCATGATTTTAGGGAAATATCATAAAACCAAGGGGTTTTGTTGAAATCAAGGAGTTTCCATGAGATGAAGGAAACAAAATATTAATAATAATAAAATAAGGGCGTGTGGGACGGGCTTGAGCATGGTTGGCCGGCTAGGGCCCGGTCCCGTGAGTATTCCCTTATTTTATGTATTATTTCATGATTTGAAGGTATTTTCATAATTTGAAGGAACTATCATGAAATCAAGGAGTTTCATGGGATGAAAGAAATCCTAAATAATAAAATGAAGGGACGTGTGGGACCGCCAGGGGCATGGCCGGCCGGCTGGGGCCCGGTCCCACGGGTTTCCCTAATTTTGTATTATTTTTCATGTATTTTTTGAAAAATACCATGAGATGAAGGAGTTTTCATGAAACTAGAGAAATAATAATAATGAGGAATAACAAGGCATGGGGATGGCCGGGATCAAGGCATGGCCGGTTGGCCAATGATCACGACCCCACAATGTTTTCCCTAATTTTATATTATTTCCTCCGTGCGAATGAAGCACCACGGAATTGAGGAGTTTCCTCAAAACGAAGGATATTTGTTCAAATGAAAGGATTTTCATCAGATCAAGAAAAATAATAAAAATGTAATAAAATATAAAACTGGCGTGGGATTGGCCATGGCACGGTCGGCCAGTCAGTGGCCCATTCTCCTAGCGCCTTGGTCAATATTTTGATTATTTATTATTTTTCCCTATTTTGCATAGGTTCATCGTTTCGTCGTATTTTGAAATACTCGTTCGTGCGGTGATTGTTAATGCATCATCGTTGAATACACTTGCACCTTTTGAGACATGGCTTACTCATAGGTAGCCCCGATGCCCGTGCGTTGAATATTTATAACTAACCCATGGATTTCTGCTGGGAAGAACCATGGTTTGCAGTAATGAAATATCTGCGAAAATATTTGAATATTTTCGGAAATTCTGTAGATGAATCCAAGAATTTAGGAATAATCAACTTATGGCTCTATACTAGCAGAGCAAGCTGTGTAGGAGCATTAATTTTTCCGATATGAGCTTGCTGGAGCTTCATATACTTTATATACTCAGGGTAAACTTTATTGTTTGTATCCTGAAGACGTTATCGCTCTATACTAGCAGAGCAAGCTGTCTAGGATCCGTCCATATTGTGATACTATATATAAATAATTACTGAAGTGTTCAGTATTCACGAGATATGTTGTTGCCTAGACATGAGACTACATATCTACATGTACTCTGAGAGAAAGTATTCTCAATCAGAAGATTCGATGAGAGACCCGTGTCTCAATACATATATGGCATTGTCTAGCCGAGAGACTACATATCTGCATGTACTCTGAGAGAAAATATTCTCAGTCAGAGATTTGATGAGAGACCCGTGTCTCAATATAGATATGGCATTATCTAGCCGAGAGACTACATATCTGCATGTACTCTAAGAGATAGTATTCTCAATTAGGGGTTCGATGAGAGACCCGTGTCTCAATACTCACATATGATTTTTGGATCAGAAGTTCATATAATTATGGGTTTACGATTTTAGCCTTAGTCGAAAATCTACCATCTAGACTCCTGTTTAGTATTGGCGTTCTGTTGATTGTTGATGCTGTTTATGTTGTTGTTTTTCGTCGTTTGTGAGAATGGTACTCTCGTTTCTCTTGAGCAGACTGTGTTGAAACTTGGGTTTTGTTTTGTTTTGATGCTTGATTGGGTTTTTTCCATGACCATAGTATGCCCAAAAATCTTTTTCCCGCGATGTGTGTTTTTCGTTGTAGTATAATCGAACCATTTCCCTTGGTTGGTTTAGTAAAACCCATGCCCAAAGTACTTTAGTTTTTTCCCTTGCTTTGTTTTTCGGGTGTTCTGCAAATTTCTGCTGCCATTGTTAATGGAGAAAGTTCTTCTGCTAGTGTCAGTTATCATGAGGCTTCCGAAGAAACCTACGCGCAAATCCACGAAAGTGTTTTCGTCGATGGATCCACCTACGCGGATGTATCATCCAGATGCTACGCCTTCTCCTCCTCCTCCTCCTAAGGACTCTGAGTTTCCTGCTGGAGATGAGGCATCTGCGGTTGCTGAGGAGGCTACTATTGGTGGAGATCTTCTTCTTCCTTCTCCTCATTACGAGTTATCAAGGCTCCAGCTTCATGAGAAGGATAACTATGCTCATTGGACCATTGCTGAGATCTCTAAGTCTTTCCGTCTTCATAAGTTTGAGGTCTCCTTTGTTAATGGTCCTGACATTCTTACCGAGACTCTCATCCGAGAATTTACTTATGATGAGAATAATCTCCTCACTAGCGTAGGGAAGTTAGCCACATGCATGTTCCTCCCTTTGTTCAGTAGAAAGGACCCCTTCTATTACGATGTTTTGTCTTCAAGGAATGATCCAGCAAACAAGACTCAAGTTATAGGAGTCATGTAATATACTGGGAACTTCTGGTGTGCCCTTCGTGAGTGCTAGTACCCTGGCAAAGGTGAGACAACGATGGAGTCTTATGACCCCTTTGATGAAGGGAGGTCGAAGCGTGAGGATTATACCCCTGCCAACTTAAATGCACGTATGCTTATGATATTCAGAATACTAATCTTCTTCCTTGGAGAGTTGGTCCTCGTCGTATTCACGTTACTGCTAATAAACTCAGGGATGGCAACAACCTTCGCTTGTAGGAGGAGATTGACAAGACTGGATTTCCCACCATCCCCTACTCTGCTAGGCTGTCTTTACCGAAGAATGACCACATCCTTCTTGATCATGATGACCGCTGGGTAATGCGTGTCGTAGGTGCACTCAAATTAAATTACTTATTTCCACACAACTAACTGGTAATATAATGGAAGTAAGGATCGTTCCCACGAAGAGCAGGGAGATTTAGTTGTCAAAAGTGTCACAATAGGGGGTTTTGTTTTTGATTTTAGAACAAAGTAAATAACTAAGCAATTGAAAATAATAAAGTTGTAAGCAATGGAGAGAAATATGATCAGGGAATCCTTCTTCGTTACTAAATAGTCATCAAAGGAGCATATTCATCTATTCTTTATCATTCACAGATTATTATCAACCGTAGGAAAACAACTAGCGCAGTGATATCCTCAAAATTCCTTAAGTCACTGGACACCGAAGTGCTCGAATGCCAGATTCTATTCTATAAACCACCTAGAAGTAGCGCACTCTAAGTTTAATTTGGTCGAATGCTTTATATTTTGTGAATTTAGGTCAATCCTAGTAGTTGAACTCTTAGCGCAAGGTTCACTTTCTAGTGTTTTTTTACTTGCGATTGCACCACAGAATCCCTCTGCAAGGTTTCGCAATTTCTACTTGTGTAGAGAATTATTCAACAATTAAGGATATCCTAATTCTCTACTAGCATTAGGTTAACTAATAAACTAGTTCAGTTGGCCACCTAAAAAATTTATCAATCAAACATAAAATTAATTATTGTAAAAACAAACAATAATCATGTGAAGAGCTAAAATAGATTTATATGCTAAATTGAATCATATATTAGAACTTAGAATTCATCCCCAATCACTAAGAAGTTTAGCTACTCATGGGATTAACAAAACCCATGAGTTTCATATAATAAAACGGTAAAAGAAATAGTTACGGTGATGAATCGCTCCAAAACCCTAACTTTTCTTCCTTGAGTTCTCCTCTCCAAAAGCTTGATAAAAGATTATATATATTTTTTTTAGAAATTATAGAAACATTTCTTTTATAGGTGTCCCAATTGTAGTTATTCCCGTGCTTGAATCTAGGTCGAATGGTTGCCAAAACTTGGCCAAATTCCCATAAGAAGGTCACGGCCAAAGTCTGTTTCATGGAAAGAATGGTTATACATCCAAGTGGGCTTGCGCAAATGGCAGAGGCCCAGCCCAAATAATCTTCCTTAATCCTTGTTAGACTGTTAGTTCCGTGGAACTGATAATATAAACTTCATCTTCAATTCTCGCGGACAGATACATCACTGTGAGCGATAATTTCTGCTGGATTTTTATTACTTCGTCAGACTCTCGGATAGTTAAGCCACCGTGAGCGATAATTTCTGTTGGATTTTTTTTCCGGTCATAACTCACGTATACCAGGCTTTCCGTGAAATAGTAGCATACCATCATCATACTACAATCATGAGACTCGATCCAACTCCAAGCTTCTTGTTCTCGTCGTCACTGCTACCAACTTCCAAAGTTCGTTTTATCATCACGGTCAACTCCAATGGCTGCAAAGAGTTATCGCTGCGAAAACCAACCTCTCATTCGTCTTCTCATTCTGGAATACCACAGATCAAGTTATTCTCCTTTCTGCCATTCGAATCTCATACCTGCAGTTCAAAACAACAGCAACATGTGTTCAACTGCTCAGCACTACCACAAATCCAACTCCAACAGTTGATAAGTGCATATTGCACATATATTTGGTGTTAGTTCCATGCTAGTATTTGATGATTTTCTTGCAGATTAGTGTGTGTTACGCGTGTTTTCTCTTATTTGTGTGTTATTAGGTGAATAATCCAAAAAGAAGTGAATTCGAACTTAGTTGTGCAATAAAAGAAGCTAGCTAAGAGTGAAGAAGGGCCAAAGACCAAATCTTACTCGTTCCAATACAAGATTTCTAGTTTTCATTGTGTAGACGACGAGACGGGAAAGCCAACGGCGAAAGAACGGAGTCATTCGGAGCTCGTATGAAGAAGTTATGGCCGAAACGAGAAGTTAAGCTTGTCAGTTTTTTGGAACTGACAGTTAAACAAATATCGCTAAAGGCACCCCACCGTATGTTAAGGGGCAACCCAGTTCAAGGAATTTTGAAGGAAGTCCGGTCATTTACTAAGGGGATGCCATAATTTTGAATACTGTTAAAGGTACCCGGCTTTTTATTCCGGGAACCCTCATCTTCTCCATCGTTTTTTTTACAGAGAAGCTTGCATGCATGGTGGATATCGGCAAAGATGATGTTGTGACGTTGTTGGAGTTTGAGCAGGAAGGAGATGAACTAGAGCTGTATTGATACAAAGCTCATGACGAGAGGCAAAGGAGCTGTTTACGGAGCTTGAGTTCGATTGGGGGATATGCTATTGATGGCAGCTCAAGAAGATGGAATTTGTCTTTGTGACGATTGTCTACGTGAAGATAAGAAGAACACGAGCTTGGAGATGGCAGTGTACATGAAGAAATGGTGACTGATCTCGAGAAGAATAAGAACATGGGAGCTTCTGGGTGCTGTTGATGAAAAGCCGTTGCTGCCAACATAGGTAGAGAACGTGATGGCATGTTAGAGCTCATGAGAGCTCGACAAAGCAGGGAAGCAAACACGTGAAGAAATGAAGCCCGAGATGATGGAGAAAGCAATTTCAGGAGAAGGTGATGGCTGGCTGTTTCGCTGGAGTGAAGAACATGGCAGACAAGGAGCTCGGGCTATTGGTAGTAATGATGGTGACGGAGTCGTGGAGTTACCGTGAAGCTGAGGAGCTGGAAAGATAGCTCGAGTAATGGAAAGTGATGGAGCTGCTCAGGTGAAGCACGTGATGGAGAGTAGCTCGATGTTGGCTGCTGCCGTTAGGTTTCGACAAAGCATGCTGCTGGTAAGTTATTTTTAAGTGAAAGTTTGATGAGATCTGGAGAACGTGAAACAAGCACGTGAAATATGGGTTGGTGCAAAAGCAAGAAAGAAAAAAATAAAGAAAGAGCAAGAGTGAATTGTTCGAGTTTTGCTAGGGAACAATGCCAGCAAGAACAACATGGCTGTTGGTATGCACGTGAAAGAAAGTGGGAGAAAACATTCGCATGGGAAGAATTCGTTGTACCCAGCGCGTTATCAGATGCATGCTGACATAAAATTGTCGGTCATTTTCTCCTATAAATAGAGCTCGAATGCTCCTCCCAAAAGGGGACCTCGAAACCTCAACAACATCTCCTTTCACTTCTACAAACACATCCTCTCCATCCCACACACCTCTTCTATTCTTCTTTCATTTCTAGTTTTAGTTTTATTTCTTCTTCTTTATTTTTGGTTAGTACTCTATGTGTGCTAGAATGTTTTGATTATTTTCTATAATAATTCTCTTGGTCCTTATTCTTGATTCGTAAGGTAATAATTTTCTTCATGTGTCCTATGATGCTTGATAATTGATTTATATATTCTATGTTAGAGAATAGCATTTTATAGTGAAGAAGATTGTTAATTCTTTGAGAAAAATAATTGCTTGAAAAGATTTATTTTCCGAGACGTATTATTTGTCCTAAATCGTCTTGAGTAATTTTGGGAGAATGTTATAGGGAATAGTTATAATCATTTAGTATGTGTAGTAGTGATGGAATCTTGACATCCTAGATTTTTTTAATTGAACACAAAAATCATTTTTTTGCATTTCCATTATTTTATAAGTTTTATAAAAATCACCATCTTTTTGTCTAAAACCAAATCTTTAAAAAAGTCCGAGAATTGAATCCCTATACTTACCACTTGTAAAACTGCATCAGTTTTTGGCGCCGTCGACGCGGACTTGCCTTTAGGTTAGGTTTTAGATTTTTATTTTCTTTTTAGTTAAATTTTAAATTTTAGTTTAGTTTAGTTTAGTTTAGTTTTTGTTTTATTTTATTTTCTTTGATTTTCCTTGGTATTATTCTTGTTATTTCTCTTTATTGTGCAGGTAATATTCTATATTTATTGTGGAATTGCATACCAAAAGAGAATTTGGAATTCGAAGCGGAAAAATTTGCCAAAGCTTTTGGTGAATGTGTAAAAAGACTTGGGAGTAAGCAAAGCAAAAAAAAAAAAAAAAATTTTACATAAAAAAAAAAAAAAGAGTTTATTTTATTTTATTGATTGTATTAGGATTTCTATATTCTTGTAATTTTATATTTCTTTTGCATTATTTTTTTTTTTTGGGACTTTGGACTTGGACATTCTTTTATTATTTTTTTAAAAACCCTACGGAAGGGTAATATTAAATATCAAACTGTTTGCAGAGAAGGACGGTGATTACAATATCACCTCGGCCCCTCGGGTTCGTGCATGACATAGGAGTCGTGGCCCGAGTCGACAACAACGGTTCATCCCCCGTATGATACGGGAGGTAAGTTTGTCGAAACACTCGCGAATCTCCTGTTAGCGAGTTACTGTATTCCTTCGTTTGCATATATGTTGAGGACTTGAATACGGCTGTTTTATTTTCCTAGTAAAGGGCAAGGACTGGCCATACAAGATAAGGGTTCGGATTTCATCACCGTTCTCTTCTTGCCCGCCTTAGGAAAATGATACCTACGCGAACCTAAGCTTTAAAATTTGAAGTAGAACGAGACCTATAAGGTAACGAGCTTAGTAGGAAAGTCGTTCGAAAATTATTGGTTACTCTTTAGGCATACTCCGAAATTCATGATGGTTTCTGTAAATTGAATGCGTGACTGCGCCGCCTTGTAATACGGTGAGGCCTTGAGTATCAAAGCTCTAGCAGCTTCTCTCGCCTCTATTCAATATACTTTAACTCAGATTGATTCCAGAGGAGTTTACTCAGATTGTAACGAATTCCCTTTCGAAGGATTAGAAGCTGGTCTAGAAAACAATCTAAGTGGAGCCATCATGCTTTTTTTTTGCTAGAAATCAGAAGGTTTACTGTGGTGGAGTCAGCCTTTTTTGTGATTGAATAGAACTTCCCTTCCTTGTTTGTGTTATTCTATTTCTATTTCTATCTTTCTTTGTTAAAAAAAAAAAAAATAAAAAAAAATTTAAAAAAATAAAATTTACACACCAATTGCTTCACTAGTATTATTGTGTGTGTATGCGACGTTGGAAACGGGTAGAACATCGACTTGTAGAAAACGACCTTTTTAATTTAAGTCCGACCCGTTACACGGATTTAGGTGGTAATTCTATTTTTTACCGAAATGGTTAATGAAAATGATGAGGGTGAAGTTGTGCCAACCAAAACCCTTAGGGACCGTTTAAACCCGTCTAGGGTGATACGTGAACCTGGGGTTGTCTTACCGGCCACTACCGTGAAGTTTGATATTAAACCTGGGACATTTGGCATGCTACGTAAGTTTAAGGGAATAGAGAATGAGAACCCGTATACCCATATCCGTGACTTTGAGATGATTTGTGATACCATGAGTTATCCAAATGTCACCAAAGACGATGTTAGGTTACGTTTGTTTCCCTTTTCCCTAGAAGAAAGAGCCAGTGAGTGGTATCATATCATTCCTTCCAAAACAATCACTACTTGGGATGGACTTGTAGAAGTTTTCGTTAAGAAATTCTACCCACACCATAAGACTGCTGCTATTCGACAGTCTATCCAAACCTTTAAGAAGAAATTAGGTGAACACCTACACGGTTATATAGAAAGGTTTAATGAATTGTTATACCAATGCCCACATCACGGCTTTGATAAAGCCCATATGGCCCAAATTTTATATGAGGGCCTTGATAGTGAAACTAGAATGCAGGTAGAAACAATGAGTGGTGGAAAATTTACCCATCAAAACCCAGATGAATGTTTTGACGAGTTGGTTGAGTTAGCTAAAAAGACTCGTCAATGGGCTTCAATGAGGGAGCCCGAAATAACTAGGAACCCTATCCATAGGGTCAATAGAGTTGATAATGGGTTTGACATCCTTAGGCGTCTAGAGGCCTTAGAGATAAACCAAGGGTCCAACCAAACTATGAGCTGTAATAGTGAGCCCAGAACATATCCATGTACCAATTGTGGTGATCAAAGTCATATTGGATCTCAGTGTCCCCAGTTTTACCCAACTGAAACTACTCGTGACCAGGTTAGTGTCCTACATGGTGGTATGAACTCTAAATATGAGGTTCAACCCAAGTTTGACCCATACTCAAATACCTATAACCCTGGTTGGAGACATAACCCGAATTTCTCGTGGTCTAAAGGTAACCATCAAGGTGGCCCGTCGAGTAGCTCACCACCCAATTTTCCTAGGAACCAATCTCAAGTTCAGGAACCGAGCCCAGTTGATAAAAAGGTGTCATCCCTAGAGGAAAGTCTAAAACTCTTTATTGACCGCAGTGTGATAAACCATGCCGAGACTACCCAAAATGTCAACCATTTTGGTCAGAAGCTCGATGAATTTGTCCTGACGATTCAGCGTAACCAACAAAATAGTGACCGAGCTATTGGCAACCTAGAGACTCAAATAAGTCAACTTTCGAACCGGTTAAATGATAGAGAGAGTGGGACATTCCCTAGTCAAACAACTCCAAATCCGAAAGGATTTAACCAGGTTAATATGTCGGATAGTTCTAAACATAATGAACATGTCAAAGCAGTTATCACCCTTAGGAGTGGTAAAAATCTAGAGAACTCGGTAGAACCACCTAAGGACAAGAGTCCAGCTGAAAAGGAGACAGAAGTTGACCAAACTTCGTCTAAAGACCTTAATGGGCCTGAGTGTGCTAAGAGTCCAAGTGATAAAGATACCCCTGAGAGAGTGTACATACCACCTGCACCATTTCCTCAAAGACTAGCTAAGAAAAAACCTAGTACATATGCTGAAATCCTAGACATCTTTAAGCAAGTTAAGGTTAACATGCCTTTGTTAGATGCAATTAAACATGTACCCGCTATGGCCAAGTTCTTAAAAGAGATGTGCAATGTCAAGAGAGAGGCGAGTGTCCATAAAAAAGCCTTTTTGACCCAACAAGTTAGTTCCATAATCTCACAAAAGTACCCAGTCAAATTTAAAGATCCTGGTTGTCCTACTGTCACATGTGTCATAGGTAACCAAACGATAGACAATGCTCTATTAGATCTTGGGGCTAGTGTGAATCTTTTACCTTTCTCGGTTTATGAACAACTTGGACTAGGGGAGATGAAGCCAACTAAGATAACACTACAGTTATCCGATAGGTCAGTCAAAATCCCACGTGGAATTATTGAAGACGTTTTGGTTCAGGTAGAAAACTTTTTTATCCTGTTGACTTTGTGATTTTAGACACTCAACCCATCTCTAGTCAAGAAATCAATATCCCAATCATCCTAGGTCGTCCGTTTCTAGCCACTGCAAATGCAGTCATACATTGTTAAAATGGCCTAGTAGAATTTTCCTTTGGGAATCAGAAAATCTCAGTGAACGTCTTTAAGGCGTTACAAGCCCCACCAGATCCTGAACACTATGAGTATATATGCATGATTGACTCTCTAGTGGAGAATACCTTTACCACCAATAGTGTTAGCGATCCTTTAGAGGCGTGCTTGGCCCATTTTTGAGCTTACTATGATGAGGATAGTCATTTTGAAGAAGTTAATGCGTTGTTAGACTCTGAGCCAGTAATGGATTATGGAAAATGGCAGCGTAAACCAGAACCTCTTCCGCCGACCATAGATAAACCCCTACCATCATCAGTTAAGGCTCCCACCCTTGAATTAAAGCCACTACCAGATACACTGAAATATGTATTTATTGGTAATGAGAATACTCTTCCTGTCATAATTGCCTCTGACTTAGAGCCCGACCAGGAAAGTAGACTAGTTAATGTTCTTCGTGAGCACAAGACTGCAATAGGGTGGACTATAGCAGATTTGAAAGGAATTAGTCCTGCTGATTGTATGCACCACATCTACTTAGAAGAAGGTGCCAAAACCTCAAGAGAAATGCAGAGACGTTTGAATCCTAATATGAAGGAAGTTGTTCGCACTGAGGTGCTCAAGTTATTAGATGCGGGTATCATATACCCCATATCTAATAGTAAATGGGTCAGCCCTGTTCAGGTTGTCCCAAAGAAGTCTGGGATTACGGTAGTTGCGAATGAGAATAATGAATTGATACCTACCCGTGTTACTACTGGGTGGAGAGTTTGTATAGATTACCGTAGTTTGAACTCAGCAACTAGGAAAGACCACTTTCCTTTACCATTCATCGACCAGATGTTAGAAAGATTAGCGGGCCACATCTATTATTGTTTCCTAGATGGTTATTCTGGTTATAACCAAATCCCTATAGCCCCGGAAGACCAAGAGAAAACAACCTTCACATGTCCATTTGGTACTTTTTCTTACAGGCGTATGCCTTTTGGGTTGTGTAATGCACCCGCAACATTCCAACGTTGCATGCTAAGTATCTTTTCGGACATGGTTGAGCAATTTCTCGAGGTCTTTATGGACGATTTTTCAGTGTTTGGATCCTCTTTCGATGAATGTTTGCACCACCTTACACTAGTTCTAGAACGTTGTAAAGAAAAGAACTTAGTCCTTAATTGGGAAAAGTGTCATTTTATGGTTAAATCTGGAATAGTGTTAGGACATGTGGTGTCCTCTAAGGGAATAGAAGTTGATAAGTCCAAGGTTGACCTAATTTCCAAATTAAGACAACCTAAGAATGTAACCGATGTTAGATCTTTCCTTGGACATGCTGGATTTTACCGTCGTTTCATCAAAGACTTTAGCAAGATTGCTTTACCTCTATCGCACCTACTTGCTAAAGATACTGCCTTTGTATTTGATGAAGCATGTGTTCAAGCTTTTGAGAAGCTTAAATTATTGTTGACTTCTGCCCCTATCATCCAACCACCCAATTGGAACCTCCCATTTGAAATCATGTGTGATGCGTCCGATTATGCGGTTGGTGCTGTCCTTGGCCAACGACATGATAAAACACCTAGTGTGATTTATTATGCTAGTAGGACCCTAAACGATGCCCAGATGAACTACACAACCTCTGAGAAAGAAATGTTAGCCATCGTTTTTGCTTTGGAGAAATTTAGATCATATCTCCTAGGGTCTAAGGTCATTGTCTATTCTGATCATGCCGCACTCAAGTATCTCCTTTCAAAGAAGGACTCTAAACCACGGCTGATTAGATGGGTATTGTTGTTCCAAGAATTTACTCTAGATATTCGTGATAAGAAAGGGTCTGAAAATGTTGTAGCTGACCATTTATCCCGTATCCTTGATAAGACTAGAGATGATGAGATACCAATCCATGACACATTCCCTGATGAACAACTATTTTCCATCTCTGAGTTACCCTGGTTTGCTGACATTGTCAATTATTTGGTAACTGGTCAAATGCCCGACCATTGGTCTAAACAGGATAGAGCTAAATTCTTGTCTGAGGTTAAATACTTTTTCTGGGATGATCCATACTTATTCAAGGTACTGCCCTGATCAGATCATCCGTCGTTGTATTCCTGACAACGACATATCCAGTGTTCTGAATTTTTGTCATTCTGGAGCTTATGGGGGTCACTTTAGTTCTAAGAAAACAGCTGCTAAGGTTCTACAATCTGGTCTTTATTGGCCAACTCTGTTCAAGGACTCCCACCTATTTTGTCAAAGTTGTGAGAGATGTCAGAAGTTAGGGAAGTTGACCCGAAGAAATATGATGCCACTTAATCCTATACTGATAATAGAAATATTTGATGTGTGGGGCATAGATTTTATGGGCCCGTTTGTCAATTCCTATGGAAACTTTTACATCTTATTAGTTGTTGATTATGTGTCTAAGTGGGTTGAAGCAATAGCTACCAAAACAAACGATCGCCATGTTGTGATCAAGTTTGTTAGAGAAAATATTTTCTCTCGATTTGGTATGCCTAGAGCAATCATTAGTGATGGAGGATCACATTTTTGTAACCGGTCTTTCGAGACGCTCATGAAGAAATACTAAATTACTCATAAGGTTTCTACACCTTACCACCCACAGACTTGTGGCCAAGTAGAAGTGTCTAATAGGCACATCAAGCAAATTTTAGAGAAGACCGTAAACCCTACCCGAAAGGATTGGTATTTGCGCTTAATAGAAGCATTATGGTCTTACCGAACCGCTTTTAAGACTCCACTTGGGATGTCTCCGTATAGACTTATCTTCGGTAAAGCCTGCCATTTTCCTGTAGAATTAGAACACCGAGCTTATTGGGCCATTAAACGGCTAAAATTTGACCTACCTATTGCTGGTGATAACCGTAGACTTCAGCTCAATGAGTTGGAAGAAATTCGTAATGATTCTTATCAAAATGCGAAAATTTACAAGGAGAAAACAAAAGTTTTTCACGACAAATCGATTCTTCGAAAGTCGTTTACACCAGGACAGAAAGTTCTCTTGTATAATTCTCGCCTTCACCTTTTTCCTGGTAAGCTTAGATCTCGTTGGACTGGCCCATTCTATGTTAAGACCGTGTATCCGCACGGTGCTATTGAGGTGAGGAATCATGATACTGGAGAGACTTTTAAAGTCAACGGTCAGCGATTGAAACCATTCATCGAATTGACCAACCCGGATGTGGAAAATACAAATTTACAGGATCCCGTTTATCACGACTAATTTTCTCAGATACAAAGAATGTCTGGTGAAGACATTAAACTTAGCACTTCTTGGGAGGTAACCCATGCTAATACAACAAGGTAATATCTTTCCTTAACTCTTTTGATTCAAATAGTTTCTCTTTGTTCATGTTTTTAATTTTATCTTTAGAACATTGAGGGCAATGTAGAGTTTAAGTGTGGGGGAGTGTTTTGACCTTTTGCATATAGAATTTTTAGCCTTTTTGATTAAAATTTTCAAAAAAAAATAAAAAATATATATATAAAAAAATTATTATTTGAATAAAACCTCCAACTTTTAGAGATTTTAGAGTCACTAGCATACTTCTAGGTATGTTTACATAGAGAGTTCTGAGCGACATAACTGAACTTGGAAGTGTTAGAGAACTACATTCGAATTTCTTACGAATTGGAGTGTTAAATAATGGATTTAGTCATGCCGGTGATGCAAATTAGGAGCAGAGAGAAATGCATTATTAGAGTTGCTGATCAATCATTAGTGGAGACTACCTTTTTCAAATCAACAGAGGCACCAGACCAGATTTCTTAGAAGCTGACTAAAGAGCTTTCTTTTGAGTGTGTGTCACCATACGTAAATTCCGGGTAGAATGGTGAGCTACCCAACTTCACACTATGTTCAGCACTATTTTTGATCTCTTGAGTGCTAATTTTGTCAATCATGAGGGTGTCGTCTATAGATGAAAACCTCCTTCTTGTAGTTTGATTTGCAGTTAGCACCATTCTCTCTCGCCAACAACAGGTCCATAGAAACACATCATCAGCAAAGGAGCGACATCAAAATCTACAAGGAAATTTGAAGAAGTTTAAGGTTTTTAAGCAACAATTCAAGGAAGAGCAAATTTTATATCTAAGTATGAAGACTTATTTACAAGAGCATAGAAAATCAAAAGATGAAAAATATTGAAGTTTATGATACAAAGACAATACAAGTTGTGAAGATCAAAGTGGTAAAGTACTTCTTTCATGGCCATGTTAATTTTATTATTGTAGTTGCAATCTTAATTAAAAAAAAATAAAAAAAAAAATGAAAAAAAAATAAAAATAAAATAAAAATAAAACAAAATACAAAAAGATTTGCATTTAGGATTTATTTGTTCAATAAGGCCATGGGGAAGAAAAATATATAAAGAAGTTTCAAGCGACAATAAATAGAGGAAAAAGAGTTATAAATTGTCAAAGTTCTACGAAATTCAAGAATTTATCATCAACAGTTGAAGACCGGAGACAAAGATGAAGAAGACGAGCCGAAGGAAGACATTTCTATTGGATGCTGTGAGAGTGGTGTTATCATCAGTGCAATCAGATTTGAAGGTGGTAAGTACTCTCATCCTTGCTATAAGTGGTTGATTTCCTTTCTTAGAGATCATCAGAAAAAGTCTTTTACTTCCCATGATTTTGTGGGGTCTCCAGAAATAATTCGGAAGGTTTCCTTCCCACCATTCAACGTGTGTAGGAGTTCTATCTTCATTCCTACCTGCACACATGTGAGACCCATAAAAAAGCTGTCTTATTGAGTGCAATTATCATAAAATCCTTTAAGTGAGGCAGAAGTCGAGGCGAAATGCTTATTGGTCGTTTCTCAAACACGCATTCTCTCATTATGGTGTGATTATTTCTCACTCAATATTTAAGAATGAGAATAAGTTATTTGATATTTCTAACTTCTTGTTACTAGCATGCAGAAACTCTATGTCCTCATAGCTCTTTGAATGCTTGGGACGCTGGAATGCTTTGAAGTTGGAGTAGGTTTTGTGGGTATACCTCTGGTAAACCCTCCCGAGACTATAACTCGGCCACTAGGGACATCTAGGGGTTTAAAGGCTTATTGCATACGCTAAATGCAATCGTGATGCCTGCGACAGTGAGTTAGGATTTTTAGTTTGCTCGAGGACTAGCAAAAGCCAGTGTGGGGGAATTTGATAAGTGCATATTGCACATATATTTGGTGTTAGTTCCATGCTAGTATTTGATGGTTTTCTTGCAGATTAGTGTGTGTTACGCGTGTTTTCTCTTATTTGTGTGTTATTAGGTGAATAATCCAAAAAGAAGTGAATTCGAACTTAGTTGTGCAATAAAAGAAGCTAGCTAAGAGTGAAGAAGGGCCAAAGACCAAATCTTACTCGTTCCAATACAAGATTTCTAGTTTTCATTGTGTAGACGACGAGGCGGGAAAGCCAACGGCGAAAGAACGGAGTCATTCGGAGCTCGTATGAAGAAGTTATGGCCGAAACGAGAAGTTAAGCTTGTCAGTTTTTTGGAACTGACAGTTAAACAAATATCGCTAAAGGCACCCCACCGTATGTTAAGGGGCAACCCAGTTCAAGGAATTACTGAAGGAAGTCCGGTCATTTACTAAGGGGATGCCATAATTTTGAATACTGTTAAAGGTACCCGGCTTTTTATTCCGGGAACCCTCATCTTCTCCATCGTTTTTTTTACAGAGAAGCTTGCATGCATGGTGGATATCGGCAAAGATGATGTTGTGACGTTGTTGGAGTTTGAGCAGGAAGGAGATGAACTAGAGCTGTATTGATACAAAGCTCATGACGAGAGGCAAAGGAGCTGTTTACGGAGCTTGAGTTCGATCGGGGATATGATATTGATGGAAGCTCAGTAAGATGGAATTTGCTGCTGTGACGATTGTCTACGTGAAGATAAGAAGAACACGAGCTTGGAGATGGCAGTGTACATGAAGAAATGGTGACTGATCTCGAGAAGAATAAGAACATGGGAGCTGCTGGGTGCTGTTGATGAAAAGTCGTTGCTGCCAACAGAGGTAGAGAACGTGATGGCATGTTAGAGCTCATGAGAGCTCGACAAAGCAGGGAAGCAAACACGTGAAGAAATGAAGCCCGAGATGATGGAGAAAGCAATTTTAGGAGAAGGTGAGGGCTGGATGTTTCGCTGGAGTGAAGAACATAGCAGACAAGGAGCTCGGGCTATTGGTAGTAATGATGGTGACGGTGTCGTGGAGTTACCGTGAAGCTGAGGAGCTGGAAAGATAGCTCGAGTAATGGACAGTGATGGAGATTCTCAGGTGAAGCACGTGATGGAGAGTAGCTCGATGTTGGTTGCTGCCGTTAGGTTTCGACAAAGCATGCTGCTGGTAAGTTATTTTTAAGTGAAAGGTTGATGAGATTTGGAGAACGTGAAACAAGCACGTGAAATATGGGTTGGTGCAAAAGCAAGAAAGAAAAAAATAAAGAAAGAGCAAGAGTGAATTGTTCGAGTTTTGCTAGGGAACAATGCCAGCAAGAACAACATGGCTGTTGGTATGCAAATGAAAGAAAGTGAGAGAAAACATTCCCATGGGAAGAATTCGTTGTACCCAGCGCGTTATCAGATGCACGCTGACATAAAGTTGTCGGTCATTTTCTCCTATAAATAGAGCTCGAATGCTCCTCCCAAAAGGGGACCTCGAAACCTCAACAACATCTCCTTTCACTTCTACAAACACATCCTCTCCATCCCACACACCTCTTCTATTCTTCTTTCATTTCTAGTTTTAGTTTTATTTCTTCTTCTTTATTTTTGGTTAGTACTCTAATTATGAGTAGCTAAATTTCTATCTAGGATTAGGGAGGAAATCCTACTATGTGTGCTAGAATGTTTTGATTATTTTCTATAATAATTCTCTTGGTCCTTATTCTTGATTTGTAAGGTAATAATTTTCTTCATGTGTCCTATGATGCTTGATAATTGATTTATATATTCTATGTTAGAGAATAGCATTTTATAGTGAAGAAGATTGTTAATTCTTTGAGAAAAATAATTGCTTGAAAAGATTTATTTTCCGAGACGTATTATTTGTCCTAAATCGTCTTGAGTAATTTTGGGAGAATGTTATAGGGAATAGTTATAATCATTTAGTATGTGTAGTAGTGATGGAATCTTGACATCCTAGATTTTTTTAATTGAACACAAAAATCATTTTTTTGCATTTCCATTATTTTATAAGTTTTATAAAAATCACCATCTTTTTGTCTAAAACCAAATCTTTAAAAAAGTCCGAGAATTGAATCCCTATACTTACCACTTGTAAAACTGCATCAGCAGTCCCGGAAACCCAGCTCAACTTCGAAAGTCAATGGTAGCAGCACCACTGATACGTTATGTTCTATCACCGTCCATCACTGCCATGATCAAGTGTTTCATCTTTCTCGATCTATTCTAACAGCAAAAACAAAGCCAAACTTCTCCCATCGATCACTGAGAATTACAGCATCCACTACGTCACCAAAACCATTAAACTCGAACTCTACCTTCTCCATTAGTTTGGATACGTACAGCACCACGACTGTTTTCCTTCGCTGCCAATCACCATCCATCGCAACCATCATCACATCCACTGCCCTGTTACTTAGCTGCCAACACCAGTGACTAAGGTTCAACTCCACCATCTACATCAACTCGAGATTCACCAACTTCCTTCATCTCACTGTCTCTCGAGCTCAAACTCTCTCCATCAATTCCCAGCTCTGTCACTGATGTCAGTCAAGAACATGCTCCCTTATCGAGATTCCTTCCTAAGTTACCAAACCTTTTCCAGTTCTCCCCCAACGTCACACAGCTCAGACGGAACTTCCCGGTACTTGCCGTAATAATGGATTGAAGAAGAAGATAATGGTGGCAGCCCCAAGTAAACTTTCCATATGCCTATAATATGTTTTGAATTCTGGCTTCCCCCTAAGTAAAAGACCAGACTTCCTTTAGCAAATCCTTTGAAAATTGACTACCCCTTAGTAAAGTGGACGCCCCTTATAAATTCTATGCGTAAATAATTTCGCAACTTTGCTTGCTTCAAATACCCATAAAATCTTCATGCGACGTCGGAATGACTCCGTTTTTCGCCGTTGGATTCGTATTTTCGTCCTCTTCGAGATGATATCAAGAACTCCTAGATTCGAACGAGCTCTACTTGGTCTTTTTCCCTTCTCCGCTTGCGGCTAACTTCTTTCTTTGCCCAATTAGGTGCATATTCACTTCTTTTGGATGATTCACCTAGCAAAACATAAATAATAGAAAACAAGAGTAATATACAATAATTTGCAAGAATATATAGCAATTACTAGCATGGATTCGACACTAAATATATGCAAAATATGCACTTAACAAATTCCCCCACACTTGGCTTTTGCTAGTCCTCGAGCAAACCATCTAAAATACAACAACTCCATGTCGCCGAGGATACGGTTACTCTTAGCATGAATAACATGCCTTTAAATCCCTAAGTGTCCCTAGTGAACGAGTTATAGTCTCGTGAGGGCTTACAAGAGATATACCCACAAAACCTACTCCAACTTCAAAGCGTTCCAGCTTCCCAAGCATCCAAAGAGCTATGAGGACATAGAATTTCTGCATGCTAGTAATAAGAAGTTAGAAATACCAAAGAACATATTCATTCTTTAATCTTGAGTGAGAAATAACCACACCATAATGAGAGAAACATGTGTTTGAGAACGATCAATAAGCATTTCGCCTCGACTTCTGCCTCACTTAAAAGGATTTTATGATAATTGCACTCAATTAGACGGTTTTTTTATGGGTCTCACATGTGTGTAGGTAGGAATGAAGATATAATCCTACACACGTTGAATGGTGGGAAGGAAACCTTCCGAATTATTTCTGGAGACTCCACAAAATCGTGGAAAATAAAGATACTTTTCTGATGATCTCTAAGAAAGGAAATCAACCACTATATCAAGTATGGGAGTACTTACCACCTTCACATCTGATTGCAATGATGAAAGAACCACTCTCATAACATCCAATAGAAACGTCTTCCTTCCTTCGGCTCGTCTTCTTTATCTTGGTCTTCGGTCTTCAACTATTGATGATAAACTCTTGAACTTGTAGAACTTCAAAAATTTGTACTCTTTTCTTCAATTCCTTGTTGCTTGAAACTTCTTTATATATTTTTCTTCCACATGGCCTTATTGAACAAATAACAACCTAAATGCAAATCTCTTTGTGTATATATATATTTTTTTATTTTGTATTTTTAATTGTAATTATCTTCAGTTAAAAAAAAAGGAATCATACAGAGCTTGTAGTTGGTAACCTAGCGACAAGGTGGGCTCCAACACCTCTTTGAATAGCTATGCCTAATCTATAAAAAGTAAAGCTATCTAAGACGCAACTAGCATCATTGCTCACCAAGCAATTCCGTAGACGCTTGAAAAAAACAAGAGTGCCCTCACTGAGTTCCCCTAAAGTAGAGAAATCCAGAACACCTAACCCGAATCCATGTGCAGCACACTTGTCCAAATATTTGGCATGTTTGCGAGCAACAACACTAGAAATAGCCTTCCCAGGAGCAAATGAACGAACCCCATCACCAGTGAAAGGGGAGACACCTGTGACATCCATACAAACATCTTGCCCGTTTTCCCAGTTAATAACAAGAATATTAGCAGGTTTAAGATCTCTACCATCATCTGTCTGAAGGCCAAGGGAAGCCTCTTTGCGCGTCGATACATTGGATTTGTAGCAAATGTCGAAGATAACATCACGTACAACATCATGACGTAACTTGTACCCAATATCCTTGGCACAGTGGAGCGCATGATCCCCAAAGATATACATAGGTTTGCTGCAGCTAGGACATAAACTGTTCTCAACAAACATAGGAATGCCAAGGCGATAACAAAGCACAACTCTAAATTGTCCCGGCCCAAGGCACTGGTTAAGCCCAATAATAGGTACCGCCAGGAGGTAATCTTGAGCATGCTTAACATGATTTCATTGCCATAAGATGGAATCTCTTTCAGACATGGGAAATTGGTCTGGGATTTGCTTCTTAACCACATCAAAATAGACCACTGCCAGGAAATGCATAGAAGGGGGGAAAGAATCATCGACACAGTAAGAAGATGGTAATCCACATACCTGGGTGAAGATCTGAAGAGCCAACCGATACTCCAAGCCTTTGTCTGAAGAGAACAAATTACCAAGGATCACTTTCTACACAGAAGTAGTCTGGCTCTGAGAAGCGAGATAACAAAAAGTACGAGTGTTCACCATGGTGTAGATACCAAGTCCACCATCCCTGATAGGTAAAGTATCTAATATCTGATGTAGGGGACCAAAACCCGCACCGTCACCATTAATTAAGAGTCTTAGATATTGGAATAACCGATCGTCGAAAAGATCGGTAGTAGGTTGAAGAGCAGCAGGATTAGTAGTTCGCATTGCAAAGTAAAGTCTAAAAACTCCAGTATAACTGCGAAGTAAAAGCATCTCACTTTGAGGATCCCTGAGTTTCTTGACCGCCTCCATCAGTTGAACAGTCTTATGCACCCTGCTCAACAACATATCTCTAATAAAGCCCATATCCAAACTCACTGGACCACCCAAAAGTTTAACACCTTTAGAGGGTCTACCAATGTCTGGGGGAAAAACACCTTCTGCTACACTCCTAGGATCATGGGAAGGCCAAAAGACTTTCATCTTCTTGATATTGAGGTGTAACCCCCCGAGATGGTCCTTCAGCCTCAATAATACGAAAAGCCTTAGCTACCTCCAAGGTATTACCAACAATTGTGCCGTAATCAAGGTACCAGGCATGCAAATATAGTTTGCAGCTAGAGGAAATGGTCTTCACTAAGGGGTGAAGTGTCAAAGCGAATAACAAAGGACCAAGCGGGTCCCCTTGTTGCACACCCAGCGTAGAGGACAAGATATATTGGGCATAATACAGCTTAGCCGGACAATGGATGCGTACCTCCTTGATAAGCTGAGACCTACTCACCATGTTGAAAGCATTTGAGAAGTCAATTAGCAACATTGACGTAGTATCCGAATGGCCCTTCATCTCTAGAAGGCGGTTTACAACGTGTAAAATACCTTCCCCTCCTATAGGAACACCAACCCCAAATTGGTAGTCGCCTAAATAAGAAGTCATATCCTTCCCAATTGCAAAAGAATCCACCTTGGAAACCAATCTACGCCAAACAGTACCCACCGCAATGTGTATAAGACCACCCCCCGACTTCAGTAATGGTGTCAACAGTGTACTGGAAATGTATTCTCCTAATATATGAGGGCATTTTCTAGCCAACCAAAGGTTGACAACCCCGGAAATAGACAAAAATAAATCGTCCGCTACAGCAGCCGATGTTCCACTAAAGGCATCAACCAAGTGTTGCGCGCGTAAACCATCACGTCCGCATGATGTACCCTTAGGGAATCTATTGATAGCACTCAACACAGCCTTGGAATTCACAAAAATGGGGTCGGTAGTGAAATCATCACTAGGGACCTCAGGAGGTGCGGCTTCAGGGTGTTTTGCCTGCAGGTCGACGTATGTTTGCTCTTCAAATGGTGCAACCCCAGACGAAGATAAAACCCTTATTGTTGCAGCAAAATGCCCTGAGTTAATTTTATTCTGACAAGCACTTTTTGTATTTTGTTTTTTTTTGTCAAAAAGATTGCAACTGTAATTGCAGGATTTCCTACAACACACCCCTTATCATCTTGATAACAATTTCTAGATCTAAATATAAAAATGGTGATAAAAATACTAAAATTATAAATGGACACCAAGATTTTTTACGTGGTTCGATCAATGTGATCTACATCCACGGTTCTTCACTATGATAATTTGTAGCTACATCAATTTACATTTACAATCTCCATTAATGGAGTTCTTGGAAGAATTCTAGATCTAGTTTTGGGGAAGAAGATGATAAAGAAAATACATTTTCTCTCTCTAAAAATCTCTCTCTACAAAATATCTTTCTCTCTCTTCCTAAAATTATCTCCCCCTTTCTCACTCCTGCTCTCTTCTTTATATAGGTAATTACATAGTGTATGACAGCTCATGACAGCTCATTTACAGCTAAGATTTCCCTTAATTTCGGATCTGAGTTCTGCGGTAATATCTTTCGCAAGCTTTCTTCATTTCTCTCAAGTTTCTGTTACATTTCCCTTAAGTCTCTCCATGTCTCGCAGGATTCTTCCTTCTTGCTACATTTCTTGCGAACTATCACCTTATTCTTGCGAGTAATGATAAAATCTTCACATATTTCATCATTTCTTATAATTATTTGCGACACTTGCCATGTGTGGCATAAATCCTTGCAAGAGCGTTGTTGTTGCGAGATTCTGCTCCTACATTTTGCCTCTTTTTTCTTGAATATTGCTTGAAGAGCAATCTTTAAGAAAAAAATCGTTGTTGTAGTAGTCTCTGATCTTTGTTGACGAAGTAACTAGCGAAAGAATACCAAATTTAAAAAGTATATACTTGCCTCTATTCGTTTGCGAAGTTCTGTAGTTTTGCGAAGTAATTAGAAGTATCATCTTGCGAAGTATGAAGTATGCGAAGTATCCTTGAAGAAGTATAAGAAGTATGAAGTATTTCAGAAGAAGTAGAAGAAGTACTCAATCCTCGAAATATAATAAGTATCTGTCCTTGAATAAGAAATATTGCCTCTATTCATGCGAAATTATTTCTTCATTCTTGGTGAGAATTCTTGCCCATTTTGAAAATAATTCTTGCTGAGAAGATAAAGAACATAAAATATTTTCTTGGTAATCCATAGTTGCCTCTGTTCTTGATCTATGAAGGAGAATCCATGAGAAAATGTTGAATGATTAAATTGCTTCTTTATTCTTATCTTTCCTCTGCCTCAAGTGATAATAACTTTAAGAAAATAATCACATTCTGCGAAATAATCCTGCGAAATTCTTGGTGAATCTGCGAATTTATGAATGAGTATGCGTGATTATGAATAGCCCTGCTGATTTTTGAATATTTCTGCGAATTGTGAATAGTGTTCAAATAGCACTGCGAATTATGAATAGTCCTGCGAATAGTGTCGCAAATAGTGCCACGAATTATGAATAGTGTCGCAAATAGTGTCGTGAATCGTTCTGCGAATAATGACACAAATAGTGCTGCGAATAATGGATCAAAATATGAATAGTCTTGCGAAATTTCAAGGTATTATCTTGTAAAATTTTGTAAAATACTTTTGTTAATATAATGTTTATGTAATGATTATGTTATGAAATGTGTATGCGATGCTTATGCTATGAAATGCTTATGAAATGCTTTGATGATGCGAGTATGATGCTTGTATGATGAGAATGCTTATCTATTGTAATGTATAGCTAATGTTTGTGTTACTTAGCTCATTTCGCCGCGGTAAAAGTGATGTAGCTTTAAATTGCCTCCATTCTCCATTTCTTTGTATTTTTCTCTAGTGAATGCATTCCTCTTTATTCTCGCAGGTTCATTCTCTTGTGCCTCATTTTTCTGGGTCATAGTATCTCATTGTTATTTTCTCCACTGTTTATTCATGCACTATTAGTCTCACATAATATAATATAATTAAAATATCAAAGTGTGTAATCTCAATTTCATTACAGTATATAATCATTTTTACAAGCTTATTTGCTTAAATATGATCATCTTCGCAAATTTATTTGCGTTCTCTCTGTTGGTCTTATTATGCCTTCCTAGTTAAAGGTCTTATTTTGCCAATTATCTGCGACAAGATCGCAGGACATTCTTACATTTTCATGTAATAATCCATTGATATTGTCTTATAATTTATTTTGATCTCTGCGACAATATGATAAGTCTAAGCCATCTTGTGAGATTAATCTTTCTCCTTGCTCTTTAATACTTATGACATTGCCGTCTTTGCGATGAAATCGCAGGACGTCTTTGCGATTTATATCCTCTTATCATTGATTTCATTTATCTCATCTTTTGATCTTATCGCAAAAACCCATTGATCTCATCTTAACATTTCTCTTGAGGCTTTTTGGCCTGTCATGCGGCAATATGACGGGCCTAAATATTCTTGCGAATATAAAGTCCCATGACATTGATGTCTGTGTCACGCGATAATATGACGGGCCTAAATATTCTTGCGAATATAAAGTCCCATGACATTGTCGTCTTTTTTGATACACAGCTCCCTAATGGAGGGTATCGCCCTTATCTCTCCCCCCGGTTGCCCCTTCAAGGATTATACATCGGCCATACAAGACTAGCACTTTCCCATCCGGTTCTGCCAACAACCAGTTGTTTTCGCAGCCTTGTCCTTTATGCCTATATGGCTTATAGTTACAAGACTGCACCCTAGTGGGGTTTTCTTCGGGCCGAACACATCATAGCCAAGACTTGCCAAGAATGGCCAGGGTAGGTTCATCCATCTCGGGCACCCTCGGCTCAACCGTGTACCTCGGCGCCTTGGTCATACTTTGCATTCCTTAGGAGAAACTCTCGGGCGCCCAACCAGGGTATAACCTTATAAAATTGGGAATCCAAGTTATCTCTCCTGGATGGATTTTCTATAATCCCAAATCCCCGTGACTAGGTTCCAGCAGTAGTATAGCCTTTCCCATAGTCATGCAAAGAGATACCCCCCTTATGACGCACTTTAAGGACATTGCCTCTTACGGAATAGAATCCGCGAACTAGGGTTACACCATAAAGGTTCGTCCCATTCTTATGTGTTTTTAGGCGATTTGCGCCTGTCTTATGCATTTGCATTTCTCTCTTGCGAAATTTTATTCGCGTCTTTTGCGATAATTTCGCATTTCTTTATTCTTTCAATTCTTGTGATAATTCCGCCATCTTATGCAATTGAATTTCTCTCTTGCGAAATTTTATTCGCGTTTCTTTATTCTTTCATTTCTGTTTGCATTCTCATAATATCATATCATCTGAAATAAATATTCAAGAAAAATTCTAACATATTGTAATTCTGAAATTTTTGTAATTGTAAAATCTTTGTAATTCTGCGATTGTATCGCACTTTGTAAATCAAACCAAAATATTTGAAATCTTAGAAATATTTGCGATAATTTCGCTCTTTGTTGTCTTTGAAATCTTTGAAATTTTTTGAAATCTTTAACTTTCTGTAATAATTCGCAGAAATTTTTATGATCTTTTGAAATCAAAATCTTTGAAACGTTTTGAAATCTTAATAATTTTAGAAATTTTGCGATTATATCGCTTTTTGGAAATTAAATAAAAAAATCTTTTGTTTGTTGTAAGTAAAATATTCTAAGAAAAGGTACTTAGCTCTTATGTGAATTGTCTGGACATCTCGCAGCAAAAATAATTGGGAAGAGTGAGACTTGAATCCTTGATCTACTTTCTGCATTTTCTCACACCATACCAACTGTGCTAACCTTCTCTTGCGAAATAATGAAAGATCTTACGAAGTAATCAAAGTCTAACTGTTCTAGAGACAATTCTTAAAAATAAACATGCGTGAGATGAGAATTGATCCTGCGACCTATTGCTTGCATTCATGCCTCTCGACCAACTGTGCTAGCTCTCTTGCTTGCGAAATTTATCTGCGAAATAATCAAAGGCTAACTTGCGAAATAACAAAAATAAACTTGCGTGAAGTAAGAATTGATCCCGCGACCTATTGCTTGCGACATATCACGCTGAACCATCTGTGCTAACCCTTCTTTGCGAAATTTCTCTGTGAGATTATCATTAACTATCTTCTGCGTGAAATACACTTGCGAAATTATCAAGGATTGCGTGAAAAAATATGTATGTGTTGGGACTTGAACTTGCGACCATAAACTCATTAACTTCGCAGATTACCAACTGTGCTGCCTCTTGTTTGCGAGATAATGAAACAATGCTGCGAAATTATCTATTTTTTCACCCTTTGTAAAAATAAGAAAATTATGCTCGCAGGAAAATTCGAACATGTGACCACAAACTCACATACTGTTCTCTGGACCAACTGTTCAAGAATCTCTCTACGACATTTAACGCAGAACTTTTTTACTTATTCTTTTATTCTCCGCTGAAAATGAGAAGAAAATGAAAAATATGTATTTCTGCGAGATTTGTACCCTTGACCTCTTTGTTATTCTCGCAGACTTGAACCATCTGTGCCAACTTATGCTTGTGATAAAAATTGCAGCGTCTACCTCTTATCTTCTCTTCGTCCTCCCTTAATTTCTTTCACAATTTGCCTTTTGTTTATTCTCCTGAACATGAAATCTTCCACTGAAACCTTGGTTTTCTTTCTCAAATTCACCACAACAACTAATTTTTTCTCTTAGTCTTTACATGTCTTTGAATTGTTGATAATGCTTACTCCCTGAAAATGTAATTTCTTTCATGAAATTTCCATTTTTAACCCTAAAAAAATTTTAGATCTAAAAATATACATGAACAATATCTAATCTTTCTTGGAATTTTCTTGAATCGACAAATTCATCCTTTTTACATAGTTTTGTATCTCCGTCTTTTTCTATTATGCTCTTTCACTGTGTTGTCGGTGTTTGTTTGAAGACACAACTTCTCCATTATCGAATTTCCTCTCAAATTTTTTAAATCTCACAAATTCTAACTCTTCCTGTAGCCAATTTCTTTGAATCTTCCTCAATTAATCAAATAGCAGGTAGTGTTTCTAGCGCCAAAATGTAATTGAAGGATTTCCAACAACACACCCCTTATCATCTTGATAACAATTTATAGATCTAAATATAAAAATGGTGATAAAAATACTAAAATTATAAATGGACACCAATATTTTTTACGTGGTTCGATCAATGTGATCTACATCCACGGTTCTTCACTATGATAATTTGTATCTACATCAATTTACATTTACAATCTCCATTAATGGAGTTCTTGGAAGAATTCTAGATCTAATTTTGGGGAAGAAGATGATAAAGAAAATACATTTTCTCTCTCTAAAAATCTCTCTCTGCAAAATATCTTTCTCTCTCTTCCTAAAATTATCTCCCCCTTTCTCACTCCTGCTCTCCTAAAATTATCTCCCCCTTTCTCACTCAAAAGAAAGCTCTTTAGTCAGCTACAAAGAAAATTTGGTTTGGTGCCTTAGTTGATATGAAAATGGGTAGTCTCCACTAATGATTGACCAGCAACTCTAATAACGCATTTCTCTCTGCTCCTAATTTTCATCACCAGCATGATTAAATCCATTATTTAACACTCCAATTCATAAGAAATCCGAATGTAGTTCTCTAACACTTCCAAATTCAGTTATGTCGGTCAGAATCTCTATGTAAACATACCTAAAAGTATGCTAGTGACTCTAAAATCACTACAAGTTGAAGGTTTTTTTATGCAAAATTTTGAAAAAATCTATATGCCAAATACTCCCCCACACTTAAACTTCACATTGTCCTCAATGTGTAAAACCGAAAGTTCTGAATTCTGACGTAAAACGCAAAAAATGTGCAAATTGGTAAGGAATTTGAAAAAACTCCATTTCACAAAAGTTGTTCACCTACGTGTTTTATACACAGTATAAAAAGGGCACAGTGTTTCGATAAAAGGTATCACAGTTATGGTCTCTGGACGGAACTATGCGCAGTCTGAATTTTTCTGACAAAAAGGTATTCGTCATAATTTTCTTCTAAAATAGATTACGGACTCAATGAAATTAAACATGGGGATGCAAATATGATATGAAAATCTAAGAAAAATAAAATAAAAAATATAGAAATACAAAACCGATGGGTTTCCTCCCATTTAGCGCTTGGTTTAAAGTCGTCAGCCCGACGTTGCATTCTCCAAACTACTCCTCCAGAGGGAGTAAATCACGAAGCTCAATCACGTCCACATTCTCCGTAGGGAAGTTTTCGTAATATGGCTTTAATATATGGCCGTTTACTTTGAATATCGTCCCTTTCGTGAGACTAGTTACTTCAACTGCACCATAAGGAAAAACATTAGTAACAACAAAAGGTCCACTCCAACGTGACCTTAGCTTACCGGGAAATAACTTAAGACGAGAATTAAATAGAAGAAATTTTTGGCCACAACAAAACTCTTTCTAGAAATCATCTTGTCATGAAAAAGTTTAGTCTTCTCCTTGTAAATTCGAACACTCTCGTAAGCATCATTACGTATCTCCTCTAGCTCATTAAGTTGTAACTTTCTATGTTTCCCCGCATTGTCATAATCCATGTTGCACATCTTTATCGCCCAATAAGCCTTATGTTCAAGTTCAAGCGGAAGATGACAAGCTTTTCCATACACCAACCGATATGGATACATACCAATCGGTGTTTTGTATGCCATTCTATACGACCAAAGTGCATTGTTGATTTTATAACTCCAATCTTTCCGTGTTGTGTTAACGGTGTTCTCCAAGATGGACTTGATCTCATGATTTGAAATTTCAGCTTGCCCACTAGTTTGTGGGTGATATGGTATACTGATCTTGTGATTTATGTTGTACTTCTTGAGAAGAGCATGGAAGGATTTCTTAAAGTGCGAGCCTCCATCACTGATAACCACTCTTGGTGTACCATGTATAGAGAAAATATATTCCTTCACAAACTCACAAACAACTTGAGAATCATTAGTAGGGGTGGCTTTAGCTTCCACCCATTTTGAAACATAATCCACATCAAGAAGTATATAAAATTTTCCATTCGAATTGACAAAAGGACCCATAAAATCAATTCCCCACACTTCAAATATCTCAACCATGAGAATTGGTGTGAGTGGCATTTGATTTCGAGCACCTATATTGCATGTTCGTTGACATCTATCACAAGATTTACAAAAATTATATGCATCCTCAAACAAGGTAGGCCAATAAAAGCCACTCTCAAGGACTTTGAGAGCGGTACGTTTAGCACCAAAGTGACCACCACAAGCATAAGAATGACAAAAACATAGAATTGACTGAAATTCAGAGTTTGGCACGCACCTGTGGATAATTTGATCAACACCATATTTCCACAAGTATGGCTCATCCCACACATACTGCTTGGCTATCTTCTTAAGCTTAAGCTTTTGAAAATTAGACATTGTACTAGGTACTTGCCTTGTAACCAAGTAGTTCACTATATCAGCGTACCAAGGTGTTGAATCTTCAATTGACAAAAGTTGTTCGTCTGGAAAATGATCTTGTAAAGGAAGTTCTTCTTCGGAAATAACAAATCTACTAAGATGATCAGCAACAGTATTTTCAACACCTCTTTTATCTTTGATTTCATAATCAAATTCTTGAAACAACAATATCCACCGTATAAGTCTTGGCTTAGCTTCTTTCTTCTTAAGTAGGTACCTAAGTGCTGCATGATCGGAATACACAACCACTTTTGCACCCACCAAATATGATCCAAATTTTTCAAGTGCAAACACTATAGCCAAAAACTCCTTTTCAGTGGTAGAATAGTTAATTTGAGCATCATTTAGGGTCCTAGATGCATAATAAATCACATGTGACCTCTTGTCTACTTTTTGACCCAAAACAGCTCTGATTGCATAATCACTTGCATCACACATTAACTCGAACGGCAAATTCCAGTCAGGTGACTTAATAATTAGTGCAGTAGTCAACAATTTTTTCAATTTATTAAAGGCATCCTTGCACTCCTGGTCGAAGTTAAATGCAACCTCCTTTTGCAACAATTTGCACATCGACATTGAGATTTTGGAGAAATCTTTGATAAACCTCCTATAAAAACCCGCATGACCAAGAAACGAGCGAATTTCCCTCACCAAAGTGGGGTATTGTAAGTTCCTAATCAAGTCTATCTTTGCCTTGTCCACTTCGAGCCCTTTAGTGGAAACGATGTGGCCAAGTACAATTCCATGGTCTACCATAAAGTGACATTTCTCCCAGTTTAAAACCAAATTAGTGTCTATGCATCTTTTAAGCACAAGTTCAAGATTATTTAAACAAATATCAAATGAATCGCCATAAACACTAAAGTCGTCCATAAATACCTCAATTATGTTCTCCATGTAATCGGAAAATATACTAACGATACATCTCTGAAAAGTGGAAGGCGCATTGCAAAGACCAAATGACATTCTTCTATATGCAAATGTACCGAATGGACAAGTAAAAGTTGTCTTCTCTTGATCCTTCGGTGCAATAACAATTTGATTGTACCCCGAATAACCATCCAAAAAGCAATAATATGGGATGTGCTCGAGTATCTGGAAGCTGTGCAAGTGTGTAGCATTGCAGCCAAGCCATTGAGAAGGTAGAACCACTAGATGCTCGAGGGTTCATGGAAATATTGCTGTGACTTTCTGGCAGTGAACTCGAGACGGTGAAGACGTGATGAGTTACGAGGGAGAAAGTGCAGGCGATGAGAGCTTTGGAGCATTGCAGGTATGAAGATGCCATGGTCAGGGAAGGAGAACAATGGTGTTGGGACTGTATTGCAGATAGAAGTGGCAGGTCTGTAGCAGGGCATTGATGTTGAGCTACAAAGGTGGATCGCAGTGCAGTCAAGAAGGTGGCGTATGCGGTTGATGGTAGGTGGAGGTCACTTTGAAGGTATTGGAGCAAGTGGAGCTCAAGGCGAATGGTGATGCAGCTAGAAGCTTAAAGCAAAGAGTTTGCTGGACAGTTCAGGGTGAGAGTTCAAGGAGTGTTACAGGTGATGGCTAGGTTGAGAAAAAGATTGAGGTCAAGAGCAAGGAGTGGAGCTCCAATGAAATTGACAGAACTGTGAATTAACCTGTGATATAATGAGGAGATACAGCAGATGCTGGAACTGTGAAGCTAAAGCTATTGCAGCTGAGCTGCAATATGGCGGTGGTTGAGACGAACTGAATTGTGTTTGAGCTAAGCAGGCTAGGATGCTGTTGAGTGATACTGCAAATGGAAGTCTTGATGCTGTGTTGTGGAGTTGGAAAAGTAGCTGAACTGTGGTAACTATGGAGTGCAGCTGCGAAAATGCAGTGAGAATGGCGAGCCAGTGAGCATACTTCCGGTTGCCGGATTTTGGAACCGAAAGTGGGTATCATAATGTTTCACTGAATCATGAATGGGGTATGAGTCGAATAGAAGAGTTGGAGGCTGGATATGGGAGCTACGAGTCGCGCTTTTGGGTACGTTTTCGCAAGAACAAGGAATTGGTTTAGATGGTATTTTGTGAATGTGTGAATTGCAGAGAAATGGAGTTGAGCTGCTGGGAGTGTGCACTTGCCTGGTGATGTCTTTCAATGGTTCAAGCGATCAGAGAAATTTTCCGGCGACCGGATTCCGGCACCGGTGGCCGGATCCAGTGATGACGTCAGCAATTCCGGTGGGCATTTTTGGACCCAAAATTTCAGAGACATGTTTCTCTTGTGTGGCCTTGGTGAACACATTGGATGTGGGCTTTTGAGTTATGACCTAGTTTAAGGAGAAAAAGGGCTACAAAAAGGAAAACTTCGACACTTTGTTTATCACGTATTTTTCTATTCTACTGGGAGTTTTGCAGAGAGCTGGAACTAGGGTTTGCTATTCTTTTATTTTCATCTTCATTATTTCATTTAATATATTTGATGATGAACTCCATTATTATGAGTAACTAAAACTCTCTTTGATTAAGGGCGATTTCGAAGCCCGAAATATGAATCTTCAATTGATATGAAATAACTTGTTCTCTAGCATTTGTCTATGTTATTGATTGATTTTCTACTATTCTAATATTGTCTATGGATTATTTGTTAAGGGTTTAAGTTTGAAATTGAATCATTAGTTCTTAATCTATTTGCTAGTTTATATTTTCTTCGACCCGTAATTGTCTAGAGAAGATAAACACAAGTAGCAATATGTGGGTACTGATGATGGGACTTTGTTAAGTGTCCATATGTAGAAATAAACACTAGTAGGTGATTCATGCTTTTGAGTTCATCACTAGGAGCAACCTTATCTCACATAACTTAGAGCATTTGTTTAGTAAGCGTACCTCTAGGAAACTTGGCAAGTAGGAACCGGTAGTCAAGCGCTTCCGTATCCGGTGATCTAGGAGATAGTAACGGAATAGTTGAGCGTACTAATTATTCTAGGGTTGTTAGTAACATGATAATGTGAAGAACATAGCTATCTATCAATTTGGTTTGAATTTCGTGGTCTAGAATGAACCTTTAATCAATCACATCTCATCTTTGGTTACATTTTACAATTTTCAGATTTTCTACAACACAATCATCTTTGCTAAGAGTATTTTCTTAACAACTAGAAACTTCAC
Organism: Papaver bracteatum; assembly: GCA_023529315.1. Classification (NCBI taxonomy): domain Eukaryota; kingdom Viridiplantae; phylum Streptophyta; class Magnoliopsida; order Ranunculales; family Papaveraceae; genus Papaver; species Papaver bracteatum. The sequence goes on from JAJJWX010002186.1 coordinate 528,012, forward strand.
AACTCCCTTGGGATGATCCTGCTTACATTATACTACTTGCTAGTGTAAAAAGTAGAGAAATATTATTTTTGCGAGATTCGACACCTCGTCAAAATTGGCGCCGTTGCCGGGGAGGCACTGGCGAGTTTAGTTGTTATTGTTTATTCTTGGTTTTATATTTTTGCTTTTGGTTACAATTTCATTTTACTTAATCAATCTTTTAGAATCTGATTTTCAGGTACTACTTCTTTGGTGAATGCGCGGAGAGGGCAGACCAAGTCCTATTGGTATACGTCTTCGTTCGGGCACTTTACTTAGAGATTTCATTCGAGCAGTGAATACTCCACTTCCTCCTAGTTCTACACCAAGTGAACTCTCGGACTCGGACCAAGAGGAAGACAACACAATGGGAGCTCGACCGCCTGCTCCAAGAACACTCAAGGAGCTCACTTCTCCAAACCTAGATCAGCAGCCTTTATGTATTCAGCTGAATGGAAACATTGAGTTGAAGCCGCAATTGATTAACTTGCTGCCCAAATTCAGAGGTTTAGTGGGAGAAGATCCTAATCGTCACTTACAACAATTCCATCATGTTGTAACTAGTATGAATCAAGCAACTGCAGATGCGGATATGGCTATGATGACAACATTTCCTTTTTCCCTTTTAGATTCTGCAGGAGAGTGGTTCTTTTGCTTACCCGCTGGAAGCATAACCACATGGAATGGGATGAAGAAATTTTTCCTCGAGAAGTATTTTCCAGCATCAAAAGCAGCTGTGATTCGCAAGGAGATTTGTGGTATTAGGCAAATATCGGGAGAGACTCTTCATGAGTATTGGGAGCGCTACAAGAGGCTTTTAGCTAGTTGTCCTCACCACCAAATCAGCGATCAACTTGTGATTCAATATTTCTACGAAGGATTGCTTTCTACTGAGAGACATTTGATTAATGCCGCAAGTGGTGGTGCACTTACCAACAAGACCATTGCGGAAGCTACAAGCTTGTTAGAGAACATGGCTGCAAATACACAACAATTCTTCACTAGAGATGAATCAGCGGTAAGGAAGGTGAATGAAGTTGGCAATTCTTCAAACTTGGAACAGAGGATGGGCAACATGGAGAGGATGATGCATCAAATCGTTGCGGCTGTCATACCATTATCATCATATACCGAAGATGTTGAGCAAGCAAATGCCATGTATCAAAATCAGCCAAGGTCGAGGTATGATCCATATTCTAGCACATACAATCCGGTTTGGCGAGATCATCCCAATTTCAGCTACGCCAACAAGCAAGCTGCAGCTCCCAATCCTACTTTTAATCCACAAGGTGGGTACCATTTCTTGCAAAAGCCACGTCAAGAGACTCAAGGCACGAGTATAGATGACAAGTTGAATCTCATCCTCAACACAATGGTGCAAGATAAGCAAAAGTCAGAGATGGATATGAAAGACATCCGAACTCAAATGGGTCAATTAGATACTGCAGTGAGCAAATTGGAAGCACAAGCAGAGGGAAAACTTCCTTCTAAAATAGTAAATCACAAGGAAAATGCCAATGCTATTGAGCTACGCAGTGGGAAGCAAGTAGAGAAACCGAAAACATCACCGGAATCCAATGAACCTGATTTGGAGAAAGAAGAGAGTGAAACAGCCCCTAAAAAGGCTGACCCGGTAACAAATTCTAACTCTAAAACTCGTGTTTCTACTCATGTTACTACTCCTCCTTTTCCTAGTAGGTTTGCAAAGTCAAACAAGGAGACATTGTACCAAGAAATTTTGGAAATCTTTAAGAAGATTGAAGTGAACATTCCACTCATTGAGGCGATAAGGCAAGTTCCGCGCTGGTCAAAGTTCTTAAAGGAATTGTGCACTAACAAGCACAAATTGATCGGTAATGAAGTGATGAGTGTGGGGGAAAATGCTTCGGCATATCTTCAAAAGAAACTCCCACCTAAGTTGAAAGATCCCGGTAGCTTCACTATACCATGTACTATTAGTAAAGTCAGGTTTGAGAGTGCTATGCTAGATCTAGGAGCATCCATTAATGTTATTCCTGCCTCCGTTTATGAATCATTAAAACTTGGACCACTTAAAGATACCGGTATTGTTATACAACTTGCTGATAGATCTAATTCTTACCCGAAAGGGGTTATTGAAGATGTTTTGGTGCAGGTTAATCAACTTATATTTCCGGCAGAGTTTTATGTTCTTGACATGATGGATGAGGATTCACCATCGACTACCCCCTTGCTGTTGGGTAGACCATTCATGAGAACCGCAAGAACCAAGATAGATGTTTTCAAAGGAGCTTTGACTATGGAATTTGATGATGAGATCATAAGTTTCAATATCTTTGAGGCTATGAGATATCCTAGTGACGTGAATTCATGTTTTTCTATTGATATTATTGATACTCTAGCTCAAAAGATGTTTGAATTGAATAGTGATGATGCTTTAGAAAACACCATAGTCGAAGGTTTAGGTTATGGGAAATACAAAGACATTGAAAGTGAATTGTCTATTTGTGATGAGCTTAAAGAGGTTGTTTTATCTCTTAACTCATTACAAGAAGTTCCACCAAAGTATAATGCGTCTTATGTTTCTTTGCCTCTTAATAATGAGAAACTTTTATCCTCGATTGTGCAGGCACCTACTCTTGAGTTGAAACCTCTTCCGGATCACCTTAAATACGTATATTTAGGTGACAATGAAGAGTTACCGGTGATCATTGCCAACAACCTCACCGAGGTGCAAGAGGAGAAGCTTATTCGAGTGCTAAGAGAGCACAAGTCTGTCATTGGATGGACCATTGCCGATATCAAAGGAATCAGTCCTTCCACATGTATGCACCGAATACTTCTTGAGGAGGGGGAAAAACCAACAAGAGAAGCTCAACGTCGCTTGAACCCTCCAATGATGGAAGTAGTCAAGAAAGAAATCCTGAAGTTGTTAGATGCTGGGATTATCTATCCCATATCCGATAGCAAATGGGTGAGCCCGATTCAAGTCGTTCCAAAGAAGTCCGGCATCATGGTGGTGAAAAATGAAGATAACGACTTGGTTCCAACTAGAATCCAGACCGGTTGGAGAGTTTGCATTGACTACCGAAAGCTCAACTCTACCACCCGAAAGGATCATTTCCCTTTACCATTCATGGATCAAATGCTTGAAAGGTTGGATAGACGTGCTTACTATTGCTTCCTTGATGGTTTTTCAGGTTATAACCAGCTTGTAATAGCTCCGGAAGATCAAGAAAAGACGACGTTTACTTGTCCTTTTGGCACTTTTGCGTATAGATGTATGCCATTTGGCTTGTGCAATGCTCCAGCCACTTTTCAACGATGTATGGTAAGCATTTTTTCAGATTATGTGGAAAGCATCATAGAAGTGTTTATGGATGATTTTAGCGTGTATGGTGATTCTTTTGACAAATGCTTAGATAACCTTGGACTTATTCTTAAAAGATGCGTAGAAACTAATCTTGTGCTTAATTGGGAAAAATGTCACTTTATGGTCACTCATGGGATTGTGCTAGGCCATGTTGTATCCTCTAAGGGGTTAGAGGTTGACAAGGCTAAGATAGATTTGATTCGGAACTTACAATACCCCACAAATGTGAGGGAGGTTCGCTCTTTTCTTGGTCATGCAGGATTTTATAGGAGATTCATCAAGGATTTCTCCAAGATTGCAATGCCCCTGTGTAGACTTTTGCAAAAAGATGTGGCCTTTGATTGTGACAAGGAGTGCAAGTAAGCTTTTGATACCTTGAAAGAGTTGTTGACTACCGCACCAATTATCAAACCACCCGACTGGAGCAAGCCATTTGAGTTGATGTGCGATGCAAGTGATTATGCCGTTGGAGCCGTGTTGGGACAGCGAGATGGTAAAGTTCCATATGCTATTTATTATGCTTCTCGAACTCTCAACGGAGCGCAAATCAACTACTCCACAACTTAAAAGGAGCTCTTGGCTATAGTGTTTGCACTTGAGAAGTTTCGATCCTATTTAGTAGGTACAAAGGTGGTTGTTTTCTCCGACCATGCTGCACTTCGATACTTGCTAACAAAGAAGGATGCTAATCCAAGGCTCATAAGGTGGATACTCCTTCTTCAAGAGTTCAACATGCAAATCAAGGACAAGAAGGGCAGCGAGAATACTGTAGCGGATAATCTAAGTAGAATGGTTGTGTCCGAAGAAGTGATTCCTTTGCATGATAGCTTCTCGGATGAGCGACTCTTTGCGGTTGGTGGCACAACTCCATGGTACGCTGATATTGTCAACTTCGGTGGTGATGACGGGTCAAGTACCTAGTTCCATGTCCACATTCCAAAAACACAAGCTCAAGAAGATTGCCAAGCAATATATATGGGATGAACCTTATTTGTGGAAGTATTGCTCCGATCAAATGATCCGCAGGTGCGTACTTGAATCCGAGTTCCAATCAATTCTAAATTTTTGTCACTCATATGCTTGTGGTGTCCATTTCGGAGCTAAGAGGACAGCCCTCAAGGTTCTCGAAAGTGGATTTTATTGGCCTACAATGTTTAAGGATGCATATTTGTTTTGCAAAGCTTGTGATAGGTGTCAAAGGACATGCAACCTTGGTGTTAGAAACCAAATGCCGCAAACACCAATTCTCGCTGTTGATATTTTTGATGTTTGGGGTATAGACTTTATGGGGCCTTTTGTGAATTCCAATGGGAAATTTTTTATACTTCTTGCTGTAGATTATGTTTCTAAGTGGGTGTAAGCTAAAGCCACTCCCACCAATGATTCTTATGTTTTTTGTGAGTTTGTGAAGGAACATATCTTTTCTAGGTTTGGTACACCTCGAGTGGTGATTAGTGATGGAGGCTCGCACTTCAAGAGATCCTTTCACGCTCTTCTAAAGAAGTATAACATTTCTCATAAAGTTGGCACACCGTATCATCCACAAACGAGTGGACAAGCTGAAATTTCCAACCAGGAGATTAAGACCATCTTAGAGAAGACGGTGAACGTTACAAGGAAGGATTGGAGTTATAGACTCAATGACGCTTTGTGGGCGTATAGGACAGCTTATAAGACACCTATCGGTATGTCTCCTTTTAGGCTTGTCTATGGAAAACCTTGCCATCTTCCCGTCGAACTTGAACACAAAGATTATTGGGCTATCAAGGTATGTAATATGGAATTAGATGCAGCTGGTGAACATAGGAAACTTCAGCTCAATGAGTTAGAAGAGATACAAAATGATGCATATGAAAGTTCATGCATTTATAAAGAAAAGACCAAAGCTTTCCATGATAAGATGATTTCCCGAAAGAGTTTTGAAGTAGGGCAGAAAGTACTTTTATTCCATACTCTTCTTAAATTGTTTCCGGGTAAACTTAGGTCCAGATGGGTTAGACCATTTGTTGTTACTAATGTGTTTGCGCATGGTGCATTTGAGATTACTAGTCCCAAAGCAAGGCTGGTTTCCAAGGTTAACGGCCATCGCTTGAAACCATACTATGAGCAGTTTGTGACGGAGAATCAGGATATGATCACATTGAGTGATCCACTCCCTCTGGAGGAGTAATTGGAGCTGAACGTCGGGCTGACGACGTTAAACCAAGCGCTAAGTAGGAGGCAACCCACCAGTTTTGTATCTTTACCCTATCTTTTTATTTTTCAGCATTTTATCTTTCATTTTTCTTTGTTTTGCATACCATTTTTGGAATTTCCCACCTTGAACTTTCTTTGGACGATTCAATTTACATTGAGGACAATGTAAAGTTTAAGTGTGGGGGAGTATTTATATGTTTGTATAGTTTGTTTTATGCTTTTAGAAAGAAAAAAAATCAGAAAAATAGAAAAACAAAGAAAAAATTGTGCTTTTTGAACTCCGAAATCTAGAAACTTGTGCTTTTAGGATGACACCATTAGTGGATGGAACCATTGTGATTGCAGGAGTTGAGGAACCTATTAATTAACAAAGATGAACATAGCTAATAAATTATAAATTATATGTTAGTTGTTACCATATCTCGTAATATCACCATATCACATTCTATTTTTATTTTTCCATATTTATCTATTGTTCTCTAAGTGCTTTGGTGGGTCACTAAAAATCGAGTTGTTATTACTGCTAGGATGAAATAGAGTGATTGAGTTGTTTAAAAAAAAAAAAGACCGACCAATTAGACCAAACGGAATAAAAATGACACTTGGGAATAGCAGTATGTGTGAAACGTAGTCCATGTCTCCGTCGCCTAAACAAGCGTGGAATGCAGGATCCAAGGCAACTATCATGTACTTGCTGACAAGAAGCATGCGCTTGGATCCAAAAGATCTAATCATGCCTTCTAAAAAAAAAAAAAAAAGTGAAAAAGAAAAGAAAAGAAAAATATTATTATTGTGTTGAATAAAGTCACTCCTGGTTCCCTTGTATATGCCAGTGAGTTGATGTAGAAATAAGTTTGTTGACCACTGGTTCCCTTGTATATTCCAGTGTGTTAACACTAGAATTGACCAGTAGCTCAATCAAATAGGATAGGTTCATCTTGGCGGTGACCTTCAGACAGATATGGGATACATCGATCACTTGTGAATATTCGCCACATCTACCTCTTTATCCATCTTCTTAATCTTTTCATTGTGATTGTGGTTAGTCAGATTCCGAGTATTGTGGTTTGTTCGACTTTCTAAGAAAAACTTTATGCACTTATATATGAACTGAATTTGCACAAGGTACCTCCTCCTGTAGTCATTTTGGATTTGTTCATTGATTTGTCACAAATAGACGGAGTTGGAAATATAGGTTTTGTAGGCAGACCTCTTGTAAACCTTCACGAGACTAAAACTCATCCACTGGGGACACCTAGGGGTTCAAAGGCCTGTTATTCATGCTTAGAGTAACCGTAGCCTCGACGAGACGGATTTGTATGTATCTTTTAGAATTATTTTGTTTGATTTGCTCGAGGACTAGCAAAGTCTAATTGTGGGGGAATTTGATAGGTGTATAAAACACCTATATATTTATCTATTGTTTATGCTTTCTCTGCTAGTTTTCTTGTAAATTATGTATCTTATGTTTGTTTTTGAGTATTTAGGTACTTTGGAGTCATTTGGAACAGAAGAAGAAGAAACAGCACAAAAGCTTCATCTCATGTGCAATGGCTATTGGAGACAACCTATTTCTCATTATTTGCTTTTATTTCTTCATCTCTGTCTGAAAAGTATGTCGGCTTTAGTGATGCGAATTCTGTCTGAAAAGCACGACAACTTTAGTGATGATTCTCGTTGAAGAGAAGAAGTGAATATGAGGAGTAAAGGGGCGGCTGCCGTTGGTGAAAGAATTCGAAAAGAGCGAAAGCGTCATGCACAGGAGAGCGTCCATTTGGAGCGAAAAGGAGCACAAAGGAACTATTCACAGGTGAGCAGAACTATACTTGGAGTCGGCTAAGAATGTGCACAACAAGAAGACAAATGGGCAGTCGGTTATGTGAAACCGACAGGTCAAATGATAAAGGGGGTGGCTGTATCATCAGTGGGTGCAAATATCCACCCCAATCTACTACACAACCCTGGATAGAACTCCTCTTTTCATTACATTTTACCTGAATTTTAGAGAAGAGAACTTAGAAGTAAGGGATGGCTGCGCCATTAATTAGCTGGAATCAGGGATGAGATTTAAGCAACAACAAATTGGTTGTTGTTAAGATTAGAGAGAGTGATTGAAACTCAGGAGAACAAATTTATGAGAATTAACTAATGGTTGAAACTCAGGGGACAAATTGGTTGTTGTTGAAGATTTGGTAGAACAAAGAAGTGATTCGAGTTGATTTGGAGATGCTGGTGGTGATATTATGCGATGGGTATGCTTCTGATTTAGATTTTGAAATTTGAATCTGAGTTGAGCAGCCGTTCATGGGTCTCTGATGGAGATTAGGGTTTGAATTGATGATGTTGAAACGATTCAAATGGGGGTGTTATGAAGCTGGTAAAGTGTGATTGCAGCTGAATTGCATCGCAGGGGAAGATAGAAAACTGATAAGCTGCTACTGTGAATGAATGGTCCATGGAAGGTGGATATGAGATTGCTGCTGAAGCTGTTGCAGCTGGGGTACTCGACAGTACAGAGCTGGGTATTGAGACAATGGTGATGTAGCAGCAAAGGCAAGGTTGAAATGGAATGTTAGGTTGCTGAGGGAAATGGTGAGATGCACATGGGAATTGCAGGTGCAGTCGCGACCTAATGGACCTGTTTCTGGAAGCTAGAGGTGAGATTGAAATGGCAATGGCTCAGCTGGTGATGGAAATGTGAAACTGAGTAGCAGCTGGAATTGGTGGAAGATGTTTGCATTTGATTCAAAGAAAGAAAGTAAAGCAGCTGGAGTGCTAAAGTCAACAGGAGTTGCAGGTGACATTGGAGCTATTCGTTGTGGCTATGCAGCTGTGAAGAGTTACTTGTGGTGTTTGTTTTACAGGTGCAGATACAGATTAGTGAGGTACATTGAGCTGGGTAGACTCGCAGTGGCGATGCTTGAGGCGAGATATGGCAGGAGGAGTGGTGCTTATGGGCTGTGCTCGAGTATCTGGAAGCTGTGCAAGTGTGTAGCATTGCAGCCAAGCCATTGAGAAGGTGGAACCAGTAGATGCTCGAGGGTTCATGGCAATACTGTTGTGACTTGCTGGCAGTGAACTCGAGACGGTGAAGACGTGCTGAGTTATGAGGGAGAAACTGCAGGCGATGGGAGATTTGGAGCATTGCAGGTATGAAGCTGCCATGGTCAGGGAAGGAGAACAATGGCGTTGGGACTATATTGCATCTAGAAGTGGCAGGTCTATAGCAGGGCATTGCTGTTGAGCTACAAAGGTGGATCGCAGTGCAGTCAAGAAGGTGGCGTATGCGGTTGATGGTAGGTGGAGGTCACTGTGAAGGTATTGGAGCAAGTGGAGCTCGAGGAGAATGGTGATGCAGCTAGAAGCTTAAAGCAAAGAGTTTGCTGGACAGTTCAAGGCGAGAGTTCAAGGAGTGTTACAGGTGATGGCTAGGTTGAGAAAAAGATTGAGGTCAAGAGCAAGGAGTGGAGCTACAATGAAATTGACAGAACAGTGAATGAACCTGTGATATAATGAGGAGATACAGCAGATGATGGAACTGTGAAGCTAAAGCTGTTGCAGCTGAGCTGCAGTATGGCGGTGGTTGAGACGAACTGAATTGTGTTTGAGCTAATCAGGCTAGGATGCTGTTGAGTGATACTATAAATGGAAGTCTTGATGCTGTGTTGTGGAGTTGGCAAAGTAGCTGAACTGTGGTAACTATGGAGTGCAGCTGCGAAAATGCAGTGAGAATGGCGAGCCAGTGAGCATACTTCCGGTTGCCGGATTTTGGAACCGAAAGTGGGTATCATAATGTTTCACTGAATCATGAAGGGGGTATGAGTCGAATAGAAGAGTTGGAGGCTGGATATGGGAGCTACGAGTCGTGCTTTTGGGTACGTTTTCGCAAGAACAAGGAATTGGTTTAGATGGTATTTTGTGAATGTGTGAATTGCAGAGAAATGGAGTTGAGCTGCTGGGAGTGTGCACTTGCCTGGTGATGTCTTTCAATGGTTCAAGCGATCGGAGAAATTTTCCCCATTCATCGGATCCGGATCCAGTGATGACGTCAGCAATTCCGGTGGGCATTTTTGGACCCAAAATTTCAGAGACATGTTTCTCTTATGTGGCCTTGGTGAACACATTGGATGTGGGCTTTTGAGTTATGACCTAGTTTAAGGAGAAAAAGGGCTACAAAAAGGAAAACTTCGACACTTTGTTTATCACGTATTTTTCTATTCTATTGGGAGTTTTGCAGAGAGCTGGAACTAGGGTTTTCTATTCTTTTATTTTCATCTTCATTATTTCATTTAATATATTTGATGATGAACTCCATTATTATGAGTAACTAAAACTCTCTTTGATTAAGGGCGATTTCGAAGCCCGAAATATGAATCTTCAATTGATATGAAATAACTTATTCTCTAGCATTTGTCTATGTTATTGATTGATTTTATACTATTCTAATATTGTCTATGGATTATTTGTTAAGGGTTTAAGTTCGAAATTGAATCATTAATTCTTAATCTATTTGCTAGTTTAGATTTTCTTCGACCCGTAATTGTCTAGAGAAGATAAACACAAGTAGCAATATGTGGGTACTGATGATGGGACTTTGTTAAGTGTCCATATGTAGAAATCAACACTAGTAGGTGATTCATGCTTTTGAGTTCATCACTAGGAGCAACCTTATCTCACAGAACTTAGAGCATTTGTTTAAGTCAAACCTAGTAAGCGTACCTCTAGGAAACTTGGCAAGTAGGAACGGGTAGTCGAGCGCTTCTGTATCCGGTGAGCTAGGAGATAGTAACGAAATAGTTGAGCGTACTAATTATTCTAGGGTTGTTAGTAACATGATAATGTGAAGAACATAGCTATCTATCAATTTGGTTTGAATTTCGTGGTCTAGAATGAACCTTTAATCAATCACATCTTATCTTTGGTTACATTTTACAATTTTCAGATTTTCTACAACACAATCATCTTTGCTAAGAGTATTTTCTTAACAACTAGAAACTTCACACCTCCCTTGGGATGATCCTGCTTACATTATACTACTTGCTAATGTAAAAAGTAGAGAAATATTATTTCTGCTAGATTCGACACCTCGTCAAAATTGGCGCCGTTGCCGGGGAGGCACTGGCGAGTTTAGTTGTTATTGTTTATTTTTGGTTTTATATTTTTGCTTTTGGTTACAATTTCAGTTTACTTAATCAATCTTTTAGAATCTGATTTTCAGGTACTACTTCTTTGGTGAATGCGCAGAGAGGGCAGACCAAGTCCTATTGGTATACGTCTTCGTTCGGGCACTTTACTTAGAGATTTCATTCGAGCAGTGAATACTCCACTTCCTCCTAGTTCTACACCAAGTGAACTCTCGGACTCGGAACAAGAGGAAGACAACACAATGGGAGCTCGACCGCCTGCTCCAAGAACACTCAAGGAGCTCACTTCTCCAAACCTAGATCAGCAGCCTTTATGTATTCAGCTGAATGTAAACATTGAGTTGAAGCCGCAATTGATTAACTTGCTGCCCAAATTCAGAGGTTTAGCGGGAGAAGATCCTAATCGTCACTTTCAACAATTCCATCATGTTGTAACTAGTATGAAGCAAGCAACTGCAGATGCGGATATGTCTATGATGACAGCATTTCCTTTTTCCCTTTTAGATTCTGCAGGAGAGTGGTTCTTTTGCTTACCCGCTGGAAGCATAACCACATGGAATGGGATGAAGAAATTGTTCCTCGAGAAGTATTTTCCAGCATCAAAAGCAGCTGTGATTCGCAAGGAGATTTGTGGTATTAGGCAAATATCGGGAGAGACTCTTCATGAGTATTGGGAGCGCTACAAGAGGATTTTAGCTAGTTGTCCTCACCACCAAATCAGCGATCAACTTGTGATTCAATATTTCTATGAAGGATTGCTTTCTACTGAGAGACATTTGATTGATGCCGCAAGTGGTGGTGCACTTACCAACAAGACCATTGCGGAAGCTACAAGCTTGTTAGAGAACATGGCTGCAAATACACAACAATTCTTCACTAGAGATGAATCAGCGGTAAGGAAGGTGAATGAAGTTGACAATTCTTCAAACTTGGAACAGAGGATGGGCAACATGGAGAGGATGATGCATCAAATCGCTGCGGCTGTCATACCATCATCATCATATACCGAAGATGTTGAGCAAGCAAATGTCATGTATCAAAATCAGCCAAGGCCGAGGTATGATCCATATTCTAGCACACAATCCGGGTTGGCGAGATCATCCCAATTTCAGCTACGCCAACAAGCGAGCTGCAGCTCCCAATCCTACTTTTAATCCACAAGGTGGGTACCATTTCTTGCAAAATCCACATCAAGAGACTCAAGGCACGAGTATAGATGACAAGTTGAATCTCATCCTCAACACAATGGTGCAAGATAAGCAAAAGTCAGAGATGGATATGAAAGACATCCGAACTCAAATGGGTCAATTAGCTACTGCAGTGAGCAAATTGGAAGCACAAGCAGAGGGAAAACTTCCTTCTCAAATAGTAAATCACAAGGAGAATGCCAATGCTATTGATCTACGCAGTGGGAAGCAAGTAGAGAAACCGGAAACATCACCAGCGTCCAATGAACCTGATTTGGAGAAAGAAGAGGGTGAAACAGCCCCTAAAAAGGCTGACCCGGTAACAAATTCTAACTCTAAAACTCGTTTTTCTACTCATGTTACTACTCCTCCTTTTCCTAGCAGGTTTGCAAAGTCAAACAAGGAGACATTGTACCAAGAACTTTTGAAAATATTTAAGAAGATTGAAGTGAACATTCCACTCATTGAGGCAATAAGGCAAGTTCCTCGCTGGGCAAAGTTCTTGAAAGAATTGTGCACTAACAAGCACAAATTGACCGGTAATGAAGTGATGAGTGTGGGGGAAAATGCTTCGGCATATATTCAAAATAAACTCCCACCTAAGTTGAAAGATCCCGGTAGCTTCACTATACCATGTACTATTGGTAAATTCAGGTTTGAGCGTGCTATGCTAGATCTAGGAGCATCCATTAATGTTATGCCTGCCTCCGTTTATGAATCATTGAAACTTGGACCTCTTAAAGATACCGGTATTGTTATACAACTTGCTGATAGATCTAATTCTTACCCGAAATGGGTTATTGAAGATGTTTTGGTGCAGGTTAATCAACTCATATTTCCGTCAGATTTTTATGTTCTTGACATGATGGATGAGGATTCACCATCGACTACCCCCTTGATGTTGGGTAGACCATTCATGAGAACCGCAAGAACCAAGATAGATGTTTTCAAAGGAGCTTTGACTATGGAATTTGATGATGAGATCATAAGTTTCAATATCTTTGAGGCTATGAGATATCCTAGTGACGTGAATTCATGTTTTTCTATTGATATTATTGATAATCTAGCTCAAAAGATGTTTGAATTAAATAGTGATGATGCTTTAGAAAACACCATAGTCAAAGGTTTAGGTTATGGGAAATACAAAGACGTTGAAAGTGAATTGTCTATTTGTGATGAGCTTAAAGAGGATGTTTTATCTCTTAACTCATTACAAGAAGTTCCACCAAAGTATAATGCGTCTTATGTTTCTTTGCCTCTGACTAATGAGAAACTTTTACCCTCGATTGTGCAGGCACCTACTCTTGAGTTGAAACCTCTTCCGGATCACCTTAAATACGTATATTTAGGCGACAATGAAGATTTACCGGTGATCATTGCCAACAACCTCACCGAGGTGCAAGAGGAGAAGCTTATTCGAGTGCTAAGAGAGCACAAGTCTGCCATTGGATGGACCATTACCGATATCAAAGGAATCAGTCCTTCCACATGTATGCACCGAATACTTCTTGAGGAGGGGGCAAAACCAACAAGAGAAGCTCAACGTCTCTTGAACCCTCCAATGATGGAAGTAGTCAAGAAAGAAATCCTGAAGTTGTTAGATGCTGGGATTATCTATCCCATATCCGATAGAAAATGGTTGAGCCCGATTCAAGTCGTTCCAAAGAAGTACGGCATCACGGTGGTGAAAAATGAAGATAACGACTTAGTTCCAACTAGAATCCAGACCGGTTGGAGAGTTTGCATTGACTACCGAAAGCTCAACTCTACCACCCGAAAGGATCATTTCCCTTTACCATTCATTGATCAAATGCTTGAAAGGTTGGCTAGACGTGCTTACTATTGCTTCCTTGATGGTTTTTCAGGTTATAACCAGCTTGTAATAGCTCCGGAAGATCAAGAAAAGACGACGTTTACTTGTCCTTTTGCCACTTTTGCGTATAGACGTATGCCATTTGGCTTGTGCAATGCTCCAGCCACTTTTCAACGATGTATGGTAAGCATTTTTTCAGATTATGTGGAAAGCATCATAGAAGTGTTTATGGATGAATTTAGCGTGTATGGTGATTCTTTTGACAAATGCTTAGATAACCTTGCACTTATTCTTAAAAGATGCGTAGAAACTAATCTTGTGCTTAATTGGGGAAAATGTCACTTTATGGTCACTCATGGGATTGTGCTAGGCCATGTTGTATCCTCTAAGGGGTTAGAGGTTGACAAGGCTAAGATAGATTTGATTCGGAACTTAAAATACCCCACAAATGTGAGGGAGGTTCGCTCTTTTCTTGGTCATGCAGGATTTTATAGGAGATTCATCAAGGATTTCTCCAAGATTGCAATGCCCCTGTGTAGACTTTTGAAAAAAGATGTGCCCTTTGATTGTGACAAGGAGTGCAAGGAAGCTTTTGATACCTTGAAAGAGTTGTTGAATACCGCACCAAATATCAAACCACCCGACTGGAGCAAGCCATTTGAGTTGGTGTGCGATGCAAGTGATTATGCCGTTGGAGCCGTTTTAGGACAGCGAGATGGTAAAGTTCCATATGCCATTTATTATGCTTCTCGAACTCTCAACGGAGCGCAAATCAACTACTCCACAACTGAAAAGGAGCTCTTGGCTATAGTGTTTGCACTTGAGAAGTTTCGATCCTATTTAGTGGGTACAAATGTGGTTGTTTTCTCCGACCATGCTGCACTTCGATACTTGCTAACAAAGAAGGATGCTAAGCCAAGGCTCATAAGGTGGATACTACTTCTTCAAGAGTTCAACATGCAAATCAAGGACAAGAAGGGCAGCGAGAATACTGTAGCGGATCATCTAAGCAGAATGATTGTGTCTGAAAAAGCGATTCCTTTGCATGATGGCTTCCCGGATGAGCAACTCTTTGCGGTTGGTGGCACAACTCCATGGTACGCTGATATTGTCAACTTCTTGGTGACGGCTCAAGTACCTAGTTCCATGTCGACATTCCAAAAACACAAGCTCATCTTTATATTCAAAATAAAGGCCTTTGAATAACATGCCTTTTGGTAATCAAACAAAATAATTCTAAAAGATACATACAACTCCGTCTCGTCGAGGCTACGGTTACTCTAATCATGAATAACAGGCCTTTGAACCCCTAGGTGTCCCTAGTTGGTTCAAAGGCCTTTTATTCAAAGGCCTTTCTTTTGAATATAAAGATGAGCTTGTGTTTTTGGAATGTGTACATGGAACTAGCTCTCTGCTCCTCTCCAACAATCATCACCACCTATGCATCTTAATTACCATCCTCCATCAGCATCATCTCTATATACATACATCACCGTCCATCCACCTGCACTTGCATCTCACTTTGCATCCACAGAACCCTCCATCAACTGCATTTCATAACCATCTCATACATCATCTGCATCCTCCACCAGTTTGCATCCACCATCATACCACCAACAACATCATCCACCATCTGCATAACCACTGCATCCATCCACCTACATCTTCACCAGCATACCATTCATCAGTGCATAATCACCCTCACCTGCACCTGCATACATCACAACAGCAGCTGGAGTTCAGTTCCATTCTCTGCATCCACAAGCCGTAGCAGCAGTACAGCCATCACCAGAGCATCTGCGCAGGCCTGCATTTCCATACCACCTGGATACCACCACCAGCACGCTATCATCTCCAGTTCTGAACTACAACAGAAGCACAAGTACCTGGACCTGTTGAGCACCAAAACAGCAAACCACCTCCACAGTTGCAGTTTACACTATCAGTCCACAATACCATTCCACCAGTCTACCTGTTGCTGCCTTGGTTTGCTGTCTTGGTTTGCTGTTTTGGTTTGCTGTTACAGTTTCATATTTTTATTTCATATTTCCATGAACTCCGGTAGCTAATTGCATTTGATTCGGGAAAAATTCGACGTCCGAACTTGAATTCGAATTGATATTTAAAAAGCTTGTTTCTTGCAATTTATATTGTTATTGCTTATTCACTACCGTGCCAATAATGTTTATGAATTTATTTCTCAACCGTTTAAGTTGCAAATTGAATGGTTGTTTGATGATTTTATTGCTAGTTGAGAACTCTTTGACCCGTAATTGTCTAGATGTTCCGAACACAAGTAGCACTATATGGTTATTGATGATGGGATTTTGTTAAATAATCATATGTATTGAATGACACTAGTAGATGAATCGAGCTTATGTGTTTGTCACTAGGAATAGCCTATCTCACGGAGGTTATTGCATTTGATTGAGTCACACCTAGTAAGCGTACCTCTAGGAACTTGGCAAGTAGAATCCGGTAGTCGAGCGCTTCCGTGTCCGGTGAATTAGGAGATATTGCGGAGTATTTGAGCGTACTAAATATTCTAGGGTTATTAGTAATGGGTACTTTGCGGAAACTAGCTATATCAATAAGATTCATGTTTTGTGACTTAGAAGAAGTCCTTGATCATTCTCATTCTCATTTGCATTTCTTATTCAGAAATTGAATTGACAACTTAGACTCAACTCTCCCTTAGGAACGAACCTGCTTATTCGTATACTACTTGCTAGTGTAAAAAGTAGAGAAATATTATTTTTGCGAGATTCGACACCTCGTCAGAAGGTCATCTTCTGTTCGGCCGATATCCCAAAGAAGTCAGAGGAAATCCACCACCTAATATTGCTGATCTCATCAAAGTGCAAGAAATTCCTACAAAGAATCAGACGGATATGGTTGCAGCACAACAGAAGCTATTTGATCATCTGAAGACTTTTACTGAAAAATTGTCATAGAAAACTCAAGAAAAAAGGAAAGAGAAGGAGAAGTCCTCAGACGCTGCTGATCCTGAGGTAATTCCAATTCACACAGTGAATGAAGACGAAACTAACAAAGCTGTTGGCAATTTATCAACAAAAGAATCATCAAACTTCATCACTCGGGAAGACTTGGAGCGTCTTCTGGAGAATCATGGAAAAGACAAGACATCACATGTCCATCGTCACCAACCCCCTTATCCTGATGCAATGCAGAGGATTCCCCTTCCTAAAAGGTTACGTTTCTCCAACTTTCACTCTGTATGATGGAACCAGCAACGCCCGAGAACACGTCTCTCGTTTACTTGAAGCTAATAGGCACCTAATATTGTATATATTCTTATATTTTTAAGGGTGTTTGCTGAATCTTGATGCACTAATTTCCTATATTTATGTCAAACTATGTATTTTGTACTTCTTATTCGTTGCGAGTAAAATGTGTGGCAATTGTCCTGATTTTTGTTTTGTAATGATAGGGGAATGAAAAGAATGGCCTGAACATGGGATATGTACAAAGTGGAGATGCTATACATGCAATGGTGAAGGCAGTTGGGGTGAGAGCAGATTTATAAAGTGAATGGAACCAGTAGTGAACAAGAAATGCAAGAAGAAAAAAATCAATGGGCCGAAATTCAGAACTCAAATTTCATAAAGAGAAAACCAAGCCCAAAACCTATTCTTGTATACCACATAAAGGTATTCATGCTTTACACAAAATTTGTTAACTTTCCCAAATCTCAATTCCCATTTCCTTTTCGAGAAACAAGTTTCTTCTCCGTGTCATCTTCTCCCCAAAATTCAGTCAACACCCATCTTTTTTTTGTCCCCAATTTTTATTAGCATGTCAAATCTCTTTACAGTTCTCGATATACTGTGAAACACCCTTTCTATCATCACCGTCCATCTATTCTAGCACCTAAATTCAGAACCAAACCATAATCTCTTCTCATAAAAAACAAGAGGATCTATCTTCAACCTTTTTCTGTCAAACCCATCTTTCCCGACCCGATTTGATGTCGAATATCTACTTGTATCTTTGAACCCATTTCAAGCTTTCCCTATATAGCAGTAGCTATTATATGCGAAATAATAGGATGGCAGATTTGTCTTTGGAAGCAGCAAAGATGACAAAGGAAAAGATATTGATTGAAGCTCTCTGCAACACCAACAAAGTCAGGCGGCGTTGTAAGGTGACTGTGGTAGACAACATCACCAAATTTGGTAGCATATGTTGTCAATTTAAGTCTGAATTTGACTTCCTGGCATTTCCGACAGCATTAGACAATTGGTGAAGGTTATGTAATGGTTGTACTTATGGAAGAGTGCTACATTAGTGGTGATTTTCGAGAACAAAACCCCCAAATTTTATAATGTTTTTGTAGAGAATAGGGGGAGAAATCTTTGTACAAATAGGGGTTGTTATGTTGTGTTTTGGGAGAGTCATGAGTGAGGAGGAGTGGAAATTAGTTCCCATTTTCTTTTTTCCATCTCTTGCTTGTGTTTGTAAGTGACTTAGTAGAAATCAGTTGAATGAGTTTATCAATTACACAACTTCATATGCTCTCTGGTTTCACAATAATTATGTTCTAAGTTTCTTAGCTAGGGCATAGATGAAGCCCTTAATTTATTGCTAGATTATTTATGTTTTAGACATTGTTCTGATTGTGTTTCATTGATTAAAGATGGTGTTAACCTAGAGCTTCTATTTATAACATTCACTTAGTATGTCAGGCATCCTAAGTTGTTAGAGTAATCATACATTGTAGCTTCAACCTGTGTTTAAATGAGCTATTCTAATCTGTGATTAGTTGTGCTGTCGAAAGACAACTAATGCTAGAGATTGATACTTCTAGTTGATGTTAAACCATACATATTATGACTGATTCCTTATTGAATAAGCGAGAGACTTGTATCTTTATCGCTGTTCTCCAAAGGGGAAAAATGAACTTTGTCGATAACTAGATTTTCTAGTAGAGGTTAAGTGATGGATTCAATTATCCTAGTGCATTTTACTTGTGTGTTTAAATCCTTTCTTCTTGTATTCATGTTTGTATTTCTGCATTCCTATTTGTATTTCAATCGCTGCCAACATATTGTCGTTTCGACACACTAACCCTCGTTGTTACTTCTTATTTGAATCAATATTAGTTAGGCTTTGAAATTCAACGTTACACCGACCTAGTCTCTGTGGGTTCGACCCGTATTTGCCCTGTTTATATTGTTGACACCGTGCACTTATGGTTTAGTATAATATTGTAAGCATCTTCTATTCCTACCAGAAGCCTTGGGAGAACATGATCATAACCATGTTGTCCGACTCAAGGAATTTTCAAAATATTTGAAAGGCAGGGCATACACCTGGTACAACAATATTTCACCTGGAACCATCCACAATTGGGGAGAAATGATTAACTCCTTCTATAGGAAGTACTTCTTTGTATCATAGTAAGTCACTCTCTTTGATCTTGGAAGGATGTTTCAGAAAGTCAGTGAAAATCCTAATGACTATGTGAAAAGATTCAGAGTCCAAGCCTTGGATTGTCATGATCCAAACATCATGGAGCAACAGCTGGTATATTTATGCATCAATGGCATGCTCCTGGTCTACAGAGCCCTACTGGAGAATCTACGATTCCATACTTTATCAGAGCTCCATGAAGCTAAGAAGAGGTCAGCAACCACTGCACCTGCTCTGTTAGAAATAGCAAAATCCACAAAGACTGAAGAAGCACGAGACACTCGAGGGAGCAGACGTCTGATCAACAAGTAGTACAACCTGCAGCCTTCCACAAATGCTGTCACGGAAGAGAGCAAATGGAAAGCTGAGCCATGGAGAAAGCATACTTCTTCCACCCCTTCAAAGGAACAAAAGAAGGATAACGTTCAAACTTCTCCTCAACATACAGAGGATCTAGAAGCACCTGACTTTTACGGCTCCATTGAAGAAGTCATCGAATTGTTAGAGGCATGGATTCAAGACGGTGCAATCAAGTTACCATATGTCAAGAAGGATCCAACCAAAGAGGCCATGGAAAATCCTCGGTATTGTCTCTTCCATAGGTTTGTCAGCCACACCACAAGTGATTTCAAGACTTTGAATCGCATATTTAAAGAAAAGGTCGAATCAGGAGAACTCAACTTGGGGACTGAAGGAGTACATAAGAATCCTCTTCCAATCATGACTTTTGCTATCTCTGAACTTCCTGTCAAAGAAGCAGTTCAATCCATGATTGAACATGTCTGCGAGTTACTATACTTGTCAAAATCCCAGTGGAAAGATATATTGGCTACATTAAACCATACCGTGTCAGGCAAGTGTCTGTTAATTCAAGAGACTACCACTGACCCTCCAGCGACAGACAAGGAAATGTATAACTGGGGACTGCTCACCACAGTGAACATCAAAGGAAACGAATTTAGGAGAGCATTTGTTGACGTCGGCACCGCCATCAACATCATCCCTTTGAAAACTCTCAGAGCCGCTGGCATTACTCGACAAGAAGCTACTCATGCCCCCATGGCAATCAGAGATCACGAAGGAATCTTCAGAAATGCTTACGGCTACATCATCCTCAAATTCAAAGAAAATTTGGTCTGCACTGAGACCAAGTTTTACATAATCATAGAAGATCCAAGATATGATATGATTCTTGGACGCGCGTGGATTTACGATGAAAAAATGGCACCGACACCTTCAATTGCACGTTCCTCTGCTGAAGAAACCTCTGACCTGGAGGAAGAAACAGAAGATACCTCACCACTTGAATATCTGGAGGAGGTCAAAGCTTTGACAGAGCTTACACAGAAACCTGGCGAATATCCAAATGTGTTTGTCAAGAGATTCCACACTCATGCAAGTCTTATTCCTTCTTATATGCCCATATCGTCAGTTTTCAAATATGCTCATTTGGTTCAAGGACTTCACTCCGCAAACAATTTAGCAATTGCAAAATGCTATGAGTGGATCATCTCGCCACAATAATATTTCACCCAATGGTTGAGTCCAGAATATCTTCAAATTGATCATCCAATTAGGCGATTCATTATGGAAGATGTGGCCAAGCATGATAGGCATTACGAGGGATACTCCCTCCTACACGAGTGTCCATATGTGCCACAACCGTGGAGCCGCACCACACGAGGAATTCCGAACCAACAGAAGATATTCAAGGCACAGATGACCAAACCCAAAAACTTCTGTGAAGGGGACTTAGTTCTCAAAGCAGTCCAGCGCAACCTTCACTCGACAAGGAACTCTAATTGGTAAGGACAATTCATGGTTGCTGAGTCCATAATTGGAGGATATTACAAGTTGATCAACACAGATGGACGAACCCTACCAGTAATTCATGAGAATTATCTTAAGGCGTTTGTCTGAAGTTATTTGACATTTGAGGTACTGGGCGTTTAAGCATTCATGACGTCTGGATTTGGAATTTTAGGATTTTCTTTCATTGTATTTCAATTCCTCCAAAATGTTTGCAATACTTGCAATCGGTATTCGAATTCAACAATTTATCAAAATTCAGTTCATATTTCTTTAAAAAAAAATCTTTATCAAATCCAAAAGAAAATCCTTAACCGTCTACCAATCCAAAACCATGATATCAAAACCCAAATAAAACTTCACATCTCTCAGAATTTTAGAAGTTCAAGAGATTATGGAAAATAAATCAAAGAAAATCAGCAAAGAAAGATTTTTGCGCCTCTGCATCCTTCAAAATATGCAAAGCTGCCTTCTCCTTATCCAGCTCTTCGGTCATCCTGGAAATCTTATTTTACTTCTCCATCACATCATCATTTGTAAAGGGTATGTTACTTTCACATGAGTCTTTGATAGCATTCATCTTCTTACGAATCCACTTCACGTTGAAGTCAAGTCTCTCAGAATTTTCCAAGTTGAACTCCCAATCAAAGAGTACATCTGGAGTCACAGTATTTCTAGCCCTGGTGCATACATCGTTTATAACATGCAATATAACACATACTTGCATGGTTAAAGAATAAGCACGCTTTGGGTCTCTAGTAACGACGATGTGACCAAATTTCTTCCATATTTTCTCGTATAAGTTGGCATATCCAATGGGAACGCCAAATCCACCGACCAGTCTGTGGTATGGGAGTGATGCATCGAATGGAGGATCAAAAGAAACACCTTCACTTGGATATTCATGTACCACTATACGGTTTTCAATTACGGGAATGATCTTTACAACAACAATTTCTTCAGTCTCCCCTACTAGCGGTTCAGTTCCTTTCGCCACTGAAGCAATAACAATCGAAGTCTCAGTTTCATTTATTGTTTCAACAGAAACACTCTCGTGGTCTTGAAGTTCAGGGATGGTTTCCTCCTTACCAATGACCCCAAGACCGCTCGTTTTGTCGTTTTGGGTTCCTTCATTCTCAACTTCGGTGTTTTGCAACTAATACGAAGATTACATGAGATTAGGATCAACCAAGCATGAAACCAAGATAAATCATGAAATACAGAATACAAGTGGTCTAAAATCATCAAATTCCTTTATTATACATGATAGATGTCAGTAAATAACGTGAAAGTCACAAAAACACGTTTTACGACAAGCTCGCCTGAGAAGATTTTACACTGCCCTGTACGAAACGACGAACTGAGAGAAATTGGTGAAGAATAAAGGTATGAGTTATATACCATTCTCTTCGTATGGGTGTTACCTACAACTTTTCAAAATTTCATAGCAATCGTATGAACGAGCAAAAAGATGTGGTCGAAACTCGGGACTACATGACAGCTGAAAATTTCCTGAAAGTCTCCTGGATGTTTACTGTTTTGTCTATTTCGGCCCCTGAACGTGCTCAAAACTGAAAAATCTTATTTGGAAAAGCTTGGAAATTTCCTAGGCTTAAGGATGCATATGCAGATCATGAAAATCTGGCAACAGACGAAGATTCTACAGCATATTTCCTAAAATGCTGAGTTCTGAATTTTATGGTGACGTATTTTCGGCAAAACTTGTCATATGTTCACATACATTCTCATTCATTCACTCATAGATCAGCAAGTTTATACTTCTATGGAAATACAAGATAAATACTTACTTGGGTGGTCTCCGAAGCATTCAAAGACTCAGAGTTGCTCGCGCCAACGTCGACAACTCCATTACCTTCATTTAGTTTTGAACTCTGGGAGTTTTCTTCATCGCCATCCTTCGAGCGAGCATCACCAGTATTCTCCATGTCCATGGAAACATCCTCCTGGATATTTTCTTAGCAATTAAAATTTTGTTTACCAAGCATCATAATTTGCTACATGAAGAAATACTTACTTCAGCTTCTCCTTCAACACCCGAGTCAGAAACCGTCTGCCCAGCAGTAGAAAACTGAAGACCGTCAATGCTCGATGGAGTAAAATCCTGCAACGGAATAACAAAGTGGACTTTCAGATCCTAATTATACGGATGAGAAGAAGTCATGATGCAAGAGATATCGATAACCTACCAAACAAATCATTGGGGACTTTATGGTCTTAGGTAACATCTTATAATTCTTACTCCTTCCTTCTCCACCATAAATAGTCGCTTCAGTTTCTGAGAGGTTTACATCGACTCGTGGTCTTACATTACGACCGTCCTGGGAAGAAATTTGATGCAATAATCAGAACAAAATCATCATGGTATTATGAATACTCAATTAAGAATACTTATTCGTGAACACCCTGGAGATTTTTTTCGTTTTTCACTACCAGGAAAATGCTTCAATCTTGGTCTAGTAGAAATCATCTCAGGAGAAGGACAATCTTTCATTAAAGGTTGAACATCTCTCACGAAATCAAGTAAATGCTTGAGCTGTTGATCCCAAAAGTCTATGTAACCCGGAGTTACATACGTGACTCTATCAGAGCTGGGGAACCAGAATTCACTTCCTTCCACATGCGTACGGTCCAGACGGGTCATGAGCTGTTCAACTAAAGTCTTTCTTCTTCGAAAAGTCAGAACACTGATCCATACCCATTTTTCGATCTTCCCTGTTAATATTGTATTCTTCCACCAAGAATTCACCGTGAATTATGGATACCAGATGACCTGGAGTGCAACTCAACATGAAGGATATCCCGTCGTTGTCCAAATCAGCACCAGATTTCAAAGTCATACTCTCTTCATCATTAAAGGTTTTCAATTGAGAGATATAAGAGGGGACTAATACCCATGGGCGGAAGTTGAATTCAGATTCACGATCAAAGACATCGACGAAACGAGTTTGAGTCGAGGTTGCTTTGTGGACTAGCGCATGATTCTGGCATTATCCTTCTCATAGAAGACATGGCGAGCATAAGTATTCAATCCTTGTAAGACATTCCGTGGAATGGGTGCATAATTCTTAAAATGCTCCCACATCAAAGCTTGAAGAAACATTGTGTTGGCATAACATTCAATCTTCATAAAACCGTTCGATACACTGGAGTCTATAATCAAGGAGTCCAAGTTAGAATACAGAGAACCCAAGAACAAGCTACCTATTGGAAGTTGCTCACCCTGAGCCATCTTAATCGTAAAAGGAATCACGAACGACTTCAAAAAGTTTCCAGCATCCTCAAATACATCTCTGGACAGCCATAAACACAAGAAATCAGCGATGGATAATGTACCGTCAACTGGACAATACGGACGAGTATATCTTGGACACCAGTGTATCAGCCAATGAGCATAACAACCTTTGCTGCCAGATGCCTTATTAATCTCCTCCATCGTGGTTGTCAAGATGTTAGAGATGGCAACTTCCTCTGACGAAGAAATATTTTCAGGAAGATTTCCCGTGATTGGAAGATGCAACAAAGCAACTACATCTTCTAAAGTAACGGTAAACTCTCCCCATCTGCATATGAAAGAGTGAGTTGGAATACACCATCGAGCAAGTAAAGCTACAATACATCGTACATCATGAAAAATGAATAAATATCCAGAAGCTTGAATGGCTTGTATTACTCGTGCATCATGCAACTTAGCTCGAACACGAGGAAAACCCAGCATGTACCTCGCCCATCCAGAAAACTTTTCCAAGGGCCGTCGAGAAAGCTTGAATTCGATAATCGATACAGAAAAGTATCCTCGTTCAAGACAGAACCGAATAGCTGCCTGAGGAGTCACCAATTTTTTCTAAGTAACCTCTCTAGGATTTATCAGAAGACGAAATGCTAGAGTTTTGAGACGCTTTTCAGGCCCTTGATCTATGAAGAAGGCATCCTCTATGTTTGGAACATTCTTGATTCCAGGAGTCTCGTCTTCACCAATGGAAGTCTCTTCCATGCATGAATCATCCCTAGAGGCATCATCATCTATGTGTGAATCTTCCTTGGAAGCGTCATTGTCCACACACATATCATCTCTGGAAGCATCATTGATGTGAGAATCAGACATCCTTGCAAAGTAGCTGTAACGTGCACACAATACTTCTCTTCAGTATACCATTCATACAAGATGCAAATGTCTACAAAATGGTAACTCTCAACTCTTACATTTTTATGATTCCGCTAACAGTAGTGAATGCAACGTAAGAGTTAATACTTCAAAACTTGCTCGCTTCTTCAAATCTACAAAAAGACGAGCATAAATTCAGATTTTCATAAAATCATGAATATTTCTACTGCGTGAACATTCCCCATGGAATTATGAAAATTATAACATTATTTCATCATAAATAATTGTTTACTTCTGAGAAATATTACACAAGACTCAAGTTTTGATTTTAAAGAAAATAATATATACTTGCGTATATATATAAAGAAAACGTGATTTAATCACGTAAATAAAAAAAAAATTATGCGAGCAAGGCTCACGAAAATAAGATTTATGGACACTCCACGGTTTCGTTAAAAAAAAAATCCATGAATATGCCATGGTTTTATTAAAAAAAAAATTTATTTTCCTTTGTATCGTCATACGTCTTCGAAACGAAGGTTTATTTCAATTTTGTGAAAACATACACATTATAAGATAAAGTTTTGATTTACATGAAAGCTCATAAACAAAATTTTATCACTGGACTCAAGTTCATATATATATATGTATAAAGAAGAAAAACTCTTTCTTCGTATCATTGTCATTCTTTAAAACGAAGGTTTATTTCGGTTTTGTGAAAATTCACCTTTTCATGATAAAACTTTGATGCACATGAAAGCTCATAAACTTAGTTTTATCACTGGACCTAAATCTTCATATACAAAAAAAATCTCTCTTAAATAAGGGATTATTATTAGTTTTCAAAAACTAACAATCAAACGAACATACGTTTTCAAAAACGAGGGTTTTCGACGAAACCCACGCTCATATATGCACATGTGTATAACTTTATCATGATCAAGATATGAACAACTCATAAAACTCATGAACATCAGCAAACATCAAAAATAAATAAATAAATAACCGCACATGGTCGGTGCCGGCCGGAAATTATCCGTCCGGTGGCGGCGACGGTCAGCGGCGCTGAAGCTCTGGCGAAAAGTTTCCTCCCCTGCTGATGGCATGAAGGTGATGAAGGTTCTGGTCGTGGGAAAATTAAAAAAAAAAAAGGAACAATTCCTTTTATATCAAATTTTATTTCCAAAACCTAATTTTCTAAGGATTTCCTTATTAGGCCCGGCCCGTGAATCCTAAACAACCAAGGTCCCGTCGTCCGAATCAGCGGTTCAACACCAATTTATGTTCACCAAATAACACTCTATCATTCCACTGGGGATCTTCATTCAAGTCATGGTATGCTCGTGCTATCGAAATCCGGTAACATCTTAACTTATGACTAAGTTCAATTACTTATGTTATTTATGACCGGAAAATCACCATTCAATGCTGACTGAGGAACACGAGTTTCCTCACTAAGCAAGGGACTTAATATAGATGGTGGATTTTTGACAAAGGCTAAAATCGTAAACCCATAATTATACGAACTTCTGATCCAGCAATCAGATGTGAGTATTGAGACACGGGTCTCTCATCAAATCTCTGACTGAGAATACTGTCTCTCAGAGTACATGCAGATATGTAGTCTCTCGGCTGGACAACGGCATATCTCATGAATACTGAACACTTAAGTAATTATTTCTATATAGAATCACGAGATTCACGGTTCCTAGACAGCTTTCTCTGCTAGTATAGAGCGATAACGTTTTCAGGATACAAACAACAGTTTTCCGTGACTATATAAAGGATATGAAGCTCCAGCAAGCTCATGTCAGAATAATTAATGTTCCTAGACAGCTTTCTCTGCTAGTATAGAGACGTTAATTAATTATTTTTAAATTCTTGGATTCATCCACTGAATTTCTGAATATATTCAAATACTTTTATAATATTTCGTTACTTTAATCAATGGTTCTTCCCAGCAGAATTCCATGGGTTAGTAATAAATATTCAACAACACGGGCATTTGAGCTACCTCTGAGTAAGCCCCGATTCAAATGATACAAGTGAACTCAACGATGATGCACTAACAATCACTGTACGGACAAGTATTTCAAATTACGACGAGACGATGAACCTATGCAAAATAGGAAGAAAAATAATAAATAATTAAAAATTAACCAAGGCGCTGGAAGCATGGGCCCATTGACCGACTGGACGTGTCGTGGTCAAATCCCACACCAGTTTTATATTTTTATCATATTTTTTGTTATTTTCCTTGAGTTCATGAAAATCCTTTCACTTGAACAAATATCTTTCGTTTTGAGGAAACTCCTCAGTTTCATGGTGTTTCCCTCACACCAAGGAAATAATATAAAATTAGGGAAAATATTGTGGGGCCGTGATTATTGGCCAATCGGGCATGCCTTGATCCTGGCCTGCCCCATACCTCATGGTTCCCCATTATTTTATTATTATTTCCCTAATTTCATGAAAACTCCTTAATCTCATGATATTTCTTTGATCCCATGAAAAATAATATAAAACTAGGGAAACCCGTGTGACCAGGCCCTAGACGGCAGGTCAAGCCCTAGCAGGCCTCACATGTCCCATTTTATTATTATTATATTCTTCATGTTTACATAATCCCATGAAATTCCTTGATTTCATGATATTTCATTCAAATTATGAAAATTCCTTTAAATCATGAAATAATACATAAAATTAGGGAAAACTCACGGGACTGGGCCCTAGCCGGCCAACCATGCTCAAGCCGGTCCCACACGTCCCTTATTTTATTATTATTCATATTTTCTCATCTCATGGAACTCCATGATTTCAACAAAACTCTTTGATTTCGACAAAAACTCCTTGGTTGAAAGGGTTAATTAGATTGCCACAGTTGAAAATCGGGGGAAAATAGCTCTGCAACTCAGCGACGGAATCGGAGCTAACTCAGTCAAATTTTTTCTCGATTTGGGAATTGTTAGTCATTATTCAGGTGTTTTTCGTTGATTTTCTTGAATTTTCAATGATTGCTGGTGATTAAAATAGGGTGAATCAATGACTAATCATAAAATCGATTCAACAAATGGAAGTATGAATTTAGAATCGTCAACACATTCTGCTGAAGCTAATTATAAGAAAGTTCCATCGATTGATTTACCAGATGAATTGTTTGATGAGGTTTTACATCCTCGAAAATTTTCGCTCATTGGTCGACTACAGTTACAGAAAACAAAATTTATTGATGTGGCTGTGATTCTAAGACAACAGTGGAAATTGGTTGGAGACTATAAACTCATTCCTCTTGGAAAAGGTTACTTCACCATCAAACTAGACAATGAAATTGATAGGAATCATATTAAGTCTGGACACTGGGAAGTCCTTAATCAAGTTTTAAGAGTCAGGAATTGGATGTCTAATTTTCGACCAGCTTTTCAGAGAACTTCTAAAGCTCAGGTATGGGTTCGTTTTCCTGGTTTAGGTCTTGAGTTCTTGAAAGAAAAAATATTATTCAAAATTTGTAAAGAATTAGGTGATCCAATTAAGATTGATGCAGCCACAGAGAAATGTGAAGTTGGTTATTATGCTAATGTTTTGGTTGAGATGGATTTCGCTCAATCAATACCTAATAAAATTTGGATTAATACTAAGTTTGGAGGTTTCTTTCAAGATATTTTGATCCATGATTGTCCAAAATTCTGTAGTACTTGTGGAATTGTTGGTCATCCTATTACTGAATGTTATGTTGAGAAGAATAAAGCTAAAGCTAAGCAGGATATCCCAGTAAATGTTGTTAAACATACAGGTACACCTAAGTTTCATACTCCAGCTCCTACTAGAACTCCTTTTGGTATTTGTGATACTTCTGAAAGAGAGGAGGATTCAATAGTTCATTCCATAATCATTACTCCTCCTAGTGTGCCAGTTGAAGAAATCATTATCAATTCTGGGAGATTTAATAATCTACCAATATAACAAGCTTCACTTGAGGAGGAATCTCATATTGTGGAAAAAGAGTGTGATATGGTGGAGTCAAATTCATCACAACCAAGTGCTATGAAAAATATGAATACTGATCAAATGACTGAGGATTTATAACACAATTTAGTGAACCCTGTTGATAATACAGAACTTGAGAATACTGTTGTTAAATTTGTGGATGGAGTTACAGGAAAAGTTTTGACAGAGAATGTTCAATTTACTACTTGGTGTGCAGTGGTGGCTTCTCCTGCATCTTCTTCTGCTCCAAAGAAGAAATCTCCAGAAAAACCTACTGTTGAAAAGTATAAAACCACTTCAGCTTCAGTTAAGTATAACTTCAGGAAAAATAATGGGAAAGGGGGACTTATAAATCCCTCATCCAAAAAATGAAGATAATATTTTGGAATCTCAGGGGTCTTAGAAGAGCTAGGGCCCAACTGAAATTAAGATCGTTAGTCAATCAATTTAATCCAACTTTAGTTTTTATTGCTGAACCAAGAGTTCAGTGCACTAGGTTAAATTTGCCAGGTATGCAGTATATGGCTATTCATAATTCATCTTCTAGTCATAAGGGGAATATCTGGTTATTTTGGAGTCATCCCATATCTACTCCAACAGTGGTTTCAATTACTAGTCAAATGATAACAGTGGCAGTTGGTGATGTTCTTATTTCAGGAGTTCATGCCCATGTAAATATAGTGCAAAGAAGATTTTTATGGTCTGAAATGGTTTTAATTATCTAGCTTGGAAATCCTTGGGTTATTTTAGGATATTTCAATGCAATTCTTTCTATTTTGGAAAAGAAGGGGGGCAGATCACCATCTAGAAGATCTATGACTGATTTTAATGATTGTTTGGATCAATGTGAATTACTGCAAGCTCCTAAAATTGGCTTGGAATTTTCTTGGTCAAATTGTCAGCATGGGGAAAGAAGAATCTTATGTAATCTTGACAGAATTGTCTTTAATTTGAGTTGGCTGCTTAAATATCCTGATTGGGGGTATAAGGTTGGTCTTAGAATTGTTTCTGATCATTCTCCTCTGGTTGGTGGCTGTGCTAACATTCCTAAACCAAAGAATATCCCATGGAGATTTCAACAAATGTGGTTGCAGCACCCTGGATTATTTAAGGTCATTGAAGATAGTTGGAATGAGCCTTTATTTGGTGATCCTCCTTACATATTCATGCAAAAGAAAAAAAGATTGAAGCAAATTTTGAAAGATTGGAATTGGCAGGTTTTTGGTAATGTTCACACTAAGCTCAAAGAAGCTGAGGAAGAAGTCAAAGCTAAGATGTTAATTTCAGATAGTGATCCACACAATGAAGATGCTCTAAATGATCTGGTACAATCTCAGAATGTTTACAACTCTAGAGAAACACAATTCAATACCATGATGAGGCAGAAATCAAGAATTAAATGGATCAAAGAAGGTTCAACCAATACTCAATTTTTTCATAATAATGTTAATATCAGGCATACTAAAAACCTCATCTGTGAAATGGAGGATGAACATGGGAATCTTATAACAGACCAATAACAAATTGCTAATATTTTGGTTAACTTCTTTGAACAAAAATTTCATTATCAACCCACTCATGTAGATGATTCTCTTCTAGAAGTTATCCCAAATCTTATTACTCAAGCTGATCAATCATTACTAGATGCAGTTCCTTCAAATGATGAAATCAAGAAAGCTATTTGGGATATAGATGCTGAAAGTGCCCCTGGCCCTAATGGGTTTTCAGGTATGTTTTACAAAGAATTTTGGGATATCATTCACAATGACTTTATCACTTCCATTCAATACTGCTGGAGTAGAAAGTACATTCCTAAAGGTATGAACTCTAATTTCCTTACTCTCATTCCAAAAGTACAAGGAGCTAAAAAACCTAGTCAATATAGGCCTATTGGCTTAAGTAATGTCAATTTCAAGGTTTTTACAAAGATTATTACCACCAGGTTAAGTTCTTTCATTCCAAAACTTATTTCTCATCAACAAGTTGCCTATGTCAAAGGTAAAAGTATACATGAACAGATTCTATTAGCTTCAGAACTGGTTAATGAAATGAAATTCAAAAGGAGAGGTGGCAATGTGGCTTTGAAACTTGATATTGCTCAAGCCTTTGATTATGTCAGTTGGTCTTTTTTATTTCAAGTTCTTCAAAAATATGGTTTTTCTTCAGACTGGTGCAAGTGGCTTCATACTCTGTTTTCCTCTGCAAAATTATCAGTATTACTAAATGGAGGTCCTAGAGGTTTTTTCTCCATGGGAAGGGGTCTGAAGCTAGGAGATCCCCTTTCCCCTATTATTTTTATTCTCATGGAAGAAGTCTTGAGTAGAAATCTTACACAGTTAGTTGTTTCTGGCAGAATGCAGCCCATGGTCAATAAAAAAGGCATTTTCCCTACTCACTTGATGTTTGCAGATGATTTCCTTATTTTCAGTAATGGATCCAGAAGAAGTTTGGAGCATCTTACTAATTTGTTATGAAAATACCAAGATAGTTCTGGTCAAGTTATTAACATAACTAAAAGCAAATGCTTTTTAGATGGATGCACAATGGCACACAGGCAGCTTATTGCAAGCTTTCTGCAAATGGAGTTGACTTCTTTCCCAGATAAATACTTGGGTGTAGTTTTATTGCCTGGAAGAGTCAAGTCATCTACTCTTTGGTCAATAGTGGAAAAAATGCAGTGTTCTCTTTCTACTTGGATAGGTAAGCTTCTTTCTTTCCATGATATAATAGTTCTTATCAATTCAGTCCTCTCAAGTTTTCCACTCTATAGCATGGATATTTATAAATGGCCAAGCACTGTGATCAAAGAATGTGAGAAGATAATGAGAAATTTCCTATGGTCTGGAAATAGTGAAATAAGGAAATATGGTTCTCTAAGCTGGAAGAAAGTTTGCACTCCAAAACCTGAAGGTGGACTGGGTATAAGAAGATTGCGGACTATTAATAAAGCATTGCTCATGAAGATGATGTGCCATTTACAAACTTCAGATGGTCTGTGTTCAAATTTTTTTGCTCCAAAATATAAAGACAAGTTTGGCCAATGGAGTATCAGATGGAAATTCTCCTCAGTTTGGAATGGTCTTAAATGGGCTTGGCAATCTCTTAAAGAAGATATTCATTGGATCATTGGTACTGGTGACAAAATTTCTGTTTGGTTTGATACATGGATTGGAGCAGAACCTATTATTAATTTGTTTGGTTTTTCGGATTATATTAAGTCCCATTTGCATATGACAGTCAAGGAGTTGATTGTTGATCATCAATGGAGTATTCCTTCTTCTATGCAACCTTTTATTCTTTCTTCTCTACCTTCCATTAGTGGTGCAGAAGATAAGTTAATATGGAATGGATCATCTACATGTCAATTCACAACTCTTGCAGCAGTTGATAAAATCATACACAGAGAACCACTTCTCCCTTGGCCTTCTAACATTTGGAAGCCTTTTTTGCATCCTAGTATTTCTAGCAATATTTGGAAGCTTCTTCAAGGAATTTATGTTGATGATCAAAAGAAGGTGGAGCAAGGATACAACTTAGCTTCTATGTGATGCATTTGTAGACAAGCCCCAGACAGTATGGAACATCTCCTTTGGACCTGTATTTTCAGCAAAGTCATATGGATTTGGTTAGTCAGGGTTTTCCACTTTCATCCTCCAACATCTTTTGATAATATTTTCAATGCTGCAACATATAGAAGTCCCCTTATCAAAAAGGTATGGTTGACTGCTTCTTATACTACCTTAAGAGAGCTTTGGTTCCAGAAAAACAAGATGTTCTTTGAGAATTTGCAGCCCAACTTACACAGATTTCAGAATAGGATTCTCAGTCTGGTTCATCTTGGTAGTCATAGAATGAAAGGGAGTTAATGGAACACAATACTTGATTCTCAGGTGTTGCTCTTCTTTAATATCTCTGGCTAAACTTCATGGGCTGCTCTACTTCTAGCTGGGCTTCTTTTCATCTTTGACTTCCATTTGGGCTCTTAGATACTTAGCTTAGTTAATTTTACTTAGATTTTCTCCTTTGTATTTTTGCTTCTCTTCTTTGGTTCTTTTGTTGTAATAACATTTAAGTTTTTCGTTCTAATAAAAATTGTGACTTAGCCAAAAAAAAGACAAAAACTCCTTGGTTTTATCATATTTCCCTAAAATCGTGAAAATATTATAAAAATTGGAAAAACGTGTGGGATTGGGCCCTTGGCCGGCCGACCATTCCTTGGCCATGGTCGGTCCCACACTCCATGATTCCTTCACATTTTTTTAATTTTTTCCTTCATCTCATGAAGTTTTGACGGTTTCATCAAAAAACCCATGATTTCTTCATATTTTCTCAAATGATTGCCCAAATGCACATCTAAAAATATCAAAATTCTCATAACTTAGATACGAACACTTTGGTGACATGAGCATGTTACCTTAATCGACCAAGGTTGGATCTTTGGCTCGCAAGGAGCCGGTCCCGCGTATTTACACAATTTGACCTAATTTGCGCAATTGCACGTATTAGGTACAAAACTCTTCCAAATAATTTTTGGATTTTCATGGAACGATCGTCATTCGATCCCGTGACCACCCAAGTCCGGTTTCATGACCCCTTGGTTGGTCTCTCATCTCTTCATAATTAATTAGGTTTTATCACCTAAGGCTCGTACGAGCATTTTCGAATAAATGATTAAACCAGCATTTGATCATTCTTTCATCAACAAATCACCAAATCTTCAAGAGGCCTCGGTATTGGCTCACACGAGCATATGGGAGCTACATGGTCGACCCACATTCCCATGAAGTTGGTTCTCCTTCATTCCATGGTTAATTTTCAAATAAACCATCAATTGATCAAATTAGGGTTTCTGAGTCCAAGGATTATAATTCCAGATTCAAACACTAATAATTTTTTGACGATCTCATGATCAATATTCTTATTAATTATGCTCGGTTCAACTACCAGTATTTTAATTAATATTTTATTTTGGTCATGCTACCAATAATTCATCAGACGAGCAACACTTGCTGAGACGAGCAATATTCGCTCAAACCAAGGAATATTGGTTCAACTATCAATATTCAACAATTCATCTAATGAGCAACATATGCTTACTTCAATGTTAGAATTTTATCTTTGTCTCAGCTGACACGTTCAATTCATGAGTTTCTGAACATTTTTGCAAATCATGTTCAACTCAGCAAATACATGGACTCATTGTCCCATTAAATCATGAAGTCAGCAACTGACTAATTAACCACGAGACGCCAATCATGTCACTTGGGGGATATCAACTAGGGTTTTGGTCTGGCGGTCTACGGCACGTGTGTTCAAACACACGATGGAATGTGAGCAAGTCGTGCAGTCAGTGGAAGAAGTTAACAAAGTAGTGGATGGAAAATCGACAAAGTCTCCGCACGATGAGTAACTGGTTTCAAACACGAATTCCATTTCCCCACTTCTTGATTCTATCAACTGTCACACTTCATGGGATCATGGTGTCTATAATTCCAGCAATATAAATAAGTCTCTGAATCATGATTGAAACAACAACAAGAATCTCACGTCTCACTGAAAAGACGAGATCAACAACTCATCAATTGACCAATTACTCTCAACTGAGAAATTTCAATCATTAAGAAATTATCTTATTCAGAATTCACAACACACCTACAATCTTTGATTACCATTGATTCCACACAGTTCTTAGCTTCTCTCCTACAGATCAACCCATCCTCTCTTGTGACCTAATTTACTCTGGAATGGCCATTGTCTTGGTTTAGGACGGAGTACTACAGATTGATCTCTCAAATTCAAAGCACCCCCTTTGCAGTGGAACATCTGTGTGAGGTTGAACATTTTGCTCGGTTCAATGAGTTCCCTCCGTACGGTCGTCTCCTCAATTCCTTAAAAACTAGTAAATCATTTTTCCCCATCTACACATGGGATCAGGCCATGGATTCGACCATGGAATAGGAGCAATTATTATTGCCATTCCATGGGATCAGGCCGTGGATTCGACCATGGAATATGAGCAATAATATATTATTCTGGGAATTCAGTGGTGAATGTTACGGCAGAATTAATCTATGTGCATAGTCAGGAGATGGCTAATCCTGAGGGTGCTCTCAGATACTACGGAGAACACCTGAGTCTATACACATCGCTCTACATAGTCAGGATCAGTGATTGTCATTGTTCTGAAGGCATCGTTGCTCTCACTGACGGAGAACTGCCCAATCGTTCTTCTATGTAGAGGTGGGTCTCTCTCCTGTAGTCAGGGAACAGTGAGTATCATCGACGTCCTGAAGGCGTTAAGCCCTCTCAGCAAATAATTATGTAGGAGGACCAACCAATTCTATTATTCTACATAAAGGTCATAATGAAATGCCAGGGATCGAACGCTCAGCTAGTGGAGGCTTTTCGAAAGACATGTTCATCATCGCTTCGTAAATATGAATCGTCGCATGTCTGAAGCCGTATCAGAAGCATACAGTATCATGATTTTATGGATTTGATATTTGTTGAAAATCCACCATCAACATAATTATATAACAAAATATAATGCGGAAAAGAAATAATACAGACACCAGAATTTTGTTAACGAGGAAACCGCAAATGCAAAAAAAACCCGGGACCTAGTCCAGATTAAACATACATTGTATTAAGACGCTACGGACACTAGCCTACTCCAAGCTAACTTCGGTTTGGAATGTAGTTGAACCCCAATCAATCTCACACTGATCCAAGGTACAGTTATGCTCCTATGCCTATGATCCCAGCCAGATACTGTGCACTTGATTCCCTTAGTCGATCTCACCCACAACCAAGAGTTGCTACGACCCAAAGTCGAAGACTTTAATAAACAAATCTGCCTCACACAGAAAAGTCTACAAGGATAGATAAATTCATCTCCCACGAATAAACCTATGAGTTTTGTTCTGTCTTTTGATAAATAAAGGTGAACATGAACCAATTGATAAAACTAGAGTTATATTCCCGAAGAACAGCTCAGCTTTATCAATCACCTCACAATAAACTTAATCGACGCAGCGAAGAAGGTTATTGAGGAATCACAAACGATGAGATGAAGTGTTTGTGGCTACTTTTATATC
This sequence comes from Papaver bracteatum, assembly GCA_023529315.1. Taxonomy (NCBI): domain Eukaryota; kingdom Viridiplantae; phylum Streptophyta; class Magnoliopsida; order Ranunculales; family Papaveraceae; genus Papaver; species Papaver bracteatum. Next base: position 564,168 of record JAJJWX010002186.1, read on the forward strand.
TTTTCTATCGGAGATAGAAATATCAAGACAATTATTATAATTGTACTCGTACGATAGAAGATGCAAGATCAGATCACACAACTACGATAAAAGTAGTATCGGTCTGGCTTCACAATCCCAATAAAGTCTTTAAGTTATTAACCTGGTTTTAGAAGAAGAAAACCAACAGTTAAAGGAGAATTGACTCTAGCTTAGCAAACTAGTATCACACAGAATGTGTGGGGATTAGGTTTTCCAGTTTCTAGAGTTCTCCCTTATATAGTCTTTCAAATCAGGGTTTGCAATCAATGTTAGATTAGTAATAAAGCATTCAATATTCACCATTAAATGAAAACCAGATTAGATTCAAGCTAATATTTATCAACAGTTATATCGAAAACATAGATTGTTATACGCATTTTTAATGCACGTTTCTAGGCTTGTGTAATCGTACCCAAACTTGTACATTAGTTGGTTCAATATTAGTTAACCAAATAGTTAGCCGTATGATAACTTTCATATCAACCATATTCTTCTTCACCATAACTAGTCCAAATGAACTAGTTAGAGAGTGTAGATGGGGAAAAACGGTTCACTGGTTTTTTTAGGTAACTGAAAAGTCGAGCGTGTTGTCGAGATTCCTCAACCAGGAAAACTGCTTAACCTCGTACAGATGCACTGCAAAGGGAGTGCTTAGATTCGAGATATCAATTTGTAGGACTCTGGCCTAAACCAGGTCAATGGACATTCCAGAGTCAATTCGGTCGCAAAGAGGAAGATGGGTTGATCTGTAAGAGGGAAGCTGAGAATTGTGTGGGATCAGTGATGATCAAGGATTGTGGATGTGTTGTGGGTTTCTGCAATAATTAGTGAACTGTGGAGTTCTGATAAGTTCTGAAGATTGATGAATTCTTGGGCGTAATTACTCGAGAAATTCCGTGTAGACTAAAAATGTTATCCTCAATCATGGATTCAGAGACTTATTTATATTATCAGAGTTGTGAATACCTTGATCCCTGTAAGCGTGACAGTTTCATGAGTGGTAGAGTGGGCCGATGGAAGATCGTGGTAAAGTCAGTTCCATGTTGTGTGGAGACTTGACGGATCGTGCACCCACTACTTTGTTAACTCCTTCAACCGTTGACACAACTTACGTACATTTCTTATCGTGGATGAATCCATGTGCTATATGCCGCCAGAACAAAACCCTAGTTGTTATCCCCCAATTTGACGTGATTGATGTCTCACGAATCGTGGAGTCTGCATGACAGATGTGTATTTAGTTTGTCATTTGTTGACTGATTAGGTAATGAGCCTAGGTTTTGTTGAATCGAGCATGTTTGACAAATGCTCAGCGATTCATGAACATTAATGTTGCTCGTCTGAGAAAATGTTATAAATTCAACAAGTTATTGAATATTGATGAGTTACTGAATATATGTGGATTATTCGAGCAATTGAGCAAGTATTGCTCGATTCGACGAAATACTGATAAATTACTGAATATTTATAATTGGGTCAATATTCGAGCAACTGAGCAAGTATTGCTCAATTCGACGAATTACTGTATATGGAGAATTTGACGAGCAACTGAGCAAGTATTGCTTAATTCGTCAAATTAACAAATGTTGATAATTTGACGTGCAATTGAGCAAGTGTTGCTCAATTTTACAAATTACTAACAATTTATTAAATATTGATAGTTGGATCAATATTTGAGCAACTGAGCAAAGTTGCTCAATTCGACGAAATATTTACTGGTGACATGATCCAATAAAATATAAAAATATTGGTAGATTACCATATATTATACGATTAATTCAAATGATAGTTTCTAAATCAATATAAATGTAGGATCAGAATATCGCAACAATAGCACTCTTGCGAAATTGTCAATAACGATACTCTTGCGAATATCGCAGAATTATTATAGAAATGATGTGACAGATGACGACAACTTAAACACGAGAAAGATGTGAAGACCTAGCGATATTTAGGAATGTTGCGAAATTTAACATTTGTATACTGGCAAGAATATCGCAAGCTAGATCCAAAGATAAAGGACAGCTTAGCTGTCATCCACTATATAATACCCTATATAAAGAGCCGAGCAGGTTTAGAAAGAGGAGGAGATCTTTTTAGAGTGGAGAGAAAGTTTTGAGGAGAGAGAAAGTCTAGAACAGATTCTTGATTTCATTTCCTTATTGTAAAATTTCTAAACTCAATTAATAAAAAGTGTAATTGTTGATCTTAAAGATGTGTTGATTATTATGAATTCTTGTGAGGGATGTATTGTGGGAATTCCTGCAACTACATAATGGCGCTAGAAACAGAGAATGAAGGATTGTTTTAGAGCAAAGATTGATATTGTGATTTGAGAGAATTTGAAGTAATTGGTAAAGAATTTTATATAAATTTCAACTACTCATTAAGATTGAAAAAATTGCTAGAAGAAGGAATGCTTCAAAACAACCAACAACAGTTAGAAGGAGTAAGAGGCTTGCTAGTGGAGGGAGAAATGAAATTGAGGAATCTTCAAGATTGAACGCAAGAAACAATGAAGAAAATCAAATTCAACAACCAATTCAACGTACACCTGTACAAAATAAAACTATGAATTATGACAGAGTAAGTGTACACACTTGGCAATCAGATTTAACAGATGAGATAGAAGAAGAGAAACAATTAAGAAACGATAGACGAGAAGAGAGAGATCGAGAAGCTGTTGGAGGACTAATTCATGGAAATTGTAGATGGGGAAAAACGATTTGCTGGTTTATCCGGAATTAAGGACGACCGTGCGGAGGAAATTCCTTGAACCGAGCAAAATTTTCAACCTCACACAGATGCACCGCTATGAAGGGGGTGCTTTAAGTTCGAGAGATCAATCTGTAGTACTCCGGCCTAAACCAATACAATGGCCGTTCCATAGTAAATTCGGTCACAAGAGAGGATGGGTTGATCTGTAGGAGGAAAGCTGAGAAATGTGTGAGATCAATGATGATCTGAGATTGTAGGTGTGTTGTAATTTTAGCGTGAAAATTCTTAGAATGATTGAATCTTGCCTGATTGAGAGTAATTTCTGTGAGTTCGTGTAGACAAAAGAGCGTCTGTATGAACTTTGGTGAGAAATTGCTCGTTCAGAGTGTTGTTGTTCGAATGTTTGAAAACTCTTCGAATGTTGTCCTTTCAATCAGGATTCAGAGACATTATATAATGCCGAAGATAAAAACACCATGATCCCATGAAGTGTGACAGTTTGCTAGAATCAAAGAGTGGGGAGGTGGGAAATCGTGTTAAACCAATTACTCATCGTGCGGAGACTTGGTTAATTTTCCACCCATTATTTTACTGATTCCTTCAACTGATTACATGACTTGCTCACATTCCATCGTGTGTTTGAACACACATGTCGTAGACCGCCAGACCAAAACCCTAGTTGATATCCCCCCAAGTGACACGATTGATGTCTTGTGGTTAATTTAGTCCGTTGTTGATTTCATGACATCGTGGGACAATGAGTCCACGTATTTGCTGAGTTAAACATGGTTTTGTGAAATATTCTGCAACTCATGAATTGAACGCGTCTGTTGAGACAGTGATAGGATCCTCACGCTGAGGAGAGCAAGTGTTGCTCGATAATTTATTTAATATTGATAGTTCCAACATTCGTTGATTTAAGTAAATATTGCTCATCTGAGCAAGTGTTGCTCGTCCGATGAATTATTGGTAGCGTGACCATTAATTAAAGCTCTGGTAGTTGAACCGAGCATAATTAATAAGAATATTGATCATGAGATCATTGCAAAATTATTAGTGTTTGAATATGGAATCATGATCCTTGGATTCAGAAACCCTAATTTGATCAATTGATGACCAATTGATGGTTTATTTGAAAATTAACCATGGAATGAAGGAGAACCGGCTTCATGGGGCAGTGGATCGACCATGAAATTATGCTCACGTGAGAAAAAACCAATACCTCTTTGAAGAGTTGGTGAGTTGCTGAAAGAATGATTAAATGTTGGTTTAATCATTTGCTGAATGACTGCTGGGTTCAACATTAGGTGATAAAACCTAATTAATTATGAAAAGGTGAGGGACTGACCAAGGGGTCATGAAACCGACCCTGGATGGTCATGGGATCAAATGATGATCGCTCCGTCAAATTCTGAAATTATTCGGAGAGTTTAGGACCCAATACGCGCAATTGTGCAAATTTGGTCAGATTGTGATAAACACGTGGAACTGGCTCATTGCGAGCCAAAAATCTAACCCTGGTCGGTCAAGGTAACATTCTTTTATCTTTGAGACGTCCATGTTTCATTCCTGAGAATTTTGATATTTTTTGATGCTCGTTTGAGCAACCATTTGAGAAAATACGACAAAATTAGGGTTTTTTTATAAAACCGTCAAAACTTCATCGGATGAAGGAAAATAATGAAAAAGTGAAAATATTATGGAGTGTGGGACCAATCATGACCGTTGGAAAGGCTGTCCGGCAAAGAGATCCATCCCACACGTTTTCCATAATTGTGTAATATTTTTCATGATTTTAGGGAAATATGATAAAACGAAGGAGTTTTGCTAAAATTAAAGAGTTTTGTTGAAATCAAGGAGTTTCCATGAGATGAGGGAAACATAAAAAATCATAAATAATAAAATAAGGGACATGTGGTGTATGGGACCGGCTTGGAGCGTGACTAGCCGGCCAGGGCCCGGTCCCGTGCGTTTTCCCTATTTTATGCATTATTTCATGATTTGAAGGAATTTTCATAATTTGAAGGAAATATCATGAAATCAAGGAATTTTCATGGGATTATGAAAACTTGGAAAATATGCTAATAAAAGAGTGGGACTTGTGAGCCATCTAGGGTTTGGCCGACCGACCATGGCCCGTGCACACGGGTTTCCCTAATTTTTATTATTTTTCATGGGACCAAGGAAATATCATGAGATTAATGAGTTTTCATGAAATTAGGGAAATAATAATAAAATAATGAGGAATCATGAGGTGTGGGGCTGGCTGGGACCAAGGCATGGCCGGTTGGCCAATGGTCACACCCCATCAAGTTTTTCCCTAATTTTATATTATTTCCTCCGCGTGAAGGAAGCATCATGAAATTGAGGAGTTTCCTCAAAATAAAGGATATTCGTTCAAATGAAAGGGTTTTCATAAACTCAGGGAAAACAAAAAAAATATGATAAAATTATGAAACTGACGAGGGATTGACCACGGCTCAGTCGGCCGGTCAGTGGGTCCATGCTCCTAGCGCCTTGGTCAATTTTTATTTATTTGTTATTTTTCATCCTATTTTGCATAGGTTCATCGATTCATCGTATTTTGAAATACTCATTCGCGCGATGGTTATTAATGTATTATTGTTGTATACACTTGCACCATTTGAGACAGGAATTGCTCAGAAAGCAGCTCTGATGCCCGTGCGTCCAATATTTATTACTAATCCATGGATTTCTGTTGCGAAGGACCATGGATTGCGTAATGAAATATTTTGCGAAAATATTTGAATATTTTCAGAAATTCTGCGGATGAATCCAAGAATTTAAGTTTGAGATAGGGCTTGCTCAGAAGGAAGCTCTGATGCCCGTGCGTCCAATATTTATTACTAATCCATGGATTTCTGCTGGGAAGAACCATGGTTTGCGTAATGAAATATCTGCGAAAATATTTGAATATTTTCAGAAAGTCTGCAGATAAATCCAAGAATTTAAGAATAATTAATTTATGACTTTATACTAGCAGAGCAAACTGTCCATCTGTGAGACTACATATCTATATGCACTCTGAGAGAAAGTATTCTCAATCAGAGAATTCGATGAGAGACTCGTGTCTCGATATTCACGTATGATTGCTGGATCAGAGGTTTGTATAATTATGGGTTTACGATTTTAGCCTTTGTCAAAAATCCACCATCTACATTAAGTCCCCTGCTTAGTAAGGAAAGCCGTGTTCCTCAGTCAGCATTGAATGGTGATTTTCCGGTCATAACAATACAAGTAATTGAACTCAGTCATAAGTTAAGATGTTACCGGATTTCGATCGTACGAGCGTACCATGACTTGAAAGATGGTTCCAGTAGAATGATAGAATGTCGTTTGATGAGCATAATTTGGTGTTGAACCGCTGATTTGGATGACGGGATCTTGGTCGTTCAGGATTCGCGGGCCGGGCCCAGTAAGGAAATCCTTGGAAAATTAGGTTTTGGAAATAAACTTTAATATAAAAGGAATTGCTCCCCCCCCCCCTTTATTTTTAAATTTTCCCACACGACCAGAGCTTCATCACCTCATCAACTTCACGCCATCATCAAGAGGAGCAGGAAAGTTCGCCGAAGTGCCACCATCCGACGTCGTCAGCCAATTTCCGGCCGGCGCCGACATGTATGCTTCGAACATTTTTTTTTCTTCTTTCTGATGCTCATGAGTTCTATGGGTTGTTCACATATTTTTCATGATAAAATTATATACCCGTGTATATATGAGTGTGGGTTTCGTCGAAAACCTTCATTTTTTGAAAACGTTTATTCGTTTGATCGTTAGTTTTTGAAAACTAGTAATAATCCTTGATTTAGGAGAGTTTCTCCTTCATATATGAATATGTAGGTTCAGTGATGAAACTATGTTGATGAGCTTTCACGTGAGCCAAAGTTTTATCACAAAAAGTGAATTTTTCACAAAACTGTAGTAAAATCTTCGTTTTAAAGAATAACGATGATGCGGAGGAGAGAGTTCTCCTCTTTATGTATATATGAACTTGTGTCCAGTGATAAAATTTTGTGTATGAGCTTTCATGTAAAACTTTACCATGTAATGCGTGAGTTTTCACGAAATTTAAATAAACCTTCGTTTCAAATACGTATGACGGCACGAAGGAAAAGAGTTTTTGTAAAACCATGGTCGGTTCATGGAAAAGTTTTTTTTTTGAAACCGTGGAGTATCCACGATTTATTTTTGTGAGCCTGGCTCACGTTGAAAAATATTCATTTATTTACGTGAGTAAATAAACGTTCTGTTTATATACATGTATTCAAATATATATTATTTCTCTAAAATCAAAACTTGAGTTTTGTGTGATGTTGCTTAGAGATAAAATTATTTATGATGAAATAATGTTTTAGTTTCCATAATTCTATGGTGAATATTCACCAAGTAGAAAAGTTCATGATTTTATGAAAAATCTGAGTTTTTGAACGTCTTTTGTAGGTCTTGAAGAAGCAAACGTTTTTGGAGCATTAACTCTGGAATTAATCTCACTACTGTTTAGTGGAAGCGTAAAAATGTTAGAGTTAAGAGTTACCATTAGACGCTATTATTCCTCCAATTCCGGATAATGTACTGAAGTAGAATGTGATGTGCATTTTGCAGCTACTTCGCAAATATGACCAGCTCTCAAGTTAACGACACTTCAAGAGATGAAACGCGTGTTGATGATGACATCTCCATAGATGAAACATGCACAGATGAAACTTCCGTTGGTGAAGATGAAGATGAAATCCCCGGGATTAAAAACGTCCCAAATATTGATGACGCATTTTTTGAGGAAAATCCCTCAGGAGCTGAAAAACATTTGAAATCTCCAGCGTATAGTCTACTGATAAATCCCAGAACTGTCACTCAGAAGAAATTCGTGACTCCCAAGATAATCATCCGATTTTTTCTCGAATGTGGGGTCTTCCTTGCATCAATTATATAATTTAATCTTTCCCGTCGACCTTTGGAGAAGTTTGTTGGATGGGCAAGGCATATGCTGGGTTTTCCTCATGTGAGGAATATGCTCGATCAGGCGCAGGTGACAAGAGCTATTCAAGCTTCTGGGGAGTTATTCATCTATCATGACGCGAGAATTATTGTAGCTCTGCTTGCTCGCTGGTGTATTCCTACTCACACCTTCATATGAAGATGGGGAGAGTTTACCATTACCCTGGAAGACGTGGTATCTTTGATGCATCTCCCAATCACAGATAATCTTCCTGGGGATCTTTCAGATGAGGAGACTGTCGTTTCTCATGTCTTGACAGCTACAATGGAGCTATCAAATAAGGCTGGTAATAAAGGATGCTATGCTCTCTGGTTGACACGCTGGTGGCCCAAAGACGAGGTTTTTGATAAACCTATCGATGGTATGTTACCCATTGATGCTTTCTTGTGTTTATGTTTGTCTAGAGACGTCTTTAAAGACAGCGGAAACTTGTTGAAGCATTTTGTGATCCCCTTTGCTATTAATATGGCTCAAGGAGAGCAACTCCCAATAGGTAGCTTGTTCTTGGGCTCCTTGTATTACAACTTAGATTCTTTGGTTATAGACTCCAGTGCGTTAAATAGCTTCATGAAGATTGAATGTTATGCTAACACGATATTTCTTCAAGCTATGATGTGGGAATACTTCAAGAATTATGTACCCATTCCTCGTAATATTTTGCAAGGACTGAATACTGATGCTTTCCATATTTTCCCTGAGAAAGACAATACTAGAATCATGCGTTGGTCCACAAAGAAGCCTCGGTGCAAGGCGCACCTTATTGACATGTTGGATGATGAATCTGAATTCACTTTTCATCCTTGGGTGTCAGTGCCTTCTTATATCTCCCAACCGATGACTTTCAATACTGGGGAGAGCACTAGTTTATCGTCCGGTGCAGATCTGAGCGATGGTGAGAGGTCCTTCATGTTGAGTTGCACCCCTGGTCATCTGTTTTCAGTCTCATAAGGAGAATTTCCAGTGGAAGAATATAATATTGATAGAGCGACTCGACAAATGGGCATGGACCAGTGCGTTCCAACTATTCGGAGAAGGAAACCATCAGTTGAGTAGCTCATGACTCGTTTAGACCATACCCATGAGGAAGGAAGTCAATACTGGTTTCCTTGCTCTGATAGATTCGCCTATGTAACTCCGGGTTATGCAAGCTTTTGGGATGATCAATTTGAGCGATTGCATGAATACATGATGGTCAGTCAGCCTTTAGTAAAAAATCGTCCTTATGATGATTTGATTGCTAGTCGACCGAGATTGAAGTATCTCTCTGGTGATAAGCGAAAATCGTCTCCAGGATGCTCCCAGGTACGCTTTGTTATATAATCTTCATTAAATCATAACAACTATATTCTGATTTTGCTACTGGAATTTTCCACAGGACGGTCGTATTATAAGACCTCGAATCTGTGTAGATTTCTCAGAAACTGAAGCTGTTGTTCATGGCGGAGAAGGCAGGCACAAGGGTTATAAGTTGTTACCCAATACTATAAAGTCCCCAGCTGGCGCTTTGGTGAGTTTCCAGTACTCTCTTTGGTATGACCCTTTCTCGGCCGTATAATTAGGATCATGCAACTTATATTATTATTTCATTGCAGAACTTTGCTCCGTCAAGTATTTATGGACTTCGTTTCTCCGCTCCTGAGCAAACAATTTCTGACTTGAGTGATGAAGAAATTATAAGTATCTCTTCCCATATCAATTATGGCGCCTTATGAATGAAATGCTGATTGCTGGGGATATGTCCAGGAGGATGACTCCATGGATGTGGAGAATACTGTCGACGCTTGCTCGAAGGATGGCGATAAAGAGAGCTCCCAAAGTCAAGAACCGAATGAGAATAATGTTGCTGTCGACGCCGGCGTAAGCAATTCTGGTTCTTTGAACACTTAGAAGACTACCCAAGTAAGTATTTCTCTTGCATTTCACCCATAAAAGTATAAAATTTCTGACCCATGAGTGAATGAATGAGAATGTATGTGAATATATTGCACATTTTGTCGAAAATTCGTCATCAGAAAAATTCAGAACTCATCATTTTAGGAAAAACAACGTCATAGAATCCTCGCCTGATGTCAGATTTTGATGATCCTCATATGCATGTTCAAGCCCGGGAAATTTCCAAGATTTAATATAGAAGCTTTTTAAGTTTTGAGTACATTCAAGGCCTGAAAAAGGCGAAATAGTGAACTTCCAGGAGACTTTTAGAACTTTTTCAGATGTCGTGTAGTTCCGAGGTTCAACCATATATTTTTGCTTGTTCGTCCGATTGCTATGAAATTTTGACATGTTGTAGGTGAAACCAATAATAAGAGAATGGCATATAACTCAACCTTTGATTATTCACTAATTGCTCCCAGTTCACATTTTTGTACAGGGCATTGTAAAATCTGAACAGACGGACTTGTTGTAAAAGTACTTCTTTTGACTTCCACATTGTTTGCTGACACCGAGCATGTATAATGAAGTTCTTTGATGATATTAAACCACTTGCATGCTGTAGTTCATGGTTTATTTTGGTTTCATGCTTGGATGATCCTAATCTCATGTAATCTCCGTATCAGGTGGAAAATACCGAAGTTGATAATGAAGGAACCCAAAATGACGAAATGAGCAACCTTGAAGTTTTTGATAAGGAGGCAACTATATATGCACTTAAAAGTCATGAAAGCATCGTTGATGAAACCGTGGAGACCCAGATTGTTGTTGCTTCAGTGATAGAAGAACCCAGGACGCCAGCAGAGGATACTGAAGAAACTGCTGCTCTGATTGTAGAAATTGCTCCAGTAGTTGAAAACCATATAATTGTGCACAAATACCCAAGTGCAGGAGTTGCTTTTGATCCTCCATTCGATGCTTCACTCCTGTATCACGAATTAGTTGGTGGATTTAGCGTTCCCATTGGGTATACGGGTTTGTACAAGAGGATATGGGAGAAATTTGGCCATATAATCGTTGACAGGAACCCTGGGCGTGCCTATGCTTTAACAATGCAGGTAAGTGTACTCTAGCATGTTGTAAGCGACATATGCACTAGATCCAGAAATGCTGTAACTCCAGATGTACTCTTTGATTGGGAGTTCAGCTTGGAGAATTCGGAGAGACTTGGCTTCAACGTGAAGTGGCTTCGTAAGAAGATGAACGCTATTAAGGATTCATGTGAAATAACATATCCTTTCCCAATGATGTTGTGATGGATAAGAAAGACAAGATCGCCAGGTTGACTGAAGAGCTGAACAAGGAAAATGCGGCTTTACAGGCTTTGAAGGATGCAGAGGCGCAAAAATCTTTCTTTGCTGATTTTCTCTGATTTGCATGATCTCTTGAACTTATGAATTTCTAATAGATGTGAGGTTTTATTTGGGTTTTGATATCATGGTTTTGGATTGGTAGATGGTTAAGGATTTTCTTTTGGATTTGATAGATATTTTCTTTGAAGAAATATGAACTGAATTTTTGATAAATTGCTGAATTCAAATACTGATTGCAAGTGTTGCAAATGTTTTGGAGGAATTGAAATACAATGAAAGAAAATCCTAAAATTCCAAATCCAAACGGCATGCATGCTCAAGTGTCTAGTACCTCGAATACCCCATAATTTCAGACAAACACCTTAAGCCAATTCTCATGGATTACTGGTAGGGTTCTTCCATCCGTGTTGATCAGTTTGTAATATCCTACGATCATGGACTTAGCGATCATAAACGTTCCTTCCTAATTGGAGTTCCTTGCAGAATGAAGATCCCGTTTAGTTTCCTTGAGAACCAAATCTCATTCCTTGAACTTGTTTGGCTTTGCAACCCGTGCCTTGAATATCTTCTATTGATTTGGAATCCTTCAAACGCTGTGACTTCAGGGCTGTGGCACATATGGACACTCGTGCAAAAATGAGCATCCCTCATATTGCCTGTCCTGTTTAGCCGCATCTTCTACAATGAATCGCCTGATTGGATGATCAACTTGAAGAGGCTCTGGATTCAGCCATTGGGTAAAATATTGCTGCGGTGAGATGATCCACGCATAGCATTTTGCAATTGCTAAATCATTTGTGGAGTGAAGCCCTTGAACCAAATGAGCATATTTGAAAACTGACGATATGGGCACATGAGAAGGAATAAGACTTGCCTGAGCGTGGAATCTCTTGACAAAAGCATTTGGATTCTCCCCAGAATTTTGTACAAGTTCTGTCAAGGCTTTCCCTCCTCTAGATATTCAAATGGCGAGATATCTTCCGTTTCTTCTTCTGAGTCAAAGGTTTTTTAGCTGATGAAAGTACAACCGAAGGGGTTGGTGCAACTTTTCCATTGTGGATCCATGTGCGTCCAAGAATCATGTCATATCCAGGGTATTCCTGGATTATGTAAAATTTTGTCTCAGTACAGGTCGAACCGTTCACAACTTTGAGATTGATGAAGCCGTATGCATCCCTAAGAATTCCTTCATGATCTCTGATTGTTGTGGGAGCGTGATCAGCCTCATGTCGAGTAATGCCGGCATCTCTAAGAGTCTTCAAAGGAATGATGTTGACAGCAGTACCAACATTAACAGACGTCCTTTTGAATTCATTACCTTTGACATGTACTGTGGTGAGCAGTCCCCAGTCATACATTTCTTTGTCAGTGGCTAAAGGTTCGGGAAGTATGTGCAATAATTTGACAGAAACTATATGATTCAAAGCCATAAACATATCTCCCATTTGGGCCTTTGATAGATAAAGTAATTCGCAGATATGTTCTATTAATGACTGAACTGCTTCTTTGACTGGTGCTTCAGAAATGGAGAAAGTTCTGACTGGAGGGGGATCTCTGTGAACCCCTTCGGTTTCGAGATTAAGTTCTACTGACTCGACCTTCTCTTTGAATATTTGTTTCAAAGTCTTGCAAGCGCTGGTGGGGTGACCGATAAATCTATGGAATCGACAGTATCGAGGATTTTCCGTCTCCTCTTCGGCTGGTTCTTTCCTGACATATGGCAACTTGATTGCACCGTCTTGAATCTAGGCCTACAGCAATTAGATTACTTCTTCAATGGAGTAGGGAAAATCAGGTGCTTCCGGATCTTCTGCATGCTGGGGAGGAGCCTGTACGTCATCCTTCCTTTTTGCATTTGAATGGGTGGAAGAAGTATGCTTGCGCCGTGGTTCATCCTTCTGTTTGCTCCCTTCTGCGACATCATTTGCGGAAGGTTGCAGGTTGTACTGCTTTTTGATTAGACGTTTGCTTCCTCGAGTGTCTCGTGCTTCTTCAGCCTTTGTGGATTTCGTTCTTTCTAATAGAGCGGGTGCAGTGGTTGCTGATCTCTTCGCGGCTTTGTGGAGCTCTGAGAAAGTTTAGAATTAAAGATTCTCCATCAATGCTCTGTAGACTGGGAGTATACCGTTGATGCACAGTTCCACCAGTTGTTGCTCTGTGACATTTGGATCATGACAATCCAAGGCTTGGATCCTGAATCTTTTTACAAATTCGTTGGGGTTTTCACCAACTCTTTGAAACATCCTTCCAAGGTTAGAGATGGTGATTTTCCCTGACACGAAGAAGTATTTTCTGTAAAAGGCGTTAATCATTTATCCCCAATTATTGATGGTCTATGGCGCGATATTATTATACCAGGTGTATGCTCTTCCTTTCAAGGACTTTGAGAATTCCTTGAGGCGAACGACATGGTTATGTTCATGTTCTCCTAGAGCATCAAGGAAGCGAGACACATGTTCTCTAGCATTTCCAGTTCCATCATACAAGGTAAAATTTGAAGAGGTATAACCTTTAGGAAGTGGAGTCCTTTGTGTAGCAGCAGGATAAGGAGGCTGGTGACGATAAACATGTGATGTCTTGTATTTTCCATGATTCTCCAGAAGGCGCTCCAAGTCTTCTCGAGTGATAAAGCTTGATGACTCTTTTCCTGATGAATTTCCTGTAGCTTTGTTGGTTTCATCATCGTTCATGGCGTGAATTGGAATTACCTCAGGGTCAGTAGCATCTGAGGATTTCTCATTCTCTTTCCCTTTGTCTGGAATTTTCTATGACAGCTTGTCAGTAAGAGTCTTCAAGTGATCAAATAGATTTTTTTGCGCTACATCCATGTCCGTCTGATTCTTTGCAAGAGTTTCCTGCGCTTTGATGAGGTCAGCGAGGGCAGGTGGTGGATTTCCTCTGACTTCTTCGGGATGTCGGACGAACAAAGGATGACCTTCCGCGTTGGCGTGATGAGGAGTGATGTTACCACCATCAGTGTTAGTGGATGGAATAGTTTCCGGGATATCTTCATTGTTGCTAGTGCTAGCAATATTTGCGTCGGGATTTGTGACCGATCCTGACCTAAGACAACCCATCTTGTGAAAATGAGATATTACAACCGAGAGAATGATCTCCCACTGTGGTCTCCAATCTGTAGATGAGGAAAAATGATTTGCTGGTTTTTGCGGAATTAAGGATGACCGTGCGGAGGAGATTCCTTGAACCGAGCGAAATGTTCAACCCCACACAGATGCACCGCTATGAATGGGGTGCTTTAAGTTCGAGAGACCAATCTGTAGTACTCCGTCCTAAACCAAGACAATGGCCATTCCAGAGTGAATTCGGTCACAAGAGAGGATGGGTTGATCTGTAGGAGGGAAGCTGAGAAATGTATGAGATCAATAATGATCTGAGATTGTAGTTGTTGTAATTTCAGTGTGAAAATTCTCTGAATGATTGAATCTTTCCTGATTGAGAGTAATTTATGTGAGTTCATGTAGACAAAAGAGCGTCTGTATGAACTTTGGTGAGAAATTGCTCGTTCAGAGGGTTGTTGTTCGAATGTTTGAAAACTCTTCGAATATTATCCTTTCAATCAGGATTCAGAGACATTATATAATGCCGGAGATAAAAAACCATGATCCCATGAAGTGTGACAGTTTGCTGGAAACAAAGAGTGGGGAGGTGTCAAATCGTGTTAAACCAATTACTCATCGTTCGGAGACTTTGTTAATTTTCCACCCACTATTTTGCTGATTCCTTCAACTGATTGCACGAATTTCTCACATTCCATCATGTGTTTGAACACATGTGCCGTAAACCGCCAGACCATAACCCTAGTTGATATCCCCCCCAAGTGACACGATTGATGTCTGTTAATATAGTCAGTTGTTGATTTCATGACTTCGTGGGACAATGAGTCCATGTATTTGCTGAGTTAAACATGGTTTTGTGAAATATTCTGCAACTCATGAATTGAACGCGTCTGCTGAGACCGTGATAGGATCCTCACGTTGAGGAGAGCAAGTGTTGCTCGATAATTTATTTAATATTGATAGTTCCAATATTCGTTGATTTAAGTAAATATTGCTCATCTGAGTAAGTGTTGCTCGTCTGATGAATTATTGGTAGCGTGACCAAAATAAAATATTAATTAAAGTGCTG
The DNA here is from genome assembly GCA_023529315.1 of Papaver bracteatum. Classification (NCBI taxonomy): domain Eukaryota; kingdom Viridiplantae; phylum Streptophyta; class Magnoliopsida; order Ranunculales; family Papaveraceae; genus Papaver; species Papaver bracteatum. Next base: position 579,318 of record JAJJWX010002186.1, read on the forward strand.
GTAGTTGAACCGAGCATAATTAATAAGAATATTGATCATGAGATCATTGCAAAATTATTAGAGTTTGAATCTGGAATCGTGATCCTTGGATTCAGAAACCCTAATTTGATCAATTGATGACCAATTGATGGTTTATTTGAAATTTAACCATGGAATGAAGGAGAACCGGCTTAATGGGGCCGTGGATCGACCATGAAATTCTCATATGCTCACGTGAGCAAAAAAGAATACCTCTTTAAAGAGTTGGTGAGTTGCTTAAAGAATGATTAAATGCTTGTTTAATCCTTTGCTGAATTACTGTTGGGTTCAACATTAGGTGATAAAACCAAATTAATTATGAAAAGGTGAGGGACCGACCAAGGGGTCATGAAACCATCCCTGGGTGGTGACGGGATCAAATGATGATCGCTTCGTCAAATTCTGAAATTATTCGGAGAGTTTAGGACCCAATACGCGTAATTGTGCAAATTAGGTCAGATTGTGAGAAACACGTGGGACTGGCTCATTGCGAGCCAAAAAGCTAACCCTGGTCGATCAAGGGAACATTCTTTCGTCGTTGAGACGTCCGTGTTTCAGTCCTGAGAATTTTGATATTTTCTGATGCTCGTTTGAGCGACCATTTGAGAAAATATGACAAAATTAGGGTTTTTTTATAAAACCGTCAAAACTTCATCGGATGAAGGAAAATAATGAAAAAGTGAAAATATTATGGAGTGTGGGACCAGTCATGACTGTGGGCAAGGCTGGACGGCCAAGAGAGCCATCCCACACGTTTTCCATAATTTTGTAATATTTTTCATGATTTTAGGGAAATATGATAAAACGAAGGAGTTTTGCTAAAATTAAAGAGTTTTGTTGAAATCAAGGAGTTTCCATGAGATGAGGGAAACATAAAAAATCATAAATAATAAAATAAGGGACGTGTGGGCGTGTGGGACCGGCTTGGAGCGTGACTAGCCGGCCAGGGCCCGGTCCCGTGCGTTTTCCCTATTTTATGCATTATTTCATGATTTGAAGGAATTTTCATAATTTGAAGGAAATATCATGAAATCAAGGAATTTTCATGGGATTATGAAAACATGGAAAATATGCTAATAAAAGAGTGGGACGTGTTAGCCATCTAGGGTTTGGCCGACCGACCATAGCCCGTGCACACAGGTTTCCCTAATTTTTATTATTTTTCATGGGACCAAGGAAATATCATGAGATTAAGGAGTTTTCATGAAATTAGGGAAATAATAATAAAATAATGAGGAATCATGAGGTGTGGGGCCGGCTGGGACCAAGGCATGGCCGGTTGGCCAATGGTCACGCCCCATCACGTTTTCCCCTAATTTTATATTATTTCCTCCGCGCGAAGGAAGCATCATGAAATTGAGGAGTTTCCTCAAAATAAAGGATATTTGTTCAAATGAAAGGGTTTTCATAAACTCAGGGAAAATAACAAAAATATGAAACTGACGAGGGATTGACCACGGCACAGTCGGTCGGTCAGTGGGTCCATGCTCCCAGCGCCTTGGTCAATTTTTATTTATTTGTTATTTTTCATCTTATTTTGCATAGGTTCATCGTTTCATCGTATTTTGAAATACTCGTTCGTGCGATGGTTATTAATGTATTATTGTTGAATACACTTGCACCATTTGAGACAGGGCTTGCTCAGAAAGCATCTCTGATGCCCTTGCGTCCAATGTTTATTACTAATCCATGGATTTCTGCTGGGAAGGACCATGGATTGCGTAATGAAATATTTTGCGAAAATATTTAAATATTTTCAGAAATTCTGCGGATGAATCCATGAATTTAAGTTTGAGACAGGGCTCTCTCAGAAGGCAGCTCTGATGCCAGTGGGTCCAATATTTATTACTAATCCATGGATTTCTGCTGGGAAGAACCATGGTTTGCATAATGAAATATTTTGCGAAAATATTTGAATATTTTCAGAAATTCTGCGGATGAATAAAAGAATTTAAGTTTGAGACAGGGCTTGCTCAGAAGGCAGCTCTGATGCCCGTGCGTCCAATATTTATTACTAATCCATGGATTTCTGCTGGGAAGAACCATGGTTTGCGTAATGAAATATCTGCGAAATTATTTGGATATTTTCAGAAATTCTGCGGATGAATCCAAGAATTTAGGAATAATTAATTTATGACTTTATACGAGCAGAGCAAACTTTCTAGGAGCATTAATTATTCTGATATGAACTTGCTGGAGCTTCATATGTTTTACATAGCCAGGGTAAACTCGTTGTTTGTATCATGAAAACGTCATCACTCTATACTAGCAGAGCAAGTTGTCCATCCCATGATAAAAATAATTACTGAAGTGCTCAGTACTACTCGTGAGATATGGAGTTGTCCAGCTGTGAGACTACATATCTATATGCACTCTGGTAGAAAGTATGCTCAATTAGAGAATTCGATAAGAGACTCGTGTCTCGATATTCACGTCTGATTGCTGGATCAGAGGTTTGTATAATTATGGGTTTACGATTTTAGCCTTTTTCGAAAATCCACCATCTACAAAAATGAAGAGATTGAAGTATTAGAGGCGTTGAGACAAAGAATACACGAAGAAAGGAGACTAGAGGCAGAAGAACATGTGAATCTAACAAGGAAAAATCATGAGTTGAGGATAGAAAACATGAGATTATAGAATAGAAGGTCAAGAAGCACTACAAGATCAAGTTCAAGATCAATTAGCGGAGAAATAAGACAAAATTCGCCTGTAGAAAATGCTAATAAAGATACTCGAGAAGAAGTACGAAATCCAAACGAAGAACTTCGTGAAAGAAGAGAAATAACTGAAGATCATTACATTCCACGTGGCAAAATTCTCCAAAATGAACAAAACAACAGAGATCATGGGAATAGGCAATGTCAGGAACGAAATAACCAAGATGGCGAAGAAAATCAGGAAGAAGGAAGGAGAATATTACATGGGAGAGAAATTCAAGAAATCAACAAGTAATTGATGATGAAATCGAGAGACATTATGCTGAACAAGCACGTCTAGCTTGCGAAAGGGAAAGACTGTGAGCAGAAGTGGAAGAACAAGAGCTCCAAGAGGCAATTCGCCAGAATAATTATGACAATCAAGAAAGAATGCGTGAACAAAACCGCAATAATGGTAATATCAATGAAGAATATGATAGAGTGCAAAGAAGAGCTGAAAGGCGACAAAGAGAATTGAGGAGGAATGAACAAAATCACATAGAAGAAAATGAGAGGTATAATCATGTGCGAATTCATGAGAGAGATGAAAGAGGAGATCGCAGGGAAAGACAAGGAGAAAATGATGAAGAAGAAAATCAAAACAGGCATGAACATAGGATAAGAGAAGCAAAATTAAAAAGACCAATGGAATCAGCTCCTGGTGTAAATGAACAAATCTTAAGAGAATTAGCGTAAATGAGAGGAATACTAAATAACAGAAGAGAAGCTTCGAAAACTCCATTCACACAAGAAGTACAATTGGGAGGAATACCCCCAAAGTGCAATCTGCCTGCGTTAACTAGCATCTTTGACGGAACAACTTGTGCAATTTAACACATCAAAGCTTATGTGAGATGTATGCTATAATGGGAAAACCGTGATGCTGTGTTATACAAGTATTTTGCATCAAGTCTAACGGGAGAGGCATTAAAGTGGTTCGAAGGTTTACCAAGGAATACTATAACATCTTTCAACCATTTGCAGACTACGTTCTTATGGGCGTATATAACTAACAATTCCTTGCGACCTGGCATTGAAGATGTATTTGGTTTAAAACAAAGAATTGGCGAAAGTTTGAAGCATTTAACTGTAAGGTGAAAGAAAATGTGTAGCGAAATGGCTGGCCGTGTGGATGAGAGATACCTTATTCTATCATTCATTAACGCAATGTTCGCAACCAATTTGATGTATATTCAAGTTTTCAGAATCAAGAATACAATCACAATGACTGAGTTATGAGATCTTCAAGAAGAAAATGAGATGGAATCATACCCAATTGCGAACACAAGTTCAAATACAGTGAATGCAAGTGTATTGCCTAAATTGATAAACACAGTGGCGAGCACTTCGCAAGTACAACAAGAAAAGATGAAGGGTGATAATCAACAGAAGCTGGTAGCTATGGGAAGTCGCAATCAAGAAGAATTCGAAAAATAAAGAAATTTCTACAATCGTGGTGGAAATAAAAAGATTCAAAGACTCGACCAACAACAAGAAACTTATGGGGGTCAAAAGAAAAAATATCATAGAGGACAAGGAAGTCATAAGATAATATGGGAAGAATCAAAATGCCACCTCTGAATGCTAGTGTAGAAAAAATATGGGAAGCCATAATCTTGATGGAAAACATACCAACACCATGGAATATGGGGAGTGAACCACCTCCAAGCCACATAAGTCCCGAATTTTGTTCTTATCACCATTTTCATGGATATTCAACAAATGATTGCAAAAATATAAAGAGAATCATCCTTATAATGATAGATCAAGGAAAACTAAATCATTTTCTAAAAGACCAACCTCGGTATCAACTATTACCACCTCCACCAGAAATTCGCAGAAAAAACACAACAAAATAAAGAGAAACATTTGTAATAGAAGTAGGGGCGAAGGCAAAGAATTTGTTATGTCACTTTATTGTACATTCGTACAAAACGATTGAAGACTTTCACGATAACATTCTGAGCAGAGTCTTTGCAAGAGATGATGATGGAAGAGAAATAATGAACATTGTGAAGATTTCGCCGCTATAAGAATGGCAAAAGTAAATTATTTCTTTCACTGCAGTAGAAGTACCCGAGGGTGGAGAAATACACGATAACCCATTAGTGGTAAGATTGGAGATTAACCCAAAACCTAGTGATGGTGAAGATGAGGAATCATGGGCAATCAACCGAGTTTTAATTGATACTGGAAGCTCCGTGGATATCATGTTCTATCATAATTATAAGACTATGGGAGGGAAAGATGAGGATTTAATACCTTCAACCTACAAAATCTATGGTTTTAATGGTACTTCCAATAAGCCTAAAGGGGAGGTCACTATGCGAATTCCATTGAAATGACTATCTTTTAAAATTCTGTTTTGTGTTGCCAACGTGGAGTCACCATATAAAGCTTTAATTGGGCGACCTTGGTTGCATGGGATTCTAGGTGTAACATCGACATTTCATCAGTGCATCAAGTTCCCTCATCCCAGTGGAGTTGGCATCATAAAAGAAGTGTGTTTGTGGGAGGAAACTACTTCTGTAGGTTTAGGTAATTTTGGGTGTGTGTGGATGAGAAGTGAATTTAAACCTTCAACAAATGTGCTGCATGATGAGCACTTTTGATTCGAGAGATAATTTGTACAATTCTGGCCTAAACCGAAGACATGGCCATTCCAGATTTGTTTCGGTCACAGGTGAAGGATGTGAGGTTGATCTTAGGGAGGGAAGCGAAGAAGGTGTTAAGAGTATGAAGATGAAGGCTATTTTATGACTTGTTAACAGAAGGTTAAGCAGGCTAGCAAATGTTTGGCGGAGGCTCTGGGTGTTGAATACGATGGTATTAACACTTGGTTTTTTCTGTGTTGTTGGAAATAGGGAGGAGAACCTATTTATACAAGTCGATAAGCCTTCATCACGTCTCTCATGGGAAAGTGGAGGAAGTGGAGTGATGGAGGAAGTGGAGTTGTGTGTTAGTGTCACACGGTTTCTTGCCCACTTCTCCTATCATCGCTAACCGCCCATGTTTCCCTGACACGATCTTGTGATGGCGTGTTGCACGCTGCACCCTGTAAACCGCTAGACCAATACCCCAGTTTGTATCCCCCAGTGAGTCGTGGGACCCACATAAGGTAGCAAACGGTGCTAGGTAAAATAATCAAGTTGTTTGTAGGCGCATATTGTATGCATGCGGTGCATTAAATATGCTTAACATATTTGAAGCCTACACAACCTTGATGAAAAGATTGCAAGTTGAAGTGACTCAACTAGCTATGTTCAGGCGTTGTTCGGAGGTCGCATAAGCGGGACCCACCTTGGACGGTTATTCCATGGGGAAGTGTGGAGTATGGTGATCACGGTGATACCTTGTTTGCCACCTAACTCCCTTCCTAGGCTATTCACCCAAGCATGCGAACTTGGACGAACGAGATTGATGGAGGAATAACCGTTGGATTAGGGTTTGGAAGGCTTGCAAGCTTCCTCTTTCACCCTAACGGTTTTATGCCTTGGGAGGCATGCATGGAGTGGCCGATTGTTCCTGCATGTAGGTGGGACGCTACTCTACACGTCCACACCAGCTGGAAGTTAATCGGAGCAATCTGGGTCGCCCATTCTAGCCTGCGATGACGGATGTCCGAGATTAGAAGGGATCTCGCATGCTATCTTTGGGCACGAATTTCGAGATGGCTAGTCTGCAACCGACCATGGCCGATTGGCTGGTCATGTATCCGGTCCCATGGTGAGTACACAGGCGTTGTCGGCCAGAAGTTGTGCTTCGAAATCGTTAGTGCGCGCATGCCCAAAGTTGCTTGGTCGCAACCTGTAAGCAAACCCTAATTTTAGGGTTTGTGAGCCGCAGATTCATGCTAGCGCATCTCGACGCCCATGGATCCTATGGTGAATCCGTTTGCACCATTAGGAAGGTAGACCGGCGGTGAGCATGTGCGTGCGCGCTACTCGGTCCCACGCGTGATCTAGGCCGTCCAACCATGCCTGCGGAGTTGGACGGATGAGATCTATTTTTGAGTTTGTTTTCAGCAGGTGAGACTAACATGGGTAGTCTTGCATGCGTTCAACGGGGCTAATATAACCCGCCTTCAGGTAGCCTACGGGTGTTTGCATGTCGAACACAAGGCTTTGAGTAGGGCATTAATTGTAACGCTGCAAACCTACAGAAAATCGGGATGGTTGCTACATGCTCCGCTCTGGGTAGGTTTTAATTCTCAGGGATGGTTGCACATGCTCCAATGAATTAATATGGTGAGAATATTCACCGCATGAAGGATTTATCCCTTGCAGGACGTCAGCTTAGAATAGCATTTTTGCGATTAGCCTCATCTCGTTCAATTTGAACCCTAAGAAGACTTTCTTGAAATTTTGCTAAAGTTTGAGCGCCTTGATTAGCGATGCGATCTTTATCATCTATAAAAAACTGGGGAGATTTCAAACTAGGCAGATTTATTTATAGATAAAAAACCGGGAAACTTTCAAACTCTGACTTGAGTTTTTCTCTCTCCTAAATTTTGCTCTGACTTTTTTTCAAAAAAAATATTCCGCGCTCAACTTGAATCAACCTTGGTGATTTAAGATGGGTGAGCTTACTGATCCACCCCAACCAACTAAGTTGTTAACTTATGCTGAAAATGAACTCCCAAAAACATTTGTTAATTTATCTACATTACCTAACCCTACTACTAAGGAAGGTAAACCCTCTATTGTTATTCCTGAAGATTTCTACTTAGAAGGATGTGCGATATGGAAGCATAGTCTTATTGGCATACTAGATTTCGAGGAACTTGCTTTTGCAGACGTGAAAAAGAACCTTCAGTTACAATGGAAGATGGGAGATGACAAAGTCTAATTTGTTCCATTAAATAGAGGTTTCTTCATCATCAAGCTACATTCGCAGGAGGATAAAGAAAAGATTTTGAATGCTGAAACATGGATTGTCGCTCAACAGAAGGTAAACCTAATGGAATGGTACCCTAGCTTTGATGGTGACAAGCAAAAATCATCGCATGCAACTGTATGGGTGAAATTTCCGGGGCTACCAATGGAGTTTTGGATTGAAAAAACTATTCTAGCAATGGGAAAAACTTTAGGCACACCTATTGTTGTTGATAAAATAGAATATGGACACTTTGCTTCTGTCCTTATTGATATTGATTTTGCTGATCTCAAGTCAGGTGATACTCATGTGGTTGTTGGTGGTTTGGAGTTTTTTCAACCTTTTGAAATACTGAAGAGGCCAAAGTTCTGTTCGAAATGTTCCATTATTGGACATGCTGATGTTGAATGTCGTAAGAAGCACAAGAATAATGCTAATACTTTTGAACAACAAACTACAATTGTTACTCCTCAACAAACTGCATTACCTGCAACTAATGTGCGAAACCAAAATAAACCAGCTAATGAAGGTGAATGGAAAGAATTTAGGCACAAGAAGAAGGGCAAGACGGCCCCTGTCATTCCTTTTGTTCCTGAGCAGCCTAACGAGAATGCAGCTTCAAGTTCTTTGACACCTATGGATATTTCGGGCATTGATGATACTGTTGAGTCGGAACAGCTATTGACGGATGAACTAGCACGGTCTGAAGTTGCAATGCGTACAGCGTCTGCAGAGTTTGAAAGACTCAAGACTGCTTTGGCGCATTCAGTTCTAGTTAATAGGGCAAAGTCATTGAGTACTTCTACCTTAAATACTAGGTCAGGTAGGAATCTCGAATTGGCAAGAACCAGAATTCCCAGACCTGATGAGATCCTTGCAACATCCATGTCTACACCTATATGCGATTCTCTTGAGCAAAGCTCTGAGTATGTTAATCATAATAAGTTTAATATTTTGAGGGACAGCAATTTTTTGTTGGGTGAAGTTGATGAAGCTTCTATGCAAGACAAGCACCAGCAATTAATAGCTCTTCAGGCGAGAATTAATTCCTTGAAAGACCATGATACCTTGTCTGACTCATATGACATCTCTGAGTTAGGAATTCGTGCTCACAGGAGTACTTCGCCAGGTATAAATACCTCCTCTAAGAATGCTAATCAAGTTAAGCTGTCCAAGAAAAATAATCTCAAGGTTTAATTATGCGGGTGTTTTTTTGGAATATAAATGGTGTTGCTCGTGAGGAAGCACAATCTAAATTTTGTGATATGATTAGGGAGTTTAAACCTGAAATCTTTTGTATAGCAGAACCAAAAGTTGCGTGTAATGCCAACTTTCGAAGGCGTCTTCAGATGGAAGGTTACTCTCAATATGTTATTCATAACTTCTTTTTCTCGTGTAGATAATATCTGGATTTGTTTCTTAGATGGTTTGGTTCCTTCGGTTGTAAATAGAAGTAAACAATCCATTATAATTGCGGTTGAGGGTGTGCACATCTCTTTTGTCCATGCAAGTTATGTTCAAGTAACAAGAAGGATCTAATCTCTTATGGAGACCTTCTGTCCATCCTTCCTGTAGGACCATAATATCGCTACAACGTTATTCCTGCGATATTAACAACGTTTCTGCGAGCGTCACTGCCAATTCTTTAACAACATTTCACGAGCGTCACAGAACATCCAAAAGAAACTGACGATGAAAGAAATAAAAGAAGAATGTGTTGATCCTGCGATGGTCATCATTCTTGTGATAAAGAATAATGTAGCGATCGCGATGAGATCGCAGAATAGATCCGAAATAGGAGGAAAACTTAGCTGTCATCCATTATGTAAATCCTTATATAAAGGGCTCGATAGATCCAGAAAAGGATGATGTATTTTTGAGAGTTAAAAGAGTCTTGAGGAGAGAGAAACTTCAAGAGAATATTTGTAATCTTGATTTCTTCCAATTCTGTAAACATTTCTGAAATTTGAATAGTAAAGTGTCATTTAAATCTTTGAAGTTCAATTGATTTCCCATAGATTTCTATAGAATCTTAACAAGGGTGTAGTGTGGGAATTCCTGCAACTACATTTTGGCGCCCGAAACAGGGATTGAATTAACAAATTGAAGAAGAAGATACGAATTTCTCAAAATTAAGGAAATCATTAAGTAAATTGGTGAGATAATTGAAGGGAGAATGATCAGAATCAAAGAGGATTGTAGAAAATTGGAGAGTGATGTGGTAACAAGAACAATGATTGATATATTTCATGAAAATATTAAGGGGAAGATACACAAACGGGATTTTGAAGGAAGGAAAATTATGACGGTGGAAAAAATATCACCATTGAAAGATTGGGAAAAGCAACAAAACACGTTTACAGCAGCAGAAATACCAGAAGAAGATCTAAGTAATACATCTCCATTGGTAGTCACATTAACCACTATACCAATGAGAAAGGATAAATCAATAAAATCTGTAGAAGAATGGGCTATGAATAGAACTTTGGTGGACACAGGAAGTTCTGTAGACATGATATTTTATCATACTTTCAAGAAAATGGGATATAAGGATGAATAAATGTCTCATTCAACGTATCATGTCCATGGATTTGGAAAGTCTTTAACAAAACCTAAAGGAGAGATAGTAGCACGAATCCCACTAGGAGAAATTAAAAAATAAGTATCGTTATGCGTGGTAGATGTGGAATCGCCGTACAATCTGATACTGGGAAGACCGTGGATACATGCAATCAAAGTTGTAGCATCAACATTGCACCAGTGCATTAAATTTCCTATGCCCAGTGGAATCGGAGAAATTAGAGGAGATACGGATTTTGCAAAATTATGTTACCAAATTTAAGTGAAAAATTGCGAAGAACGTCCAAAGCTGCGAAAAGCTCGCAGAAAATTGGCGAGAGAAACAAAGAAGGAAGAAGAATTTAAAGTTTACATGATAAAAGCAAAAGAAGGAAAAGGAATACCCAGTGAAATCCCACAAGAAAGAGATGAATTCGCGAGAATTATAAAATCACCAACACCAATGGGAGAACCTGAAGCCAGTTATATCGCAGCAGAACCAACAAAGGAAATAAATATTGGGAGTAAGGAAGAGCCTAAAATGCTGAAAATTGGGACTAGAATGGAGGCAGATGAGGAAGAAAGAACTATAAATCTCTTGCGAGAGTATGCAGATATATTCGCGTGGAGCATGGATGAGATTCCAGGGATAGACCCGTCAATAGCATGTCATAAATTAGAAATCAACAAAAACATAAGACCATTTAAGCAAAGAATAAGGAAGATCGCAACAACATATAATTCTCAAATAGAAGAAGAATTACAGAAGATGCTCGACGCAGGAATTATAAGGCAAGCAAAATATCCAGAGTGGATTGCAAATATGGTAGTGGTCCCAAAGAAGAATAAGGGGATAAGAATTTGTATAGATTTTACTGATTTAAACAAAGCTTGTCCAAAAGATAGTTTTCCATTACCGGATATTCCACAGATGGTTGAATCAGCAGCATGAAATGCTAGAATATCATCGTTGGATGGGTATAAAGAATATAATCAAATCCCTCTCGCTGAAGAAGATCAAGAACATACTGCATTTTTTTCTCCAAGAGGATTATATTGTTATACAAAGATGCCATTTGGCTTACGAAATGCTGGTGCAATGTATCAAAGAATGGTGGAGAAGGTGTTTGCAAAATGGATCCACAAAACATTAGAAGTGTATGTAGATGATATGTTGATCAAAAGAAAAGAAGATGAGAATCATGTACAAGATTTGAAAGAGATTTTCGATCAAATGCGGCAGTTCAATATTAAAGTGAATCCTGATAAGTGTACTTTTGGAGTAACTTCATGGAAATTTTTGGGGTATATTGTATCAAAAGAAGGAATACAAGTTGATCCAGAAAAGGTACAAGTAATTCGCGATATGCCAACACCTGCAACGGTAAAAGATGTGAAAAAATTAAATGGACTCTTAGCCTCGCTGGGAAGGATCATTTCGCGATCTTCAGACAAGTGCAAACATTTTTTCGATATACTCAAGAAGGGAGCAAAGTTCAAGTGGACAGATGAATGCGAAAAAGCTTTTCAAGGAATAAAAGAACATTTAACGAACATAACTATTTTACAGAAAGCAAAACCGGGAGAAGAATTATTGATTTATCTTGCAACAACCACATATGCGCTAAGTGCTGTGTTGCTGCGAGTAGATGCATGGGTGGAAAAACCAATTTATTACATTAGTAAAACATTCAATCCTGCAGAGAGAAATTACTCAAAGATTGAGAAACTATTTCTAGCATTGGTGCATGCAACTTTCAAACTTCGCATCTATTTTCAAGAACATAAGGTCAAAGTGTTAACGAAAGTGCCAATTGAGTCAGTAATGAAAAATTCAAAGAGATCAGGCAGCGTTGAGAGATGGAATGTACAAGTAGGACACTTTGATATACAGTTATGGATGGGGAAAAACGATCTGCTGGTTTTTAAGGGATTGAGGAGACGACCGTGTGGAGGAGGTTCCTCGAACCAGGCAAAATGCTAATCCTCACACAGATGCACCGCTGCAAAGGGGGTGCTTAGATTTGAGAGATCAATCTGTAGTACTCCATCCTAAATCGAGACAACGACCGTTCCAGAGTAAATTCGGTCATAAGAGAGGATAGGTTGATCTGTAGGAGGGAAGCTGAGAAATGTGTGGAATCGATGGTGATTCAAGGATTGTGGGTGTGTGAATTCTGAATATGATAAGTTCTGAATGATTGAAGTTGAACGATTGTAAAGAAATTACTCAATTGATGAGTTTGATGATCCCGTGTTGTCGAAGAGACGTGAGATTCTTACTCTGAGTATTCTGTGTATTCGTTCTGTTTTTTTGATTAGATGGTTGTTTGATGATCCTCAATCTTGATTCAGGAACTTATTTATATTGCTGGAATTATAGACACCATGATCCCATGAAGTGTGACAGTTGATGGAATCAAGGAGTGGAGAGGTGGAAATCGTGTTCGAAACCAGTTGTCCAACGTGTAAAGACTTGGTCGACTTTCCACCCACTACCTCGTGAATTCCTTCAACTGATTGCACGACTTTCTCACATTCCATCATGTGTTTGAACACACGTGTCGTAGACCGCCAGACCAAAACCTTAAGTGATACCCCCCCAAGTGACACGATTGATCGTCTCGTGGTTTGTTAGTCAATTGATGACTTCGTGGTTTGATGGGACAATGAGTCCACGTGGTTGCTGATTCGAACAAGATATTCTGGAACCACCCATGAATTGAACGTGTCATGAGACAGAGGTATAATTCTTATGATGAAGTGAGCAAGTATTGCTCATTCGATGGTTTGTTGAATATTGGTGGATTGTTGACCCGATATTCCTTAACTCGGGAAAATATTGATCATCTGAGCAAGTGTTACTCTCGTGATGACTTGTTAAATATTTGACCGTCTGAGCATGTCTTGCTCATGAATGATTGGCGGTGTGCCAATAATATTAATTAAAATGCTGGTCGTTGAACCTAGCATAATTAATAAGATTCATGACCATGAGATCGTCGTGGAATTATTAATTCATGACCATGTCGTCGTAGAATTATTAATTCATGACCATGAGGTCATCGTAGAATTATTAATATTAATTTATGACCATGAGGTCGTCGTAGAATTATTAATATTAATTCATGACCATGAGGTCATCATAGAATTATTAAGGTTAGAGTCTGGAAGCATGATCCTTGAACTCAGAAACCCTAATTTGATCGATTGATGATCAATTCATGGTCAGTAGTTTTAACCATGGGACGAACGAGGAGCGGATATATGGGACCGTGGATCAACCATGTAGTGTCCATGTGCTCACGTGAGCAAATATGATGAATTCACGAAGAGTTCATGAATCATTGGTGAAAGAATGATTAAATGCTGGTTCAATCATTATTCAAAATGCTCTTCTGAGACTTAGGTGTCAAAACCTAATTAATTATGAGAGAGTGATGGACCGACCATAGAGTCATGGAGCCGGCCCTGGGTTATCATGTGACCGTCTGATGGTCACTTCATGAAAAATCCAAAGTGTTTGGAAGTTTTGGACCTAATACGAGCAATTGTGCAAATTACGTCAAAACTGTGAAAACCAATGAGACTGGCTTCCGTGAGCCAAAGAGCTAATCTTGGTCGGTCAAGATAACATGCTCGTGTCCCTAAGGTGTCCGCGTCTCAGTCTTGAGAATTTTGATATTTTCTGGTGCACGTTTGAGCGACCATTTGAGAAAATATGACAAAATTAGGGTTTTCAGATAAAACCGTCAAAACTTCATCGAACGAAGGAAAATAATAAAAGTGAAGGAATTATGACGTGTGGACCGGTCACAGTGATCACGTGACCAACTGTTGGTCGCTTGAGCAGTCTCCAAACCCTAATTAACGTCCTTTACTAGAATTGATGTATAATTCTCATACGGACTCGGATTTTGATGGTCCGCCCCTTCATTCCGTACGGAAAAGAATTTCCTATCTCCCAACGTGGGAATTTTTAGGGTTTGAGCTCGTTAGGGAGGTGAAACACCCCGAAAGTAAAATTCAGGAAAGATTTAAGGAGCCGGTCCCACGATAAAACGAAGGAGTTTTATTAAAATCAAGAAGTTTCCATGAGACGAAGGAAACACCATGAGACGATGGAAAATATTTATAAAATAAGGAATTGTGAGACTGGGATGCCGGTGGTCAAGGCACGGTAGGCCAGTCATGACCACGGTCCCGTGGTGTCTCTTCCTTAGTTTTATATATTTTGATGATTTTATGAAGGATTCATGAATTTTGAGAAATTTGATAAATTTAGAGAGTTTTTCATGAATTGAAGGAGTTTCCATGAGTTCATGGTCTTTGAAAAATATTAAACAATAAAATTCGGTCATGTGGGACCACGGAGGCGTGACCGACCGGTCATGGCCCAATCCCACGAATTTTAATAATTTTTAAATAATTTTTTGGGTATTTTTGATGATTTGAAGGAATTTTGAGAAAAATACCATGAAATCAAGGAAAAATAAGATAATTAATAATAAAATAAATAAAACAGGGCGTGTGGGACCGGCTAGGGCATGGCCGGCCGGCCAAGGCCCGGTCCCACAAGTTTTCATAATTCATTTTATTTTATTATTATTTTTGATGATTTAAGGAATTTTTTGAGGAAAAATACCACGAAATCAAGGAGTTTTTTCATGAAATTAGAGAATAATAATAATAATAATAATAATAATAATGAGGAACTGTGAGGTGTGGGCCGGGTGAGACCAAGGCATGGCCGGTCAGCCAATGGTCACGCCCCACACACTCTCCTAATTTTATATTATTTTGACGGACTCATGTAAATACCATGAATCCAAGGAATTTTCTCAAGAAGGAGATTCGATCAAACGAGAGAATTTTATCAAATCATGAAAAAATAATAAAAGTGTATTAAAATATAGGATTGGCGTGGAACTGACCACGACACGATGAGTTGGTCGTGTGTCAGTGTCCCAGCACCTTTCATAATTTGACCTAATTTGCGCAATTGCACGTATTAGGTCCAAAACTCTTCCAAACAATTTGGAGCTTCATGGAACGATCATTATTCAATCCCGTGACCACCCAGGGCCTGTTTCATGAACCCTTGGTTGGTCCCTCATCTCTTCATAATTAATTAGGTTTTATCACCTAAGGCTCAGACGAGCATTACCACACCAAATCCTGGTTTTTGCAACGCTAGAATTTTTGATGTGCAACGGATATAAATGTTGCACATGGAGCAACGTTAAAATACGTTGCACATAGAATATCCGTTGCATCATTTATATATTAACTCATAATAGTAGAACGTAATTTATGCACCGTTGATATAGTTTGTGATCCTACGGTTATTTTAAATAGTGTGATTTTCAAGGGTTTTTATATATTTATCTTTTTCTTTTTTCAGATATTTTGCGGAACTCTTTTTTCGGTTTCTTATCTTCCTCCTACACTCCCTTCAGAAAATATGTTTCTCATCTTGCTTCTACACTCCCTTCTGAAAATCTCATAGATTAAATCTCAGCTCTCACTTATTATAACCCTATCTCAAAATCAACTCACATGTATCAAATTTCACTGAGACAATCGCTTTGATATCTCCAAGTTCCATTCTTTCTCCAGAACTTCTCTTTCCGGTATCAAAGAAATCTCACTTCTACTAACATCCTCTCAGAAGATTTCTGGATTTGGGGGATTTTCATTCAATTATTACAACCCTTTATCCTACAAACCCTAGATTTGAACCAAATCGGTGAGTTTCTTTGATTTTTCAGGGTTTTAAAGTTATGTTTTTGATTTCTTTATTAATTTAAGTTACTATTTGTTTCTTGTTCAGATCATTTTTGTGGATTTAGGGTTTGATTTAGGTTTTTCTTGATTTGATTTAGGTTTTTCTTGATTTTGATTAGGGGTTTGTTTGATTTTTAGGTTTAAGTAATATCAGATTTGATGGTGATTGATAGGGTACAGATTGAGAAAGCTATGGAAGTCAAGAAAGTGAAGAAGATGTTGAAAAGAAAGGGAGTTATTGCAGAAAATGTGAATGTAGAAAAGAGGAAAGGGAAGATTAGGGAGTTGAAGGAAGAATTTGAGAGTTTGATTAGGTATTTTAAAGAGGGATTAGTAGAAGAAAAATTCAAAAGATGGTTGTTTATCTGGGAATGTGATGTATGCTAGTTTGATTGAAGAGAGGGGATTGCTGTATTCGAAAATAGCTGATGAGATTTACGAGGAATTGAAGAGTAAAGATGGGATTAGGTTAGGGTCTGTGAGGAGTTCAGTTTTATAGGTTGGGCAGAGAGTTATGTATGGGATTGGTAATTATGGTGCTGATGTGCTAGAGGATGATAGTGATAAGTGCTTGTGGTTGATTACTTTTGTGTTTTATGTTATGTTATTGGTATTTTTCTTTGTCGGTTTTGCATTGACTTGTTTGTTTTTTTCTTGCTAAATATGGTGCTTAGACAATAGAGTAGAAGTTGATTCCGAAAATTATAAAATAGGTTGTGAATGCTCGAAGGGTATGTTGGAAAAGAATTCAGGAGAAAATTGCTAATGTTTCAGGTAAGTTTATTCAGTGACAGATGCATTGATTTGTATAGTCTTTGTTTGCTACTTTACCGCGTGTTTATTATGCTTTGATTTCTTTTATTCAAGGGGAAGTGACGAAATTTAGTACGTCTTTATTACGAGATACTTTATTTGTTTCCTTTTTATTATCTTCCAAAAAGAAATATCGACAAAACTTCGAACGATGTGGAACCCTGCAATTGGTGGGGATTGTTATGGTTCACAGAGCTACAACTGAATTGGCTTGTAAGAAGTTTTTCGGTATCCCATTTTTGGTAAAAGTAGATTTTTTTTTTAATCAAACGCGTCTTTACACGTTTTCACCAAACTGCTGACATTGATTTGGTGATAAAAGTATCAAAAGGAATTTGTAGTTTTGTGATAATGATATTCCACAATAATGCATAAACGATACGGTATGTTTTCCATATGCTACATTATACCATTATAGAAGATCCTGTCACATAATTACCAGGGTTATAAGTTCTAGGATGAGTTGTACATACTATATCTTCTAGATGGAGCTAGTCCAAAAGTGGGATAGCCTACCTAATATTGCACAATCCTAATCACTACCAGGACTTATTTTTCAATTTAATTTGGATTTTTGAGATTCATTACACATACTGTCCCTATTTATATATTCAGCAATGATATCTGCTTTAGAGACACCACACAATCATCCGAGTTACAAAGATGATCTAGCAAAAGCTTCAGGTAAGCTTGTGAAAGCGTTGAATGAGGAAGTTATTCTTCAGTTGGTGCAAAACATGGTGCAGACAAACATGGCGCATATGTAAGTATAGAACTTGAACAACTTTTTTTTTTAACAAGTCTCAACTTTTCTTCCATCTGATCTCTGTATGTTATATTTTAGGGATGAAAAGGAAGCCAAGTTAAAAGAGAAAGAGCTAGCAAAAGAACTGGAAATAAAAGACAAAGAGCTAACAAAAGAACTAGAAAGAAATAAGTGATAAGTTAAGAAGGAGAAGAAGTGAATGGAAATGCATAATGTAAGTAGACCATGTTGTCTGATTCTTGTTTTGGGTAAACTACCACACCATTGATGGAATATTATTTATTCTACTTTTAGGCTAAATGTTTTATCGAGAACTCATTCTACAACTTAATTAACTCCCACGTGAGTTTTTCTTTCATAATATGGCAGGGCATGAAGGTCTTGTGGATACTGCGGTTACTCTCTTCAATGATTTCTTATCAATTATTAAACACCAACATTGTGTTCTTGCTTATTGGCTCAGTTTTAAGTCATTCACATGCCTAATTGATGTAACCGCGTGAGGCATGAATAATTTCTGATTTTTTTTGTTGGTTTGGAATGATTATTTTCACAACTAAACCCAACTTGTTTTCTTATATATATATATGTATCTTAGCTTGAATGTTGTGCTTACTTATTTTGGATTTTTGTCATGGAGAAATATGTTATGAAAGCTTTTGTTGCATTGTTTTCTTCAGTGAACTCATTTTGGCTGTATCATCTATAGAGATTTTCTATTCATATTTAGCTAATGAATCACAAGTCTTGTGTTGTTTGAAATTTTTGATTTTGTTTTAATTTTCTGTACTGATTTAGTTTTTCTCGCTTGTACATCACAACTACTGAAGCTAAGGAGATGTATTTTAACAAGGATGGGTCAGCTATTAAGAATCTGCAAGTAAGTTTGTGGTATATTCATATGTTTGTATTTTGATTACTATTTGATTCGGGTACTGAGTTACTAACTTGTTAGAGTTACTATTGGTCCTAAATGGTAGGAATGTTGTATTGGAAAGCAAGCACGACCCCAAGATTGTGAACTCTGGAGTGATTGTGGCTAAGGTATTATAATATGCTACTTCCTTTGCATTATCTTACTAAAAATCAAAGAAGCATCTTTTGTGTCTCCTGCTAACTTTGAGATGTTTCCAAAGGTCGTGCTAAGGAAAGAACCCACTACAATTGTGGGTCATGAAAGCAATTGAAGTTCAAGAGTGGATGACTTCCATCTTTCCCATATAACGGAAGTTCAACAGTTGATGATATATGACTGAAAAAAGTATAGCTACTTGGAATTGAATGAATCTTGAATGTAACAAACTAAAATGTGTGCCACTTATCTGTTCTAGGCTTTACTACGGGGTATCACTTTATGTCGTTTTTTATTTTTGTGCTTGCTTAGGTTGTGGGATGGATAAACTTAAATTTGTTTCCATGTTTTTATTTTTGTGTGTTCAACAGGTTTACAGTGTCATGGTGTTAGTGGAGTTGATGTGTGCTGCAGATGAGCATCCATTGAGTGCATGGTTAGGGAGCAGGATGAGAAGGTTAACTGCAAACTATGCAATATATATATAAAATAGTGAGTTGTTCCTCTCTTCCATGCATCTTTTATAACTGCTTATGTCCAAGAGAATATCAATTTGGTTTTTCTCACTATATAGAATGAATATGTCATGCAGACTTGTTTCTTTTTATTATTTTTCTTCCTTCTTGTTGTTTGCATACATCATTTTTGGTTTAGGTACATTGAGGCTATTGATGCCTAGCAATTATTAGCATGCTTTCGCAGACAAACTCCCCGTGGACGATCTATTGGGTTTGAGATAATATACATTCTTATTTTTGACCAATGCTTTAAACTTATCTCTTGCTTGCCCATGCTACTGTAAAAGTCTAATTGAGAAGTCTTAAAAGATGTTGTTTATCAAGCCGGTAATATTATGGATGGATTGGTTTATATATCCTGTGATTATGGCAAGTTTAGAAAAAAAT
Organism: Papaver bracteatum; assembly: GCA_023529315.1. Taxonomy (NCBI): domain Eukaryota; kingdom Viridiplantae; phylum Streptophyta; class Magnoliopsida; order Ranunculales; family Papaveraceae; genus Papaver; species Papaver bracteatum. The sequence continues at coordinate 598,812 of JAJJWX010002186.1, forward strand.
ATCTAGGTACCATGTTGGCTGATACGAGAACTTAGTTGCTTCTATCTGTAGGGTTAATTAGCTTATGTCTTCTCTTGAAAATACCATTGGTACTTTCATATTTACCAAATTATTCTTAGTTTATATACTCTCTTGCTTATGTAGTGCATTAAGTGTGTAATTGGTCTACTCATTGTGCAGAAGGTGGTGAATTATGCCAGGGCAACTACATTAGGGCATAAGACTAACTTATGCGTTGCATAAAGTATATTCTCTAAAACAATAAAAAAAAATTATTTTTGGGTGATTTGCGCCTTAGTGTATTTTCACTCTAAGTTCATTTTCAGAAGTAGTTCAGGGAGATTAGGAATCAGCGGAGCTTTTGGGTTTGCATTTTCCATTTGTTGTTTAGGTGTCTGGTGAAAGGATTATTGTTACCTGATTTATGATTTCATTGTATACATGTTGTAAAGATTGTAAAGATGAGTGATTATCTTATCAGGTCAGATCCTATATTATTTGTAATACTGGAATTTCGAATACACTAATAAAGATTATTTTTTTTTTTTTAAATCTAATAACATATTTCGCAACGTATATAAACGTTGCTTAAATTATGTTACACGTTGCATTAATTCTAATTAAAGCAACGGATAATGCAACGTCTGAAACGTTGCTTTAATTAAATTCAGCAACGTAAGTAAATGTTGTCAAATATTTGTAAGCTTGCCATAAGCGTTGCTGAAATTATTAGCAACGAAAATAAACGTGGCAAATCAGGGTTTTTGGTGTAGTTTATATTTTAATGATTAAACCAGTATTTAATTGTCCTTTCATCAAAAAAATCAACAAGTCTTCAAGAGACCTTGGTATTTGCTCACATGAGCAACTGGGAGGTACATGGTCGACCCATAATGTCCCTCATTCCCTATGTGGTTTATTATCAATAAATCATCAATTGATCAAATTAGGGTTTTGAGTCCAAGGTTCATAATTCCAGATTCAAATGCTACTAATTTTACGTTGATCTCAAGACCAACATTTTATTAATTATACTCGGTTCAGTTGCCAGTATTCTGATTTAATACTTTATTTAGTCATGCTACCAATAATTCATCAAATGAGCAACATTTGCTCAGACGAGCTATATTTTCTCAGACTAAGGAATATTGGTTCAACTATCAATATTCAACAATTTATCAAATGAGAAACATTCGCTCAGATGAAAAATATTTGTTCGCACTGGTGAATATTGGTTCAACTATCAATATTCAGTAACTCACTAAACGAGCAATATTTGCTCAGATGAGCAGCATTTGCTCGCATCAAGGAATATTGGTTCAATTATCAATATTCAATGACTCGTCAAATGAACAATATTTGTTCACTTTAGCTATCAACATTTATTTGAGAACTATACTTCTGTCTCAACAGACATGTTCAATTCGTGAGTTTCAGAATATTTGCAAATCACGTTCAACTCAGCAATATATGGACTCATCGTCCCACGAAGTCGGAAACTGACTAACTAACTAGGGTTTTAGTATGGCGGTCTACGACACGTGTGTTCATACACACGATGAGAATGTGAGCAAGTCGTGCAATTAGTTGGAGGAGTTAACAAAGTAGTGGATGGAAAATCAACCAGGTCTCCGCAAGTTGAGCAACTGGTTATAACACGATTTCCACTTCTCCACTCTTTGATTCCATCAACTGTCAAACTTTATGGGATCATGGTGTTTGTAATTATAACAATATAAATAAGTCTTTGAATCATGATTGAAAGGAGGACAATCTCACGTCAAACAGATAACAAGAGATTAACCACTCAACACCTGAGCAATTACTCTCAACAGAGCAAAATTCAATCATTCAGAACTTATCTTATTTTAGAATACATATATAATACACCTACAGTATCGATTACCATTGATCTCACACATTTCTCAACTTCCCTCATACAGATTGACCCATCCTCTCTTTTGATCGAATTTACTCTGGAACGGCCATTGTCTTGGTTTAGGCCGGAGTACTACAAAGTGATCTCTTGAATTCAAAGCACTCCCTTCTTGCAATACATCTATGTGAGGTTTAACAGTTCGCTCGGTTCAAGGAGTTTTCTCCGCACAGTCGTCTCCTCAATTCCGTAAAAACCAGAAACTCATTTTCCCCATATACAATACCTCATCTGTAGATGCCTTTTCAATGACTTGTACCAAGTTTCTTCAATTGATTGCATACAAAATCGGACCTCAAAAATCTATGCTAACATTACGACACCAACTCTACTCAAAACCTATCTTAATCCATCAATTACATCCCTGGATCTGAAGGTATCATCACGAACTGATATTGTAAGAAACATGGCCTGAAATTATGATTTCAGGTGCCTGGTTGAAATATGGGTGATAAGAAGAAAAGGGATAAATATAAGTGGGAATTATATAAATAACCTCCTTTTTGACGGGCTTCAAAATTACCCTTATGAAGCAATAAAAATACCCCCCTCCATTCAAATACCATCAAGGGTCCATTAAAAAATCGGTAAGATTACTAAATTACCCCTGCTATATAATTAATGTTCATACACCAAACTCCAGTTTACTCAATGGAAAGACGCGAGATATCGAGACAGACAGAGCTGTTTATCAGCTGAAGGATATTTTTTTTTTTCAAATTTTTGAATGTGAATTTTCCAGATTAAATTAGTACAAAATCATCTTCTTCTTATATTACTGAATCTCTTTTCATCAACAGAGCAATCAACAACATAATCAATCTCAGATATGAAATCGTTTCTTCATCAACTACAGAATCAACAAAATTTTCTCAATCTTAAACAAATTGGTAATGTTGATTCGTGATTGAAGATAAGTTGTGATTTATTTTATATTTGCATGTTCGATTTGTAGTATCTCAATCTATTTTTTTTTCCCAGTATTTTTTGTATTTTTTGTTACAGAGATCGAAATTTTGGAAACTCAATTCTTTGTCTTTGATTCTACTGGAGTCCTCCAATGCATAACGAACTTTTGATGTGCTGCGACGGGGCCTCTAGGGGAAATCCATGGGTGGCGGGAGAAGGAATTGTTGCTAGAAATACAGACCGTGCAGTGGTGGGTGCGATGTGTGTTGGCCTGGGAGTTATATCGAATTACATGGCTGAGTTGTATGGTATTCTTTGTGGGCTTGAATGGGATGTTCGTTGGGGTTATAGAAATGTTTTGATAATAACTGACTCTTCTAGTGTAATTACTGCCTTGGAGGAAAACAAAGTTCCTTGGTTCGCTCAACAAAGATGGTCTGATGTTCAAGGTATGTATGACTCTATTAGATTTGTACATACTTACCGTGAGGCAAACTTTGCAGCTGATAAGATTGAGAAAACTGGGTGTTTATTGGGCTATGGAGTGAGGATAAATTTCGTTGGCCGTCCTATTTTTTGAAATTCAATAGAATTACCAAATGTATCATATTTTCGTTTTAAATAGTTTTTGTGAGTTTTTGGGGTTGCTATGACCTCTTTTCTCATAAACTATCTTGTAAATATTTGTTATTTTAATACAATTTTTTGACTTATCAAAAAAAAAAGATTCTACTGGATTGATTGGTTCATTTACATATTATTTGAAGTCGAGATCATTATTCATATATTACGTAGGTATTCTTCAATCTACAATCTTCGGTTTTTATTTTTTGAATTTCTGTTATTTTGAGTTTTAGATCGGTTCATAATGCAATGTTAGGTTTGAGTTTTAGCTTCAATGTACTTTGAATGAACTATTTTGTTTTAGTTTTGAATTATTCTGGAGTATTTCATACTGTTGATCAGTTAGTATGAGAATTATTTGGATAATACTGATTGTTTGAGTATACTTGTTGAGAATTATCAATTAGTTAACTGAGAATTAGTAGTATAATTTCATAATGTTGATCTGTTTTGGTATAATTTTGTAGTTAGAAGTTAGCGTAATCAATTAGAAGTTACAAGTTAGTGTTTAGATACTCAGTTTACACATCTAACATTCGACATTGAATATATCTTTCACGAGGGGGTGCATCCCCCGAGTGATGTGCGACGTAATCTAAATTTTTATCTTAGGTTAATTTAGGCTTTGTTTATGGTTTGCAGTGAATTTTTTGACATGGAGCATGTATGTTTATGTAGTATTTCATGTTGCAAATTCACATTTGCACCGATTGCATACCAATGCGATGCAAAGTAACACATATGATAATGTTTATGCTGTTTTTTTGTATTAAAATAGTTATTGTTGACATAGAATTTTCATTGTTGACACTGAAAAATTGTAAAATATTCTGATTATTTGTATCAACATTGGTTGTTGATTCAGGTTTGTTGGAAAAACTTTCATTGTTGATGCGTATAACTTGGATAAATTTCTGATTATGGTTGTTTATATCTGTTTTATTGGATCAACATTGGTTGTTGATTCAGGTTTGTTGGATCAACTTTCATTGTTGGTGCGAATAACCTGGATAAATTTCTGATTGTGGTTATTGATAGATGTTTTATTGGATTAACATTGGTTTTTGATGCAATAACCTGGAAAAAATTTGGTTTTTGATAGATGTTTTATTGTTGATAGTTGTTTTGCTGGATCAACCTTCGTTGTTGACATAGAATTTTCAATGTTGACACTAAAAATTTATACAATATTCTGATTATTTGTATCAACATTGGTTGTTGATTCAGGTTTGTTGGATAAAATTTCATTGTTGATGCATATACCTTGGATAAATTTCTGATTATGGTTATTTATATCTGTTTTATTGGATCAACATTGGTTGTTAATTCAGGTTTGTTGGATCAACTTTCATTGTTGGTGCAAATAACCTGGATAAATTTCTGATTGTGGTTGTTGATAGTTGCTTTATTGGATCAACATTGGTTGTTGATGCAATAACCTGGAGAATTTTTGGTTATTGATAGATGTTGTTTTATTGGATCAACATTGGTTGTTGGCAGATTATGGTTTCAACATTGTTTTATGTTTTATTAGATTTGTTGACCTAATTTGACTGTTTTATTTGTTGCAGGCCAAAGATGGCTGTTGCAGAGTTCACTTTATCCAATTTGACCGTATCGCATGATGTTTCGGAGTCAACCAATGTCAGCGAGATGATTAGTGTGGTAAAAAAATACTGGCCTTATGTCCTTGAAAACCTCATACTTTTTGGTTACATTGTAAATGAAATTTCACATGTGATTAATCACGATTTGGAGTTGAGATTTTTCATTCACTACTGCATCTCCAAAGGTATTGATGTTGTGAAGTTTAACATCCAGTTTAAGATTTGTATTGATTCTGTCCCTCCTTATTCTTCTTCTGTTGCTCCGTCTTCGTCATCATCAAGTTGTGTTTCAAACAACGATGTGTCTATTGTAGAAGATTTGACGGATGATTCATCTTTGGTCAAAAGGGTCCCCAAGAATTCAGATGATTGGGACAACATCTTAACCGGAGTAGGGCAGGTTTTTGAAAGTAAAATTGATTGTCGTGATACTGTTAAGAAGTATCAATATCATAGTGGTTACAAACTTGACGTACGTAAGAGTGACAAAAAACGTTACATTGTTCAGTGTAAGAACAAGAAAAGTGAAAATTACAGCTGGAGGTTTCATGCATCTCTCGTTGCCAAGACTAAAGGTGTGTTTCGGTGCAAGAAGTTTTACAGAGAGCATGCATGAAATTTAGCTTCTTATGATCCAGCAAAAGTCAGAATAACAAAGTATTTTCTGAAGGATATCTTAATGGTTGAATTTCGAGCATCAAAGAAGAAGAAAACTGCATCTGATGTTAAAGATCTGCTCCATCTGGAATATGGTATTGATCTCACGTATAGTCAGGAATACCATGGTTTACAGTTCACTAAAGAGTCTCTTTGGGGTGATGGCGTCAAGTCTTATTCAGACTTTGTTTGGTATAAAGACTCAATTGAACGTTATAATCCTGGAAGTGTCGTCAACTTTGAGTATGATGGTGTAACGAAGCAGTTCCAGAGGTTTTTTGTTGCTTTAGAAGCTTCCATTACTGGTTTCAATAATTACTGTCGTTCAATGTTATTCATTGATTGCACTTTTCTCACTTGGAAGTTTAAGGGATGTCTTATGGTTGCTTGCGGGAAAACTGGTAACCAAGGTATGTTTTTTAGTTATTATTTTTGTTTTAACTTTTGTTGTTGAATGACACAATATAGTCTGATATGTCCCTGGATTTCAATTCTATGGATCACATAACTTTGTTCATCCCATAATTATTGTTGTTGATCCCATTTTGTTGTTATTCTATAATTTCAGTTGTTGATCACGTAATTTCTGTTGTTAATTCCATAATTATGGTTGTTGATCCCATAACTTTTGTTGTTGATCCATTATTTCAAATGTTGATAACATAAAATCTGATGTTAATCCCATAATTATTTGTTGTTGATCCCATAATTGCATTTGTTGATCACATAAATTTTTTTGTTCATTTCATAATTCTTGTTGTTCACCCAATAACTTGTTCATGGATTTCAGTTTTTGTGTGTCATTTTTTTTTTTTTTGTATTTTCTAGAGATCTATCCAGTTGCTTATGGTATTGTACCTTGCGAAGATTGTGAGAGTTTGGAATGGTTTTTAACCAACTTGAAGGGTATTATCAGGGAAGACCACCACTGACCATCATATCAGACCGTGGAGTTAGCCTTTTGAAGCATGTCCCTGTGATCTTCCCAAAGGCTTACCATTCTTATTTTTTTTACCACATGAAAGGGAATATTCATGTTCCAAAGGGTAAGAGCAGGAAAACTGATGTGAAGTTGTTTGAAGAGTGCTACACTGCCTTAACAAATAAGAAGTTTTATGTTGCTGCCAAGACTATGAGCAATCTCAAGCTTGAATCAGTGATTGATTGAATGGTGAATATTCCATTCCAGAATTGGGCAGCTCATGCTTTTCAAGGAGAAAGGTTTGGTGAGAATACATCGAACATTGCAAAGAGTTTTAATAGTGTGATCAAGCATGATAATCGGCTTCTAGCACTTGAACTTGTGGATTGTATTCGTGCTAAGGTAATGGAGCAGAACTACAATAGGTTGGTGGAGTCTAGTAAGTGGACTTCAAGGATTACTCCCCGGATGCAAGTTAGGCTCAACAAGAGGGTTACCTACTGCCGTTTCTATAAGTTCATAAGATCAAGTGATAAAGTCTTTGAAATAATTTCTCTTACTGTAAATCACATGGTCAACTTGGATGCTAGGACTTGCACTTGCAATTGGTGGAAGAAGCATAGTTTCCCTTGCATCCATTCGATGAAAGATATGTTGCAGATTGGGCCAGATGAACCTTATAAGTACATTATTCCCTATTATACCACCGAGTTCTATAGAGGTCTACATGCTCGTCCTATTTATCTTATTCCGGACAGTTAGAGGTTGCTTAAAGTTTCCGAGGATGGTTATGTATTTCCTCCCAATGGTGGTCGAGCGTCAGCTGGAAGGCCAACTACTTCAAGGTATAGGGGTTCTCGAGAGAAGGTTCGCAAGAAAAGGAAGTGTGGCCAGTGTGGGAGACTTGCCTTCCACAACCGTCTTAGATGTCGCAGAGATCTTTTGGCTCCTCATGCACCAGTGTTTCGCAGGGATTCTAATTCCAGGATGATCAACTTTTTGAGGAGGATGTTGTTCTGAAGTTTTAGTGGATGATTTACTATTTCTCTGAACTTCCATTTTACCTTTTTATGCTAGTTCTTGAATGATCAACATGGATGTTAGTTATTTTTATGCTTTCCCTATATTTTCTTGTTGGATTTCCTGTGTTTTCTAATGATATACATTCTGTTTTTATTTGTTTATGAATGTTATTCTTGTCAGTTTATGTCAGTTTGGAGGTTCACTAGTTTTTTTACAGGAAAAATTACTATATAAATTGTATCAACATATCAATGTTGATGCCATTACTGTATCAACTTCCATTTGTTGAGGCTTGCTGAAAAGAAAAAATTTGCATTGTTACAAGTTAACTACTTTTAGCTGTGTATACATGCAAGGTTTACTTTGTAAATAGTATCAACATGTTAATGTTGATCCAATTCATGGCATCAACTTCCAATGTTGATCCCTCTTACTGCATCAATTTCCATTTGTTGATGCTTACTGAAAAGAAAAAATTTGCATGGTTTTATCTGTATATATACAAGTTAACTCCATCAGTTGTGCATACCTGCAATCTTTGCTACCAACATTCATTCATTTTATGTGAAGCCAATCAATTATTCATCAATTATTTTTTTGACCCATTGATTTTTAGGATCAACTTCCATTGTTGATCCCAAAAATGGACCAACTTCCATTGTTGATGCTCAATAAAAAGAAAAAAATTGCATGTTTTTATCTGTATGTATAAGTTAACTCCATTAGCTGAGCATACATGCAATCTTTACTGCCAACATTCATTCACTTTCATAACAAAACCATTTATTCACTTGATAATCACTTGATAACTAGTATTAATATTAATTCATAAGAAATTAGTACTAAACATATCCTCCAAATTGTTTCACAACATAAACATACTTTCAGACATAAATTTACAGTGACTAAATTAGCAGACCTACACAAAGTAACTAAATTACTTACCACCATATGTTAAACTACACCTAAGTGTGTTTGCACTAATCTAATAGTTCAACAAAATCTTGTATGTTGAGTACCTCTTCGACTGAGTCTGTAAGTTCTTGTACTTTCTTACCTTTTTACAAATTTGGTTTCCATGCATCAAATTCATATAACATCCTGGCAGCAATCTTCGCTCTTTTCCTGTTTATGTTCTTATGGTATTCGTCCTTCTTACCATCTAGATCAAAGCAGTTCTCATGCTTGAGCAAGCATTTCATGAACATGCAGATCTGCATTGCGCAGTCCAAACCTTGTTGCTGTGGTACCGTGTAATGGTCTAAATTTATAGTTACTGATGCACCTATCTCAACATCTTTTATACCCATTTGGTTCAGGATTGGAGTCAATGTTTGTACCATAACATTTTACTGCTCATTGTATCGTTTGTAGTGATAGATGGTGTTGAAAATCAACCATCTTCCATGCATCAACGTAAGAATCACCCAATGGAATGGTTTCTGAGTAGAGCTCTGTCACTTATATATGAATTTTAGTATGCTTGAGTGCAAACTCGTGTACAACAATTGGAATTTCGCATCAGGGTACTTCCTCTTGTAGTCAATGATTGTATGCCAACCAAGGAGATTATTTAGTGCCTTCCAAGGATCTGTGTAGATAGCTAGGGTCTGGAGTATAAAGGTTTTGTGGGTATACCTCTGGTAAACCCTCCGGAGACAACACTCCGCCGCTAGGGCCACTTAGCGGTTTAACGGATTGCTGCACGTGCTAAGTGTAGTCATTTTATTTTCTAGATTAGATTTGCTAGAGGACTAGCAAATAATAAGTTTGGGGGTATTTGATAGACACATTTTTGTGTCTAAGTTGTCCTTAATTTTCTGTATTGTTGGTACTCGATTTTGTACTTATTATGGTGTTTTGTGTGTTATTGGAGAATTACACTTGTGTGGAAAAAGTTGCTCAAAAAGAGCTATTTGGACCTCCGGAGAAAAGTACTAAAGGCACCCTCATTTTGGATAAGGGCACCCCTCAAGAAGCTGATATTCGCACCCCAAACCCTGTTAGGGGCACCCCTTTCTTCTCGGCTTAAAGAAAGAAATTTTGCGGGAAAACAGTTTCCTCGCCTGCGTATTTTGCTGGATTGGTTCTGCAAGAGATTTTGACCGGATTTCTCTCTTGTTTTGGATAGATATCGGGTTATTGCACCATAACAAATTTGGTAGGAGAGTTATTCACGTAAAGAAGGGAAGATATTTGTCGATTCTTGGTTGCACAGAGAATGAGATATACCCGGCGCATTCTGTTGATGATTGCATGAGTTTAACTCAGTATGAGACGTGTGTTAAACGTGTCTGGAGAGTTTGAACAACCATTTGACGTCTGAAGGAGATAAAAAGGGAAACTAATCTCGTAGTTTACAGCCGCAGACACATGAAAACGCAGGGAAAATATTCCCGAGTTATTGTTCTTAACAACGAGAAGATATGGAATTAAACTGGAGAGATTTGGTCCCTGGAGGATATAAATAGGCGTTTGGGGAGAATACATAATTAACGGGGAGAATTTGGAGAGTTTAGAGCATCACATAGGCGTAAAATCAACAACCAGGAAAATTGTTTCTGCTGGTGTAGTGAAGAACACGAAGAACATAAGACCACTTCAGACAGTCGTCCATGCTACAATGAATGCGATAGTTGGGAGACAGTCTTACATGCTATAACACCAGCGACAGTTCATATATATCGTTCTCTGCAACAGTGTTTTGCAACAATTATAAGCGTTGCAAACACCCGGTTTTAATTATTTTCTCTATATTTCATCTTTGTAAACACCTATTTGAGCAATGAAATCACCTTTACAGCGTGTTTCCATGATGAGAATCTAATCCCATCCTCTGGGGCGACGGAAGAAGCCAAGTTTCACAAATGTGGTAATTCTATCAATTCTTGTAATGACTATTTGCACTGTTATTTAATTATGAGTTTCATTGAATGATTGTGATTACAATTGATGGGTCATGCTTAGCTTAGAAGTTTTGATGTCCCATGCTTTAGTTTTACACCCGTTACTTTCGAAATCTACCTTAGGCAATGAACTAGAGTCAATAAAACTTTATCATTTGAGCTTTTATTATTTATAATTGATATATGAACCATATGAATGTGGAAATTAGTGGAATCCTAGCCCCGGTCTCTCCATTTTTTTTAAAACACTTTTTAATTGAGTTTGTTATTTTTATTTATAAAAATTAAGTCTAAAAAATCTTCCTTCACAAGTCTCAACGAACCTTTTACTACAACATTATTGAGAACACATCACAAAAGTAAAGGCAGTACAGCATATTCGTGACAAAGATATTTTTACATTCATATTTGAAAATATCATTTGCAGATTTGGAGTTCCTGCACAATTGGTATATGATAATGGGAAACAATTTGAAGGGCAGAACATAGAAATGTTACTCAATGCATTCAAGATAAAGTGTGGAAATTCCACCCCTCTATATCCACAGGCCAATGGTCAAGCTGAAGCAACAAATAAGACGATCGCAGAAATATTGAAAAAGAAATTAGATGGACATAATAGAGCATGGTGCGAACAGGTACATAATGCAGTCTGGGCTTACAACACAACTAGGAGAGAAGCTACTGGAATGTCACCTTTTTGTTTAACATATGGGGTTGAAGTTGTGCTACCAACATAAGTTATTATTCCCACAACAAAAAGAGAGGCATGGGATAAAAATCTTAGTGCGGGTATGATTTTAACCAAGCTTGATGAATTAGAAGAAAAAAGAGAAAGAGCACTACAACATATGGAAAATTACCATCGAAGATTTAGTGCTGCGAGAAACACCAATATATCAGCGAGAAAATGGTGGAAAGTTGGCGAAAAAATGGGATGGGCCTTATATCATTAAAGAGATAGTTGGAACAGAGGCATATAAGTTGATGGACCCTGAGGGTAGAGGCGTGGGTCAGAGACTTGGTAGACCATGAAACAGGTTATACCTAAAGAGATATTACCCATAAGAAATTTTGGGAATTAGTAGATAGCGAAATAATGTATGACTGAAATAAGATGAATATATCCAAAGATTTTATGAAAGAGAAGATGCGAGATTACAAATATCAAAAAGAAGAATGAAAATATGCGAAAACTTTGCAAAGATCATTGACATAATAGAAAGGGGCGAACTTACTATGGCGTACACCCTAGTTCGCGAAATCAAAATTTCGCAAGAGGCAAATGTAAGACCTAAAGTATGTCATAGAAGGGGTACCTATTGCATGGCTCAGCGAAAAGGTTACACCTCCCCTGGAACCGGAATCATGGAGATTTGGGGTCAATAAATCCCATCCAGGAGAGGTACCTTGGATTTTCAACCTAAGCTTATGACTTAAGTTGGACGACTGAGGGTCTCTTCTAAGGAGTGCAGAATATGATAAAGGCACCGAGGTACACGGTTGAGCCAAGAGTGCCTGGGGCGTCTAGAACGTACCTGGCCATTCTTGGCAAGTCTTGACTTTGATGCACTCGGCCTTAAGAAAACCCCACTTAGGGTGCAGTCTCGTAACCATAAGTCATATAATCAAAAGGGATAAGAGGCTTCGAAAACAACTGGTTGTTGTTAAGACCAGATGAGAGGATCCAACCTTATATGGTAGAGGTACGTCTCCTTGAAGGGGCATCCAGGGGGAAGATAAGGGCGGCACCCTCCATTAGGGAGCTGATAAGTGTCTTAAGATGCAAATATCATGAGAATATTTACTTACGGGAGTATCAAGGCTTGTCATATTTGTGCAACAATCCCGAAGAGGTAATAATACAAGAGATAAAGATAAGATGAGGTCAATGGGTCATTACATGAAAGTGTAAGGACGTCCTGAGATTTCGTTGCAAGACGACAATGTCATGGGGCTTTATTTTCTCAATAATATTTAGGCCTGTCATATTGTCGCAACAAAAATGACAAAAGACAAAAGTTAAGACAATATCAATGGATTTCTGCATGAAAGTGCAAAAACGTCCTGCGATTTTGTCGCAATGACAAGAAGTGGCAAAATAAGACCTTTAACTAGGAAGGCAAAATAAGACCACATGACAAAAAAAAAAATTTGTAGATATATAATATTCTTTACATAGGAAAAATGTGTTCACCACAAGAAAGATAATGAGAGGCAAGTATGGGAATTAATAAACGAGATGTCATTATCTTTCTCGTGAGCATGCGAAATACTAAAAGAGTAAATGAACCTCAAAGTTGGCTGAAGTACATCATTCGCAAGAAGAGAAAAAGAAGAAATAATTCAAGAAAAAAAAAAACTAAAGCTCAGACTTCAGTGTTAGCTTCGCCATAAGGGGATGATGGACGTCCTTCGCCAGCTTTATCGTTTTTTCCAGTATTCTTTTTATTCTGGTCTACTCTAGTTTCTTCTTCATTTGGGATATTACCAGCAGTTGACCCAATTATTCTAGATTCTTCTTCATTAGGGTCATCAACATCAGTTGTTTCCTTGAGAGGGATTTCTTCCTCATTCGCAAATTCTTCTTGAGAAATAGCCTCTTCACCACTTTCATAATCAAAATCGCTATCAGCAGCACGAGGAACTTCATCTTGACCTACTTCTAGAGGCTTGAGTGATACATGAGGAAGATATTTGGATAGCAAGATATCATTCACAAGAATTTCATCTTGGAGATAAGCTTGGCGAAGGAGTGCTTTTTCACGGTTTCTACTTTCCATATTTTTGAAGTAAGCAAAATAATCAAATCTCCTTTCTGCCCGGTCGCGAGAACGAGCAAGATGAGAAGCTAATAATGCATTTTCCTTGCGAATTTTGGAAATCTTAGACTCCAAAACAGAAATGGAGGAGTGAAGATTTTTCTCTGATTCTACAAAAAAAGAATAACACAAAAAATTATTATTCAAGCGAAAATTTCGCAAGGAAGATATCACAAAAAGACTTAACAGAGATAAAAGATGGTTGAGGCAGTCAAATTTTTATGACTACCTTCATTTTGCGAAATAAGATATTGAGTTAGAGCCGAACAACTATCTTCCTAGTGGTCCATTGCATCGTCAAATTTATCTCCAACTAAACCTTTCAAGCGAGATTGAAAATTAGTTTCTTTAGAATTAAGTGAGGCGTTTTCCTTCGCAAGAGAAGTATATGATTCTTCTAGTTTGGAGTATTGTTCTTTGAGTTGACTTGCCTTTATACTTAAGGTTATTCTACCCCGGATAAACTCGTTCCTCTCAGCAGCAAATGATTATGTTATTTCTCTAAGTTTACTTCTCAAAAAGCAAAAAGACTGTTCTTGATCATTACATACTTTTTGACAAATGTTATGTTGCTGCGAAGAGATCGCCAACTTATTTAAAAGAACTCGTTTCTCTTGAGATAAGGTCTTATTCTCATCTGATAAAGTTTCCATCTCCAAGTTATATTTAGTTAAAGAATAAGAGAGGCGAGATATTTCACTACTTAATAAGTTTTGCTTCTGAACTAATTGAGTATTCTCTTTGGTAAGATTATCTATTTTATCGACTGAATATGTGTGAAGGTTATCTAATTGGTTATATTGATCCATCCAAATATCTCTGTCCACACGGGCTTCTTCAGCAATGGATTCAAATTGATATCTCTCCATTATTCGTTTCTGGTTTAAAACTTAAAGGCGAACAAAGGATTTTAAGAAATTTGTATACGAAAAGAATAAATTTATTGAAAAAGATAAGTTAAGGGAAAATATGAGAAGGTTATACCTTTTAATTCCTCATTCTTCCTGTGAAGATTTTCACAGTCTATCGAAACATTTTGAAGCTTTTGATTTTCAAGACGAAGAGTACCACATTCTAAGGTCTTGTCCTGAAGACTTTCCTTCAAGGCTACAATTTCTTTCTCTAAGGACGTTTGCGAAACCATCTTATTAGAACCAAAATATTTACTCAAAATTTCGCAGACGCCAAACTTGACAGGGTCAACGGAGGATTTCTTGACATCATCCAAAACATCTTATAAAACCTTGAAGGAAATATCTATTCCATCCATAGTTTCTTTGGTAAAGGGAAGATACTCAGACGAAGAAGTGGTAATAACAGAAAGTTGGTGATCATCATTCTTTGCTAAAGAGGTGTCATTTGAAGGTGAAGTTTGAGGAAGATTAATGATTGGGGTTGAGATGGAATTAGGTCGAGGGGTATTGGCCACAGGAGAACAAAAAATTTCATTCGCATCAGGCTTAGTAAAAGGAATTTCATCCATGGAAAGATCAGTTGAAGGTGTGAAATCTGTTGCGATATTTTCGCAGATAGGAGGTAGAGATTCAGTTTGCAAAGGTATTAAAGGAGAAGTTAAAGGAGTAAATGTGGGAAATGGATCAGAAGTTTCAACAGTCTTAAAATGGAAAAATCTCTTTGGGGGTTTATTAGCATCTCCATCACCCTGCGAATCACAATCCAGATAAGAAACAGAGGCAACAATATTGTTATTAAAAGAATAGCATTTCTTACTACCTTGCGATTCGCAGACTTTCTTTTGCTTGCAACGACTTTGGGCTGCGAATCTTTGGGAACATTAGGATTTTGAATTGAAAATCTGGTATTAGAGGTGCTTTTGCTGAAACAGAAACAGTATGGGAATTAAATAAAGACGAACAAAATCAAATAAGATAATTCCAGTAGAAGAAATTGGCTTCAACAAAACCACAAGAAGAGAAAAGAAAATTAACCTCGATGATTCCATGAGGACAGTAGCAAAAAGATGAATCTGTGAAAATCTAAGGAGAAAGAGTTGCAGACAATGAAAATTTACAGAGAACGTGGAGATGAAGAAGACGAAGTAAAAGAAATAAAATCATCTCTCTAATTAGATCTCTCCTTAAATAGATAAAAAAAGTGATGACCGGATAACAATTAACGTGCCGGTGAACAAAGGAGTATTTAACACGTGTAGGCGGTTATGCTTAATTCATGGAGTCTTGTCGGTAGAAGAATATGAAGGGATGAAGAGCTGCGGCATTATGAAGTACAATTTCTCATGATATTCTCCCCTTTGCAGAGATGACATGAGAAGAGGAAATATATAGGATCAGAATATCGCAACAGAAATACCCTTGCGAAGTCATCATCAAAAGTACATTGCGAATCCGTTGCAAATTAACTACAGAAATGACATAGCAGATGACGACAGCTTAAACACGAGAAAGATGTGAAGACCTAGCGATATTTAAGAATGTTGCGAACTTAACACTTGATTGCTCGTGAGAATATCGCAAGCCAGAAATAAAGGACAAATTAGTTGTCATCCACTATATAATACCCTATATAAAGAGTTGAATAGGCGTAAGGAAAAAGGAGATCAATTTTTGGAGTGTTAAGAAAGTTTTGAGGAGAGAGAAAGTCCAAAACAATGTTGTATTCTTGATTCCATTTCCTTCTTGTAACATTTCTGGAATCCATTAATAAAAAGTGTAGTTTTTGATCATAAAGATATGTTGATTATTATGAATTCTTGTGAGGGGTGTATTGTAGGATTTCCTGCAACTACACTGTGTATGCCTAGGTAGTTTGTCCTCCCATTGGTCAAGAATCACACAAATGTTTTAAGGACTACCAACACCTTGCGTGTACCCTTTTTAACTCTTGGTGGACTTACATGTATCTTCTGGCCTGAACTGGATAGATTGTGCCGCAACCTCAGCTAGGCTGCCCGTAATAAACTCTTTCTTCAGTGCACAGATATGTAGTTTCGGTGGTCCTAACAACAGACACCATTTAGACTTCCCATTTAGCCATTTATCTTCCAGGTGATCGAATTCACTTGTAATTCCTATAAACGACTTAAAACAATATTATTAGCCAAATATCGAGACCTAGCTAGTATAAATATAGGTATAAAAATATCGCACTTACATGCTTATCAGTTACGTCAATTCGAACTTGCTCAATCTGTTTAATTGCGACAGTATTCAAAGTTCAAACACACAACAATATAGGTACATCATAAAAACTCACAAAGTGCGCATAGTAAAAATGCACTTTACAAAGAGAGATTAGAATTGAAATGGGTGTATGCTAATGTACTGTATGCATGACGTAGACAATTGAATCGAAGAGAAAATTTTAAACCAAATTCCAAAGACTGCCCATTTCTAATGCAAAAACAACAACAGTTCACCTCCCAAAGTAAACTAGCCTCTTGTATAGTTAAACAAAATAAATCAGCTGTTGAAGATAAGTTTTTTATCTACGCCTAGTTCACTGTTCACAAGTATTAATTTTATCAAAACTAGTTTCTCGCTCGTGCTACGCACGGGTTTACTTCACGCTTAAGAAACGTTCGATCCATGTTTTAAATTCAATTATATTAAAAAAAAAAATTATTAATGAAACATTCAATAATGAGATCATAACCTTACAACTTGATAAAGTAATCAATAAATTAATAGAAAAAAGCAATAGCATATTAAAAAAAAATTAAAATGTCATAGACTTGGAGAAATCCTCAGAGAAATCCAAAGGAATTAGTCAAGCCTCACACCCGGACAAGGTTTCAGTCAACATAGTTTGACGGACATAGTCAAACAGGTCAACCCTAGTTGGAAGGGAGCCATGCTGAAATGACTGAAACACTCTTTAGGTGGTTAACTTAACCATCTGAATCATCTACCCATTTTAATTTATATGACTTTCGGAATAGTCTACCCACTTAAACTTATACGACAATAAGATCAACGTTACCAATTTATTTTATAAGATGACCGTAGCTGGTACCCAATTTATTTTATACAACCAAAATGATATGTCTTTATTCTTCGTGTCATTTGATGTGAAGAAAATGTTATGATATTACCAATCCCTCATGTCCTGCTATATCTATAGCACAACCAGTCATACTTAGAGCTGCAATGTGAGTTTCCATAACTTATAAGTTGTAAACAGCATACATTCCTCTAGTTATTCCTTACTCCTTAATCCTTGTACATTCAACTTCAAAGTTTTTGTAGATCTGCATTTCAAAGAAAGTGAAATGTATTAGCTACATGGAAAGCAATTACAACAACAATGACAATTACAAGGAAAGCAATTACAGTAGCAATGACAATTGCAGGAAAAAGAAGAGAACTAAAGGTTGAAATATACAAGATAATAACAACAAAAGACACTGGTACAAGACTTTATATGAGAAGTACGAAACATTTTAATCATAACATTGCTTGATTCAGTTATTTGCATTTTCTCAAATTAGTGTTTAGACAGACTGAATGAGACAACAGACACAATTCATGTTGTCGTGATCCTGTGAAAATCCTTTTCCCATGTACATATTTTCATCTTTTGATCTTCCTATCCTCTGGCCATCGACGGTGTGCATCACCTAAATAATATACCCATCTCTTTTCTTTCAACAAACTTCTTCACCTGCACAAGAATCTCTCACCTTTTAGAGCTTTCTTTTCCTGTAATGCAAAAAACACAAGTCATTCAACAGGATAAAGTCAGCAAGAGTCCATGGTTGAAGCAGGTGTTTACGGATACAAAATAGTACCATATAGTACAAATGGCCATACAAATATTTTTAACAAATACTACATGGGCACCCAGAAAAATGTGAAAGAGAATGTATCCACTTAATCATCATTGAGTTGATCTTATGTTACTATATTCAATACAAAGATACCAATGCATTGATCTCAGAGTACTAAATTCAAGACGAAGATATCAATAATAGCAATTAGGACCACTACTAGTTGTGCATACAATTAGACCCAGTTCTAATTGAATGATTCAAATATTCCGATGATACCTTCAATATCATTACATACATATGCCGCGTCATCTCAAAACGTTTCATTTTCATGGACAGTATCAAAACCAAATGATAGATAACCATTTTCATGGCATTCCAGAATCAGACCCAGTTTGTTCAAGTTTTTCGGTATGAAATCTTTCTCGATCGACTCGTAACTCAGGTTACAACAACATATTCAAACATCAGAGTATTTAAACGGTTCATTAAAAGGATATACACCTCACAACCTAACTTCTTTTACTGCCGAAATACAGAATTCAGTCAAGATTTTCTTATAATCTGAGGTACCTGACATGATTGGAACCTCTTGAAAATTATATAATAAGTTATATACAGATTTATAAATATCATACTAAAAAATTAGCTTTATACGATATACGGGTACTGAGAAACTCGCTTATTCGTCGACTTTCCAAAGCTGCTACTCAGCAGAATATAGTCAAGGTAATATTCAAGACTTTTAGTTCTTTCCCATGTCTGATCATTCTCAAATTTGTATGGTGGAATTATTACCTAACACATAACAACATATTAAAATTTTACCCTATTCCAACGGTTAGAATTTAAGATATAATCAAAACTAGATTCTTCATTATAGGGTTCACATGACATACGGGATTTTCAAGCAATAATGGATAATGAGATAAATTGCTTCAATCGAACCATTATTATAACAAATCACCATGATTAGAAACTACCCATTTGGGAAGATGCCTGAAATGTTGCTAATATGAGAAACAAAATTTTATAATTGCATGCACTAGCTTAGCAATTCATACAATTAAGCTTGACATTCATGAATTTCACAAGATAAGAAGCTATCTCATTATCCATAATTGAAAACCACTTAATATGCTAAGTGATACGTTGTTTTCGGCTAACTCAGGAAATTCAAATAATGTAAGGCGCTAAAACAAAATAATAGAATTATGTAGTATACACAAAATAGAGATAAAAGTGAAGATCATATGGTAACTCTTTTTTCTTTCTTTGAGGATTTCCCTCAGGTAGTCATAGTGCAGTAAATTGTGTCGAGAGGAAAGATCTTTAGATATGAAAATCAATATGAATCATTTCACAAAAACCCAGTTGCATGCGCATAATACTTGTTCTATCATAATCTACTTATGCAATTATAAAACTTAGAACAATAAAATTGAAAGTAGATCAAATAGGAAAGAAGATACAAACACCTTTTATTCCAGTAATTTTTTCGTCAAGGAACCCTTCAATTCTTGATTCAAACTCCAATTTGAGAAGAACCCATCCTTTCTAAACTTACATAACCGTAACTCAATATCCTTCATCCATTATCAATTTGTTTCTAGGTCTGAAACTATTTCCAAATCCATGGAAAACTCGTAAGACTTCTTCTTTCCTAGTTTTAAAATTCAAAAACCCTTTTTACTAAATTTAGGTTTAGACGCATCAGCAGCATGGTAGCAAAGATCTTTGCATAAAGAGCTAAAATAAAAACCCTTTCAGGAGAAGAGATGAACCCAAATGAAGAAACTTAGGGGAAAAAAAACGAAGGAAAAATCAAATAATTTAACAAGAACGAACCAATCCTTATCATATCAAAACAATCCTCTAATTTCAAATTGATCACTGCAAGATAAGAATTTGTAGGGTGTTTAATCTAGGTTAAAAGCTTTAGTTAGAGAGGAAAAATATCTCTTCATCTCTTCATTTTCCAAACCATAATATAAAAGGCTAACTACGGTTTGGTTTCTAACTATGGTTGGGGTAAAACTGGAATAAAAAGATGAAACTTAGCAAATATAGAAGGACAGACTCACTCGTCCTTCCATTTGGTTAGATTGAAATGTTGATCGGATCGGTTAGAAAACTCAAATGTTACGATTTCTGTGACGATAGGCCATAGACTTGTAGTCCAATATCTTCGAAAACTATAACATATATTGTGCTTCATAATTTGACTAAAAATTATGCTGCCAAAATCTGTCTCTAATTTTTGATATTTTCTTAAGTTTCTTAAGCTAAAACTTTTGCTCTTGTATGCCTTTACTTCGTCAGCAGAAGCGTCATCGAGATCGTCATGCATCATATTTTTTAAAAAAATCCAGTTCAACTGTTTTATTACGTCATGAGATTTTGTTGGTGTTTTAAAGGCAAAATGAATATCGAGCATATATATAAGTGAATTCCATATATATCGAGTGTATCTAAACATGTGAATTCCTCTAATTTATGACATCGTTTTTATTTTAAAAGCGTAAATATATTGCGTTGATACCAATTATTTAAGTAGCCGTCGTACATGTACTCATGAAATCCTATGTATGTGTGTCTCATTACCATGCATGCAACAAAAATTTAGAATTTTATTGTGATTATATATTATTACATACATAGACCAAGTGAGTACATGTATATATGTGCACATTGGAAGTTTGGAACTATAGGATGAACCCGAAATAATCAGCAGAACCTTCGAATCAATATGTACTAAGTAAGTGTAAGTGCCACTAAATTATAGGATGAACGCATGCATCATATAGGGTGAATTGTAATGATGTGAACCCACCAATATAGATATACCTCTTGGGACCATTCTAAACCTTCATTTCCAACATATGAGATTGTAGCGGAGAACAAACAAAAATAATCAGAAAAATAGTTTTGAAAGACACCTCTGGTTCTACAGTATACCGTTCTGAAAATGAGGTTGTACAACATTGTAAATTTGCACTTAGCAGGTAGGACCTCAATATATGTTGCACTCCGTTTGTTCAAAGAAATGCATGGATCCTTCAATCTTAACAAAAAAAAGTAATGAACATGAGGATGACAGACGGAAAGATGGTCCAAAGAATCTCGATTGTTGTTCTGTGCACAATCCTTTGCGGGATTGGATTAGTTTGATAGTGGAAATGCCATAAAGCGCGAACCAACATTCATGATACGAACACCAAAATCAGAATAAGAAATAAAAAGATATCGTGATGCAAGTCCATGATTCCTTACATCATATATGTAGATGCATCTTGAGATCCTAATTGCCATGGTTCCGCAACATCAGAAAGAGCTATTGTGAGGAAGAGCCTTTCTATCAAAATCATTGGTTTAACTTCATTCTTTAACTGCTCTGGGAGAGAAACCCGCCTTCTCAAAATTAGGAAATCACCGGTTGGATTTGCTAACCAAGAAAGAATGGGAAAAGGATTCACTGGAAATCAAGAGATAAAAAATGTTTGCGGGGATTGGTGCCACGAAGCTTGCAAAGAGAATTTTCAGGCGTTTGGCGTCGGATATGGACCGTCAAGGAAGTAGGCACATGGGCCGGGAACAAAGCGTTGGCGGATAAAACCTCTCCCTTACAATATATAAATAGGTTTGTTCTCGCCTACTTCGAAAGATTTCTATAGGAGTCACTTCTTAGTGTGATATGATAATTAGACTCGAACCTTTCTTAAGACTACCAAGCCCTCTTGAATGAGTTCTACGATAGAATATTTTGACGTAGACCTTGGGAAAAATCTTTCACTCACGGAGACATGAAAACCTGTCACTATTTCGTCCTGAAGACTAATGCGACGGGAAGAAATGGCATTGAGAAGCGTTGCTTCCTTAACAGTTAGGTTTTGGCATAACAAGGCTTGCACCGTCTTTTCACACTGAGGAGCACAGCGTGCTGTTGGCAATGATTCCACTACGGTTCCACAAATTTGCAAGTTGATCCTAAGTAATCTCTCTTGCTCTTTTGATTCCAGAAGAACGACTTCGTTAGGATTCGGAACTTGCTGCAATTCTTCTTGAATATCCTTCATTCTTGCGTCGAAGGTCGCTTTAAAAGTCTGACCTAAACTTTTTTGACTGAATAGAATGAAACCTATAAAACAACCAGCTACTATCATTTCTTCATTATAGATTGAGATATTCTTTGAACTTGATGCACAAAGAAAGAGAATAGCAGAAAATAAAATCTTTTGATCCTTCATATTATTTTTTGCTATTCTCCCTTTCGGCAACTTGAACGGGTGGGGGAATAAATGTTACCAAGTGGCAGAGAATAATCTGAACCGGGGTGTACCGAAGTGCTTTTTCTGTAGGTTGAAGTGGTATAGAACCTAGTAAACCGAGCGTACAAAGAAAGAATTCTTATCTTATGAGTTTAGTTAGTTAGTGATCAAAGTCGAGAGTTTCATGCAACTTGCTGAAAGAATATTGATTCTTATTATACGATAAAAGATGATGAATGATCAACGCGGCAACGAGTTATTTTTTCATTCTTTCCTTACTAGAAAGACGATCTTGAGTGCAGCTAATTCAACAAGAATAAGACAGCATGCTATTAACCCACCCATATGGAGCCAAGAACACAGGAATCACAGCTATGAGAGGAACGAGATGCTCTCAACCACCTCACTGATTGAAAGATTCCCAAGGCTTCCATAGACAGGATCCAGCTGGAGGAAAGAGTCAAGTCATAGAATTGAACGTTGGCACCTTGGATCGAGGACCGGTATCGTCGTATAATAAGTGTCAAGGCGGAATACATTATGTGGGAATCGCCAAAGAAGCTTCTTGGTATTGCTTTTGATCCTCTTTATCCCATCTCATTACACCAAGAATCCTAATTTACGAGCACTAATCAATCAATTATTTACAATCTCAAGAAGCTCGACTTGGGACTCATTCACTCAAATCATAAGAGAAGAAAACTTCAATCGTACGCCTCATAAACTATCAGTAATGTAATTTTACACTTTCGTTAGACGAACTTGATCAACAATTCGAATTTTATAATAACCTGGGAATGAATATCAGACGAGGAACTTATCTGTTGGTTAACTACCAATACCGCTAATTATTGTATACACGTGTCTGTTGCAAGTGTAACTCTTACGATTCCAGTTACCAATCTTCTATTTATTTATTTTTTGTGTTTTTACTTTATAGAAACAACGGAAGAAGAAAAAAGGAACGATAATCGATAGAGAGGGAGATCCACCGATCTGGTTTCCAAGCTCCTAAGAGAAAGAGATTGAGAGCTAGAGGAAGAGACATAGAGTGAATCATGAGTGAGGTCGACCGACAGTAGGTAAGATTGGTGAAATTTTTGTTTGAATGGATAGTTAACCATATAAACCCATGGAATCCAAGATAAATCCAGTAAAGTCATCTGATATTCGATAAGATTGATAGATACCATGTGAAATTTCCTAAGGTCGATGGACATTCGATTAAAATGATGGATAAATGGAGAAACCTAAGGAATCCGAGAGAAAAAACCGACCGATATTGGATAAGATTGACGGATAACAAGCTAAATTAATTAAATTCGATGAAAAATTCAGTTTAAATTGATAAGTAACCATATAAACCTTTGGAATCTAGATAACTAGATTGAGCGATATTAGATGAGATTGATAGATAATGGGCGAAATTAACTAAGGTCGATGGATGTTTGGTGAAAAAATCTAGATAACTAGAGAAACCGATAGAATTCGGAAGAAGTTAAGTAAGGCTGACCGTTATCTTGTAATAAGATGATGGATAACAAGTGAAATTAAGTGAAGTTGATGAAAATTGGATTGGAATTGATAAATAACCATATATACCCATTGAATAAAAAAAAGGTTGAGTGAGGTCAGGTGATATCGAACAAAATCGATGAATAACGAGTGAAACAGACTAAGGTCCATGGACATTCAATTAAAATGATAGATAATTGGACGAATCGATGGATTCAAGGAATAATTGATTGGTGTCAACCGACATTGGGTAAGTGTGATAGATAACAAGCGAAACAAAGTGAAGACGATGGGAATTCGTTTGAGTCGATATATAGGTGAAGGACCTTTGAGTAACAAGAAGAACATATTGTAAGGAGTACATGAACAAATATTCCGACAAGAGAAAGATAATGAATATCGAAAATTGGAAAATTACGTATATGAAAGATCCAATGAAATCGGATGAGGGATGGTCTTTAGTACAAAATCTGACCATTTGATGCATTTTTTCTCAATAAAGATATGCTCCTTCTTCAACGAAGTAGTATTTACAAATTTTGACCGGAAAAAGGCATAATCCGGCAACTGGAGCTCCATGTTGAAGATCTTCAAACTCTAGTAACCAAAGTAGGATAACTAATAAAGCTAGAGGAGAAACACTTGAAAGTGTAAATAGAAACTCCATAAAGACGCAGCCAAATTGTCGGACGACAGGAAGAAGACATCGTCGGGAAACGGGAAAAACCTTCACAAATCTAAACCCTAACTTCTAATCTAAAAGAAACAGTAAATAACAAAATCTAATTAAATACTTCTACTGTTCAGATTTACTCCTTAGAGTAAATCTGAACAGTTCAGAGCGATTCCCAATATCTGATTGGCTGAATGATCTTGAAATAGTTGGTTTATAAGATCCTTATTCCATCTGGTTGGGTTTTGTAATATAAGATCGGACACCTTAGAGATATTACCCAGGGAGATATCCTCCTTTAGCTCAGGTCTGTGGTTATGGTGGTTATTGAGCTAAGGGTCTTTTGTTATGCCGATTCTATCACCATCACCCACAGTCCACATGCATTCTTCTTTCACATCTTCCCAGCATTCGATGATGGCTTTACACGTAGAGGAGCTTCTTGAGTTTGTTGTAGCTTCCCAAAAGGATTTGTCTTTAAAATACTTGGCCTTCATGATAGCTCCCCATATACAATTTTGATCTTCAAGAAGTTTCCATATCATCTTAACAATTTGAGCTCTATTTAGTTGAGTTAGAGATCTTATTCCCATACCACCTTTCTCTTTGTCTTCTTGAAATGTATTCCAATTTATAAAATGAGTCTTCTGCTTTGTTGTGACTATGCCCCCACTAGAAGTTGCGAATAATTTTGTCTAGTTTGGCAATAATAGCTTTGGCGAATAATTCAGTAGCCCATACTCTGGCAAGTTATGCCTTATCAAACCACTCTAACATGTGGTAGTTCTCTTCCCAACCCCCTTCTTGTATCAAGTCTTGTCTACGAGACGATAAATTAGTTCTGTAATTTGTTTTCCCTCCTTTGTGTAACAAAAAGAAAAAAAAAAGAAAAAAAATTTAATGTGTTAGATTCGAGTGGCCTATATATACTTTATTATTTTTAATGATACATTTTACATGCTAGTGTGCTACCAAAACATTAGTATTGTTTGGGGACCATTTTTTTGTATGATCATTTGTGCTTATTTGAACATCCAAATTCGTATACATTTACATACAAAGTGCCATGTTTTGAACGGGGCATCAAATAGTGCTATTTATTTTCAAGGGAGGACTAGTAGTCTCGTGATGCGGTACAAATTGCTTAACAAAAAAAAAAAAAAAAGGTCGTGATACAGTGGGTCACATGAAACAAGAAGACTCTAGAAAGTTAACCATAACCGTTAATTTTACATTTAATCCTACGGTCCGTAAAACTTATAGAAACCCTAATCTTTTCCTTAATTCATGGACACTTTTCAATTCTTTCTACCTCCCCTTCTCTTTCGTATGCCTTTCTCTTACCCTCTCTTTGAATCTTTCATTACTCTGCTTTGCTAGATCTTGTTGATGGATCAACGGTAGGAGAAAGGCAAAGCATTCAAGATTTGATGATGGTGATTGATCAATGCTTGAGAAAGCCATAGATCGAAGATCAAAGACATGTGTCCTATGTTAATTAAGTTAATTTCTAATGAGTAAAGTTCAGTTTTTTAATAATTTGTATCTTTTATTGGATTGATTAATGCCCGAGTTGATTAAAGTTTGGATTTTTATGATTTTGATGTTGTTAATTTGGTCATGTTTTGGGTTGTAGTGGTTTATTAGGTTAATTTATTTGAAGGGTTTTGGGGTTTTAATTTAGGTATTAGAGGGAATTGGGTTTTAATTTGATTAGGTTACTGTTGAATTTGGTGATAAAAGAACGGGAATGGTAGAGATTTTGTGTTATTTGGCAAGTTTATGTTTGGGTATGTTGTCTTACTAACTGATGTGCCCTGCATTTGAATGGAGCTGTTCATTCGGAATAGACGCCTGTGATTTGTTTATGTTTATGTTCACTGGTAATAAAGATTTGTAGATGTTTTTCGAGTCTTTGCTGGTAGTTTTATCGATATATGTCTCAGTTCTTATTGAAAGGTAAACATATGTTGCCGATGCCGATCTTGAATGTTAAGTGAAGTTGATGAAAATTGGATTGGAATTGATAAATAACCATATATACCCATTGAATAAAAAAAAGGTTGAGTGAGGTCAGGTGATATCGAACAAAATCGATGAATAACGAGTGAAACAGACTAAGGTCCATGGACATTCAATTAAAATGATAGATAATTGGACGAATCGATGGATTCAAGGAATAATTGATTGGTGTCAACCGACATTGGGTAAGTGTGATAGATAACAAGCGAAACAAAGTGAAGACGATGGGAATTCGTTTGAGTCGATATATAGGTGAAGGACCTTTGAGTAACAAGAAGAACATATTGTAAGGAGTACATGAACAAATATTCCGACAAGAGAAAGATAATGAATATCGAAAATTGGAAAATTACGTATATGAAAGATCCAATGAAATCGGATGAGGGATGGTCTTTAGTACAAAATCTGACCATTTGATGCATTTTTTTCTCAATAAAGATATGCTCCTTCTTCAACGAAGTAGTATTTACAAATTTTGACCGGAAAAAGGCATAATCCGGCAACTGGAGCTCCATGTTGAAGATCTTCAAACTCTAGTAACCAAAGTAGGATAACTAATAAAGCTAGAGGAGAAACACTTGAAAGTGTAAATAGAAACTCCATAAAGACGCAGCCAAATTGTCGGACGACAGGAAGAAGACATCGTCGGGAAACGGGAAAAACCTTCACAAATCTAAACCCTAACTTCTAATCTAAAAGAAACAGTAAATAACAAAATCTAATTAAATACTTCTCTTTGTTCAGATTTACTCCTTAGAGTAAATCTGAACAGTTCAGAGCGATTCCCAATATCTGATTGGCTGAATGATCTTGAAATAGTTGGTTTATAAGATCCTTATTCCATCTGGTTGGGTTTTGTAATATAAGATCGGACACCTTAGAGATATTACCCAGGGAGATATCCTCCTTTAGCTCAGGTCTGTGGTTATGGTGGTTATTGAGCTAAGGGTCTTTTGTTATGCCGATTCTATCACCATCACCCACAGTCCACATGCATTCTTCTTTCACATCTTCCCAGCATTCGATGATGGCTTTACACGTAGAGGAGCTTCTTGAGTTTGTTGTAGCTTCCCAAAAGGATTTGTCTTTAAAATACTTGGCCTTCATGATAGCTCCCCATATACAATTTTGATCTTCAAGAAGTTTCCATATCATCTTAACAATTTGAGCTCTATTTAGTTGAGTTAGAGATCTTATTCCCATACCACCTTTCTCTTTGTCTTCTTGAAATGTATTCCAATTTATAAAATGAGTCTTCCTGCTGTTGTGACTATGCCCCCACTAGAAGTTGCGAATAATTTTGTCTAGTTTGGCAATAATAGCTTTGGCGAATAATTCAGTAGCCCATACTCTGGCAAGTTATGCCTTATCAAACCACTCTAACATGTGGTAGTTCTCTTCCCAACCCCCTTCTTGTATCAAGTCTTGTCTACGAGACGATAAATTAGTTCTGTAATTTGTTTTCCCTCCTTTGTGTAACAAAAAGAAAAAAAAAAGAAAAAAAATTTAATGTGTTAGATTCGAGTGGCCTATATATACTTTATTATTTTTAATGATACATTTTACATGCTAGTGTGCTACCAAAACATTAGTATTGTTTGGGGACCATTTTTTTGGATGATCATTTGTGCTTATTTGAACATCCAAATTCGTATACATTTACATACAAAGTGCCATGTTTTGAACGGGGCATCAAATAGTGCTATTATTTTCAAGGGAGGACTAGTAGTCTCGTGATGCGGTACAAATTGCTTATCAAAAAAAAAAAAAAAAGGTCGTGATACAGTGGGTCACATGAAACAAGAAGACTCTAGAAAGTTAACCATAACCGTTAATTTTACATTTAATCCTACGGTCCATAAAACTTATAGAAACCCTAATCTTTTCCTTAATTCATGGACACTTTTCAATTCTTTCTACCTCCCCTTCTCTTTCGTATGCCTTTCTCTTACCCTCTCTTTGAATCTTTCATTACTCTGCTTTGCTAGATCTTGTTGATGGATCAACGGTAGGAGAAAGGCAAAGCATTCAAGATTTGATGATGGTGATTGATCAATGCTTGAGAAAGCCATAGATCGAAGATCAAAGACATGTGTCCTATGTTAATTAAGTTAATTTCTAATGAGTAAAGTTCAGTTTTTTAATAATTTGTATCTTTTATTGGATTGATTAATGCCCGAGTTGATTAAAGTTTGGATTTTTATGATTTTGATGTTGTTAATTTGGTCATGTTTTGGGTTGTAGTGGTTTATTAGGTTAATTTATTTGAAGGGTTTTGGGGTTTTAATTTAGGGATTAGAGGGAATTGGGTTTTAATTTGATTAGGTTACTGTTGAATTTGGTGATAAAAGAACGGGAATGGTAGAGATTTTGTGTTATTTGGCAAGTTTATGTTTGGGTATGTTGTCTTACTAACTGATGTGCCCTGCATTTGACTGGAGCTGTTCATTCGGAATAGACGCCTGTGATTTGTTTATGTTTATGTTCACTGGTAATAAAGATTTGTAGATGTTTTTCGAGTCTTTGCTGGTAGTTTTATCGATATATGTCTCAGTTCTTATTGAAAGGTAAACATATGTTGCCGATGCCGATCTTGAATGTATTTTTTTTTAAAGCAGAATGAATTTAAGTTAACGTTTCTTATATGCGTGCCTCTTTTTCTTTATAATCATGTTTCCTTGATGATTCTTGAATAATCAACACTAAGCTTTGATGTGTAAACAGTAAATTTGTAAAGTTTTGATCTGGAATTTGTTTCTACACTATTTTATTCTAGATTCGGACCGTAAGACACTTTAAGTAAATATATATATAGGTTGTCATCTTCTTTCTCATTTCTCAATTTCTTTGTTTTCTTTGTTTTTTTTTCTCCAAATGGATCCTATTTTTTCTTAAAGTTTTTGGTGTTGGAATGAATTAATCAGGTGAGGTTTCTCCAAATTGATCTGATCTTAAAAAGCTATGTTGGAAAAAGGTACCAAAATAACAAGCTTTATTATTTGGTTTTTTATTCAGTTCTTGATGTTGTATATTCAATTTAGGGTACAGTCCATGTTCCTTATTCGCTTGTTTGTATATGCAGGACCCAAGTTTATCATTTTTAGGAGGGAGGAAACAAACCCGGAACTAGTAGTTGGTTTTTGATTCAGTTCTTAAAGTCATCTCTTATCTGTATTTTGTTGTAATTGAAATAATAAATGTAACGTCTAAAAAGAAATACAATAATAAATGTATTATTAATTGTAAATAAAAATAATTCAGTAAATTTTTTTTTTTAACTTTATTGATAATTAATGTTTACAGTCCCAAGTACCTCTCGCGCACGGCAATCTAAAAAATTTGAGTTGGAGTAATCGTTTGACCAATCATTAAATTTTATATTTTATATTAATAGTAATTTATAGATTCAATGGGCGGCAGCACGGGAATCTAAAGGTTTTGCATTTGAATAATCGTTTGACTAATTAATTAGGCACTGTAACAAATGAAATGTACATTGGTCTGGCACGGCAACCAATAAAAATTAGGCAGTGCATGGTAACCAGTAGATAGCTCAACTAGATAAAACGTTTGCAACTACCCATGGTACTTGTAAAATGATTCGGGAACCACTTGACAACTATGAATATTAATAGTTGAACAGTTTGGTAACTATATTTGGCAACAACGATATTAATTGCTTATTAAATTCACAACAAGATAAAGATTTGTTGCCATAATGTTCAGCAAGTAACCGACAACTATAAAAGTTTGTTGTTAGAATGTTTGGCAACTAACTAACAACTACAAAAACTAGTGGGTCTAAGCTATTGCATTTAACAAATAATGTATTTGGTTACTACAAGTTAAGTTGCCAAAAGTGCGCTTAGCAACTAGAAATTTTTAGTAGTTGCCTTTGCATTTGGAAACACCCCATACAGAAACTAAAGCCCCGCAACTACCATTAGTTGCCTTTTTGTTTGGCAACTCAAAACTGATATTAGGCAACTAAACAAGTATGGTTGCCAATGCTCGGATTTTTTGTAGTGAATCTAGCTTGAAGACCTTCCTTAAGCAGCTCCGGCATACGAGAAAGGCATTCGATTTCTCGCCTTGCCTACTTAATATAGAGGGTATCTCTAATATATGGGAATAAGGTCGATTACTAACCGATTATATTAGTAAATCTTACGGGAGACACCTTATGCATCCATCCTTCTATTGAAACTCCCGTCTCTTAGCGAAAAGACCCCTCTCTTATGGGACCAGCCAGGCATATCTTTTCGCTTTAAAAGTCTCAAAGATCCTGGGCAAGGACGGACCCGGGAATCCTTATGAGTCAAAAGGGACCAGCTCACTTTCTGGAATTTCACAATGATGGCAGGGCTTCAAGAGCATAATAGTTCACATAAGAAGGTGGCTCGGGTGAACCATATTATACCATCAAGTTGAGGAGGACAAATTTATACCGAATTCAAAGCTGGCTGCACGCAGAAGTAGTTGTACCGCATAGACTCTGGGGCAATTATGGTAGGGTAAAATAAATCTTGAGAGCCAGAAAAATGCCTCAGTTGAAAGAGCAAGCTTCTACACTTCTAAGCAGGAAAAGATGTGAAAGAGCAATGAGAATTTACTTAGGTAATGTACTTTTCTTTCTCACATATCTGAATCGCGAAATTCTGTCATGTTCCAACTCAAGTAGAAGAACGTCACACCTACCCACTCATCAATCATGGTATTCAGTAGTAGAGACCCCTATTATATTGGAAATGGGCGCTCATCTTTTGACTGCTGTCAACTAATCTCTCAAATCTTCGATTTTATGTTAGAACATTTCTATGAATGCTATTCCGATCTAAGTGGTCCTATTTCGTGTCCCGTGCTAGGAAGCATTACTCCTCTTTTCATTCTTTATTCAAGAATATGACCGATACGATTGATTGGACTGTGCGCTTCTCTTATTACTTTTTTGTATCCCCCTGTTACTCGGATACAATTCGATCCTTCTATGGCCAAATCTCAATTTGTACAAAGCCTTCGATGGCTACCTTATGAAAACATCAATTTTTATATGGGTATAGACAATCTCTCTTTATTCTTCTTGATATTGACCACATTTCTGATCCTTATTTGCATTTCAGTGGGTTGGTATAGTATGAGAAGTTATGGGAAAGAGTATATTACATCATCCCTCATTCTAGAATTTCTAATGATCGCCGTCCTCTGCATGCTGGATCCTCTACTATTCTATGTTCTTTCCGAAAGCGTGTCAATCCATATGTTGTGCTGAGCTGAGTATCTTCTATTCGTAAGGAGAATTTCCAGTGCAGGATCCTTGTGGTGTAAACCCCCTCCTGGCGGTAGTTCGTCATCGTAAAGTAGTCCACGCGAAGCTTTCAGGAAAAGGGGTAGTCTTATGCATAAGCATAGCATTTCTGGTCGAACCCGACCAACCTAACTAAGAAGAACTGAACCTGACAGACACATATTTTTTGGGAGGGTACTCCGAATAGTGGGTACCTCGTAGGACCTCGACCCGCCTACTCGGGTCTTGTATGGATATGCAGGAAGGGGGTGCTCCTAGGTGTGTGTAGGGGGTGTGTTTTTCCGCGAGAAAGGATTCTGTAGTTATTCAGTTTAGGGGGTGTGGACACACTTGCGCGAATTCGGCTACATGGGAGGATGAATCGAAAGGAAACTCCAACCAGGGATGGACGTAAACTCGTAAGCTACCTAGGGTAGGGATAATCGTTCAGGTCTTATTATGAAAGAAAAAAGCCGCCCCGCCACAGCAGACGGGTTGCTTCCTCTGTCGTCGCCGGTCTTGGCGAGGAGACCTTAGGATAAGTTGCTGGTAGAATTGACCCGTTTCAGTAGAATTCCTAAGAAAGACGCAACAGGTGGAGCTCGCCTTACTAATGAAAGTGGGTTCCTCTATAGTATAGTTCATGGTTCTTTCCGGGCATTATTCATAGTATTTCGGTGATCGTCCATGGTATTTCGGGTGGGCATCTCCCGAAATCAGTATTCCTAAGAAGCAAATGATTGAGAGTCCAGGAGGAAAAGACATGCATAGATAATGGTCTCATGACAAGGGCCGACGACAAAAGCTCGGGACGGAGCCGTATGATGTGAAAGTCTCACGTACAGTTCCCTAAAAAGGGAGTGGCTACCTACTGGAGCTTCGACCAACCACACCACCGGTCAATTCCTGGGGCCATACCTTACTCTACCATTATTATTCGAGACAAAGAAAGATCAAGGAAGCATATCAGTTTTTCCTATATACTTCACTGAGATCTTTTTTTATGCTATTAGATATTCCATTAATTCTTCTCCAAACAGGAACCACCGATTTACAAATCTCATTAACCATAGAATTTAGTGAGCAACGCCAAATCTTTCTATGGATTGCTTCTTTTGCCTCTTTCGCCGTCAAAGTGCCTATGGTACCAGTTCATATTTGGTCACCCGAATCTCATGTAGAGGCACCTATGGCAGAATCCGTTATCTTGGCCGGAATTCTTTTAAAATTGTGAACCTACGGCTTTTTAAGATTCTCAATACCCATGTTTCCCGAAGCGACACTTCGTTCCACTCCTTTTATTTATAGTCCAAGTGCGATTGATATAATATATACTTCCTCGACCACTTCAAGACAGATCAATATTAATAAGATTATTGCATACTCCCATGTAGCTCATATGAATCTGGTGACTATTGGTATGATTAGTCCGAACATACAAGGAATTGGAGGTAGCATTCCACCGATCTCAAGTCATGAACCTATTCCTTCAGCCTTTCTTCTATGTGTTGGTGTTCTATATGACCGACATAAGACTCGACTTGTTAGATATTATGGAGGTTCAGTGAGCAACATGCCGAATTTCTCTACCATTTTATTCTCTTCCACTTTGGCCATTATGAGTTCACCAGGTACTAGCAGCTTTATCGGGGAATTTCCCATCTTAGTAGGAGCTTTCCAAAGAAATAGCTTAGTATCCACATTGGATAGCAGCGTTTGGAATGATTTTAGGCGTGGCCTATTCCCTTTGGCTTTATAATCGTGCGGTTTCTGAAAATTTAAAACCCGATTTCCTACATAAATTCTCCGATCCAAATGGGAGAGAAGTTTCAATATTTATACCTTTTATTGTTGGAGTTGTTCGGATGGGTGTTCACCCCAAAGTGTTCTAGGACCGCATGCATACATCCGTCAGTAACTTAGTGCAACATGGGAAATTTCATTGATCGTAAAAATAAATGGGATGAAAGAACTCATATGTCTATATGAGGGACCCGTATGAGCATGCCTTACCGATGAAATCTCTAATGGAAACCCTATATTGTGTTGTACCAGAGGACCATATTTTGATTGCTATTTAGTTGCCTTTACTCTACATGTCCCAGATGAGATGGGTGTGTTTCCACACAGAAGAGGGTAGTGGTTTGGTGGTAGTACTACATCATTGTGTTCATCGATAGGAAGAGAGAAAGAAGCATTTGTCCCAGTTGTTGCTGGTCTTGCTGGTCCATCTGAATCACTAGCTTACCGGCCTAAGAAAGGATAACATAGTCTTGATTGGAATTAGACTGAAGTAAAATGGACTTGCTTTCCGCTGACGGCAAAGAGAGCATCTCTGCTTCCATTCCATTAGACATTGAAGCTGACTCCGAAAATAATATTCAGAGCAGCTAATGTAAGAGTCTAACCAGCTGGCGGAAATTCCGATACTGAGTCTTGGTTGAAATATAAGAAAAATAGTTGTCGGGACTTCCTAACTCAAAACAATATGGACAAATATCGACATTTAATGACTTGTGCTTGTGAACCTTACTTATGAGATCGAAGACTTGGACCAGACTGTTTTTTTCAGATAGTTATAGTAGACTCTCTTGTGAGCTTACTGGCTTTGTTCCTTCGGTTCAAGAACTCCCCTTCATTCTTATGAACTCAGCTACAAGTCCTCTTAGTTCCTTTCGGCACTAAGCTTTAGCAAGAAATCCCTTGCTTGTTTGGCATCCTTTTGCTCCTACTTTTTTTATTTTATAGTGGAGTTAGGGTCGAAATTCATCCTTTGCTTCGGGTCTCAATTAGTGAGTGTTTATTGAATCTTGTTCAGAGATGATTTTGCTAGTAGTGACCCATATTTAGATGCTCAAGTATAATTTTGAGCATTCCAAAAAGAAATATGGATTGAAAGGCCTGTAGAGAAAAAAATATTTATCCAAAAGATTTATTCATTACTACTACATAAAGCACTACATTACATAAAAAACCACATATGCCTTTACTAGAGCTTTAACAACATTATGCTAACTAAATTTTTTATTTAAAAATCATAAGTCCAAGGATAGGCCTTAACAAGTAGACATAAGATAAAATCACTACTTTCTTTTATTTATGGAAATCTTCTAGAAAGAGTCGACGGACTTTTATTAGTTCCCCCTGTTGTCTCCGTTGCCTCCACGGTTGATTTTCGAAGGAAAAGGCCAGATCCACAAGGAGAGCTTCCTTCTCTTGAAGGAGGGCCCTCTTCTTGTCTTCCAGATCGCGAATGCGGTCCCGGATCCATTGTATCGCTCTTATAACGGCTTCAGGATCGACAACAGGTGGATGCTCCCATAATAGACCAAGCATTTTCTCCTGTTGGAGATTTTCCTCTTCCACTTGAAAGATTTCTTGCTCATTTCTCGCAAGTCTGTTTTCGATATCCATGGCTACACTCAAAGATTTTTTCTAAGTCTACCCCCCGTCTCCCTTTGCCAAATAGATACTGAAAGAAGCTTTTATTTATAGGCGTTGGAGGCCCGTCTCACTTTTCTTATTATGCTTAATGCCCTTTCTTAATCGAACATGGTTAAGGAAAAATTGAGTATTTGCTAGAAATCCAGAGAAATCCCTCAAGAATAGGAGGCAATAATAGAGCGAATCCGTCAGAGAGTACTCCACCATGAGCTGTCAAAGCACGCTCAGTCAATCTTCAATCTCCAGCCCAAAGTTGACCAGTACAACCATGTGTCACCCCGTGGGATTCGTCTTACCCTGCCTACTTGTCTTTAACTTGCTTCTTTTTACCCAGATACAAGATGGAACTCTCCTTGGTCAATCGTCACTTGCCAACGTAGTCCTCACTTACGAAAAAGAAGTTTGTCATATCTGACCAGACGCTTTCTTTTTCTCGCATGCTTGTTTGAATGCAAGCAATTATTTCTACAACTATTGATTTTGAGCCAATTAGGTATCACTGCGTGTCAAAATGTGTCAGGCGGGAGACAGAAGAAATATTAAGCTGATTCCTTTCCAGACACGCGTCCCATATCCTATGTCCTTTGGGTTCTAGGGGACCTCCCTACGGAGAGCTTATCTTTCTTTCTCCTTCAATTTCAAGAACTTGAGTACCTCTTCAAAGCTCCAAGTGTTAAGTCCTTTGAAAGAACATAACATAAAAGGAAAGTTGTTTTTCATTGAAACATCGCAATGCCCATTCCTAATCTGCAATCTTTTAGGGCAACACTTGCTGGTAGACATGAGACCAGCACGTGACCATAAGGATATTCTGCAACCAATAGCAATACTAAAGAAAAAAAATACAATGGGCTGATACGCATACATGATATGGTCTTGACTAATGATATTAGGCTACTTGAATGGGCAATGCTGCATTGGGTGTAACAAAGCCTCCCCCTACTGACCTCAGGCGTTGAAATCGGGGTAGTGGGACTCTGCGTCAACCCAAGTTTCATCTTTTATTGGAAGGCCCACCCACTTGACAAGCCACCTAGTCACTAGTCTGTTCTTGCGTTTGAAAAGGCCTATGTCCAGAATCTTCTCCGGAGTCCAAAGCATCAAACCGTCCTAATTCGTTCTTCTGGTAAAAAAGCTATCTCTGCCTGTCTTCTTAGTCGTCTTGATTGAGCAAGTGATTAGGAGAAGTGGACAGAATCTAGTTCATTAGGTACATCTGGTCGGTTAGTAGATACATAATTAGCAAGTAGTCTAGGTCAAAAGATAAGCTGTGCTAGGTTAGGATCATATGTATAAAACGTGACCTTTTGGCTGAGCGCTTAGCAGGTTCCTCAATATCAATTAGTTATCTTGAAAGGGCGGATTTCCACCTCGTTGAAAGAAGATCTTATTCATCTGTTGTTGATATTGACGTGAGTAAGGCAATGAAGTCAAGGTGTCAGACGAATATAGACATCTTACTTAACCTTGATAAGTCGATGGAACCCTAAAAGGGTGGACTTCCTCGAGAAAGCCTTTCTGCAACTAAAAACTTTTCGGGAGATGAAAAAGCGATTTCATGCTTAAATATCGGTCATGTCGAGAAAGTTAGCAATGTTAGGATAAGATAACCAAAGTGGGAATAGTTCCATGTAGTGAATTCTAGTTTTTATTGCAACTTCTATTGAAACCACACCCTTTTTTGCTCTTTCACCTAGCTATATATAAATATGTAATTCAAATATAAGCATACACAGAAGCAAAAAGAACAGATTTACCCTCTACCAGAATATGATCTCTAGGTTTATCAAATCCTTCTCAACCAAATGTCTTGTGAAAAGGGGCATTAAGTCAGGAATCTTGAACATAAATAGGTGGAATCAAATGGAAACTCCGTTGTTCTATAATGATGGACGTATGATACCTAAAATAGTGATTTATAATCATATCGAAGATAAAATATAAAATATCTGTATCTCTTAATACTATGCCATTGATGAAGATTCATAGCTGGGGAAAAGACTTAAAATCCTACCTTTCGGCATTGCGAGAAAGTGTTGACAAAGCCGAATGAAAGGCATCACATCGACAGAGAGGAACGAGGAAATACATGGATATTAAGAGGCTGACAACGAGGTTATATCGCTCTAAAACAGGTACTGATAACGACGCGCAAGCCCTTATCTCTCACCCATCGTCCTGATCTTTACTTAAAGTATCCAAGCTAAAATGAAAAAGCGAACTCTTAGAATTCTTAATCTTAGCCCTCTTTTACACCAACTTAAAAACAAGCGCCGAATAGCAACGGCCAACCTAAGAGCCCATGCCTATAGATCCTGGTCGAGCAATTCAAGTAATTAAGAACTGGGAAATGAGTCATAATGAAGCGAGCTATTCTTAGATTTTATGGTACCATTTCTTAGTTCTAAACATGATTCAATCCTTTGCATGAAGTGATCGTAAACTTCTTTATTAAGGATCTGTTTATGAAGCATTTTGTGGTGCATTTAATGGAATTACTCTGCTACGCTTGGCTAACTTAGTTAGTGATCTTGGTTCAACTGGTAACATGTCTGGATCAACACTTGGTAAATAAGTTGAATCCTTTGGTTCCTCGGGTCATAAAATGGCAGTCTTGGTTGCAAGGTTGGGTAGATCGGGTGCATCAGTCCTTAATAGAGAAAGCAGAGAGCCTTCGGATGTTAAACTAGCTGGTTCTTGGTCATGCGTTAGTGCTAGTGGAGAGAGTTAAAAATTGGAAGTAGGTTCCTTATTGAGTTGGCTGGTCCACAGCTTCTTTGTGATCAAGGATTTCCATCAATCACTCTTTGCCCCGAGCTAACTCTCTAGATGTTATCGGTTTTGATAGAAAAGAAAGAAGAGAAAGAAAGTAACATCAAGTCAAAAATTTCCCCCAAGTGAGCTTCTTGTTTTGCTTATTTTCTTTATTTAAAAACTTATCTCGAAACTGAATCAGGAATTCGGAACTTCACTACCCTCTTTATCACTCTTCTTCGGAAAATAGAATAAATAACCTAGAATATGAAACCGAGCCCCCTCAGCGAGGGAATAAGGTAAGAATTGTAGCTCTTATAATTCCCTCAGTAGATTTCATAGTTCTGAGTTTACTTTGTTGCATTGTCATAAAGAATAGATTCTCACTACTGATGGTACTCCCATCACTCAAGTTCGGGATGTTATTAACGATGGTTGGGGGGTCGAGAAGCAATGAAAACATCTTTTCTCTAGGTTCCTCGAAAAGAACGTGATAGAGTCACTCTATCAGATTGAAGAGTATGCTCATATTGTGGAACTGATCTTTGAAGGTCTGAAAGGAGAGGGGTGAAGGCACTTATTATAATAAGTAGATATCACAACTAATATTGTAGAATAAGTATCTTATTTCGTGAGAAAGAAGTCAGGAAACTCCCATGCTTTCCGTTGGTCAACAACCAAAAAAAAAAAAGAGTTTTATCCTTCGCAACTCCTATATTTGTCTGTCTAGGGGGAATCATTCAATCTCTATATTATGACAAATCTGAATTGATGGCTCTTCTCTACTAACCATAAAGATATAGGTACTCTCTATTTCATCTTCGGCGCCATTGCTGGAGTGATGGGTACATGCTTCTAAGTACTGATTCGTATGGAATTAGCACGACCCGGTGATCAAATTTTGGGTGGAAATCATCAACTCTATAATGTTTTAATTACGGCTCACGCTTTTTAAATGATCTTTTTTATGGTTATGCCGGCGATGATAGGTGGATTTGGGAATTGGTTTGTTCCCATTCTGATAGGTGCACCTGACATGGCATTTCCACGACCAAACAATATCTCTTTTTGGTTGTTGCGACCAAGTTTCTTGCTCTTTTTAAGCTCATCCTTAGTCGAAGTAGGTAGTGATACTGGGTGGACGGTCTATCCTCCTGTTCTATACTAGAACAAATTGAAACAACAATTTGCCAGAAATGAGTAACTCTGATCCGAAAATCATCCTGAGAACAAAAGTTCTATTAAGATAATAATCATACATGAGAATTCAGCAGTTCTCTTACAACATTAATAGGGTGAGAACCCTGATAGAAGAAACAAATCCATGA
Organism: Papaver bracteatum; assembly: GCA_023529315.1. Taxonomy (NCBI): domain Eukaryota; kingdom Viridiplantae; phylum Streptophyta; class Magnoliopsida; order Ranunculales; family Papaveraceae; genus Papaver; species Papaver bracteatum. The sequence continues at coordinate 638,253 of JAJJWX010002186.1, forward strand.
CTAACACGTGTCAGGATGATACTGGTTCAAATAAAAATAAGGGAAACATTACAAGGGCACCCACAATTTTACTAAGTATACCCCTCTAATATCAACCACATGACACTGTCTCTCCCTTCAAATTGTCCTTGTCCTCAAGGACAAAAGATGGAAAATGAGCATGGAGAGTGGCAAGGTCTTCCCAGGTAGCCTCTTCTGCTGTAGCATTAGACCAGTGAATGAGGGCCTGTGGAATAGTGTGATCTCCCCTGACAATATTTCTGTAACTCAAAACAGATATAGGTGTGATGATGACTTGGCCAGTATGATCTACTAAGATCAAATTAAGAGAAGGGACATGAGCAGAACCATTTTTTTTCTTAAGTTGGGAGACATGAAAGACAGGGTGTATTCTGGCAGCTGGTGGTAATTGCAATTTATATGGCAAGTTACCTATTTTAGCAAGAATAGGAAAAGGGCCATAGTACTTAGCTGAGAGTTTAAAGTTCTTCCTCAATGAGACAGAGACCTATATGTATGGCTGGAGTTTCAAGTAAACCAAATCTCCCACCTCAAAAGTTCTCCCAGTCTTGTGCTGATCTGCAAAACACTTCATTCTTGCCTGAGCCACATATAAGGAGTCTTTAAGAATGTCAAGCATAGCTTTTCTATGGGTGAGATACTCTTCAACAGCAGCTACAGAAGTTGTAATGGTAGCAGGGAAAGCTAAATGTGGAGCATCATAACCATAGAGGGCTTTAAATGGAGACATTTTAATGCTGGTGTGGTAGCTGGTATTATACCACCACTCAGCAAGAGCTAACCAGCTGAACCATTTTTTTGGTTAAAATTCTGTCATGCACCTTAAGTAATTCTCCAAACAATCATTGAATCTCTCTGTTTGTCCATCAGTCTGTGGATGATATGTAGTACTTAGCTTGAGGTTTGTACCCAAGTGATGAAAAAGGTCTTTCCAGAAGTTACTTGTAAATACTTTGTGTCTGTCAGAAGTAATGGATGCAGGCAGACCATGCAACTTGAAGATGTTATGGAGAAAATCTTTGGCAACAGTGATGGTAGTGTAAGGGTTTTGGAGTGCAATGAAATGATTGTATTTTGTCAATCTGTCCACCACTACTAAAATAATATCTTTGTGCTCACTTTTAGGAAGACCTTCAATGAAGTCCATTGAAATATGCTTCCATGCTTGATCAGGGATAGGCAGTGGTTGTAGAAGACCAGCAGGTAGGGTGTTTTCATGCTTGCTCCTCTGACAGATATCACAAGAGGTGACCAAGGATATAATGTCTTGCTGCATTTTAGTCAAAATGAAGTGAAGCTTGGCCCTATTGTAAGTAGCTTATATGCCAGAGTGACCCCCAATGGCTGATGAGTATAAGGATGATAATATAGAGGATCTGACATTGTTAGCAGTGCCAATATATAATCTGGATTTATACCTCAGAATCTCTTTGTGGTAAGATAAATGTGGAGTGGTGGTAGGAGAAACTAGCAATTGAGCAATGAGTTGTTGAGATTTAGGGTCATTTGCATAGCTAGAAGTAATCTCTTGCATCCAAACAGGTTGGGAAAGGGTGATGGTATGGCTGGTAGATGGAGAGTGTGTCCTTCTGGATAAAGCATCAGCCACTTTGTTGTCAGCTCCCTTTTTGTACTGAATGTCATAGTCAAAACCCAGCAGTTTCATGAGCCACTTTTGCTGCAGACCAGTGGTAATTTGTTGTTCTAAGAAAAACTTGATGCTCTCATGATCAGTTTTGATTGTGAAATGATGTCCCTGGAGGTAATGCCTCCATTTGGTAACTGCTGAGCCTACTTCCATTAACTATTTCTCATAGGTAGATAACCCCATGGCCTTGGGACCCAATGGTTTGCTATTAAAAGCAATGGGTCTCCCCTCTTGCATAAGTACAACACCTATACCAGTGTCACTGGCATCAGTCTCCAAAATGAATGGTTTGGTGAAGTCAGGAAGTGTCAAGACAGGTGTAGTAGTCATTGCCACCTTGAGATGATTGAAAGCAGTAGTGGCAGCTTCAGTACAGAAAAAAGCATTTTTCTTCAGTAACTCAGTCAAAGGTTTACTGATAAGTCCATACCCTTGAACAAATTTTCTATAATAGCCTGTAAGGCCAAGAAATCCTATGATCTCCTTGATGGACTTTGGAAGTGGCCAAGAAGTCATACTCTGTATCTTGTTGGGGTCAGCTAGCACTCCTTGAGATGTGATGATATGTCCCAAGTACTCCAGTTCAGGTTGAGCAAAGTAACACTTGGAGAGTTTAGCAAGTAACTGATGGTGTTGCAAGACAGATAGAACTTGTTGAAGGTGCTGGAGATGAGTTTCCATGTCAGGGCTATACACAAGTATATCATCAAAGAAGACCAACACAAACTTCCTCAGGAAGGGTTTAAAAATGTCATTCATCAAGGCTTGAAAAGTGGCAGGGGCATTGGTTAGGCCAAAGGGCATAACAAGAAATTCATAGTGACCCTGATATGATCCAAATGTTGTCTTGTAAATGTCAGGGGGAAACAACCTGATTTGGTGGTATCCAGATCTGAGATCCATCTTAGTAAACACAGCAGCACCATGTAGCTCATCCAAAAGTTCATCAATGATAGGAATTGGGAATTTATCTTTGATTGTCATATCATTGAGTCTTCTATAATCCACACAAAATCTCCAGCTGTTGTCTTTTTTCTTGACCAATAAAATAGGGGAGGCAAATGGGCTATGACTTGGTTGGATGATGCCCTGAGATAGCATTTGTTCAATCAGGTCTTCAATGACTGACTTTTGAACATAAGGGAACTTATAAGGCCTCTGATTAACCGGAGTGGAGTTGGGTTTGAGGGGGATAGTTTGGTCTAGGCCTCTATGAGGTGGCAGGGTAGATGGCTCCTCAAAAACCTCTGGATATTGCTGTAACAAGGCACTGATTTCTGGGGGAGGTGGAGAGGGTTCCTGAGTGGCAGAAATGGAGCACAACTGTGCACAAATACCATGTGGATTCTTTTGAAAGAACTTATGAGCCTCTTTGGGACTGATTGGTTTCAGGAGGTTAGAATTAGACATGCCAGTAAGAGTAATTTGCATGCCTTGGTAGAAGAAAGAGACTGTTAAAGTAGTGAAGTTGAAAAGGACATTACCTAGCTGTATTAGCCAATATGCCCCCAGCACCATATCACAACCACCTAGAGAAAGTAGTCTAAGATCTGCAGAGAAAGTATGGCCCTGCATGGACCAAGATAATGATTTGCAAATGCCAGAACTAGCTATTTTCGCACCATTTGCTATAGTGACAGGTAATGGGTGAGTAGGCTGAACAGTACACTGCAGTTGGTGAGCTAGTGATGAGTCAATAAAGCTGTGAGTACTGCTTGTGTCAATGAGTATAGAGATGGATTGATTGTTAAGTAGCCCAGAAATTTGTATTGTCTCTCCACAATGAGCACCAGTTAAGGCATGAACAGAAATTTCTACATCACTTTCCTCTGAAGCTTCATTCTTAGTGTCTTGAGTCAGGTCCTCTTCAATAGGTAGCTCAGTATTGCCCTCATCAGCCACTATCCAAAATAACTGTTGCTTTTTACAAATGTGACCCATTCTGTATACTTCATCACAGTTGTAACACAGTCCTTGAGCTTTTCTGATTTTGAGCTGTTCAGGAGTGAGTCTTTTTATGGGAGGGTGGGTGGGTGTTGGTGGTTTAGGAAGATGTGGTGGTGGTGGTGTTGGTTTGAATTGTGTTTGTGGTAGACTCAATGGCTTGTACTGAGAAGTAGATGGGAACATAGGTTTTCCCAAAGAAAATGAGTTTGGAAAAAAAATTGTGTTGGATTTTGGAAGTTTCTGTTGATGAAGTAATGATTGTTACTGTAATCTTGCTAGAGTAAAGGCTTTCATTAAGGTGGTGGGGTGAAACATTAGAACACGGTGTTGTATTTCTTCTTTAAGGGCTCCTATGAAACTCATTATATAGTAACTCTCAGGAAATTCTAGATGGACACTCATCATTAATGATCTAGCAACTTCAAACTCATCAAAAAATTCATCAACTGTAGTTGTGTGAGCTAGCTTATTAAACATACCCACAATATTATCATCTGAGGGGTTTTCAAAACGCAAACAAGCTTGTTCAGCCAATTCAAACCAGCACATAATAGATTTATAAGTTTGTAAGTTAGAAATCCACCTCTCGGCTTTACCATCCATGTGCATAGCTGCCATCTGAACCTTCTGATTTTCCTCCCTGATGTTGTGAAGGAATAAAAACCTATCGCACTTTTGAATCCATCCTTTCGGGTTGGTTCCATCAAACCTTGGGAAATCTAACTTGGGAAATCGATTGTAGTGACTGAAGCCTCGATTATCATTGAGTTGGTTAACCACTGGTTGAGTACTCCCCTCTTCTGGGATTGTGGTTGAATCTGCTTTCCCCTCATCCTTGTTGTTGAGACTCTGCAATTGAAGTAGTACTTGACTAAGTTGATCGTTCACGTCCGTGATATCTTGCGTTACTTTATCCAGTTGAGCTTGCTATTTTTTCTGTGTGTCTTGTAGATCTTTAGTAACCTGAGTACCTTGACCTCCCATGGTGACAGGAATCAAACGGCTCTGATGCCAATTGTTCTATACTAGAACAAATTGAAACAACAATTTGCCAGAAATGAGTACCTCTGATCCGAAAATCAGCCTGAGAACAAAAGTTCTATTGAGATAATAATCATACATGAGAATTCAGCAGTTCTCTTACATCATTAATAGGGTGAGAACCCTGATAGAAGAAACAAATCCATGACTAACACGTGTCAGGATGATAGTGGTTCAAATAAAAAGAAGGGAAACATTACAAGGGCACCCACAATTTTACTAAGTACACCCCTCTAATATCAACCACATGACACCTCCCTTAAGTGGTATTACCAGTCATTCTGGAAAAGCAGTTGATTCAGCAATTTCTAGTCTTCATCTATCTGGTATTTCATCGATTTTAGGTTCTATCAATTTTATAACCACTATCTTCAACATGCGTGGACCTGGAATGACTATGCATAGATTACCCCTCTTTGTGTGGTCCGTTCTGATGGCATCCTTCCTCCTTTTATTATCTCTCCCGGTACTGGCAGGTGCAATTACGATGTTATTAACCGATAGAAACTTTAATACAACCTTTTTGATCCTATTTGGAGGAGGGGACCCTATCTTATACCAAAGATCTCTTTTGGTTCTCGGGCATCCAGAGGTCTATATTCTCATTACGCCACGGTTTTGGAATCATCACCATATCGTTTCTACTTTTTCGGGGAAACCGGTCTTCGGGTATCTAGGCATGGTTTATGCCATGATCAGTATAGGTGTTCTTGGATTTCTTGTTTGGGCTCATCATATGTTTACTGTGGGATTAGACGTTGATACGGGTGCCTACTTCACGGAAGCTACCATGATCATTGATGTCCCTACTGGAATAAAAATCTTTAGTTGGATCGCAACTATGTGGGGAGGTTCAATACAATACAAAACCCCCATGTTATTTGCAGTAGGGTTCATCTTCTTGTTCACCGTAGGAGGACTCACTGGAATTGTCTTGGCAAATTCGGGGCTAGACATCGCTCTACATGATACTTATTATGTCGTTGCACATTTCCATTATATACCGTCTATGGGAGCCATTTTCGCTTTATTTGTTGGATTCTACTATTGGGTCGGAAAAATCTCTAGGCGAACCTATCCTGAAACTTTAGGCCAAATCCATTTTTGGATCACTTCTTTCGGGGTTAATTCGACCTTCTTTCCAATGCATTTCTTAGGTCTTTCAGGTATGCCACGTCGTATTCCACATTATCCAGATGCTTATATTGGATGGAAGGCCATTAGCAATTCTGGCTCTTATATATATCTGTAGTTGGGATTTGTTGTTTCTTCGTGGTCGTCACAATCACTTTAAGCAGTGACAAAAAATCTACTCCAAGTGAACTAAATTGGGTCATCAAAGAGAATTCACCCACTGATGAGGTTGTCAACCTATCAATAATAATTCTCTTACTCTACACAATTCTATAAAGAAGTATTGAGGCAAGTTGAATTCGTATCCACAGGGAGGTGTGAGTTTTAAGTTATTATTTGTAACAATAATAACAAGTTTGATGTTGAAAAACACAAATTTTGAAAATTGCAAAGATTGTATTTCAAATTATGAGATGGAATTGACTAGAGATTCATTTGCCACTACCAAACAAGATATTATTAATCATACAAGTTTCACTTTCAATAAATTTCGATTGTTAACAACTTTTAGATATAAGTTCAACTAATCTTTAGACTCCAAAAAGCACCACGTAGAATAAGTTCTCTAGTGGATTCTAATAAAGTGAACCACCTAAAATATGCTTTCTAGGTGTAATTCAAACAATTGCATTAAGATTAATGAATTGTTCCTAGTCACATGCTGGTAAGTTCGACACATTAACCTAAGGTTATCTTTTACACACTATTGCATACAAAATCCCTTTGCAACAAATAGTGCACCGCTACTTATGTAAAGTCTCTAACAATTACGGATCAAAGTTCTCAATACTAGCATTAGAGTTGCATACGAGTTACCTAATTGCGCACTTAGATACCAAGCATACATTTCATGGTCATGTAAACGGTAAAAAATAATCAACAAAAGAATATTCATGAAAGAATAACTTGCTTTAATTGATTAATAAAACATGCTCAGAGTTTTGAAATCCTCCCCAATCAATAAGATTATTAGCTACTCATATTTTTGGTTTAAGCACAAAGATATATTCAAAATAATAAGGTTTCAAGGGCTAAATAATTGCGAAAGCAAACCACTGTGAAGAACTTGAGCTGCTGGTTGCAACAAAACAGGTTCAGGAACTGTGCTTCTGTGTAACTTTTCTTTCAGAACTTCTCCCAAGCAGGTTGCAGGAACTAAACTGGTGGTAAAGAGGTATCTTCTTTGTATTTTGCGCCTCCTTATATAGCTTTCTTCTCATGCAAAGTCGTATCTGATCAACACCCAATAATCCTCCACATTCACAAACCCTACCAGCTTTAAATCACAGCCATTCATCTCCCAAAACTCTCGGCAAAGTTATCATCTGTTAGCTGTTTTCATGCTCAAAAACTTTCTCCAAAACTGAAATAAATTAGTACCCAAGTTAACTCTTCCTGCTGGCTTCTAGGTCTAGTCTTATCTGCTGCCAAACATTCACCGGACCCATGGCAACTAACCAATTCAGACAAACTAACAAACTACTTCCTAGCCTCTGCCAAGTGACCCTCATACACAGCCATCGAGCCTTGGTTAGCCACTGCACCAGATGGACCCAATTTCATACATACTTGTAGCTCCAACTTCCTCCGTTCTCTGGAATGAACTAACTCCTTTCGACAACACCCACCAATCACTACCATTAAGCTACAAGATAGCTACAAGATTCAGTGGTAGCAGCAACATCATCAGCTTCCCAGTAATCGACTCATACTTCCACCACCAGTTAGCCACTGAACAGGCCAAGATGCAAGCCAAATCATCCCCAAAATTGCATCACCTGTAGCCTTGCTTTTCTCAGCATCTGCTATTCGTTGCCAAGCTTCTAAATCGAATCCCAGGCCTCTGCCAAACCTGCAAACACATCCATCCAACCACGGCTATAGAAGAGAGATACTGCAGACGAGTAGCTTCCGCCGGTCATGTTCTTGTAGCCTAAACCCGACTAAACCCCATCTGATTCACAGTAGAAACAACAACTCCTCAGCAATGGCATCAGTTCCTCCATGTTTTCTTGCTTAACATTCCAGCCATAACTTGACCAGAACCATGTAAACTGCAATCCATTCAAACCCTGTAGTACTCAGCTGAGAACATCACCAAACCCCATCATACAGCTCCATGGATAGACAGCAACAAACTCACGGCAAAACTGCTTTGAACCCTGCCTATCTAAGCTCCAAACTTGAACTCCAGACTCTCCTAATTCAGTTGTAAACAATCTACAGTTTACTTTCACTCAACTGCACACAAACAAACTCCATTACAGCACCTTGTTGTTGTACCATACTTGTCTCCAGCTTTCAAATCGAGCCCCAAGTCCTCCACACACACCACAATTCATAGCAGCAACATGTCTTAGACTGCCATCAAACCTTGGCAGTAGCACCAGTTCCTTCACCTGACTGTCTGCATAAAAACTCAACCAAAACCCTCAGTTGACTCATAACCATGCTCCCAACAATTCACAAACTTTCAGCATTATCACTTGCTTCTTCTCTCTTTACAGCCAAGACTTATTGAAACTCCCATTCACACAGCCATCATGATTCAAGCCACGGAATCCATCACAACCCAGCACAGGCTTGGTCATTGCTTTGTCTGAATTGCAGATTTCCCATTTTGTTCATTTCTACAATCTGCAGAACCCACAGCTAGCCTGAACTAAGGTGCTGGTGGTTTAGGCCTTCTATCGAACATCTTGTGTATCTGAAACTGGAATGAAGAGTTAACCTGTAATTGACTTTCAATTCCATTGCGTCTCTTCCCCTGCATACAGTAACACATTCAACATAAACCCATAGCTCCGTTCAGTGTAAACTGTTCAATCACCTTCATTTACTGCCACATTCAACCACAATAACGGCTCAACTCCAGCAACCCAATTGTACGTCTCATTAAGCTCATTCCCTGACTGCTAACTCGTACCAACAGCTCCATCTTCTTCTCCCTTGTAGTCTCGGTCTCAAATGGAACTCTTAGAAGCACTGCAATTCCTCCATTCTTCCACAATTCTCAACGACAAGACACCATCTCATCTTCCTTCTTCATTTCGAACTCCTGATTTTTCAAGCAAAGGCACCAGAACCCATACTTCGCGACAGCTTCAGATCCCCTTTTGTTGTTGATGTTTTGCTCATAATTTCACCCACAATCGTTCCCTAATTCAACCATCACTCTCATACTTCTTGCTGTCAACTGAACTTCTCCTTAACGGCAGATGAGCACCGGACCTTGTATGGAACTGACGGCAACAAATCTTGCAGCAAACTCCGGCAATGGGTCTTCACTTTCCTCTCTCTGTTTGTTACAATTGGTTGTTAAAAGTGACTCAGAGCTTCTCCAATGATAATGTGGTCATCTTCATAGGTGGCACTCCGATAAGACATCCTTTATCTTATATGACAATTGATTTTCCTAAATACAAGGGAATAAATTTTTTCTCTCCAACCCATCTATCTATTAACCTCTTTCCCTACCTAGGTGTCTTCTAATTTAAGATTTATTTGATTTGGTATTATCAGAAAATTTAATAATCTCCATTATCCTATGCACGGCTAGTTATACATCCACAAAGTCACTATCTTTTCTCAACTCCTATTTTGTGGCAGTGATCACACCTGCACCACGGATTATTTTCCGAACTCCAATTCCATGGCAGTGATCACCAAGAACGATTTATTTTTCCCACTGATGGATATTATGTAACCAAATGTGTGCCACATGAATCAACAATTGTATGGGGATCAAATCATTCTTTGATATTTGATTAACTATGTTCGTGGAAACATTCAGGATACTAGCTTGACTTATGAATACGAAAAAGGCCATCACTCACCAACATATGATAAAATAATCAAAAAACTGGTTTTATTCACCAAATTGATTATTTTCCCCCTTACGAAAAACTTGATTTTGTTACCTGTTAATGTATATATATGAACAATTTCCAAATCTTGATCAACGACTGTATCACTTTTTTTTTCATTCTTTGTCTGGAAATTAAATAGTTGCATGTCAAAGTTACAGATTTCCATTGTATCAATCGAGAGAAAGAAAAGAGCGAAGATACGGTAAGAAGAAGAAAACAAATTATGGAAACAATGAATACTAGATTTGGTATAATTTTAATTTTGATTTAATGAAATTTAATTAAAAAGTGCTGACTAGGATGGATACACATCCTCTTAGTGAACCTCTAAAACAAGAGGTTGAGGAAGAGGATGTCTACATAAAAACGTGCCATGTCATCTACATATTAGTTAAAGAGGTTAGGGTTGTAGACATATTTTAGGGAAAATAAAAATGTATCCTACGTGGATGAAGACTTTTTTCCTTACATCCATTGAAGAAGCTCTTAATTTCATCTCTTATACTTTTCTCCACCAGCACATGTGTAGTTTCCCTTTTGTGACATGCACTCTAGTTCTGAGTCTTTTTTTTCTTTTTTTCTTTTTCTTTTTTCTTTATATGAAATGGTCACATGATAGACCACCCAATTCTGCCACCACACAAGCTCCATTTTGGTGTAACCAAATTGAAACTATGATGGGAACATATCTTGGGAATTTTCCTGCTATAAAACATTTAAGAAAATAAAATTAGTGGCGCTTTTTCTTCCTTTTCGCAACTTCAAGCCATTGTACCTAAAAACAAAGAAAAGATGCGTAATATACAAAATTCCAAGAGAACTAAGAAGAAAAGTGCAAGAAAGCGTTACTAAAATTGGGTGTTTTAGACACCTATCAAATTCCCCCGCACTTCATCTTTGCTAGTCCTCGAGCAAAATAAACTAATCTAATATACAACAACTCCGTTTCGTCGAGGCTACAGTTACTTTTAGCGACTAATAACAAGCCTTTGAACCACTAAGCGTCCCTAGTGGACGAGTTTTAGTCTCGTGAGGGTTTACTAGAGATCTACCCACAAAACCTATACTCCAACTCATAGATACTTTTGAAAAATAGAGAATAAACACTAAACAAGTTATTTAGTTGGCATCTAATCCCGATTCAGCTAATATATATACCTCATCGTCAAGAAAAAATTCCATCTACTTAGAAAGGCTAATGTTCACTCTAAATTTTTCAAAAATCTCTAAAAGTCGGAGTTTTGCCTACATCAATTGTTTTTTTTTTTTTTTTTTTTTTTTGATGGAACCCTTCCCCCACACTCAAACATGACATTGTCCTCAATGGAAAATGGACTCTAATGTATGACTCAAGACAGGGAATTGCAAGCATAATAAAACACAAGAAAATAAAAATGAAAAATGAAAGGTAAGAAATACGATACAAGCGGGTTGCCTCCCTCTAAGAGCTTGGTTTAAAGTCGTCAGCCCGACTTTCAACTCCAATTACTCCTCCAGAGGGAGTGGATCAGTCAATTCTATGACCTCTTGATCCTCCGTCACAAATTGCTCATAGTATGGTTTCACTCGATGGCCGTTCAACTTGAAAATATTCCATGTTTTGGGACTAGAAATCTCAACTGCACCATGATAAAACACATTAGTAACAACAAATGGTCCAACCCATCGGGACCTAAGTTTACCGGGAAACAACTGTAAACGAGAATGAAATAAGAGAACTTTCTGCCTTATAACAAAACTTTCTGATAAATCATCTTGTCATCAAAAGCTTTAGTTTTCTCCTTGTAAATGCGCGAACTTTCATATGCATCATTACATATTTGTTCCAATTCATTAAGTTGAAGATTTCTTTGTTTTCCTGCGGCAACTAACTCCATATTGTACATCTTGATGGCCTAAAAAGCTTTATGTTCAATTTCTATGGGAAGATGGCATGGTTTGCCATAAATCATCCTAAACGGAGACATTCTAATGGGAGTCTTGTACGCTGCCTGGTACGCTCATAATGCATCATTGAGTCTAAAGCTTCAATCTTTCCTTGTAGTATTCACCGTCTTCTCTAGAATCGACTTAATCTCCCGGTTGGAAATTTCATATTGTCCATTGTTTGCGGATGATAGGGAGTGGCAACTTTGTGAGTAACGTTGTACTTCTTGAGAAGAGCGTGGAAGGATCTCTAAAAATAGGAACCTCCATCGCTAATCACCACTCGAGGTATTCCAAACCTAGCAAATATTTACTCCTTCACAAACTCACAAACAACTTGAGAATCATTAGTCTTGGTGGCTCTAGCCTCCACCCATTTAGAAACATAATCAACAACAAGAATAATATAAAGATTCACATTCGAATTCACAAAAGGCCCCATAAAATTGATACCCCAAACATCAAATATCTCTACGGAAAGAATTGGTATTAATGGCATTTGATTTCTAGCACCTAGATTGCCGGTTCGTTGGCATCTATCACAAGCTTTACAAAACAAGTATGCATCTTTGAATAAAGTGGGCCAATAGAAACCACTATAAAGAACCTTGAATGCTGTCCTTTTGGACCCAAAATGGCCTCCACAAGCATATGTGTGACAAAAATTAAAAATAGACTGAAATTCAGAGTCTAGGACGCACCTTCGCATTATTTGGTCAGCACAATGCTTCCATAAATATGGTTCATCCCATGTATATTTCTTCGACACTTTCTTGATTTTTAACTTATGAAAAGTAGACATGGTACTAGGTACTTGTCCCGTCACCAAGTAATTCACAATATCAGTGTACCATGGAGTTGTGCTATCCACCGCAAAGAGTTGCTCATCTGGAAAACTATCATGCAAAGGAATTGCTTCTTCGGATGCAATCAAACGACTCAAATGATCTGCCATTGTATTATCACTCCTCTTCTTGTCCTTAATTTGGAGGTAGAAATCTTGAAGAAGTAGTATCCACCTAATGAGCCTTGGCTTGGCATCTTTCTTAGTTAGAAAGTATCGGAGTGCAGCATGGTCAGAGAAAACAATCACTTGCGTACCCACCAAGTAAGATCTGAATTTTTCGAGCGCGGACACTATGGCCAAGAGCTCTTTTTCTAGTAGGGGAGTAGTTGATTTGTGCGCCATTAAGAGTTCTAGAAGCGTAATAAATGACATATGGAACTTTACCATCTCGTTGTCCCAACATGGCTCCAATAGCTAGTCACTAGCATCGTACATCAACTCAAAGGGATTGCTCCAATCCGGTGGTTTGATGATGGGTGCGGTAGTCAACAACTCTTTCAAGGTGTCAAAAGCTTTCTAGCATTCCATATCACAATCAAAGTCATATCTTTTTGCAATAGTTGGCATAAGGGCATTGCAATCTTGGAGAAATCCTTGATGAACCTCCTATAAAAACCTGCATGGCCAAGAAAAGAACAAACCTCCCTCACAGTTGTGGGGTATTGTAAGTTTTTAATCACATTTATCTTAGCTTGGTCCACTTCTAACCCCCTAGAGGATACAATATGACCTAGAACAATACCATGATTCACCATAAAGTGACACTTTTCCCAATTAAGAACAAGATTAGTTTTTATGCATCTTTTAATGATTAATGTAAGGTTGTCTAAGCACTTGTCAAAAGAATCACCATACACACTAAAGTCATCCATAAACACTTCTATGATGCTAGAAACATAATCTGAAAATATACTTACCATACAACGTTGGAAAGTGCCAGGATCATTACACAAACCGAATGTCATACGTCTATACGCAAATGTGCCAAATGGACAAGTAAATGTCATTTTTTTCCCGATCTTTCGGAGCTATTAAAATTTGATTATACCCTGAAAAACATCAAGAAAACAATAGTGAGAGTGTCCAGCCAATCTCTCAAGCATTTGATCAATAAATGGCAAGGGAAAATGATCTTTTCGGGTGGTAGAATTAAGCTTCCGGTAATCAATGCAAACTCTCCAACCGGTCTGAATTCTAGTTGGAACCAAGCCATTATCTTCATTTTTCACCACCGTGACACCGGATTTCTTTGGAACGACTTGGACAGGGTTTACCCATTTGCTATCGGATATGGGATAGATAACCCCTATATCCAACAACTTCAGGATTTCTTTCTTGACCACTTCCATCATCAGAGGGTTCAAACGATGTTGAGCTTCTCTAGTTGGTTTTTCCCCCTCCTCAAGAAGTATTCGGTACATACACATGGAAGGGATGATTCCCTTAATATCTTCAATGGTCCACCCTATGGAAGACTTGTATTCTCTTAGCACACGAACAAGATTCTCTTCTTGCACCTTGGTGAGGTTTTTGGAAATAATCACCGGTAACTCTTCCTTATCACCAAGATAAACATAATTGAGGTGATCTGAAAGAGGTTTCAATTCAAGGAAAGGTGCCTGCAAAATAGACGGCAGGAGTTTCTCATTAGTACAAGGTAAGGAAATATAAGAAACATCATTTCTAGGTGAGAGTTCTTGTAATGCGGCAAGAGAGCAAATCACTTCTTTAAGCTCATCACATATTTCTATATCACTTTTGATGTCATCAAGCTCTCCACAATCTAATTTTCATTATAGTTTTGTCTAATGCATCATCACCGCCTAACTCAAACGTTTGTTGAGCTAAAGAATCAATCGTATCCACTGAAAAACAGGAATGTCTATCTCATAGCCTCAAAGATGTTGAAACTTATGGGTTCACCGTCAAATTCCATATATATGGTGCCTTTAAAAATATTAATTTTAGTTCTAGCAGTTCTCATGAAAGGTCTACCCAACAACAATGGTGTAGACGAGGGTGAATCTTCATCCCTCATATCTAGAACATAAAAATCTGCAGGAAAAATTAGCTCGTTAACCTGCACCAAAACATCTTCCACAACCCCTTTCGGATACGTAGTGGACCTATCAGGAAGTTGGATAATAATACCGGTGTCTTTAAGAGGACCAAGGTATAACAATTCATATATTGAGGCATGCATAACATTAATAGTTGCACCTAAGTCTAGCAAAGCATGATCAAACCTGGTTGTACCAATTGTACATGGTTTAATAAAACTATCAGGATCCTTCAATTTTGGAGGGAGTTTCTTTTGAAGATACGCGGAAGCATTCACCCACATACATAACTTCATTACCGACCAATTTGTACTTGTGAGTGCACAATTCCTTCAAGAACTTTGCATAGAGAGGAACTTGTCTTATCGCCTCAAGGAGTGATATATTCACTTGAATATTCTTGAAGATCTCATAAATATATTTGTATAGTGTCTCCTTCTTGGACTTTGCAAACCTACTAGGAAAAGGTGGAGAAGTGACATTAGTAGAAACAAGAGGTTTAGCGTGAGAATTTATTACCAAATCAGCCTTGTTAAGGGTTGTTTCTTCCTATTGTTGCTCTAAAATAGATTCATGGTGCTATGGTGATGTTGCTGGTTTTTCTACTTGCTTCCCACTTCTTAGCTCAATAGCGATGACGTTCTCCTTATGGTTCAACGGTTGTGAACGAAGTTTTACAGATCCTTGTGCCTTGAGTTGATTTATATCACTAGCCAGTTGACTAATTTGGTTTTGCACATCTCTCATAGCCATCTCGGATTTCTGTTGGAATTGGTTGAACCCGCACTGACTTTGAAATCTCTTGCATACCTTGCATCATAAGAGAAAACTTGTCATCCACACTTGTTCCTTGAGCTTCTTGTTGTGGTCTTTGCATGAATTGATACCCTCCTTTTTGATTGAAAGTAGGATTTGTTGCAGCTTGCTTGTTGGCGTAACTGAAGTTTGGATGATCTCGCCAACCCGGATTGTATGTGTTGGAGTATGGATCATATCTCGACCTTTGCTGATTTTGGTACATAGCATTTGCGTGCTCCATATTGCCTTCATGCGATGGAACAATCACTGCAGAAATTTGTTGCATCATCCTCTCTATATTACTCATCCTTTGTTCCATATGAGAAGCTTCACCAACCTCATTAACCTTCTTGAAAAGAGTGTCTAATTGGGTGGAGAATTTCTGAGAATTGGATGCCATATTCTCAATCAATGCTCTTGCTTGTGTGGGTGTCTTGTCAACTAAATCCCCACCACTTGTAGCATCAATCATTGTCCTATCACTTAATAAGAGTCCTTCGTAGAAATATTGGATGATAAGTTGTTCCGTGATTTGGTGATGGGGACAACTTTGACATAATCTCTTATAACGCTCCCAATACTCATACAAGGTTTCACATGCCCTTTGAACAATGCCACATATCTCTTTCATGATTTGTGCTACCTTAGATGCGGGAAAGTACTTCTCAAGAAAGAGTTTCTTTATACCGTTCCATGTAGTAATACTACCTGCTGGGAGACTGTAAAACCACTCCTTGGCCATATTCTTAAAAGAAAATGGGAATGATCTAAGCATATCGTTATCAGTTTCAACGTCCCTTGGTTTCACACATACAAGTACCATGTGGAATTCTTGGAGATGACGGTTTGGATCTTCCCCTGCCAAACCATGAAACTTGGGCAATGAGTTGAGCAAAGTAGGTTTCATCTCAATTTCGTCCTCCAATTTAATACACAAGGGTTGAGTGTTCAATTGTGGTGATGCAAGATCCTTGAGTGTTGACATAACTACTTGTTTTTCCTCTACGTCCGAATCTGCGAACTCGCTTGATGATGAACTAGGAGGAAGCGGAGTGTTAATCGCTCGAATAAAATCCTTTAGTTGAGTGCCGGATCGAATACGGATACCAATGGGACTTGGTCTGCCCTCTTTAAGCATTCACAAAAGCAATAGTACTTGAAAATAAGAGTCTCAGATGTAGGATCAGAATATCGCAAGAAAGACATATTTGCGAAGTTTAACCAACAACACATTTGCGAATGTCGCAGGAGGATTTGAAGAATGACGTAACAGATGACGATGGCAGAAACATGAGAGAAAGCGTGATGATTCTGCGAAGTCTAGAGTGTTTGCGAGGATTAACATTAGAACTCTTGCGAGAACACCTCAAGTTAGATCCAAAATTAAAGGACAACTTAGCTGTCATCCATTATGTAATTATCCTATATAAGAAGCCGAATAGGCGTAAGAAAGGGGGATATTTTTTCGAGTGTTGAGCAAGTCATTAGAAAGTCCAGAGCAGTTGTTAATTTCTTAGTTTCACTTTCCTTTCTTGTAAAATTCAAAAGATTAATCAATAAAGATTGTGATTGTTCATCTTAAAATGACTTAATTGTATGAATTCTTGTGAGGGGTGTAGTGTGGGATTTCCTGCTACTACATCAGACATTGTATTAATAATCTAAAAGTAAAACTAAATGCAAAAAGAATAAATAAAAAGAAAAATAACAACTTAATACTACCACTGCCTCCCCAGCAGCGGCGCCAATTTTGATGAGGTTGTTAACGTATCAATAATAATTCTCTTACTCTACACAATTCTATAAAGAAGTATTGATGCAAGTTGAGTTCGTATCCACAGGGAGGTGTGAGTTTTAAGTTATTATTTGTAACAAGTTTGATGTTGTTGAAAAACACAAATTCTGAAAATTGTAAAGATTGTATTTCAAATTATGAGATGGAATTGACTAGAGATTCATTCGCCACTACCGAACAAGATATTATTAATCATACAAGTTTCGCTTTCAATAAATTTCGATTATTAACAACTTTTAGACGAGTTATAAGTTCAACTAATATTTAGACTCCAAAAAGCACCACGTAGAATAAGTTCTCTAGTGGATTCTAATAAAGTGAACCACCTAAAATATGCTTTCTAGGTGTAATTCAAACAATTGCATTAAGATTAATGAATTTTTCCTAGTCACATGCTGGTAAGTTCGACACATTAACCTAAGGTTATCTTTTACACACTATTGCATACAAAATCCCTTTGCAACAAATAGTGCACCGCTACTTATGTAAAGTCTCTAACAATTACGGATCAAAGTTCTCAATACTAGCATTAGAGTTGCATACGAGTTACCTAATTGCGCACTTAGATACCAAGCATACATTTCATGGTCATGTAAACGGTAAAAAATAATCAACAAAAGAATATTCATGAAAGAATAACTTGCTTTAATTGATTAATAAAACATGCTCAGAGTTTTGAAATCCTCCCCAATCAATAAGATTATTAGCTACTCATATTTTTGGTTTAAGCACAAAGATATATTCAAAATAATAAGGTTTCAAGGGCTAAATAATTGCGAAAGCAAACCACTGTGAAGAACTTGAGCTGCTGGTTGCAACAAAACAGAGTTCAGTGAACGTGCTTCGTGTAACTTTTCTTTCGAACTTCTCCCAAGCAAAGGTTGCAGGGCACTAAAACTGGTGGTAAAGAGGTATTTTCTTTGTATTTTGCGCCTCCTTATATAGCTTTCTTCTCATGCAAAGTCGTATCTGATCAACACCCAATAATCCTCCACATTCACAAACCCTACCAGCTTTAAATCACAGCCATTCATCTCCCAAAACTCTCGGCAAAGTTATCATTTGTTGGCTGTTTTCACGCTCAAAAACTCTCCAAAAGTGAAATAAATTGGTACCCAAGTTATCTCTTCCTGCTGGCTTCTAGGTCTAGTCTTATCTGTTGCAAAACATTCACCAGACCCATGGCAACTAACCATTTCAGACAAGGGAAAAAAACGGTTCAGTCCAAAACCGCTCAAAATAGTACGCTTTAGTCCATACCTAGTTAACTAGGTACAAATTAGTCCAAATATATTGAAATTACACTAATAACCCTTAATATTATAATTTAGTCCAAATATTTTCAGTTTAGTCCATAGTGACTTATGATGACGTCACCAGTTTTAAATAATATAAAAATAATTTCAAAACGATTTATCTTTCGAACCCCTCATCCAAAATTCACAAACTTTATATATTCGGAAAGCTCTTTTCGATAGCTAAAAAAAGAGAACCCATATGACTATATAATATTCACTTTAAAAAAAATTAATTTTTTATTCATTATTTGATGTGTACAAAAAAGTGCACCTGCAAGAAATTTTTAAAAGTTTATGGAATCAATTTTCTACATGTCCACCACTTTGTATACACAAAAAAAAAACATGGATGAAATTGGTCATTCATATCCACTCTTAAATCAACTTTTTCAAGGAAATTATACTGATGCATCAATATGCACACCCCTGCAAAACATCAATGAAACCGTTTATTCATAACCACGTACAAATTTAATTTTTCATGGAAAAATACACTTGTGCATCAATATGTACACCCTGCAAAACATGCATAAAAATGATCATCCATGACCACACCTAACCTTCTTTTTCATTGAAATTACATGCGCGTACATATTTGTACACCTCTCCATGCATGCGTAGAATTGATCATTCATAACCACACACAAACTTATTTTTTCACTGGAATTACATAGATGCACCCCACATAACATTCACATATAAAATCGACCATTCATACCCACACATCGACCTATATTTCATGGAAAATACACTTGTGCACATATATATACACCCATACAAAACATAGAACAAACAACAATATTCGCCTACAAACTAATCTATTTCAATGGATTTACACAAGTGCACTAGTATGTACACAATTACCCATATTGTATAAACATAATATATGGAAACTCAGATGGATTTGAACCATCAACCTCCACAAACCTTGTGATAGGCTTGGGCGCTCTACCATTTCGAGCTTGTGAGTCCCTAAATGAAATGCATAAAAAGAAAAAAGAATTGATGCCAAAGCTGCACCAAGGTATGATATAATCATCACGTGTACAACTACGTACACATCAACAATCTACACTGTATAATTATGTACGTATTAACAATCAACAGGTGTACAACTATGTACATATTAGGAATTAATATGTGTATAAGTCTGTGACCCTGGTTACTCTCACCAACAATGCGATAACCATTTGAATATCCACAAAATAATATAAACGAAAACACTATTAAGAACCTCCATAATCAACTACATGTCATTTTATCACATGTGCACAACTTCGTACACCCTAGTTACAGATAAAAAAAAGAAGACATACTCACTTAGATCAATGATTTTCCATGTCATTTTCTCTTGGGAGTATATGTTTCAGCTATATGAAAATAGTACATGGTGTACAAAAAATAACACATGTATACATTGAGGATTGCAAACTACATGGACGGAGTACATTAGAGTGCACATGTTTCAGTTATATAATTTCTGACCATATAGTTTTGTATAGGGTCATTTACATAGTAGTAATCTTGTGTAATTTAGAATAACAAACTTTTTGCATACCTTTACATATTTTCTCACATCAGCCAAGAACTCTAGAACACTCAAGCTCTTAAAGTGTTCAAAAGCAACCTCGAGGAGATAAAGCTTTGGCGCCAAACTCAAATTAACGGCTGAGACTCTCTCCATTGGCAAAGGGACCTTGAATAAAAAAGAGAAAACAATCAGAAAATATCAACAATACAACTACAATCGAACAAAAAATAAGTACATGTAAAACAGAACAAGCACATATATACAGAGGTAAACAGATACAATAGGTGTACAATTATGTACACATTAAGGATTAACATGTGTACAATTATGTACACCTTCATTATTTACATGTGCACTGCTTTGTACACCCTGGTTTCATGGGTGCCTATACTCAACTGCTTCTTCTTTTATATTAGCTCCAAAATAGGCTAAAATATGCAAAGAATAGAAAGTAATTTATTTATTTTGTGTGTATGGTATTATTATGTGCACATTAACGATTAACATGTGTAAAATTATGTACACATCGATGATCAATGGGTGTACAACTATGTACACATCAATGATCAACAGGTGTACAACTATGTACACATTAAAAGTGTAAAAGCAACCAGTTCAGTTTATCAGCAAGAGAAGGTCTTCAACTAAAATGGACAATATAAAAATGCCTCCCCTAACACTTAATTAGAATAAACAAACACACAATGTAGAAGCAACCAATTTTGCTGCTATAAATAAATTCAATAAGATAAAAGTACACAACTAATAGTTTAGACAATTAACAACTCAGCCACCTGGCAGACCCATCAACACCATTTTCATTCTTGTTGGCATTGGTCTTCTACCATATATCATAGCCTATCCAACATATCAAACCAACTCCATGAGAAAAATGAAAAACCGAGAGGAGTAAAATAAACCCAAACTCTACGCAAAATGGGAATAAATTGACAGATGAGCGTAGATTAATTGGAGAGAAAAGCCATCCACAAAATGAATAAACCACCAAGTGATTGTTATTGGAAATAAGATGACACTACAAAGAAAAACTAATGAGAGCAAGAATCAACTTAAAGACTGTGATCACCCAAAGCTTAAATAATACTTTTTCTACCAAATGACAGAACTTAGGATTGTTAGGACTTAGGAGCCTATGAAACCAATGTACATGTAAGAACAAATGTCACTAGAACAATTAACTACCTACTTAAACCAATGTACATTTACAAATACAATATTTCATGGTTTCACATAGTTACTAGCTACATCCATTTCATTTTTCTTAGAGGCGTAAACCACTAACGTACCCATGTCTACATAAACTAATGTACATTTAACGACATCTATGATGAATATATCGAATAAGGTGATTCTATTTGCAAAAAATAATTTGCTGGGTTTATTACCTTCAAGGTGATTCTATTTGTATGTCTAGGTAGTTTCCCAGAAATGTCATCACCAAAATCATTATCTTCAGCTGTATTTTTTCCCTTTACTCAAAGTACTTCCTCCTTCTACAAACACAGTTCAATAATTCAAAACAATTTCAATTACAAGTGAAACATATGTACTTCTTGTGTGTAGCTAAGAAAACAATAAAATCTTACCACGAGGGAAATCAGGAACATCAACGTCTTCAACTTGAGAAATCAAATCAGGAGAGCAGATTCGACGGCAAACATAAGATGAACAAATGACATCTTCTCCGAACGCATTAGATCCATGAACCGTAATCTATTTATGAACTCTATTTTCTATTAACCAAAACAAAAATTATTTCTCCAAGTCTTCAGATCTGATGAAAAAGAAGAGGAGTTAAAAGAGTTTCTCTCTTTGCTTTTCAATAGGAGGGAGGGAGATTAACTCAAATTAAATGATAAGAACATGTTCCCATCTTTAAAATCACTTCCAAATGATGAAATCTTCAAATTGATTTG
Source organism: Papaver bracteatum (assembly GCA_023529315.1). Lineage (NCBI taxonomy): Eukaryota > Viridiplantae > Streptophyta > Magnoliopsida > Ranunculales > Papaveraceae > Papaver > Papaver bracteatum. The sequence continues at coordinate 660,105 of JAJJWX010002186.1, forward strand.
CTAAAATTTATCGATTTTGAGTTAATCTTCGAGAAAAGGAACTGATAACGACGATTTAGATTTTTTGAAGATGAATCAAGTAATTTTCGATTATTATAATTAGGTTTGAAAATTGAAACTTCATTGAAACTACGATATTTTGTTTTATGATTTTTTTCTTCGTCCAGGAGAGTTGTTTCAATGAAACGAAAATGAAAAACTGGAAACTGAATTACGAAGAACATTTGGTTGTGGGGTATTTTCGCCCAAAAAAAGGTTGGTTTTGGACTTAATCAGTCGAAAAGGGATTAACCCGTACAAAATTTGGTTAATTTGGATCTCTGTGTACTAGGCCTGAGATGGCAGGACTAAAATGTCTAAAGCCCATTAACTTTGGGACTAAACGTCAATTTCTACTTCAGACAAACTAACAAACTACTTCCTAGCCTCTGCCAAGTGACCCTCATACACAGCCATCGAGCCTTGGTTAGCCACTGCACCAGATGGACCCAATTTCATACATACTTGTAGCTCCAACTTCCTCCGTTCTCTGGAATGAGCTAACTCCTTTCGACAACACCCACCAATCACTACCATTAAGCTACAAGATACCTACAAGATTCAGTGGTAGCAGCATCATCATCAGCTTCCCAGTAATCGACTCATACTTCCACCACCGGTTGGCCACAGAACAGGCAAAGATGCAAGCCAAATCATCCCCAAAATTGCATCGCCTGTAGCCTTGCTTTTCTCAGTGGCTGCCATTCGTTGCCAAGCTTCTAAATCGAATCCCAGGCCTCTGCCAAACCTGCAAACACATCCATCCAACCACGGCTACAGAAGAGAGATACTGCAGTCGAGTAGCTTCCGCCGGTCATGTTCTTGTAGCCTAAACCCGACTAAACCCCATCTGATTCACAGTAGAAACAACAACTCCTCAGCAATGGCATCAGTTCCTCCATGTTTTCTTGCTTAACATTCCAGCCATAACTTGACCAGAACCATGTAAACTGCAATCCATTCAAACCCTGTAGTACTCAGCTGTGCACATCACCAAACCCCATCATACAGCTCCATGGCTAGACAGCAACAAACTCACAGCAAAACTGCTTTGAACCCTGCCTATCTGAGCTCCAAATTTGACCTCCAGACTCTCCTAATTCAGTTATAAACAATCTACAGTTTACTTTCACTCAACTGCACACAAACAAACTCCATTACAGCACCTTGTTGTTGTTCCATACTTGTCTCCAGCTTTCAAATCGAGCCCCGAGTCCTCCACACACACCACAATTCATAGCAGCAACATGTCTTAGACTGCCATCAAACCTTGGCAGTAGCACCAGTTCCTTCACCTGACTGTCTGCATAAAAACTCAACCAAAACCCTCAGCTGACTCATAACCATGCTCCCAACAATTCACAAACTTTCAGCATCATCACTTGCTTCTTCTCTCTTTACAGCCAAGACTTATTGAAACTCTCATTCACACAGCCATCATGATTCAAGCCACGGAATCCATCACAACCCAGCACAGGCTTGGTCATTGCTTTGTCTGAATTGCAGATTTCCCATTTTGTTCATTTCTACAATCTGCAGACCCCCACAGCTAGCCTGAACTAAGCTGCTGGTGGTTTAGACCTTCTATCGAACATCTTGTGTATCTGAAACTGGAATGAAGAGTTAACCTGTAATTGACTTCCAATCCCATTGCGTCTCTTGCCCTGCATACATTAACACATTCAACATAAACCCATAGCTCCATTCAGTGTAAACTGTTCAATCACCTTCATTTACTGCCACATTCAACCACAATAACGGCTCAACTCTAGCAACATAATTGTACGTCTCATTAAGCTCATTCCCTGACTGCTAACTCGTACCAACAGCTCCATCTTCCTCTCACTTGTAGTCTCGGTCTCAAATGGAACTCTTAGAAGCACTGCAATTCCTCCATTCTTCCACAATTCTCAACAACAAGACACCATCTCATCTTCCTCCTTCATTTCGAACTCCTGATTTTTCAAGCAAAGCCACCAGAACCCATACTTCTCGACAGCTTCAGATCCCCTTTTGTTGTTGATGTTTTGCTCATAATTTCACCCACAATCGTTCCCTAATTCAACCATCACTCTCATACTTCTTGTTGTCAACTAAACTTCTCCTTAACGGCAGATGAGCACCGGACCTTGTATGGAACTGACGGCAACAAATATTGCAGCAAACTCCGGCAATGGGTCTTCACTTTCCTCTCTCTGCTTGTTACAATTGGTTGTTAAAAGTACCTAATTTCATCTCCTATACTTTTCTCCACCAGCACATGTGTAGTGCCCTTGTGTGACATGCACTCATAGTTCTGAATCATTTTTTTTTTGTTTTTTTTTTCTTTACTAGTAATACCCCATGTGCGATGCACATGCTTGAATTGGATTCTTTTAACAACACCAAATTTGATAATAATGAAGAAAAAAAATCTTAAAATAAAAATTTAATATTCTTGTTTGTACTCATTATGTAGATAATTCAAAGAGCTTTCCAAATATATTAATTTTACAAAAATCCGATATATATTTTTAAAGATATCTAAGTTTTAATTTTTTTGATCTATTTTTAAAACAATGGTATTCTTGTAAATATACAAACATTGATTAAAGGCTTATTTAATAGGGATATTGTTGTCATGTGAAAAGGTTTCACCAAACAATTAACTCTTTTATTTATATTAGTATAAGATTATTTGAGGGTCAATTTAGACATTCCGCAGTGCTACACCAAAACCACCCAAAAAGGGGTCTTTTCTTTATTATAGTATAAGATATGAAATGCACTCCATGAAATGGTCACATGATAGACCACCCAATTCTACCACCACACGAGCTCCATTTTGGTGTAACCAAATTGAAACTATGATGGAACAACATATCTTGGGAATTTTCCTGCTATAAAACATTTAAGAAAATAAAATTAGTGGCGCTTTTCCTTCCTTTTTGCAACTTCAAGCCATTGTACCTAAAAAAAAAATGATGCGTAATATACAAAATTCCAAGAGAACTAAGAAGAAAAATGCAACAAAGCGTTACTAAAATTGGGTGTTTTAGACACCTATCACCCACACTGGAATGGATGGTTCAAAGTCCTCCAGTCTTTCATACTTTTGGAGAACTTCCTGCAATTAAGGAGACTAAAAACTAAATAAAGTAGAAAGGGGACTAAAAGATAAATAAAGTAAAGAAGAAGGTAGTGCTACTAAGAACCTAGCAGAACTTTTGATTAATCGGTGGAATGTTAGCTATTTTCCTCTTTTTCACAAGCATGGCCATGAAGAGAGGCTCTCAATAGTAGCTTTTAACCGTTGTTGCTAAGCTATAAAAAGAGCTCAAAATAGAAGACTTTTCTTCTCTCATCTGTTGTAGAGTAAACTCGATTCTTGATTAAATTTCGACTGCTCGAAGTGGGTCAGAAAGATAGTCAAAGGATATCTCGAGCAGGGCATTCTTCCGCCTTGTTTACTAATTGCATATATAGGTATAGTTGTTACTCTATCTCAAGTGTTGTTACTTCATCTGAAGTTCTCATGCCAGAGTTAAATTGAGCATCGAAAAAAGGTTGTTTAATTGCTTACTTGCTAGAGTCAGGTCCGAAGGAACTCTCTTTAATAAAAGAATGAGAATGAAAGCTACTTTCTTGTTCGGAAAGGAAGAGATTCGACTGAATGGAAGAGGAGTGGAGAGAAAGCAACTAGAAGTAAATGATTTTCTTTGTACCTAAATTGTTTATATAGCATAGAATTTAACGGGCACTGATCTAAAAAAAAGGTCTCTATGTAGCATACACCCTATATATCTTGAGAGAGGTCTAACTCTTAGTGTTGCCCAAATAAGAAAGTTAGTAAGCACCCTTGTGCCTGATCTATTTGTTTATATATCTTCTTCTTAGTCCATTAGTCAATTAGATCTCTCCACATACTATATTCAATGAATTAAGGTATTTTCTCCCAGAGCAGCTCACGCCCCAGCAGAATCACCAACTTTGACACTTTGAAGTGATGAGATCGGTCGAGTGGTCTCAATTGGAGATGGGATTGAATAACGAAAGAAGTCGACAAAGTAAAATGAGTTCAAGAAGGAAATTGTCTCTATTCGCTTGCTTTATTTTTTATATAGTTTCTATAGCTAACTGAAAGCTATACATAGAAGAATTCAGGTTACAGTTGGGTGTGATAGAGCAGAGGAACTAGCACTGGTCAACTTGATTATAAGTTCTCTTGATCTGAATGACGGCTCGCAATTGATTTAATTGAAGCAGTTGATCTAGTAGAGCGTATCTCACAGTTAGTTTAATGGAATCTGTCTTTAAAAGAGATGGGTAAAGTGTTAAAGAAGACTCAAAGTGGAGCATGGTCTTCTGTTAGATTAGGTGGGCTAGGTCCATATGCTTCGAGTACTTTCAGTACCTCTACGGGCAATAAAGCTATACTCTACCGAGAGCCAAAAGTGGACGGTACATCTTGTGTTCTATTTGTTTATATAATGACTCTAACTAACTGAAAGTTACCAGATGATCCAAAGATCTAACTCCGATCAGGTTGTTTACTTACTTGTTTGTCACGAATAATGGAATATAGAAAATCCTGCTATAGAAGAGTAGGAGCGGAAAAATAAAGAAGTCAAGATCACTCTCTTCTCGTACATTGTGACTTCTAGAGAGAGATAAATAGCGACGAGCGCTCGTCTTCAAGTTCTATATTAGAAGTTACATGAATAGATATAAATTACATAGATAGATAGCCCATAGAAGTAATGTCATATAATAGAAGAGTCTCGCAATCCAGTTCCACGGTCCCGAAAGATTCATGGAATTCAGACCTTAAATTGGAGTATAGCCAAGTGGCAAGGCACCGGTTTTTGATATCGGCATGCAAAGGTTCGAATCCTTTTACTCTAGATTGACTCGCCAGAAAGTTGAAATATTTCTCTTCATTTAGAAGGCCTCTCCAATGTAAGCTATAACTCGAAGTTGTCTCTATTGGATCACATCTGTTTTGTATCTAGTTCGTAGCGGGAATAAACTCGTATAGAAAGAAATGCTTTATCTTAAGAGCACTTGAAATGAGAGATCAAGTAGAATTCCCTATAGTGGGTCATTTTATCTTAAGAGTACTGAACTTTAACTGAGAGAGCAGCCAACCTGGCAATCCAATTCCGATCAACAAAACTTGGAGGGATGGCTGAGTGGCTTAAGACATTGGTTTGTTAAATCAACATACAAGATTATATTATATCATGGGTTCAAATCCCATTTCCTCCGGTTGAACGGAAAAAGAGCAAGCTACTCCTTGTAAAGCGCTCGAAGAAAACTTTAGGAAAGAAAGTGGCTTGGGTAGCTCAGCTGGTAAGATCAAAGGAATGAAAATCCTTGTGTCAGTGGTTCAAACCCACTTCTAAGCAGCAGGTGAGACGTATTTCCTCAATTTCCTACAGGGTGAGAGACGAGGTGTAGCACAGTCTGGTCAGTGTATCTGTTTTGGGTACAGAGGGCCATAGGTTCGAATCTTGTCACCTTGACTGTAGATCATCTCCATTCAGTGGAGTCACTAAACTCTCTTGTAATGTCCTAGAATAAGGATTTCCAGTGAATCCTTTGGTCAAGCAAATCTATGACTGCGTACTGAACCTGGTAAACGAGCAGATTGGAGGTCTCGGATAATCCATACTATAGTCAAGTTCTTGGGAATTATAGGAACTCTTTCACTCAATCTCAACTCTCTGTCATTGTCTGATTTTTGGTCATAGATTACACTCTATCTGATGTATCTACTTATCATATTCTTTCCCCTTCTCGGTAGTTCCGTAGCAGGTTTTTTCGGGCATTTTCTAGGATCAGAAGGAACCGCTATAATGACCACCACGTGCGTTTCATTCTTTTCGATCCTCTCTATGATAACCTTTTATGAAGTCGCACTGGGAGCTAGTGCTTGCTATCTAAGAATTGCTCTATGGATCTCATCGGAAATGTTTGATGCTTATTGGGGCTTCTTTGGCGACCGTGAAGTCATCGGATGAATTGCCGAATATATAGATCAGATTCGGACGCTGCTCTTGCTCCGCGACGATATGGACTCGACCTGTTCCTACCCACCCCAGGGCACCATAGCATGTCGGGAATAAGGGGGGCGACATACTGGGCGTAACCACTCCCTTGGGGGTTGTACCGCCCTGCCTTTCGATCAATACACAGTTTAGGAGGCCGATCACGAACGTTACAGGTGTGGAAAAGATCCTGGTCAGGGAATGCTAATATGGTGCCTCGCATATGGGTAGCAAGAGGGTGCTTATGCCCCGACGATGAGGCCTTTTGGGGAAGGGCCTAATAAGGACAGCACCCCTCCCCCCTCCAATCAAGCGCACCTCTGTATCGACTAAGAATATGTTCTAGTCAGTGGAACCGGTGAACCATGTAAGTTTGTTAGATGCATGGGGAAGAGGGCTCGTAGTACCCCTTTGATCCAGCCTCGGAATCGCTTACTCAAGGGATAGGCCTGACGGCAGACGGTGGACTCTTTCAGGGAAGAAGGGGCCTAAGAACGGCAGATGCCGTACACTTGAGTGACAAAGGAAAGATCGAGACCTCTTTTTCCGTTCAGACTGCAGAAAAATAAAGTTGGTAAGCCGTGTGAAGGTCAACCTTCCTGCATGGTTCGGAGAGCACTGAATTAGAATGAGAGCCACGGAACTCGCTCAATTTGCAGATTGGTCTGTTCACTTATGACTCCGTGTTCGATAGCCTAACCGTCGTAATTTTAATTGAGGTTACATTCATAAGTATCTTGGTTTGTCTTTATTCCATTTCATATATGTCCGAGGATCCGCATTTCCCTCGATTTATGTGTTATTTATCCATTCCTACTTTTTTATGCCAATGTTGGTGACTAGAGATAACTTTTTTCAATTATTCCTGGGATGGGAGGGAGTAGGTCTTGCTTCATATTTGTTAATTCATTTCTAGTTTACACGACTTCAAGCAGATAAAGCAGCTACAAAATCTATGCCTTTCAATCGAGTAGGTGATTTTGGATTAGCTCTTGGGTCGTTTTACTCTCTTTCAAATAGTAGACTTTTCAACCATTTTTGCTTGTGCTAGTGCCCCTAGAAACTCTTGGATTTTTTGCAATATGAAATTTAATGCCATCAGTCTAATTTATATTTTACTTCTTATTGGTGCTGCTGGGAAATCTGCACAGATAGGATTGGATACTTGGTCACCCGATGCTATGAAGGGTCCCACTCCAATATCCTCTTTGATTCATGCAGCTACTACGGTCACTGCTGGTGTTTTCATGATAGCAAGGTGCTCCCCTTTATTTGAATATCCACCTACGGCTTTGATTGTGATTACTTATGCATGAGCTAAGATGTCATTCCTTGAAAAAACTACTGGAATATTACAAAACGATTCAAATAGGGTCATAACTTATTCAACTTGCAGTCAATTAGGCTATATGATATTTGCTTGGGGCATCTCTAACTTATCGGTTAGCGTCTTTCACTTAATGAATCACGCCTTTTTCAAAGCATTACTCTTCCTGGGTACAGGTTCGGTTATTCATGCCATGTCGGATAAGCAAGATATGCGGAAGATGGGAGGGCTTGCCTCCTCCTTTCCTTTGACCTATGCCATGATGCTCATGGGAAGATTATCTCTCATTGGATTTCATTTTCTAACTGGATTTTATTCCAAAGATGTGATCTTAGAGCTCGCTTACACTAAGTATACCATCATTGGGAACTTTGTTTTCTGGTTGGGAAGTGTCTCTGTCCTTTTCACTTCTTATTACTCCTTTCGTTCACTTTTTCTAACATTTCTAATACCTATTAATTCATTCAGGCAAGACATCAAGAGATGTCATGATGTGCCCATTCCTTTAATAGTTCTGGATTTCGGGAGTCTCTTTGTAGGATACTTGGCCAAAGTGTGGTACGGTAGCCCATAAGTCAGTACTATGACGAAGCGGCTCTTGCTCACCCGACACGATCGTACGAGGTCACAATTCACCCAGATCATCCACGGTGAACAAGAATTGGGGAACGGATGCGGGCGAAATTCCTTCCAATGGCCGAGTTTTTCAGTCGACTCCCTCAAATTTAGGACATATGAGTTCTTTCAGACCTTCCTTGTGGGACAAGAAAGAAAGTCAGTTCCTCCATACGGGGTACGAGTGAGAAGAAAGGGGAGGAGGAAAGAGGCCCTGGTGAACCGTTAAGTGAACAAGTGTAAGCTTCGCTGCCCGACAGTCTTAGGTACCGACCACACTGAGGAACATGCCCTGAAGTGAAGGACGGGAACGAGCGGAATCAATGTGTTCCAATTTCTGGCCTTGCACCGACCATCCAATGGACCATGGACTAAACGACCACTGCCTAAAAGGACTATGTACAGCCCCCACCCCCCACCCCCCCCCCACCCCACCCCACCCCCACCCTCCCACCACAAGGTACATCTCGCGCCTATGGGCCGCTATAACTATCCAAGAAGACACTCGAAACTGGAACGAAACCCACCCGTTAGACTATCAAGATAGAAGTCCTACAATAAAGGACCGGGATTCTCTAAAAAATCCAAGGTCATGGGTGGCCAAGAGGGCCCACTTAGAGACTTTGGATTTCAGCAGGCGAAGGTTGGTCGGCGAAAGATAATCAACTAGTTCTGATATGAGTAGGCTCATAATAGGGAATACCTTAACCCTGGGAACCGGGAAACCCACCAGAGACCGTCATATTTGAAAATACTCCTAGTAGTCTTTTTGGCCAAAACTAACTAGTGGAAACGAAGAAGTAGCCTAGACTTCGTAACCGGTTAGTTGCTTTTTTCGTAAACCCTTCTTCTGTTTATATAGATCGGAGCATCAGCCTCATGAGTCTAACTAGCTGCTCATGGCCGAGATGCCTTATGTGGAACAAACAGAATTCATATGGTGTCCTATGATTTGGAAATTTCGAGCAACTATATGTAAGTTTCGCCAATCTAAATATTAACTAATGAAATACGACATCCTGGGAATTCCCATCTAATCGTAACTAAAGACAAAGCAATAGTAATTTAGCCTGCGTAGAGTTGGCTCAAATGCTTCGTTCGTGAAAAGTGGAGTATAACAAAATAATAGGATAATATACCGGCCCATGTATGCCCTAGGAAAACAAGTATCCTCTATACTAAAGGGAGCCACACCCTATGGTGGACCTTAGCTCGGGTATAAGTCTCAAGTGATCTGCTAACTAAGTGGAATAGAAACTAAAGTCTCGCTCTTGTAGTAACTCCGGTTAATCATTTAAATAATCCTAGATTTAATGATGAAAATATGCTCATATAAGGCGCGGTTCGATATCAAGATGGAAACATATGATTTCAAAGTATCGGTCATCTGCATAAAGGCTATTTTGAACAAGATAGAACGAAATTCTCCTTCAAGGCGAGATCTGAGACACATTCAATTGCACAAAAAGGAGAGTTCAAAAGGATGTCACTTGGCATGAACCAAAGCTTGGATATGTTGTCTTTCAAGAGCTAAGGCCAAGAGCAGTGGTATTTTTTTTGTCTTCCGCAGCTGCTGCTTTTGCAGCATGCCCGACCCTTTTTTTTAATTCCTTCATTACATACATTACTGGAGAAGACGACAAGCCCAACAAGCAATGGCTCCTACCTATAATACCTTTGCACGTTAGCACGTGCATCCGTTTTATTGGACCACAGAAATTTCTTGCTTACTTTTACTTATCACCGCAGGTCTAGCATAATCAGAAGACCAAAGAATCCAAAGATTACTCTTCATCTGACCTCTAGCCCTAGTATTATTAAGAAACTATGTACTCATCCCCTATCTCTACACATAAAATAGACACTAATAGGGAATCACTCCCGAAAGGTAATAAACTTGGGTTTCCGCTTTCAGAAGTATATAGAAAATCTTGATGCTTAAGAGTCATCCATCGACTTTATTCTGATGCATTAGGTTCGAGACTTACTGGAGGACTCAGCTAGTCTAGTTTGTTTGGATGATGCATGAATTGTGGGAACCTATTCTAGAGTCTGGAAAGTACCTTGACCTCTTTATTAGCTGAATGTGACTGATTGATTAGTCTTTTTCTCGTCAGAAACTGGGACGTTCTTGATTGAAACGGGAAACCATCTATGAAATCCTACTGCCCCTTTCTGAAACCTGGGATCATGTGACCTAACTGTGAAGATTTTAATGACCGGAGCGGGCGAGGGTGGTTAACCTGACAGGGAGTTTGAGGAAGGTTAATAAGCAATAAGTGACTAGTGAAGATTACTATGTTTCTTAAGTAAATTTCTCCATACACATGATAGAGGAGGAATAGATTACAGTTGTTGGTCCTGGCCGATATCAAGAAAGGCTCTTCAATCTTTTAAACAAATCGAGACCAAAATGGGAAAAAGAGATACGAAGAGAAATGAATAACCAGTCAATGAAGGAACATGAAACTGTTCTGTTTCAATAGAGTTACAGAAAATAGTTAGGGGTAATGAAGTAGGTGAATTCGTTGAATTTTGCGAGCTGTTCCAACCACTACTAGATGTAATTCCAAGATCCTAATGAGAATGAATACCACACAGAAGAGTCAAGACCGGGCTCACTAATAGAATGTTTAGTTGATCCATTCCGGATTGATCAAATTGGTACAGAAGTTGCAACAAGGGAAAACCACAGAAAACACGACTTGTTTGAATAACCCGACGACCCACCAATTGTAGAAGTAGGATTTTTGGAAAACAATAAATACTTAATTAATACAATTCCAGTGTACCATCCTATTTCTCATTTCGAAGAAAAGGTTCGGTGGGAGAAGGAAACAACAGAGTGATCTGAATTGAACCTAAATGAGAATGACATGAAAAGTATTTTTCAAAACCTATCATTAAGGGCGTGATGACGATATATGAGGAATAGAGAAAAACTCGTGATTGGCGTAGAGGGGAAGATCTGTTTATGGAATAGTTTAAGGCAGAGTCTTCTCAATTTCTTACTTATTCCTTCTAAATCATTCACTTCTCGACTGAACGCCGCGTAACATCGACTCCTTTTACGCAAATATGAACTAACCTTTCTCGATTCCAATGCAACTTCTCCTTTTTTAGGAGAATTCTCAAACTACGCGAACCTCCCGACGAAGCCAATAAAAAACCTATCCGAATACATAAGATAAAAGGCAGTTTCATTAGGGTCGTATACCAGCCGCCTGTTCTGGAACTTCATGTTCCAATCGAAGCATATAGACCTGTAAATAGATTTGTATGTATAGCCACTTCAGTCGTGCTCGTCGTTTCTCGAATACAAAAGAATTATCTTTTTTCTGGGAACATGGTCAACCAGAAATTCTTCTGTTCGCTATTTTTCATCCACCGATGCAGAAATTGTTCCAGTTTTCCAGTCTCATATGAGGCTATTGGCAATCTTATCAGGGCGGAACGAAGTGATGAATCATGATCAAAGATGAGACGATCCTTCATTAGGGACGGTTTATAGATCATCAAATTCCCACATATTCCACGAAAAGTGGGTCCATGTAAATGATCGAGACCTCGCAAAGAACAACGCTCCTTGCCCATATTGAGTTCGGAACCCAAAGGAAATCGTTGAGTAAACTGTATTTCTTTGTGTTAGACAGAAGAACACCCAACATAAAGATGCACACTCATCCATGTGAAATATGAATTTTCATTCTCCGCGCCCACTCACGCTTCGCTAACCTATCGCGTGGTAAAGAGAAGAGAGTACGAAAGAATAATAAACATAGCACACCGCAGAAAGATTCTAAATATGACAAGTCACCCTTGGATTCGAGAAGAATGAAGTGGAGAAGAGGAAAAAAAGGAAATGAAGCGTTGCTAGCTCTATTTTTGGATCAGCTTCTCCCAATTATGTACGATAATAGAATAAGACGGCTTGCTCTGACCAAGACTCCACTTTTGGCTCCGTCGATGGAGCGTATGAATTTCCTGAAATGTACATTGACCAAAATAGGGAATACAGAGATAGGAATAGGAATTATAGTACCATTGAAAGAAGGGGCACCTATGGAAACATCTCTACTGACAAACCATTTCAATAAGACGGGTGCTGTCATGCCACAAAGGATGACCATGGAAGTAATGAAAAAGAAAAAGTTCTGCAGTTGGACCATCTGCTCTATTTGAGAACAAATCTTCTCTAGAGAAGACGCTCAAAGTAAACACGAATAATTCATTGAAATTTTTTACCCATCTTGCAGTGATAGGGAATGCATGTAGTCTCGAGCCAAATAACATAAAATGGATCAAGAAAGCGAAATATAACATATTGATGCCACTAGACCTAAAGATCTCAGGATGATTATCTACCGCCTCGTGCTCGCGCCACAACCATCTCTTTTTGATAGATTCTATCGAACGATGCTTGCTGCTTTATATGGGAGAAAATAATAATAGATATGCCGGTCATTAGAAGGAAGAAGCGCCAGAGAAAGAGTCCTAGTGTATCATCTGTCGCAAAACTATGAACAGAACCTAGCAACCCAGACCGTATTGAAGAGGTTCCTAAGACACATGATAGAAGAGTGACAATATTAAGAAGCAAGGTCCAATAATTCGGAAGTGGTAGAATGACTGAATGAATACAAGTTGTGGCTAATAACTGAGGCATAAAAGAAGAAAATTATATGGGATCCCGAAACCACCATCCACCCCAACCTAATTCATGGTGAGCCCACCAACTTCCTGGCAAGATGCCTACGGTTAAAAAGCACCGACATGTCAATATCCAAATTCTAATAGGTTCCTGTTCCTGGTCAGAAACCATTATGCTCGCGCCGGTGGTCCAACAAAGATATGAAGTAGTGATGCCTATATCTTTGAATTTTAGGAGTCGGGATCTGATGCATCCAGCAGAGCGAAGCAAGGTTCCATTCTTTTCGGCAGCATCATTCTGCATTGGCAGTGAGTGACGTGCCACAATCCTATTCAACATTTTGGATCTACATAGTCCAAAGCCCATAGCACTGGCGATGTCTCCGTCATATATGCAAGGAGGATGTATAACTAATATAGGATCTTGTAATACGGGGTTTGGTTCTGCAAGCGGTTCGGTACGAACGAAGAAATTGAGAATAAAAGGATCGGAATTCGCTAATTAGAAAGGAGAGAAAAACAAAGCAATGCCAACAACATATACGTCATTTCGATGTTCATCGATAGACGAAACTCTCTCTTTGTCATCTCGTGCCATATGCAAGAAAGAACTCATCCTTTTTTCCTTGGCCAGTTGTGAGTTCCTCATGAAGTTCGAGACAAATAAATAAAAAAAAGTTTTCCTAGGGCCTCCTCGCTTTGAGACATTATGGCTCTTGGGGAGACCCCGGTAACAAAGAAGGAATCCATACAAACTTGAGATCCAACACCATGATAAAATACTACCTTCATGATTAGACCATGTCCCTGAGATTTGATAAATGAAAGGTGCATTAGCGGTTAATACGTTTTAATTGGATAGGTTATTAGGAATATGACAGAACGAAAGACCAAGGAAAGGAAGAAGAATACACAAAAATGCTGGTGATGCTCCAAATGCTGGTGTTTGTTTCTTGTTGTAAGTGAATGCAATGAAAAGACTCGGAAATAACGAATAATGAGAGAATTCATTTATTAACACTGCGTGCTTATTTCCTTCTGCTTTGTTAATCATCCCGCAGGAGGCCCGGAGGTCTGAAAGAACTCATATGTCCTACATGTGAGGGATAAAGTGACTCACTTGCTTAGAGTGAGGGACTCGAGCATATGCGTGATGCTCTTTATAGAATCGACTGAAAGGAGAGGAACTGACTAGTGACTTGACCGAACAAGAACTTTTTATGTCAATTTGAGAAAGTGTTTATATATGTCATTTCAAGATTTGAGTTTTGGTTCTAGAGACTCGGATACCCATGGAGGGGAAAACTGATTTTCTTCTTTCTTATGATATTTCTCGGTATCGCTCACGACATATCATTCCATGTCTCACTGACTCTATCTACTTACTGGCCTATGCTTTTCTTACGAATTACATTGACCTGCCATGGCTAGTATAGAACCCTCATATTGGAGAGAGATGAATTTGGTAGTTAATTTAAGTTTGACTTCTTTTATGAGAAAAGTGAGTGTTCTTTCATTCTTTTCTCTATCGCGGGAATTGGTAGATTTAAGGGAAATCTCGCATATCAGCCCTATTTAAAGGGCATTCACAGTCCCTATTGTTAATAATCCCCTAAACAACTCATTTATAAGAGATGGTTCTTGCTAATAGGAACACTGGACCTGTACCAAAGCTAGGATTAGAGACCAATTTAGGAAGAATGACCGCAATGCTGGGTATGTCAGATAATGTACTTACTGTCAAGCAAGGTAACTCCAATCCCCAATAATGAATATCCATCTTCGTCAATCAATCTTCGCTTAGGAACGAGAGCTACAGACGAAATAAAAAAAATGTTAGCTCAACAACGGAAGGAAACTCGGTTAGGAGCTCATCTACTGTTGAGCAGCTTGGGGGTGGCTCTTTTTCCCCGACCTATCCCTCAGTTTCAAATCTAAATATGAAAGCCCTGTCCACTCACGAACAATTTAGTTTTTTTTATTCAAAGTGCAATTGGATCTGTAAAACCCAAAATAATAATCCTCTTCAACTGCAATATTGGATGGAGAAATCTCTGCCTGATAAGAAAATACAATAATGAAAGAAATCCATACAAGCAGGGCGATGAAAGAAGTGTTAGCCGTCAAACGTCGTTCTTCCTCTATAAGGGTCCACTCAGTCTGGATCATAACTCCACAAATACGACTCCTCACACTATTAAAGAGGGTTCACATGTCTTGGAATCTATTATTCCAAAGGGAATCATTTACCGAACTATTCTTTCGTGAATATATGGAATTGTATTATTTATCTCAACTTGAGTCAGAGGGTTTAACATATTATCTAATAGACCTACTTCAAGAGGAGGTACACTTGCTTCTATAACTAACGGGTTTAGGAGGCCCACTCATTATAACATATTCAGACAAAACAAGTTACCTTATTATATGATTAGTAATAAGGTAAAGCTACTGGGAATGGGTCCCCTAACTCCAACCTAGAGGGGTTACATTACATATAGTGGAATCTAGTCTTTCTTACAAACGAACGAACTAATGAAAAACACCAATACTTGAGATGGAGGGTTAATTAAGGAGACTTGTAGAGTTCTTGTTTACCATGCCATCCACATTTTGAGTGGGATCATCCGGTGCCTTTGACTCACTTCTTAACAAATGAGACTCACTAAGGGTTGAAGGGCATACTATTTACCACTTTCCACTCTTGGTTAGACCTTTAAAAATAGACTTCTTAGATATATGAGTTCACTTGCTATTCTAGCCTTACTCATTCCTTGCCTTTACTCATGCCTTCAGGGAAATCAAATCGAAGTGAATACTAGAGGAAGATTTGCGTAAGTTCGAAGAAGAAGATATTACAGAAAAGAAAGGTCGGCAAGAGCATATCCTCAATCGAAGCCCTTCTCAATATGTTTTCCATTCCATAATGATTTATTCAGGTTAGCCAGCGAAAGAATGGAGGGGATCCGCAGCTGTTCGGATTACCGCCTAGTATTTGGCATAGAATGAGAGAGGCAATTCGGAGATCCTAGCGATCAGGGGCATACAGAGCCTTCTCTGAAACATTAGATTGACAAAGTAAGTTCCGGCAAGCTTCACTACTATTGGGCTGGCCCAACTAATTAATGTAATATTTGTAGTGTCCACTTCGAAAGCTTCGTTTTACTCAATTTTGTGTAGGGAATTAAAGTCTGTAAGTTATAAGATCTCTTTTTTTTTTGGAACCTTTTGCAAGCATTCACTGGGTTTTTACTGGATGAATTATAAAACCGCTCGAAGAGGGCCTATCCCATTTAGAGACTGTAAGAGGTTTTATAATTACATGCCAGAGCCTAGAAATCTCAATAATCGGTAGGATCTATCTGTTCCATCAGCTTCTCTTCTGGCTTCTTCCATAGTTTACATGTCAATTCAGTATAAAGCGCTTCAGTCTTTTTAACTTAATTCAAGACAAGGTCTAGTCAACAAAAATAAGTCCTAACATTGAAAATTTACTTCATAGGGTGGCAAAAGCAAGTAGCTGATGAGCTATCCTTGTATTAAATTCGTTTGTAGATGTTCTTCCTCCTACCTGACGAAGATTGACCAACATATTGGACTTGGGCCTCTCACCTTATTTCGGCTATTGATGAATGACTTGTTCAACTAATATCTAAAGTGCCTATTTTTTTGAGGTTTCAAGCTTGACTGATAATCCAACTTTTATATTAAGAAAAGAAGTCTTCTTTTGTACGCTCGGTTCACTAGGTTAGAAAGTGAGTCCCTTAGTTCCGAGTTCGTGAATTGATCAATGAGAGAAGTTCTCCTTTTGCAGTTTCACTAATGAGTTGAGAAATTCCCTTCGTTGAGGTCTTCGTCGCACTTTAGTTCCACTTTCACGACTGATGAATGCACTAAGTTGCGATTTGAAGAGATAGATCGGACATTGGATCTGGAAGTGTCTCTTCTATATTGACTTATATAATGATGGATCTGGTTTTCTAGGGATCATCAGGATTCTCAAACTGAGGAATGACCCGTCTCAACTGGATCTCTAAAGTGCCTAGTTTTCCGAGGCTTTTAGCTTTGAATCAAGTTTCATCATATAAGAAGAACAAATCGTTTCATGCAGCTGAAATGGTATCTTATGAAGTCTCTATATGGGTCTGATCTCTACTATGTTAATATAAGGTGAGTCATGGCGCAAAAGTAGCTCTCTTTGGTTATTGCCTTCTTCTCCCAGGTTTCCTTTGTTGCATCCATTCATTGTCAGGTTCATCTCTAATGTGATGAAAGCGGGTCTCAAAAAGGGATATAGTAGGTTCAAATCATTTTTCTTAGGGAGGTTACTGACTCATATGTTCTATCTTTATCACAGAACAATCTAATGGAAGTAGATGTCATGTCAAATTTATTTACAGAGCAGGCTTTCTCTTACAAAATGAGGACATCCAGACTTTGCAGATAAGGTTTTTTGTAGTTCAAGATCAGATTGACCATGAATTTTGTATAATAAGTGAGCAGAACCAGGTTGTCAGATAGAGCGCTTCGTAATGATTATAGGTATTTTTAGGACATAGATTCATTACCAAGTCTAATTAGTGGAGTTCTTTCTTTCATTAGTTGGGTTGAGTTCGTTCGGACAAATACAATTATTTTCTTTTAGTATAAGAATGAAAAGTTCTTTCATTTTAATATAAGTTCATTTCTTAGCTCGTGCAATTCACTTCTTCTTTCAATTCTTTAGTACTTAGGTTCATTTAATTGGTGCATTCATAAATAGGAACAAGACCAGAGATAGGGACTTGAGTATTGGACAGGTCTAATGAATACGAGAAAGACATCAAAATGCTGGTATAGAACCCTGGTTTGCAAGAGGTTAGCTTTCTTCTCTAAGAAAACGCTCTTAGTTCAGTTCGGTAGAACGTGAGTCTCCAAAACCCGATGTTGTGGGTTCAAATCCTAAAGAGCGTATTGAAAAGAATAACTTAAAAGAAAGATAATCATAAGAGCCGTCGTCCGTTATTCCTCAGTAGCTCAGTGGTAGAGCGGTCGGCTGTTAACTGATTGGTCGTGGGTTCAATTCTTAGTTGAGGAGAGTTCAATTTAGGGAGAGTGGTCGAGCGGTGAAAAGCGACAGACTGTATATCTGTAGGATTTTTTCCTACATAGGTTCGAATCCTACCTCTCCCAGTTAACTTAATATAATAGAAAAAGAGTTTATGAGACGCAATGAGTTGGCTAGGTAACATAATGGAAATGTATTGGACCACAAATCCTGGAATGACGGTTCGAGATCATCCTTGGCCTCTCCCCCAGTTCATAGATCCCCTGCTATGAGAACTTTCAGCATCAAAAGACAGTGATTGAGACTTTTCATTCCTATCGAGCGATTTGTTTATTGTAGAGGCTTATAGTTTAATTGGTTGAAATGTACTGATCATAATGGTAATATTGTAGGTTCAAGCCCTACTAAGCCTATATTGATCCTTTACCGGGTGTATAGCTCAGTTGGTAGAGTATTGGGCTTTTAACCTAATGGTCGCAGGTTCAAGTCCCGCTATACCCAAACTTAGACGCGAGCTGAAGCATTTTTTGTCCCTTTTGTACAGTGGTTAGGACATCTTCTTTTCATGTCGAAGACACGGGTTCAATTTCCGTAAGGAATAGGTACTCATCCCCGGTCGACGGTTTCATTTCTGAGTGATCGCTCACTATCTGGAGTAATTTTATAGATATGTACTCATTATCTTTTGGAGATCGAGATGGAAACTCAATGCCACAAGCAGAGATACTAACGGCTCCGAAAGAGAAAAAGACCCATCCTGGGATTGTAGTTTAATTGGCCAAAGCACCGCCTTATCAAGGCAGAAGTTGCGGGTTCGAGCCTCGTCAGTCCCGACCTAAGATCCAATTTAATCGATCAATTAATTTCTCCTTCTCCACTGACGCGCTAAAGTTTAGGAGTTACGGGGTGGATGTATCCAAGTGGTTCAAGGCAGTGGATTGTGAATCCATGATCCGCGGGTTCAATCCCCGTCATTATCCCATTAAGAAAAGGGACATGAAGATCCCAACTATAAAGATTTATCTGCAAGAGTCAATTCCTTGGATGGATGTCTGAGCGGTTGAAAGAGTCGGTCTTGAAAACCGAAGTCTTGCATAGTAAGATCAGGGTTTTGAATCCCTCTCTATCCGGTGCTTTGGCGGGGTAGAGGAATTGGTCAACTCCTCAGGCTCATGACCTAAAGGCTACAGGTTCGAATCCTGTCCCCGCCTTAGTGAAAGGCAATTAAGGTAGTTTTATATACTGACTGACTTTCTAGAGTAACCCACATTCTTTCTTGTTCTACAAGGGTCCAAGAAAATGGATGCGCGCGCTAACGCGCAACAGCTTTATAGGTAGGAGCCGTAGCTTGTTGATTCCATATTTTTCCTTTGAATTTCTCTTAGATTCCACGTACCCGAAATGGATCTGATAAAATATTTTACTTTTTCCATGATTATCTCTATTTCAGGTATCCGGGGCATCCTCCTTAATAGACGAAATATTCCTATAATGTCAATGCAAATCGAAGCAAAGGTTACTAGAAGTGAGTATGAACTTTTTGGTATTCTTCATTTCTTCAGATGATATGATGGTTCAATCATTTGCTTCATTGGTTCCAATGGTGGTAGCGGCGTAATATGCTATTGGGTTAGCCATTTTCGTTATTACTTTCCGAGTACGAGGAACTATTGCAGTTGAATTCACTAATAACATTCAAGGCTATACTCCAGTAGAGGAGTTACAAAAGATAAAGTTGCCATTTCTTCCTTCTTCAGAATCGCTTCCCATTGGTTGAGTGATTTCGCATTCATTGCTACCCTCCCTTTTCTAGAAAAAATTTGGAAAAAATCCCAGATTTGAGCTTGACTATGAAAATAGCCCATTAAAGACTTTGGAGTGGGAACCGAAAAAGGAAAAAAAAAAAAGGAATAGGACCGAAAAGGGCTCCAGTTGGAAGAGATTCATTCTAAAATTAGATCCTTGGAACTTCAATATATTCGCCTCTTGGATTGTCTGGCTCATACCTTCACTCAGCAGGAACTGAAGATCTGGAACGGTAGTATGAACTGGAATGAGAACGGGAACTTGAAAATTTATCTTCTTTTATCTTTGGTCGTATCTGACTTTCAGTTGAGACAAAGCAACTCAAGAGAGGTATGCAGTCACTCGACTAATAAATAGGAATGACACGTGTCACACTAGTTATACAAGTGGAAGAAAGTAAGTCAACAGTTCTAGGGAAATTCGATCCGGAAGGGAGTAAGCGACATGTGAATGGAGATGATGTTTTGATAACCCTTTTCCTTTTAAGAGAGAGAAATTACAGGACAGGTAGTAGGGCTTTTTGCACTAATGAATCTCGAATAAGGTTATGCTTTTTTGCTATATCAAGCCTTAAACTCAACGGATTGCCGCCACTGCTTCCCAATGATTAATCGAGTCTTTCTAGTATGAACCGTTGGGCGCTTCGAGAACTATTCCAAAGTCACCGGTTGAAGCCTTATTAATGGCTGAATGAGTCGACTGTCCAAGAATATCCTTTATGTAAGAAGTATACTCGCTTTCAGTTGTATTATCTCGACTCATTCCATAGACAATCACTTTCGGAGAAAGGACTTATAAGAAGGAAAAGTTTTAGCTTGAGGTATATTTGGGTACCCTCGCCTTTTCAATTGGTATCACAGTTGGAAAACAATAAAAGATATAACAATCTGTGTTTGATGCGATCCAACCTATAAGATATGGGTCAAAGTAGATTTAAGCGAGAGAGAAAACTAAATAAAGACTAA
Organism: Papaver bracteatum; assembly: GCA_023529315.1. NCBI lineage: Eukaryota > Viridiplantae > Streptophyta > Magnoliopsida > Ranunculales > Papaveraceae > Papaver > Papaver bracteatum. The sequence continues at coordinate 680,583 of JAJJWX010002186.1, forward strand.
TTTAACGTATCGCAAGACGTTCAAAGTTTTGACTTTAAGAAATGCTTAAAAGGAGCTTCTTCATCAAGTTCTACTCGCTCTTCTGAGAATAAGTCTGAAGGTTTTCTAGAGGAGATTAAGTTAAATCTTGTATTCTCAATCAATGATTCAGACTCCGGAAAATCTCTTTTTGATAACGAGATATCTTTGAGTTCTATACGGGAGATTTCTGATGAAAGATCAAGTGTAAAAACTTCTGAACTAAAGGAATGAAACAAATAATTTCTTATTTGTTCTAATGAACTTCTTTCAACACTTGAAAGAGAACGAGATTTAACTTTAAAGTTTGAAAATATCAATGAAGAGCATAACTTGCTGAAAGAAGAATACTCACAACAATTGCTTATTTACAAAGAGGTAATTGAGAAAAATCAGGATGTTTTTAAAGCAATTAAGATTGAATGTGAAAGGATGCATCAAGATCACAAGAATTTTAGGGAAGATACTTCTCAACAAATACATGGTCTTGAAGAAAAACTTGTTGACTATGATGCAAGGATTAACTCTCAACAAAAGGATTTTGAAGAGAAAGAAAGTGAATATCTCTCCCGAGAAAAACGCTTTGAGGATGATCTAGCTAGTGCTCTTGATAAAATCAAGATGTTGGAAGAAGAAAATTTGGACCTTAAAAAGTTCAATGTTACCTTAAAAAATTTAACCTGAATATTAGAAGTAAGCAGAAATCATCGTGATACACGAGGTTTGGGTTATAAGGTAATAGATGCTTCAAATATAAACAAAAAGGTAAAATTTGTTAATGCTACTAATTCTTCTTAACCAGAGGCTTCCACTGTTTACAAAAGTGATATTATTTCTTGTAAATAAGTAAAGCTAGTCAAGCCTAAGAATTGTATTCAACCAGCACCAATCAACGAGAGAACTTATGCTAATGTCAAAAAAACAATAATCTTGAACAAGGATTAGAAGAACAAGAAGAAAACTCATCGAGCTCCAATGCAAGAGGATTCACAAAAAGGTAACATCAAAAATCCTAATTCGTATATTTATACTAAGCATTGTTATTATTGTGGTAATAAAGGACACTTGCAATGGATATGCAAAGTTCATAAGATGCAAGATGCACTTTCTATTGTATCAAACGAATTGGCTAAGTTTTCTCCTCATAAGAACTCATATAGGTATTGTCCTAATTTTAGGCAAAAGAATTATTATAATGATATTTCAAATTTTGCATATCACTCGACAAGGTCATCTCATAAAAGACCCGAATATAGAAAGAGTGATAACTTTGTAAATGCAAAGACAAGATCTGATGTTCCAAATTGGGGCAAAGGTGTTTCGCAAAATTTTCAAAAGAACACTAATCCTAGTGGTATGAGAAGAAAGCTTCTCCTGCGAAAACCAACTCTAAATGGGTCCCTAAGTCCTCCATAGCCAAGAAGGGACCAAAAATTAGTCACAAGAATGACTCTCAGCTGTTAATTGTTGGTGACAATAATTACAAGAGTCTTTTTGAAAGGCTAAAGAAAGACATTATGTCTGAAATCTCTTGTACTAGTAAAGATTGTGATAATGACACTCTTCATCACAAGTCAAAGAAGAAAAACAAAAGATGTACCATGAGAAAACAAACCAAACAAGAGGTCAAGAATGATTCTGTCTTAGTCACTCGTAACGAACAAGACAAGATTGAACTTAACATAATATAGTTGTATTAGAATGTGCATGCTCACCTTGGTGCTCAATTTTTAAAGGTGAGGAAGCACACGAAACTGAGCACATGATCTCTCGATTATTATATGACTAATTAACATCTTTAGGAGATTTCTTTTCTTCTGTACTCATATTTTCTCTATCTATATTTGAGTTTTGAAAGAAACGGTAATTGTGAGTTTATGATGTTGATATATACTAATCATATATGTGTAGCTCTTGTTTTTACGGTTAAAACGAGCCAAAATTCACTGAATTCAGACATCGTATGCAAAAGTTATGTCAAAAACAGTTTAGCGTTGTGATCTATCACAAATAACTCTTGGGAACCGATCCTAGTACCTTGTCATGGTGGGGGAACCGATCCTAGTACCATGTCATGGTGAGGGAACCGATCCTAGTGAGACCCCTTATGAAGAAGTGTAAAACTGTTTTACCCATAACTTCTTCGACCGAACTCGGAATGATCTCATTCTTTTTGCATTGTTTTGATAATTCAATTTACTACAAGATTGAGGTAATTGAAATACTTTAGTTTATGTTCAACATTTATGGTGTATTGCAAAGTGGTTTATGGGATGCTTGATTTCGGTTTCATTACCTTGATAATCGATCTCATAATATGTTGTGAACCCTTATGGTTTGGGTGACTTTTTAATTTAGCAAGATTAAGTTCTAGACCATGTCGGTAGGCTTTATCAATGGATCATGAGGGACTCCTATAGAAACAATATGTGAAAAAGTCACAATATGTTGAATCGGTTTTGGTTTAACATAAAAGCATATGTGTTTCGACGGTTTTCAACTTTTTCTTGCAATTGTTAAAACCAATTTTCAACCTTTCTCTAGTAAAGGTTTGTTGTTGTTATTCTTTTGTTTTTGGCTTAAGGATGACAACATAATGGTATTTCGATATCAATTCTCCCTGGAAGAAGAAGATGCGGTTATATTGGAGAAGTTGGGTGCGAAATTGAGGTAACAATCTTGTTAGTTAATTGTTTTCCTATTTTAAGAAAAGCCTATTTTTATTCGATATATATATATATATTACTTTTTATCAAACGAAATTTTTGGTACAATTGATGTGTTTATTCCATTATGTATGTGTGGATGTATGTGTGATTCAATTGGTTCCGGTTAAGTAAAACTATTGTTATCTTCCTTTGTTGTGTGATATCAATCGTTTAGGCTTACGAAAGTTTGGTGAAATTGTGGTGCTTTAATGTTTATGTTATTTCAATTGCTTCCAGTTAAGTAAAACAATTGTTATTTTTCTTTATTGTATGGTATCAATGTTTAGGCTTACAAAATTTCGGTGCAATAGTGGAACTTTAATGATATATGTTGTTTCAATTGCTTCCGGTTGAGGTGAATAATTATGCAAGTTGATTTATTGGTTTGTAAAAATTATTTATGGCTTAACGAATGAATATATTGACGGGATGAGTTGTTTAGTCCAATTTGATTCCGGATAAGATAAACTAAGTTAATTATGATCTTAGTTAGACTTATCAAAGTGGAGGTTTCGGTTATTCAAGTCTAGCCGAATGCCTAAAAAAGGAAATGCTAGTTAACTAACCTAGTATTTGGATTGTTTAAAATCTAAAGGTCTAAGTTATATGGATAATTAGAACTTGATGAGAAAAATGAAGTTTATCTTTGTTTTGGTCTTATCGAATGAAGCGGTTGTATTTATACAATCGGTTTAGCAAAGGAACTAAGCTGCTTAGTTGATTTTTGGTTTGCTAAACTAGTTGGGAAAATTTCTTCGGGAAATTATTTCCATGATAACATATCAAAACATAACTACTTTGTAGTTTCGGTTTTGATATTGGTTATCAAAACATAACTACTTTGTAGTTTCGGTTTTGATATTGGTTATCAAAAATGGTATGTGGAATCCTCGTGCTTGACTCAACAGGTTGCAAGTATATTTTGAGATTTGTAAGATCCTTTTCGTGTTGTCCTTTATTTTTTTTCGTTTCTTTGTCATTTTTGTGACAAAATGGGGGAGAAATATATGGAGTAAATAGGTGATATTGGTATCAATTTTATGTTGATTGGTGTCACTAGGGAAGAGGACAATGGTGCTTGAAAGTTTATCTAACGAATGAGGAAAAGAATAGACTAAGGGGGAGTAACATATCATATGGTTGGGATAACAAAGACGTGCGGATTGAAAATCTACCTATCTCACCTTTAGGGGGAGTATGAGCTTTGTTATTATAATGTAAACAACAACATTCTTAAGGATTGAATGTATGCAAGTTATGTGTTGTTGAATTCGGGAATCAAGCGTATGTGTAATGAATTATTATAATTTGTTTATCCATATGATTGTAAGAGTTTTGTCACTAAATTTGACAAAGGGGGAGATTGTTAGAGCATAGCTCGGTTGACCAAGCGTTGGTATGTCAGGTTTGGTTGTCATATTTTGGTGAACCAAAACTCATTTAAGAGTCGCTTGATTTAAATGTACTAGAGTCAACTTCGTATAGGTTAGCTTGAAAGTATTAGGATGAGACATTACAAGTATTGCGAAGACTTGAAGAAGTGAAGAAGTACGGAGCTACAACCATAACTTCATCCTTCCAGTTGAGGTTAGTGATATTTGACTTGAACTGTTTCATTCCCTAACTTATCTTTCAAGTCGTGCATATTGAAAACATAAAACGGCGAAGCATGAAAACTCTAGATAGATATAGTATTAAGGAATACAATATGAAGTTTCTTGCTTAACCATTAAACTTTGTATATAAGACATCGACAAAATCATATGAATGCTATTGTGATTATGTATGGGTATGAGGTGAGGATTTCATCCTAGGGAACAATTTTTACATGTGTTCTAAGGAAGTAAGTTTATGATATGTGTTGTGAACCGAAAAGGAAATCGTCAGGCGTTATTGGGGATGTTCTTCATTGCAAATCTTATGAACGACTAATATGTGTGATTAGTATAACCGCTCATGACTTGTTTGTGTTCTTGGTAAAACTATTCATATGAGGCCAGACTTATGTATTGGTATGACTTTTATTAGTGAAACCGATCTTAAGTAATCACTGGGATATGATCGGGTTTGTGAGTGTCTGACCAATTTTGGAAAGGGGAGCCGATCCTATGAAGAGGTGCAGTACATCACAAGGGGGAACCAATCCTTGTATGAGGTGCAGCAAGGTTTATAGAAGAAAGATGAACCGATCCTATGAGCATGTGCAACACGTTTTTAGGCAAGGGGTAACCAATCCTATGAACATGTGCAATGCATACAATTTAGATACCAAATATATGTGAGGAACCGATCCTAGTACCTAGTCAGCCATATCTTTGGTAAGCTAGTGTAACTATGCACAATACTCACATGGAGGTAGAACCGAAACTTGTTTTGGTAGAACCGTTACACCCATGGTTTGTGATTGAGTGTTACTTGATAAATCACATAGTTCTTGAAAGTCAGATGAACCAATTCTAAACTTGTTTGGAAGTGTGGTAAATCGGTTTCAAGTGAGTAAGTATGAAAAACGACTTGCAAGAGAAAGATGTCAACACACTTTGAACATACGCATTAATGTGTATTCTTTTATTGTTCAAAGATATTCCTTAACAGCTAAGAAGGAAGTAAATCCAAAGATTGAATTTAAATAAGTTAAGAATCTTTTAATTAAGGTTTTTAATTATATATGGAAAATAAGAATTAGTAATATGCATTTGCTAGTTAAAGATTATCCAAGGAGATTTCGATCATTATATTTGGGAAGTGCATTCACAGGAATTATGAAAACCGAATTTGGGTTAATATGGAAAAATATGTCGAGAATATTTTCGGTTTTGGAAATTCCTTGGTTTCCAAACTTCCTTGTCTATAAATACTTTTAGTTTGCATTTCTAGGAAACTAATCCTTCGTGACGGTAAACTTCCTCTGTTATACTGTCACTGGTGAAGCCGCCTATCGAAGAGGAGAGTAATCTAATTAGGTGAAATCTCTTACGGCCGCTGAATTTAAAGTCTTCTTTGGGATTGAGAAGATCTAGCGCGACCCCTTGGTGGGAAACTAGATATTGTGGTTTATCTTTAGTTTTCATATTGATTTGATTGACTAAAGGTGATTGAACTTAGTTTGTTTATGCTTGAGAATCTTCTCTTCTGATATAAGATTCACTCAAACTAGTTCAAGGTTTCGACTGGGATCTTTAGACTGTTGTTAGATCTAAAGATGATCTTGTGATAATCCATTGTTAACAGACTCCGCTCTGCGTGTGATTAATCACAAGAGATTCAAGTAGTTGTGTGCAGGTGTTTATTGAAGATTTAAGAATATTTGAAGATTTAAGAATATTTGAAGACAAAGAAGATATAGAAGATTTCTGACTTGGTTTTATAATCTTTGGTGTGCACAATACTTGTTTTGGTAAAAGAGGATCCAATTAATAATCGGTTTATCCTTGTGGTAGATTGAATTGATTAATTGAGAAGATCGGCATCAACACAGTTCTTTGGATTAAGAGTGTTGATTGGCTTAATCTTAATGATTACCTTTTGGTGATTAAACATAAGATAGATCTTGGAACCTGGCAAAGGAGTTTATGTTAAGTTGAACAGAAGAGCCTTTGTGCAACTCATATCACTTGGTTGAAGAGAGTTCATACCGAACAGATTTGTTATTCCTTTACTGTTTGGAATACGAACCTAAGGAATTGGTCCAAGTATGTGACTTTTTTACATGTTGGAGGCGTGGGAATACAGACGAGACTCGGTGAACCATAGGTTTAGTTGCTTGGTCTAAACTATACGAAGTTGGTTTATTTTGTATAACGGCTTAATCCCGAGAGTATTCAATTCTGGACAAGGTCCCTGGGTTTTTCTGCATTTGCGGTTTCCTCGTTAACAAAATCTTGATGTGTCATTTAATTTATATTTCCGCATTATAATTATTTTATTATAATTAAAGTAAATTGCACAAACGTTAATTTCTATTTACTTGATACGTGAATCTTATTGAGTTTGGTTAAGTCCGAGACTTTGTATCAAGTAAGCATACTTCGTTGTAGTATTGTCTCGATCTCGTATCCATAAACGATCACACGAAGTGTGAACCGATTAGTTGTATTGTCTCGACTCAGTCCATAGATAATCACTTTCAGAGAAAGGACTTATAAGAAGGAAAAGTTTTAGCTTGAGGTATATTTGTAGTAGCAGGAAATCCAACACTACACCCCTCACAAGAATTCATAATAATCAACTCATCTTTTCAAAGATTAAGAACAACACTTTTCTTAATTAATTCACAGAAATGTTACAAGAAATGGAAGAAAACAAGAATACAATCGCTCTTTAAACTTTCTCTCTCCTAGTGACTTGCTCAACACTCGAAAAAGATCTCCCTTTTTCCTTACGCTTATTCAACTCTTTATATAGGGATTTACATAGTGGGTGACAGCTAATCTGTCCTTTATTTTAGGATCTGAATTGCGATATTCTCGCAAGAGTTATATTGTTAATCTTTGCAAACACTCTAAACATCACAGAGTCATCACACTTTTCTCATGTTTTTACAATCGTCATCTGTTATGTCATTCTTCACATCATTCTGCGACACTCGCATAGTGTTGTTGATCAAGCTTCACAAATGTATCCTTCTTGCGATATTTTCTCTGCGAAGGGAGATCATGAGAATCTTATTTCTTCAGAATGTCGCAACTTCCCGTCTTTACATATTTTTCTATTCTGACACGATTCTGCATTCTTCGCCAAATTTACTACACGTAACCCTTCTTCCATCCATCTTCTAATACGTCCTTTTCAACCACTGTATTTCAACCGTTCATGTCTAATCTTCGCATTAAATGTGTTTATCTTCTCGAGTATTCTTCTCTCTCTATATATACTCTTTTCATTCTTCTCTACTCTTCTTTTTACTTTCTTTCTTATTTTCTCTGCAACTTTCTTCACTGTTCTTCCGCGAATTTCGCTCCTGCTACTGTAACTTTTCTCAATTCTTATCTTTTCAAGTTCTTACTTTTTTCTTCCCATACTAAAAAATTCCTCCAATTGGTCGTAAGAATGAGATTTCCTTTGAAAAGGCTCGAAAGAAACTTCAAAACAGAGGTTTTACTCTATCTGGCATTCTCGGTTAGAACCCTAAATCTGAGCTTACTGCCAAATTATTTTCTGATCACCCCTGCAATCAAGGAAAGATCATAGTCTCACTAGGTCAGCTTGAAGATGGTCTTCCCATTCCCCTCTATGATCCTGAGCTCCCCTTGTTTTATGAAATTCATTCTCATGCGAAGTTCTCGCGAGTTATGTACCAATTGAGTGGGATTGCATTCGTCTAATGCTCGAGTTTGCCACTCGCGGTGCTGGTAAGGAATCTATTTTTCCCACTTAAGTTAAGAATCCTAAATTTTCTGAAGTTGCAATTATACCTGCGAAATATACTGTAGAAAACTTCTTTGCGAATTATGAAGTAATTCCTATGAAGAGAGACAGTACTTGCTGGGGTGTTCGCTTACATAAGAGAGATAATGTTGCTGATGACGAATTACTCATGAAATATATTGACTGGTATCCTGGAGATAATTCTACCCCGCGTCATTCTAACGATAACAAGTGGTGTGTTTTCCCCTTCATTCTAGAGGGTCTGTATATTTCTGGTTCTCATGTCTTACCTGCGAATCTCGCAGAGTTCCAACCCTGGGTATTCAACTGGCCCGAAAAGGATGGAGAGGTACATTTCCTCCTTTTGCTTGAATTATTATTATTATTTTTCTTATACTCTTACATATGTTCTCGCTAATCACTCCAATATTTTTGCGTAATTGCGAAATTACCAGATTGAGAGGCTGAAAGCAACCTACAAGAAGTTTGGGAAAGCTAGTACTTTATCATCTTTTCAATCAATCACAGATGAAGTGAGAAATATTCTTTTAAAATTCTTGACAATATATTGTTGCCTCTATTTCTTATCTTTATATGTGCTTGAAGGCTATTGGTGAGATAGAGGAACCCTCCAAGGTTGCGAAGAGCAAAGGTAAAGGTAAGGGCAAAGGTGCTCCTCGCAAGGAGAATTCTGATGCTCCCCCTTTAAATAAATGAAGAGTTAAATCTCCTTCCCCCTCAATTCCTCAAGATAGCGAAAGTTCCAGTGACAATAATAATGATGATGATGATGATAATAGTGACAATGACGATATCTCTTCTGCGAAAGAATCTTCTCAACCTGAATCTTCCATGGCTCAATTGTCCGGAATTTTTTATAATACTATGCAAGTAATTGGTGATACCCATCTGACTATTGCTTGTAAGTCCATAGCTGCCATCTGTGATGCCCCCTTCCTAGAGAATAATGAATCTCTTCGCGGGGTCTCAAGATCTATTTCACCAAATTTCTTGCATTCACTCAATAGTTTGGTAAATTTTCATACTTATACTTTTCTTTTTTTTATTTTTATCTTGAATTCATAACTTATTCTGAAAATTCGCTGAAACATTTCGCAGGCTGGGAAAGCTTCTTATGCAATTATCGCAGATTTAGAGAAGAGACGTATAGCTTCTGAAAATAGGAATACAAATCTTCGCAATAAAAATGTAGAATTAAAATCTGAGTTTGCTGAACTTCGCAAGAATAATGGAGAATTGGAAGCTGAAATTGCTGAGCTTTGCAAGAAGAATAAACAGCTAGAAATTTATGTTTCAAGCAACAAACATAAGATATCTGATCTTGAGAAGGCCAACCAGCAGCTTTATGGTAAAAAAAATTTCCTCTTTCTCTTAATTCTCTTTTCCTATTGTTTTAGCTTATTCAAGCAACCATTTTTGCAGATATTTATGGTCTTACTAATGAGGATACACTCCTTCGTTCTTTTCCTGAACCTATAGATGAGGATACCCTTCTTCATCGCCTTAATAATTCCTTAAATAGATATTCAAATGAAAAGATTGAATCTCTTTCCATAAATGACCTCAGATCCAAACTTTGTCTTTTAGAAATTGACCACAGGTCAAGTTTGAGTGTAGCTAATACGTCTAAACATCAATATCTTAACTCCAGAGAAGAAATCAATAGTTTAAGAGCCAAGAATAGTAATCTCATAGACGAAAAAGATCGTATACCTAGACAAGGTGCTCAAACCTTAGCGGAATTCCATAATACTCTTCTCGAAGTTCAAATTGAAATAGATAGACTTATTTGCGAGAATAGTGCTCTTGTTGAGAGGGAAAACCAAGTTCGCTCCCGCCTTCTCATTAGTAATTATGATGAATTTGCTTGGGATGCGAAGATTCTTGATAATGCCAGAAATAACTTAGGTGTAGATGTCAGTCTTCAAGATGAGCAAACGACCTTGATTAGAGATATGATTTCTAACAGAGAAGGTTACGAATCGTTCTTCTTTCTTTAGTTATTTACTTTTTCATAAAATACTATCAGATTGTTGACTTATTATTATATTTTCGTAGAGGCTGAAGAGAGACATCACAAAAGAATTGAAGAGTTTGAGAATGAAAAAGCGAAGCTCGCCAAAGATTTATCTTCTCGCAATGATAAGTGTTCAAGGTTGAAGGCTCAAATGAAGATCACTATTACAAATTTTGGGAATGATGCTATTTATTTCTACAATGATACCATCAAAGGGATTTGTGATGACAACAAGATTCCTCACTCCAAGTATCCTTGTCTCCTAGATAAAGTTCCAGAGAATATTCCTGATTTGGACATCTCTGATAGTGAAGTTGATGTAGAGACAGAGTATGAAGAAAATGAAGAGGAGAAGTCTGATGGAGAAGAAAATTCTGATGAAGAACTTAATGATGATAATGAAGAATCAAGCAAAAAATAGTTTTAGCTTCCTTATGCTTTCTTGTTCAACTTTTTGTAAAACTTGTATATCTTCTCTTGATCTTTCATTCTTATATACTTGTAATCTATCACTGCGAATTTCTCCAGTCTTCTATTCAAGCTCTATTTCTTTTGTTCTTTCCTGCGTGTGTTAGAAAAATTTTCTCTCTTGCAATATGACTATCCAAAATAAAATTAAATTTTTATGCGTAAATCTATCATGTGAAAACAAATAACACTTAACTTATTCTATGCATTCCCATACTTGCCTCTGTTATTTGTATTCAGATGAGTGATTGAGAAAGCTGCCTCTGTCTAATAAAATAATTTGCGAAAAAATCGCAATTTTCTCTGCATAATCTCGCAATCATAAATTGTTAGAAAATCTCAATTATCTCTATATAATCTCGTAATTATAAATTGTAAAATTGCATTCTTTCTTATATTCTGATGTGGTCTTATTTTGCCTTCCTAAGTAAAGGTCTTATTTTGCCATCTTTTTTCTTTTGTGACAAAATCGCAGGACGTCTCTACACTTTCATGTAGAAACCCATTGATCTTGCCTTAACCTTTTGTTCTTTTGTATTTTTGCTGCGATAATATGACAAGCCTAAATTTTCTTGCGAAATTAAAGCCCCATGATATTGTCGTCTTGCGACGAAATCGCAGGACATCTTTACACTTGCATGTAATGACCCCTTGATCTCGTCTTATCTTCTATTTTGTATTATTTCCTCTTCAGGATTGTTGCACAAATATGACAAGTCTTAATACTCCCATGAGTAAAAAGTCTCATGACATTTGCGTCTTAAGACACTTATCATATCCCTTATGGAGGGTGCCTCCCTTATCTTCCCCCTGGTTGCCCTTTCAAGGAGACGTACATCGGCCATACAAGACTAGATCCTCTCATCCAGTCTTAACAACAACCAGTTGTGTTCTCAGCCTCTTGTCCCTTTTGCCTATATGGCTTATGGTTACGAGACTGCACCCTAACTGGGGTTTTCTTCGGGACGAGTGCATCATAGCCAAGACTTACCAAGAATGGCCAGGGTAGTTTCATACACCCCGGGCGCTCTTGGATCAACCGTGTACCTCGACGCCTTGGTCATACTCTGCACCCCTTAGGAGAGTCCTTCTAACCTTAGTCGCCCAACTCAAGCCATATGCTTAAGTTGAGAATCCAAGGTGCCTCTCCTGGATGGGCTTTCATTGACCCCAAATTTCCATGACTCAGGTTCCAGCAGCGGTGTAACCTTATCGCTAAGCCATGTAACAAATACCCCCTTCTATGACGTACTTTAGGTCTTACATTTTCCTCTTGCGAAATTTTATTCGCGAACTAGGGTGTACGCCATAAAGGTTCGTCCCATTCTGGATCTTAAATGATCATTTCTTGCGAAATTTTTGCATATTGTCAAGATTATTCTTTTGCATTTCATTTTTGTTGTAATTTCTCAATCTCATTTTTATCATTAAGCAAAATATATTTTTGAAATTTTTGCAACAAATCAATTATACATCTTTTTTTTTTCTCAATATTTCTTTCACTTCTCAGTTTGAATTTTTAACCTTTGCTGTTTTCTGCCTCTGTTCCTTGGTTGTTTTTCGCTACAGTATTTTCTTCTGCGACATTTTCATCATTTGTTATTTTCAGCCAGATTTGATTTCGCAACATTCCTTCTTTTCTTTGTTCTACTTAATCAAACATAAATCTCTCACTTCTTTGTCTTTATTTGATGCTATACTTCCAATTCCTTTTCTTCGCAGGATTCTACATCGATTTCATAGCACTTCTTACCTTCAATCCAATCTCCCTTTATGATTCCAATTCCATTAGGATGAGGAAACTTGATACACTGGTGGAAAGTTGATGCCACACCTAGAATTCCATGTAGCCAAGGTCTTCCAATCAAGGCATTATATGGAGATTCAACATCGACAACACATGATAGAATTTTAGAAGATATTCCCTCTAGTGGAATCCGCATAGTGATGTCCCCTCTAGGTTTATTAGAAGTACCATTAAAACCATAAATTTTATAGGTTGATGATACCAAATCCTCATATCTGCCTCCCATAGTTTTATAAGTATGATAGAACAGGATATCCACAGAACTCCCCGTATCAATAAGAACTCTATTGATTGCCCATGAATCTTCGGCCTCATCATCCTCATCTTCTTCTTCATCTTTTCTTTGTTTTGGGTTTTTCTCTAGCCTTACCACTAATGGATTGTCATGCATATCGCCAGGCTCAGGTACTTCTTGTGCAGTGAAAGAAATAGTTTGTTTTGCCACTCTTTTAGTGGCGAAGCTTTCACAATATTCATTACTTCTCTCCCATCAGCATCCCTTGCGAAAACTCTGCTTAGGAAATTGTCATGGAAATCTTCGATTGTTTTGTATGAATATACAATAGAGTTACAAAACAAATTTTTTGCCTTCACCCCAACTTCTATGACAAATGTTTCTCCTCCTTTTGTTGCATTAACTCTACGAATTTCTGGTGGTGGTGGTAAGAGTTGAGATTGAGGGTGCCATATTAGAAAGTGATCTAGCTTTCCCTGGTATATTATTCTGAGAATGATTCTCTTTATGTTTCTGCAGTTATTTTTAGAATGTCCATGAAAGTGATGATAAGAGAAAAAAATTTGGCTCATGTTATTTGAAATCGGTTCTTTTCCCATGTTCCAGGGTGTTGGTATATTCTCCATTAAAATTGTTGCTTCCCAAAAAATTTCCACACTAGTATTCAAAGGCAGCATCTTGATCTCCTCCCATGTCATTCTTTGACTTCCTGATCCTCTCTGATAGTTTCGTCTTTGTCCTCCATATGTTTCTTGTGGCTGATCAAGTCTTTGAATTTTATTGTTCCCTCCTCGACTATAAAAATTTATTTCTATTTCGAATTCTTCTTGATCCCTTCTTCCCATAGCTGCCAACTTCTGTTGATTATCATTCTTATTTTCTTATTAGACCTGCGAAGTGCTCGCAGTTGTGTTTATCAATTTTGGTAGCAAAATCGCATTCGCTGCTGATGTGCTTGTATTCGCAACAGGATACGATTCCATTTCATTCTGTTTTTCTTCAAGAACAATGTACTCCTTTTGCAGATCCCGTAATTCAGTTATTGTGATTGTATTTTTGATTCTAAAAATTTGAATGTATAACAGATTGGTTGCGAACATTGCATTGATGAAGGATAAAATGCGATATCTCCCATCTACACGTCCAGCCATCTCACTGCACATTGTCTTCCATCTTATGGTTAGATGCTTCAAACTTTCTCCAGTTCTCTGCTTTAATCCAAATACATCTTCTATTCCTGGTCGCGAGGAGTTGTTAGTTATATATGCCCCTAAGAATGTAGTCTGTAAACGATTGAAAGATGTGATAGTATTCCCGGGTAGACCCTCGAACCATTTTAGCGCCTCTCCTATTAGACTTGATGCAAAATACTTGCACAACACAACATCATGATTCTCCCACTATAACATACATCTCACATAAGATTTAATGTGTTTATCGCACAAGTTGTTCCATCAAAGATGCTAGTTAACGCAGGCAAACTGCATTTTGGCGGTATTCCTCCTAATTTTACGTCTTGTGAGAACGGAGTTTTCGCAGCTTCTTTTATGGTTTCATCCAATTGTCTCCTACCTCCTTCCCTCCTATTATTCAGCACTCCTCTCATTTCTGCCAGTTCTCTTAAGATTTGTTCATTTACCCCGGATGCTGGTTCCATTGGTCTCTTCAATTATGCTTCTCCTGCGTTCTTTCCTGTTTTGTGCTGCGAGAGTTTGATTTCCTTCCCCATCATTTTATTCTTGTCTTTCTCTGCGATCTTCTCTTTCATGAATTCGCACACCATTATATCTCTCATTTTCTCCTCTGCAATTTTGCTCACTCCTTATCAACTCTCTTTGTTTTCTTTCGATTCTCCTTTGTATTCTATCATATTCTTCATTGATATTACCATTGTTGCGGTTTTGCTCACGTCTTCTTTCTCGATTATCATGGTTTTTCTGACGTATTGCTTCTTGGAGTTCTCTTTCCCCCACTTCTTCTCTCAATCTCTCTCTTTCGCAGGATAAACGTGCTTGTTCAACATAATATCTCTCAATTTCTTCTTCAATTATTCGCTCATTTTTGCGATTTTCTCTTCCATGTAATATCCTTATTCCTTCTTCTTGGTTTTCTTCATCACCTTGATTATTTCGTTCCTGGCACTTCCTGTTTTGTGGAATATCGCCATGTGAAATGTATCGATCTTCAATCATTTCTCTATTTTTGCGACGTTCTTCATCTAAATTTTTCTCCTCCTGCCGAATATTTCCATCAACATTTTCTACAAATGAGTTTCGTCTTTTTTCCCTTCTGATTGATCTTGAACTTGATCTTGTAGTGCTTCTTGACCTTATACTTTGTAGTCTCATATTCTCCATTCTCAATTCATGATTCTGTCTTGTCAAATTAGCACGTTCTTCTGCTTCTACTCTCCTTTCTTCGTGTATTCTTTGTCTCAATTCCTCTAATGCTTTTACTTCTCCATTTCCATGAATTATTCTTCCAACTACTTCTTGATTTTCCTCTATTCGTCTATCATTTCTTAATTGTTGTTCCTCTTCCGCTTCACCTGCTGAATATGACTGCCATGTGTGTATACTTACTCTATTATAATCCATAGTTCTATTTTGCTCCGGTGTATGCTGAATTGGCTGTTGAATTTAATTTTCTCCATCATTTCTTGTGTTCATTCTTGAAGGTTCTCCAGTTTCGTTTCTTCTTTCTCCAGCAAGTCTCTTACTCCTTCTCACAGTTGTTGGTTGTCTTGAAGTATTTCTTCTTCTAGCCATCTCTTCAACCTCAATGAATTGTTGAAAATTATATGAAATCTATCACAAACTACTCCAAATTCTTTCAAATCACAATATTAATTTTCACACAAAAAACGAGGGAAGGATCCATGTTTCTAGCGCCAATATGTAGTAGCAGGAAATCCCACACTACACCCCTCACAAGAATTCATAATAATCAACTAATCTTTTCAAAGATTAAGAACAACAGTTTCTTAATTAATTCACAGAAATGTTACAAGAAATGGAAGAAAACAAGAATAAAATCACTCTTTAAACTTTCTCTCTCCCAGTGACTTGCTCAACACTCGAAAAAGATCTCCCTTTTTCCTTACGCTTATTCAACTCTTTATATAGGGATTTACATAGTGGGTGACAGCTAATCTGTCCTTTATTTTAGGATCTGACTTGCGATATTCTCGCAAGAGTTATATTGTTAATTTTCGCAAACACTCTAAACATCGTAGAGTCATCACACTTTTATCATGTTTCTACAATCGTCATCTGTTACGTCATTCTTCACATCATTCTGCGACGCTCGCAGAGTGTTGTTGATCAAGCTTTGCAAATGTATCCTTCTTGCGATATTCTGATCCTATAATATTTGGGTACCCTCGCCTTTTCAGAAGTTTAATGGGTCAATGTTCTTAAGTTGATCATCAATAAATCATTTTTGATGCTTAATCCATTTCATCTTTGTTTGATTGTAATTTTGTGTTGAGTATGTCTACAAACTTCTTAGATTTAGTGTGATTTCCGGATACATTGAATGCTATGAAATCCCTGTGACATTTCTCAACAGGGATTTATATTTAGAACATAATATCAATCTTTATGCAATGGTATTTTTAGTTATACTCGGAAATATAAACGTCTTATCTTCCGGGTAGAGCAGATAACTATATGTTTATATTCGAGTTATCTTTTGATGATATAAGAACCTGAAACACATTAAGTGAAACCTCAAATTCTTGGTAGATACAATAATCACTTATTCTTTTCTTTTACAAATATTGTTCTTTGCTTTCTCAATTACAAATCAAAATTATATTATTGCTTTGCTAAACAATTTTTCTTAGCACCAACAATCTTTGTGGTTCGAACACGACTATATTACACTTTGGGAGTTCTTAATATGTACCTATATTGTTGTGTGTTTGAACTTTGAATAATGTCGCAATTGAACAGATTGAGCAAGTTCGAATTGACGTAACATAAAACCTATTCATCTGAAATATCCAAGGAGAGAAACAAAAGCCCATAGACCACTTAATTGACACCAACGAGTAGAATCTCCTTGTGCTTCAGGACCCATAGTAGCATCAAAGAATGTGCTAAATGATAGGTGTGTAAAAACACCTCTCTAAGTATTGGTTGGTTATGCTTTCTTGGCTAGTTTTCGTGTGAAACTGCATTATTATCTTTCTTTTTATATTTTACGGGAATTTTGGAGCTTATTCCCAAAAAGGAACAAGAATCGTCCAATTAGCCTCAATAGGCGGAATTATCATTGCATGGAAATTATTACGGGCAGTCGCGTGGGCATATTTTTCAAATAATGCTAATGAACTTAATGGGTTGGAGGTACCGAGTCTGTTGTTTACAACATGGGCTTAATATGGGTTATATGGTTCACATACATTTGCTAGAAGAAAAGAAAGTGTAAACTCTATTGAGTTACATCAAGGGGAGCCCACATGTGTGCTGGTGGAAGAAATGTATGGGTGCAGCATGATGATATTTTGGGTATGTCAGGAAATAAGAATGGGTTGTTGTCGTCTCCTGAGTAGTGGCATGCATGGCCGTGGTATAACTCATGCATCCAAGGAAATGGGAGTCTTATTATGATTTCTGGGTTCCTGGGACTGAGGATAATGGAGATGGCAACAGCAAGAGCTCGACAGTTCTTGGCAGTAATGAACAAGGAGCTGATAAGGAGAGATTGGCAGTGATGGAGGGTTGCTAAGGAATGAAGCGGTTGCTGTGAGTAATGAAGATTGGCATTGATATGGTGAAATGGACAGAGAGGTTTTGCCATGGTTCTAGGAAGAGTTGGAGTACGACAGTGAGTTTCCGAGACTATTTCCGTTGGTTGCTGGCATTATTATGCTGGAAGTAGTGATCGAAGAGTAGTCAGCGATGATGGAGAAGGAAGGTTGGGACCAAAAGAAGATGGCTGGTACCGATGCATGGTGTTGTATCGTGCATGGAGAGTAAATTGCTCAACTGAGATGTAATAAATAAAAAGGAGTCGAGCTGAGTTGCTTACGGTGGGACTGTGATGAGTTCGGCAGTGATGAATTGGGTTGGTTCTCCCGTTTGACGCAAGCCCAATAGTCTATTTAATTAAGGGTACAACTTATGTACACACCAGCGTAAGCCCATTGGACTGTAAGGGACTATCAAGAGCAGGACTTGGAAGTGGCGTGACTTTGGGTTTTGGCAATATTTGGCCGTGAGTTGTGACCTAATTTTGCACGGGGTTTGATGCACGTGACACTCCTATTTTTGCTAGGTTTTCTAGTTTTGGTGAAGAGGAGGTGCACTTTCCTATTTTTGCTAGTTTTCCTAGTTTTCTTAAAGAGGAGGTTACAAAACTCTATATATAGAGAACCCTAGGCACAATTTCATGTCACGTTATTATCTTCTTCACACATATCTTTTCTTTTCACGTTTTCTCCCCTTAGGGGAGAACTATCTCTTTTCTTTTATATTGTAAGGATGAATTCAAAGTTCTAATGTGAAGCTCAATTATTTTTTAAGTTTGTTTCAAGTTTTAAATTGATTCATTGTGGATTGTTTTTACTATATCGAAGGTTTATGATTGTTTCTTAGATTGGTTTGGGTGCGCAACCAGATTAGTTTATTAATCATTCTAATGCTAGTAGAGAGTTGAGTCGACCCGTAATTGTCTCTTAACTCCTACACAAGTAGAAATCGCAAGACCTTACGGAGGGATTATGTGGAGCAATTGCGAGTAAAGACAACACCAGTAAGTGGACCGAGCATACCGAGTTTTACTGCTGGGATCAAACCTAAATTCACAAATATTAATGCGTTCTGGGAATTACATCTTGTAGTCGAGCGCTTCCGTGTCAAGGTGGTTCTTTTGAATAGAATCCGGTAGTCGAGCGCTTCCGTATCCGGTGATGCAAGGAGTTTTTGGGGATTGCTAAGCGTACCTGCTTTCCTACGGTTGGTGACAATTGTTTCTAACAAGAGATAAACGGGTACAATGTTGAGTTAACGGTTAGTAACTGCGAAGGATTTCTTCAATATCTTTATCTTTTTATCCTTCTTTTATATTTTCGCCGATTTAGATAACATAACAATTGCATTACTCTTCGTGGGAACGATCTCTTACTATCGCTATATTATATTTAATTAGTGGGAAATATATTTTTATTTTGTTGAGTAAACGACGCTCACCAACGTTTACTCACCAAAATTGGCGCCGTTGCCGGGGAGTAATTGCTTATTGTTTGTTATTTGTTTTGGCGTAAAGGTTTTGTGGGTATATCTCTCGTAAGCCCTCACGAGACTATAACTCGTCCACTAGGGACACCTAGGGGTTTAAAGGCCTGTTATTCATGCTAAGAGTAACCGTATCCTCACGACATGGAGTTGTATTTTATTTTTCTTTCGTTTTGTTTGCTCGAGGACTAGCAAAGTTTGGGTGTGGGGGAATTTGATAGGTGTGTAAAAACACCTCTCTAAGTATTGATTGGCTATGCTTTCTTGGCTAGTTTTCGTGTGAAACTGCATTATTATCTTTCTTTTTATATTTTACGGGAATTTTGGAGCTTATTTCCAAAAAGGAACAAGAATCGTCCAATTAGCCGCAAGAGGAGGAATTATCATTGCATGGAAATTATTACGGGCAGTCGCGTGGGCATATTTTTCAAATAATGCTAATGAACTTAATGGGTTGGAGGTACCGAGTCTGTTGTTTACAACATGGGCTTAATATGGGTTATATGGTTCACATACATTTGCTAGAAGAAAAGAAAGTGTAAACTCTATTGAGTTACATCAAGGGGAGCCCACATGTGTGCTGGTGGAAGAAATGTATGGGTGGAGCATGATGATATTTTGGGTATGTCAGGAAATAAGAATGGGTTGTTGTCGTCTCCTGAGTAGTGGCATGCATGGCCGTGGTATAACTCATGCATCCAAGGAAATGGGAGTCTTATGATGATTGCTGGGTTCCTGGGACTGAGGATAATGGATATGGAAACAGAAAGAGCTCGACAGTTCTTGGCAGTAATGAACAAGGAGCTGATAAGGAGAGCTTGGCAGTGACGGAGGGTTGCTAAGGAATGAAGCGGTTGCTGTGAGTAATGAAGATTGGAATTTATATGGTGAAATGGACAGAGAGGTTTTGCCATGGTTCTCGGCATATTTGGAGTACGACAGTGAGTTTCCGAGACTATTTCCGTTGGTTGCTGGAATTATTGTGTTGGAAGTAGTGATCGAAGAGTAGTCAGCGATAATGGAGAAGGAAGGTTGGGACCAAAAGAAGATGGCTGGTACCGATGCATGGTGCTGTATCGTTCATGGAGAGTAAATTGCTCAACTGAGATGTAATAAATAAAAAGGAGTCGAGCTGAGTTTCTTACGGTGGGACTGTGATGAGTTCGGCAGTGATGAATTGGGTTGGTTCTCCCATTTGACGCAAGCCCAATAGTCTATTGAATTAAGGGTACAACTTATGTACACACCAGCGTAAGCCCATTGGACTGTAAGGGACTATCAAGAGCAGGACTTGGAAGTGGCGTGACTTTGGGTTTTGGCAATATTTGGCCGTGAGTTGTGACCTACTTTTGCACGGGGTTTGATGCACGTGACACTCCTATTTTTGCTAGGTTTTCTAGTTTTGGTGAAGAGGAGGTGCACTTTCCTATTTTTGCTAGGTTTCCTAGTTTTCTTAAAGAGGAGGTTACAAAACTCTATATATAGAGAACCCTAGGCACAATTTCATGTCACGTTATTATCTTCTTCACACATATCTTTTCTTTTCACCGTTTTTCTCCCCCTTAGGGGGAGAACTATCTCTTTTCTTTTATATTGTAAGGATGAATTCAAAGTTCTAATGTGAAGCTCAATTATTTTGCAAGTTTGTTTCAAGTTTTAAATTGATTCATTGTGGATTGTTTTTACTATATCGAAGGTTTATGATTGTTTCTTAGATTGGTTTGGGTGCGCAACCAGATTAGTTTATTAATCAATCTAATGCTAGTAGAGAGTTGAGTCGACCCGTAATTGTCTCTTAACTCCTACACAAGTAGAAATCGCAAGACCTTACGGAGGGATTCTGTGGAGCAATTGCGAGTAAAGACAACACCAGTAAGTGGACCGAGCGTACCGAGTTTTACTTCTGGGATCAAACCTAAATTCACAAATATTAATGCGTTCTGGGAATTACATCATGTAGTCGAGCGCTTCCGTGTCAAGGTGGTTCTTTTGAATAGAATCCGGTAGTCGAGCGCTTCCGTATCCGGTGATGCAAGGAGTTTTTGGGGATTGCTAAGCGTACCTGCTTTCCTACGGTTGGTGACAATTGTTTCTAACAAGAGATAAACGAGTACAATGTTGAGTTAACGGTTAGTAACTGCGAAGGATTTCTTCAATATCTTTATCTTTTTATCCTTCTTTTATATTTTCGCCGATTTAGATAACATAACAATTGCATTACTCTTCGTGGGAACGATCTCTTACTACCGATATATTATATTTAATTAGTGGGAAATATATTTTTATTTTGGTGAGTAAATGACGCTTACCAATAAACTATTAACAGGAGTAGAAACCACAGAGGTTAAGAAATTGCAGTCTTCCAAATAGAAATTGGCCAACCCATGTGTATTATCATAAAGTAACAAAGGTTGTACCTGTGAACCAGCCTCCTACAGCGAATAAGCACACGGAAAGAGCAATAGACCGGACCAACCTAAAAAAAATGGTCCCTCCATTACCAGTCATCCATAGTATCAAATAAAAAAAATCATCTTAGGGCTATGGTCATAGTGACCCTCCTATTCAACTACTTAAACTATTTCCGAGTACCTCGTAGCATTTTTAGAATATACGAGGGTTCAATTATTTACGTACAATTCCTCGTCCATCGCCCCTTATGATGTGTTTTGAAGAGAAGAAAACCTTTCCTTAGATTGGATCATAAATGGCCTAGATAAATCCATGAGATCGATTCAACTATTTCTGCGTATATCCTAAATTTTCTTATGACTTAAGAATCAAATGTGTCGTTTTTTGGTTGTTCAAGGAACGAGTTATCTCCTCTCTCTCACCATTTTTTCCTCGGACCTACCCCACTCCAACAAATAATCTTATTCCTTTTTTGGATCTGGTTCGATCCATAATATTCACTATGAATTCTCATATATTAAACTATTACAGTACTATCATATAATTATATATATGACTCTTGTTTTTGTCTTCGTTAGTCAGATTTATTTGTACTTCAAATATATCTAAAATTGCAGAATCTATCTTTTTATAGGAACCAAAAAAGAAAAAGACATCGCCTATCTTCCCTTCATCTGTCAGAAAAAAAGGAAAATCTCATTTTTTGTCCTTATCCCTAAATGAATGAAATACAATAGTGTAATATGTTGAAAATGAAAGTCGCTTTCTTTATCACATCCATTCTCTATCTCTATCTCATTGTCGAACCAAAAAGACTTGATGCCTTGATATGAAAATATTTGGTACATCAAACCACGATTTGATGTAGATCGTAATTGTATATTTATAATAGAAATATAGGAATATTCCAAAATATACGGTTTTTATGATTCATATGAAAAGTTTCTCCGTGTAGGAATAGAAACCACAAATGAAGGATGATATATAATGTATAACTATCAGTATTAGAGCTATGACTCACCTATATATGCAGCGTCAACAAAGCTATCCCAACCCTCTTTCCTTTCAATTTGTTTGAACTTTTTCAACAAAATCCAATGAACTGGAACTTGGATCTTATTTATCAACTTTTTGATCATATCACTGCCTCTAAAATTATAAGCACATGTCCTATTTATAACCAGAAAGATCAACTGGTATGGACAACCAACAAAAAAATTACTTACAATCTCATCCATATCCGTACAACTGGCAGTTGATGAGTGCCAAATATTGCATATTCATACACCTTTTTATTGACATTTAACTCATCTTTTGCGCTTTAAAATCATATATTATCCCAAATTTTATATATTTAATATTTTCAAGAATAAATATTCGTATTAATTAATTTTGTGTTTTTAGGTACTAAATAAAGCTTGGATGAATTGAGAAGCCAAAGGAGCAGAAAGTTGGAGGCTAGCGTCTATGGAAGCGTTGCAACCCGCTTGCGCATCAGTAGCAACCTGTTTACAAATACATGGGATTAAACTACCCATGATCCAAGACCCAAGACCCAAATCCATTTCCACATTTAGACATTGGATTCTTCCCAAAACATCCACCTCACCCCTATTCTCTCACTCAATCACTCCCAATTTGTTTCCCACCACCAAATATATTCCATTTTATCCATCAATTAAGAAAACATGTTTTGGTGAGTGGATGCTTTCCAAAATTCGAATCCAAGTGTTTGAGAGAATTTTGTGTATAAATAGAGAGGAATTTTTGTGTTGAAAAACCATCCAAGAATAGCTTGTTCATACTAGTTTCTTAATTTCAGTTGTGTTATAATGTTATTCATGTTCTAGTTTCATTTGATAGGGTTTAGATGAAGCCGTAACTTATTGTTATGTATTCATATCTTGTATATTGTTCCTGAAAGTTTAGAATTGTTTAAAGATATAATTTAATCCAAGTTTGTCAACATCTTTCTCTCACAATGTATGCCATGTATCCATTGTAGTTAGAATATCTCTATGTTGATTATGCTGCAACTCATGCTTAACCAAATATTGATCCTCAGATTAGTTGTGCTTTAATTAGACAGTTAATGCTTTAGAGAAATACTTTCGTTGTGATTAAATTATCCATTGGAGAAACACCTTAGATACATGGTAGACTTGAATCTGCTGTAAGGACAAGAATAATATTACAAGTTGAATGCATATCATAGGTTAGTGGTGGATTTGAATACCCTAGTATCCATATTCTCAGTATTTACACCTTGAGTTAATTGCATATTTTAATTCAAATTACTTTCTGTTTAAGTATTTGCCAATATCTTGTCGTATCGACAAAATCAAACCCCTTTTGGTTACTCTCTGAATAAGTTCTTAGTAAGAATTTAGAATCAACTTCTACACTCTCCAAGTCTCTGTGGTTCGACCTGTGCTTGCCCTGTATTGCTTGTCGACGCTGTGCACTTGCAGTATACATAGTTGTAGGTATCTTTTTAAGCCTACCAGCAGTCATTCCCCGAGTGACATCAACCTAAGATGTTTGGAAACCATTATGGTCTTCCATTTCCCCTCATAGAGTGAAATTTTTTTTTTTGGAAATGTCTTAGAGACATCATTCCCATTAAAACAAAAGTGGGTTCGTTCAAAAACATTGATACCATTTGTTCTCTTTGTAAACAAGATCAAAAAGCCTCACAACATCTCCTTTTAGACTGATTATTCTATAAGCATTTGGATGAATATGACCATTAATGTAAGTAACATCCAAAACAGTGGAATCATCATAAGAAACTGGGTATACTCTTACTTTGTTAATAATAACAATGCAGGTTCAACATAGGACGAAGATTCCCAGCAAAGTTGGACTCAACGACTTATCTTTACAGCTTGGATGATATGGAAAGATAGATGTGCACACATCTCTCATAACCACCCCTTAATCAAAATTCCACTGTCTACAAAATTAATCTTTTACTCAGTTCTTCCTTTAAGACTTCAACCCACAACAAATGAAATATTAACTCTATGAACTCTTGGTTTCCACCACCAGTTGATTGTTTGAAATTCAATTCGGATGCTTCTTTTGATAATAATACTAGAAATGTTGGAGTAGGTCTAATCTGTTGTGATTATACAGGAGCAGTTGGAAGAATCATATGCATCTACCTCAATGGAGTATTAGATCCAGAGTATGGATAATGTATGGCGTTGAAGGAAGCTGTTAAAATGGTCATATGAGATGCAAGTAACAAAATTTCTTTGTGAATCAGACTGTTTTAATTTAGTCCAAGTGTTGATGGTGGATTTTAGTTCTTTGGATCAAATAAGGAAAAGAAATAGAGAATAATAATAAATAAATAAATAAATAAATAAATAAATATATATATATATATAATGGCGGGATCGGCCGGTCCCCACCTTTTTATTTTCGTTATTATTTTATTATTATAGGGGTTTCCTCTTTCAAGGACTTCCTCTTTTGATCAAAACTCCTTATTTTACTATTTTATTGTAGCAAAATCAATATTGATATTGATATTCTTTGATTTTGCTTTAAAACTTCGAAGCCCTAACTATTCACAGAGTCAATTTTATAATTAATATTGATATTATTTGATTTTGCTTTAAAACTTCGAAGCCCTAACTACCTCTTTTGAGCTCAACAGGTGCCTGAGTAGCTGTTAATGCGAAGGAAAGGAAGCGGAAGAAGATTTTATTTTTTTTAAAAAGAGAGAGTTTATTTTATTTATTTATTTTTAGATTGTATTAGGATTTCTCTATTCTTGTAATTTTCTTTTTCTTTTGCATTTTATCTTATTGGACTTGGAAACTTGGACATTCTTTTATTTTTTCTAAACCCTACGGAAGGGTAGTTTTAAATATTAAACTGTTTGCAGAGAAGGACGATGACTATGATATCACGTCGGCCCCTCGAGTTCGTACATGACATAGGAGTCGTGGCCCGAGTCGACTACAAAGGTTCATCCCCCGTCTTGTACGGGAGGTAAGTTTGTCGAAACACTCGTGAATCCCCTGTTAGCGAGTTACTGTATTCCTTCGTTTGCATATATGTTGAGGATTTGAATATGGCTGCTTTAATTTCCTAGTAAAGGGCAAGGACTGGCCATACAAGATAAGGGATTCGGATTTCATCACCGTTCTCTTCTTTCCCGCCTTAGGAAAACGATACCAAACGCGAACCTAAGCTTTAAAATTTGAAATAGAACGAGACCTATAGGGTAACGAGCTTAGTAGGAAAATCATTCGAAAAATATTGGTTGCTCTTTAATCATACTTCGAAGTTCATGATGGTTTCTGTGAGTTGAATGCATGACTGCGCCGCCTTGTATTGCGGTGAGGCCTTGGGTATCAAAGCTCTAGCAGCTTCCCTCACCTCTATTCAATTTACTTAAACTCGGATTGATTCCAAAGGGGTTTGCTTAGATTGTAACGAATTCCCTTTTGAAGGATTAGAAGCTGGTCTAGAAAACAATCTAAGTGGAGCCATCATGCTTTTTGTTTGCTAGAAATCAGTAGGTTTACTATGGTGGAGTCAGCCTTATTTGTGATTGCATAGAACTTCCCTTCCTGATGAGTGGGTAACATGCTTAATATGCTAGCTAGGCTATGATTGTGTCTTTTAGAGACCAAACAAACCGACTAGTTAGAATCAGTCAAGAAGAGTTAGTTGAAATACATAGTTCCGAGGCAGACAGTCCCGAAAAATCCAAGACAATGGGAGATGCACTTATCCCACCCCGTACTCTCAAGGACCACATGTACCCAACAAGGGTAAGCCAACCATCGTGCATTGTTTTACCAGCTGCTACTGGTCAGTTTGAACTAAAATCAAGCACCATGCAGATGTTGCCTAAATTTAGAGGGGTTGATGCTGAAAATCCCTATCATCATGTCAGAGACTTTGAAGAAATTTGTAGGACTCTGCGTTTCAACCAAATGCCATAAGAGTCCCTCAAATTGAGACTATTTCCTTTTTCTTTACAAGAAAAGGCCAAGTCTTGGTTGTATGCTCAACATCCACAATCATTTCATACATGGGATGCTCTTATGAAAGAGTTCTTCAAAAAGTTCTTCCCAAACCATAAGACTGCGACAATTCTTCAAAGTCTGAATAGTTTTGTGCAATTAGAGGAGGAAACTTTGGCAAAATATTTGGAGAGATTTCAATGAATTATTGCTCCAATGTCCTCACCATGGTTTTGAAAAATGGAGACTTGTGCAAATTTTGTATGAAGGCTTAGATGTTAAGAACCGAACTACGGTTGAGTCCATGTGCAATGGGCTATTTATTGACAAAACTGTTGATGAGTCTTGGACTTTCCTAATCGAAGTCGCTGAAAAGACTCAGTAGTGGGAATCCACCCGTGAACCAAAAAGGACTACCCCTGCATCTAATGTTCATAGAATTGACTCTGACTTCGAAGGAAGTGCAAAGATGGCATCCTTGGCCAGGAGAATAAAAAAGCTAGAGCTAGAAAAGAATGGAAAAACTAATATCCCTACTCTCCGTAGTCAAATTGAAATGGCCACTTGTGCCGCATGCCATAGTTCAGACCATCTGGTGGATAGTTGTCCATATCTTCATGCTTTTCAAGAATCTAAAACAGAGCAAGCCAATGTTTTGTACCAAAGGCAAGAGAACAACCCATATTCTCAGACCTACAACCCAGGGTGGAGAAATCACCCTAACTTTTCATGGTCTAAGGGGCCTGTACAAGGAGGAACAACAAATAATAACCAAGGATACCCTTATCCTAGAAACCCCCAAGTGCAACCGCATGTGCAGTACCCTGCAGAGAAAAATCCTAGCTTCGAAGAAAGTTTCGGTTTGTTGACCCAAAATTTGGTACAACTTCAAAAGACAACCGACCAACATTTCGCAAGTTTAGAGCTTAAAATGAGACAAATTTGTGATACTTTGAATGAGAGAGAGAAAGGAAAACTTCCCAGCCAGCCTATACAAAATCCAAATAATGTATTTCAGGCAAATACTTTAACTTGCAATGAAACTTCACATATCCCTGTGAATGCTGTCACCACTCTTCGTAGTGGTAAGGTTGTTGAGAACAATGTAGGTGTACACAGTCGAGTAAGTCTAAATCGGACTCACCAGTGCATACAACTCCACAGAAAACACCTATTGTAGAAAACAAATCTGAGCAAGATAAGAATTCTACTAATGTTAATGTTCCTACACCATCTTCTAGGCATGTTGCTCCATTCCCACAAAGATTGGTGCAACAGAAAGAGAGTATCCAGTACAACGAGATTTTGGAAACGTTCAAACGAGTTAACATCAACATCCCATTTCTTGATGCAATCAAGCAAGTCCCTGCTTATGCTAAATTCCTTAAGGATCTGTGCACACAAAAGCGAAAGCTTCATGTGCATAAGCGTGCTTTTCTCACTGAGCAGGTGAGTGCAATCATTCAAAGCAACACACCACCTAAGTTTAAAGACCCAGGTATTCCAACTATCACATGCAAAATAGGTGACCAGACGGTTAAGAAGGCGTTGCTAGACTTAGGGGCAAGTGTGAATTTACTACCATATTCGGTATATGTGCAGTTAGGTCTTGGAGAGTTGAAGGCAACACCTATAACTATGCAATTGGCGGACAGATCCGTCAAAGTGCCACATGGTGTGGTAGAAGATGTTTTGATTAAGGTTGATAAGTTTTATTTTCCTGTGGACTTCATCGTTTTAGATACTCAACCTGTGCAAAACCCTGACAGTCACATTCCTGTCATTTTGGGACGTCCTTTCTTAGCGACGTCTAATGCAATCATTAACTGTCGTAATGGAGTGCTGAAGTTGTCATTTGGTAATATGACTGTGGAGTTAAATGTTTTCAATACTAGCCAACAACATTTAGATCTTGATGATGATAATGATGTGCATGAAATCAACATGATTGAAAGTTTGATTCAGGATTCGTTGTCTAGTAGCATGTCTGTTGACCCTTTGCAGGCTTGTTTGAATAATTTTAACCTGGATCCGTTTGATGATGAATACATAAGTGAAGTAAATACTTTGCTTGAATCCACACCTCTCATGGACACGTCTAAGTGGAAAGCTAGAGTGGAATCACTCCCACTCTTGGAATCCAAGTATGTTCCCTCTCTTGTTGAACCACCAAAACTCGAACTAAAACCATTGCCTGATACTCTGAAATATGCATTTCTGGGACCTTCTAATACTTTGACTGTCATCATTTCATCCGCCTTAGATACAAAACAGGAAAGTAAACTTTTAGAAGTACTTAAGGAGCATAAGGAAGCCTTAGGTTGGTCCATCTCGGACCTTAAAGGCATAAGTCCCACTGATTGCATGCATCATATAAACCTTGAGGACAATGCTAAACCATCTAGGGAGATGCAAATGCGACTCAATCCTAACATGAAAGAGGTTGTTAAGAGTGAGATTATAAAGCTTCTTGATGCGGGTATCATATACCCAATCTCAGATAGCAAATGAGTTAGCCCCATTCAGGTTGTGCCGAAAAAGTCAGGAGTTACTGTAGTTCAAAACGATAAAGATGAGTTAATCCCTACTAGAGTAACCATAGGGTGGCGAGTTTGCATTTATTATAGGAAGTTGAATGCAGTTACAAGGAAAGATCACTTCCCTCTTCCATTCATAGATCAAATGCTTGAACGATTGTCTGGGCGTAGATTCTATTGTTTCTTGGATGGTTTTTCTGGTTACAACCAAATTCATATTTCACCCGAAGATCAGGAAAAGACTACATTTACATGTCTATTTGGAACGTTTGCCTATCGCCGTATTCCCTTTGGTTTGTGTAATGCACCCGCCATATTTCAGCGCTGTATGATGAGCATTTTTTCTGATATGATAGATAACTTCCTTGAGATATTTATGGATGATTTCTCTGTGTTTGGATCATCTTTTGATGAATGTTTGAACCATCTCACTCGCGTGCTGATTAGATGTAAAGAAAAAGATTTGGTGTTGAATTGGGAGAAATGTCATTTTATGGTGAACTCCGGCATAGTTCTAGGACACATCATCTCTGAAAAAGGCATTGAAGTGGATAAAGCTAAAGTTGACCTCATTCAACACTTGCCGCAACCTCGCTCTGTGAGGGAGATTAGATCATTTCTAGGCCATGCTGGTTTATACCCTAGATTCATTAAAGATTTCAGTAAGATCTCAAGGCCACTGTGTAATCTACTCAGTAAAGATGTTGCATTTGTGTTTGATGATGCTTGTGTGCATGCTTGGGAGGAGCTCAAAACTCTTCTAACTTCAGCCCCTATAGTCCGACCTCCTGATTGGAAATTGCCATTTGAAAACATGTGTGACGCATATGATTTTGTTGTTGGAGCTGTCTTAGGTCAGCGAGTTTACAAACACCCCTATGTGATCTACTATGCTAGTAAGACACTGAATGAGGCTCAAATGAATTATTCAACAACCGAAAAAGAGCTGCTAGTTGTTGTGTTTGCATTAGATAAGTTTAGATCTTATTTTATAGGATCTAAAATTATCATATATACTGACCATGCCGCATTAAGATTTCTTTTATCTAAAAAAGATGCTAAGGCTCGTCTAATTCGATGGATACTCTTATTACAAGAGTTCCACCTCGAAATTCGAGATAAAAAAGGGTCCGAGAATGTTGTTGCTGATCACTTATCTAGATTGAATGTTGAATCTGCTGATGCATCAGAGATTATTAGAGAATCTTTCCCATATGAACAACTGATGCTGGTTTCTGAAATGCCATGGTTTGCCGATATCGTGAACTATCTATTTAAGTACTTCCAAGACCAAATCATTAGGAAATGTGTCCCTAATTCTGAACAAAGGGATGCAATCTCTTTTTGTCATGATCAAACATGTGGAGGACATTTTAGCGCCAAGAAAACTGCTGCAAAGATCTTGCAGAGTGGTTTTTACTGGCCAACATTGTTTAAGGATAGCCATGCCTTCTGTGTTTCTTGTGACCGGTGCCAGAAATCGGGAAGTATATCAAAACGAAACATGATGCCCCTACAACCCATTTTGATTGTTGAGCTATTTGATGTATGGGGTATTGATTTCATGGGTCCATTTCCTAACTCTGAGGGAAAGTTGTACATTCTTGTTGCTGTTGATTATTTTTCTAAGTGGGTAGAAGCAATTGCAACCAAAACTAATGACCACAAGGTGGTACTTTGGTTCTTAAAGGAAAATATATTTTCTCGTTTTGGCACCCCTAGAGCTATAATCAGTGACGGTGGTTCACATTTCTGCAATATGCCTTTTGAGTCATTGGTTCACAAGTATGGCATAACTCATAAAGTCACAACCCCATATCATCCACAGACCAGTGGCCAGGTAGAGGTTTCAAATAGGGAGATTAAGCACATTCTAGAAAAGACGGTTAACCCGTCTAGAAAAGATTGGTCTTTAAGATTGAATGATGCTTTATGGGCTTATAGAACAGCATATAAAACCCCTATTGGCATGTCCCCTTACCGACTTGTGTATGGGAAGCCTTGCCATTTACCTGTTGAACTTGAACATCGTGCATATTGGGCTATTAAAAAGCTTAACTTTTCTCTTGATAAGGCGGGTACACAACGGAAACTCCAACTCAATGGGTTGGAAGAGCTGAGAAATAATGCTTATGACAGTTCAAAGTTGTACAAATATAGAATGAAGGTGTTCCATGACAAGCGCATTTTGCGCAAGTTATTCACTCCAGGCCAGAAAGTTTTATTGTACAACTCACGTTTGCACCTTTTTCCAGGTAAATTACATTCTAGATGGACATGCCCATTCTTGGTGCGCACAATTTTCCCCCATGGGGCTGTAGAACTAGAAGATGTAGCAACCAAGAATGTCTTCAAGGTCAATGGGCAGAGACTGAAGCCGTTCCTTGAACCAATCCCACCTGAAATTGAAACAACTGATCTTGATGATCCGATCTATGTGGACTGAAAAATTCACCCCCTGTACATACCACAGGTTTAGAATTCCATTAGCTCTCCTTGTTTTCTTTTGATTTCAGTTTGCTAGATTAGATTTTGTTGTATATAATCTTTGTTATCGAGATATCTTCCCTGCTGGTTGCTTTGGACATACTGTCTCTGGTTTGGCATCTGGTAATCTCTTTCCTTTGAATCTGTTTTGTTCTCATGGTTTGTTGCTATTTCCGTTATCTCTTGAAACATTGAGGACAATGTTAGATTCAGGTTTGGGGGAGTATTTGCATATAGAGTTGTTAGTCTTTTGCATTTTTTTCAACAAAAAAATAAAATATTTTGAAAAAAAATAAATAAAAATATTTTGCAAATATTTGCATAAAACCTCCAATTCTCAGAGATCTTAGAGTCACTAGCATGCTTTTAGCTACGATTACATAGAGAGTCTGACCGAAATACCTAAACTTAGAATTACTGGAGAACACAATCGGGTTTCTTAGTTGTTAGAGCGTTAAAATTGGATCTAACCATACCGGAGGGCGAATTGGGTGCTGAAAAGATTTTTGGTAGTAGAGTTTAGTGGAGACTACCTATTTTTATCAAGTGAGACATCAACTTTCAGTTTTGTGACCATCTAAAGATCTTTCAGAGTATCTGTGTCACCGTACAGGAATGTTTGTAGTTAGCACCACTCTCTCTCTCTCTCGACAACATCAATCAGATCCATAGAAATACATCAACAACAATGATCAAAGCAACATCATAAGTTTCTGAAGAAAGATAAAATAGTCCAAAGTCTACAATCAACAACAAGAAACAAAATCATACGATGAATCAAAGAAAAATAAATAAAGAACTAATAAAGAAAGGGGATGATTTAAATCTAGATCGAAATCTGACTTCAACTTTGAAAGCATGATCTATTACTGGATGTTTTTTTGAAGCTGCTTATGGAACGATCTTACATCTTTCCCTAACTCAACAGATCTCCATCTTCAGAGAACAATTTATTCTTCTGATCAACCTGGATATTGCAGACTCCACCAATAAATAATCACTAAAGAAATGAACCAAATAAGAAGGCAGTAGAAAAACATGATTGAGTGGATAAAAAATCGAAGTTCGAATCAAGATCTAATGAAGGCTGGAAGAAAATAGTAAATATGCAGAGAAGAGATGAAGAAGAAGATGGCAGTCGAATAAAAAGAAGCAAAGTATTTAAAGAAAAAATAAAAAAATTAGGGCTCCATCGAGCAACGTTTTCGGGCATCAGAAAGGAAACCCGAACCGTTGCAATTTTATCCGACCCGTGGCTCGAGTATATATATATAAAAAAAAATGGTTAGAAATTGTCAAGGTTATACGAAATTCCGAAGTTCATCATCAACAGTTGAAGACCGAAGACGAAGACGTTTCTATGGATGCTGAGAGAGTGGTGTTGTTTTCCCATCAGGTAAGTGAAGGTAAGTGAGTACTCTGATTCTCCCATAATTGATCATCAGAAAAGATTCTTTTTTCCCACAGTGGTGTGGGGTCTCCAGAAATTATTTCGGAAGGTTTCCTTCCCACCATTCAACGTGTGCATGATTTCAGTCTTTATTCCTGCCTGCACACATGAGAGAGACTAGAAAAGTGGTCTTTTTGAGTGCAATTATCATAAAACCATGTTGGTAAGGCAGAAGTCGAAACTTGTAGGAGCGGAATATCACAGCAAATGATAACTTACGAAATTGTGGAGAGAAAATACATCTTGCGAGCAAAGAACATTTTGCGAGCAAAAGAAATCACGAAAGACATTTTGCGAACAAAGGAAGTCACGAAGGTTCGTAAAATAATTCCTCAATCCGAAATGGCGGGACAACACAACTGTCATATTTTGTAAAATCATATAAATATCCATTTAGGCATGAGAGGAAAGGAGAGACACATTTTGAGAGAGGGGATGATTTTAGGAGGAGAGAGAAAATTTTAGAGAGGGATTTATTTTCTTTATCATCTTCTTCCCCAAAATTCTAGAGCTCCAAATATTCATTAATGGAGTCTCAATTGTAAAATCATGTAATCACATACAATCACTAGTGAAGCACCGTGGATGTAGATCACATTGATCGAACCACGTAAAAATCTTTGTGTCTCTTTATAATTTTAGTACCTTAATTCTTAGTTTCATATCAAATTAATTAGGTTTAGGAATCATTTTAATGGATTCTAATGAGGGTGTAGTTGTGAGATAATCCGCAACTACATAATTGGCGCTAGAAACAGGGACCTAACCTTGTCGGTTCAAGAAAGTTAGAAAAAATTGGTTATTGATGGTGATGAATTGTACCGGATTTATGAGTTTTGAAGACAGAAATGGAAGTTCTTTTATTGGCATCTTCAAACAACAAACACAATAGTAGTAGTTCAGGAAGAGAAATGTGGATATGGAGAAATCGTCAAGCAAAATGAAATTTACACATGCTATGTCAACAATCGCTTCCAAAAAGGACAAATTTCTTCTCACTTTTCTTATTCTTTGTTTCATTTTTCAAAATTTGGGAATTTCAAAACACAAATTGAAAAATAAATTTTTTGCGATCTAAACTTTGCTTTTTGTAGAAATTTGATTTATTATGAAAATTTTGAATTTTAAAATGTTTTTGCTATAAATTTGTAGTAACCAAATCTTGTTTTACAAATTTGTTTAAAGAATTTCTGAAAAAATCAAAATTCAAGATTTTCTGTTGGTTAGAGATTTACATTTCGCAAGAACAAAAAACAAGTAGAATATATGGAAAGTTTTCATTCTTCATAGGCAAACATTACTCATCTTAATGATCTATAAATTGCTAACCAAATTTACTGATCGTTTGCAGCAAATTTTTTGCAAAGTTCTGCGTCATTGATGAAGAAATATCATTCCTATGAAGAAACGGGATAAATGTCATCATGAGTTCGAATCTTACGAACAGAAATGTCCAGGGAGAAGAAAAATAAATAGGGGATTATGGAAGAACAAAAGTATAAGAAATTAGTTCAATTCTTCTGGGCGACTAAACAACAAGATGTTAGTTCGTTTAGTTCGTAATTTAGTAACCACTAATCACGAACTAAGATGTTAATTCGTTTTGACTAAACAACTATATACTTGAACATTTCGTAATTTAGTAACCACCAATCACGAATTAAGATGTTAGTTCGTAATTTAGTAAGATGTTAGTTCGTAATTTAGTAACCACCAATCACGAACTAAGATGTTAGTTCGTCTTCGCCCATCAATAGTGGGGTACCTATCTACTTCGCAAACCACCAATCACGAACTAATTTCTTATATATACTAAATTCACGAAGTAGAACATTTCGTAACTTTTAGCCAAAGGAATAAGAGCTATAGACAAAGTCTACCTCGTCAGATCTCCCAGCGTTTATGCGAAAGTCTAGGCAACTACATCGTACGAAGTTACAGATTGTCAACGGGGAATTTTGGAAGAATTAATATGAAGAATTCTAAAACAGCGAACATGATATTCTAACTTGTGCAAACGTCTACTTCGCAACAACATTTTAGTTCGTGATTTTGACCTTCGCAACATCTTTGGTTATTTCGCAAGAAGAAAATGGAAGGTTATTTCGCAGACATATTTCGCAAGAAATGGTTAGAACAGTTGGCATGGCGCAGCATTATACAAGAGGAAGATCAAGAGTTAACTTCGCAAGACTTCATTTCTAATTTCTTCTCAATTTTCAACCAACTCATATACTTCGCAAGAGACAACAACAAGCCGTAAAAGGTAAGTACCATTTCCTTTAATACTTTATTTACGGAAGATAAAATATTTTTGAATTTATATACTCGCAAAATATTCTATACTCAAAATTTCTACAATTTCAAAGATTCCAAAACATTTTAAAGATTTTTTAAATTGGTAAAAAGCGACACAATCGCAAGATTCTAAAATTACTTCATCGCAAAAATTAAAAGATCTCAAAAATTTTCAAAGATTTCAAAATTGCAAAAAACAGAGAAAATTCAATTCCTATATTTCTATAGAATAATTTTGATTTAAAGATGTGATATGGATACTTCTCATACTTCTTATACTAAACATTTCATGAAAACATTCAACATTTTATATACATGAAAAATTTACGATGAATTTTTAAAAAAAGGGGCGAAAAAATACCGCCATTTACGATTAACTTGCGAATAAAAGACCGCAATCTGTGATCAGCCTCCAAAAAAGAAAGAGAGCCGCAGAAAATTTTATACAGGCAAACCTTTGTGGCGTACACCCTAGTTCGCAAAGCTATATTTCGTAAGAGGCAAATTCCTAAAGTACGTCATTTAAGGGGGTACCTATAACGTGGCTAAGGGTAACCGGAACACCACCAAGGGCCCTTAGTACATGGTAAAAATTTAGGGGTACAACCCAATAATGGGGTACCTATCCGGGTTAGACACTTTGGATTCTCACCTAATCTAGCGACATTACGCAATATAAAATGCGGTGTAAGAGGATTTAGGTTGGGCGACTAAGGCATACTGTCTTTCCCAAGAAGTGCAGAAAACGATCAAGGCGCCGAGGTACACGGTTGAGTCAAGAGTGCCGGGTGAGGTTGAACCACATCTGCCATTTTTGACAAGTCTTGGCAAATGATGCACTTGGCCCAAAGATACCCCATAGGGTGCAACCTCGTAACTATAAGCCCTATAGGCAAAAAGGATAAGAGGTTGCGATCAAAAGATGGTTGTTGGCAGAACCGGATGGGAAGAGCTAACCTTGTATGGTCGATGTACGCTTCCTTGAAGGGGCAACTAGGGGGAAGATAAAGGGCAGCACCCTCCATTAGGGAGATGATACGTGCTATAAGACGCAAATGTCACGAGGCTTCTTGTTTGCAAAAACATAAAGGCTTGTCATATTTGTGCAACAAGTGAAGTTCTGCGAGCCTTCTAAAAAAAAAAAAAGATAAGAAAGAAAGAAAGAAAAGAATAAAGAACTCGCAGAACATAATAAAAAAGTTAAGATGAGATCAATGGGTCACTACATGAAAGTGTAGAGACGTCCTGCGATTTCATCGCAAGACGACAATGTCATGGGGATTTATGTTCGCAAGAATATTTAGGCATGTCATATTGTCGCAACAATTCCTGAAGAGGCTAAAATACTATACAAAAAAGATAAGGCAAGATCAATGGGTTTTTGCATGAAAGTGTAAGAACGTCCTGCGATTTTGTCGCTACAAAAAAGGTGGAAAAATAAGACCTTTACTTAGGAAGGCATGATAAGACCACAACAATTAATGAAATTCATTACAATCATTGAAAAAATTATACAAGAATATACATCATGAAGTTTTGAAGAGAAGACAACTTCGTCAAGATCATTGAAGAATTTTGAAGAGAATATATATCAAAGAAGACAATTCCATCAAGATCATTGAAGAATTTTGAAGACAATTCCATCAATATCATTGAAGAATTCTTACAAGAATATATATCACGAAATCATACCAGAAGAAGCGATTTCATTCGCGAGAATACACAAATAAATTTACGAGGATGATTATATGAATAGAGGAAACTCAAAGATATATCAATTTTACTGCAGCAAAATGAGCTAAGTAACACAAACGTTAACTATGCATTATAATAGATAAGTATTCACATCATACAAGCATCATACTTGCATCATACAAGCATCATATTTGCATCATACTCGCATCATTCAAGCATCATATTTGCATCATAAATGCATCGCATAAACATTTCATGGCATAAGCATCGCATAAACATTTCATAACATAATCATTACATAAGTATTATGTTCGCACAAATATTTTACAAAATTTTACAGGAAAATATCGCGAAACTTCGCAGAAAAATTCATAACTCGCAGGACTATTCATAGTTCGTAACATTATATTCGCAATAGTACATTCGCAACAGTATGATTCGCAACAGTAAGTTCGCAACACTATGTTCGCAACATTAAGTTCGCAGCACTATACATAGCACTATTCGCAACAGTAAGTTCGCAACAGTATATTCGCAACAGTAAGTTCGCAACAGTATATTCGCAACAGTAAGTTCGCAGCACTATTCGCAACACTATTCAGAAGTTCAGAAATTCGCAGAAAATCCCAAAAATTCACAGAAAAATTCAGAAGTTAGCAGGGTTACCACTTGAGGCAAAGGCAAGATAAGAATAGAGATGAAATTTAATTATTCAACATTTTCTCAAGGATTCTCCTTCATAGATAAAGAACAGAGGCAACTATGGATACCCAAGAAAATATTTGATATTCTTTATCTTCTCAGCAAGAATCCTCACCAAAAGTGGAATAATAATTTCACATGAACAGAGGCAATATTTATCATTCTCATCAAGTATATTTTATACTTCATATATAATTCGAGGATTAAATACTTCTTATACTTCTTAAGGATACTTCATACTTCTTATATATTCCGAGGATTAAGTACTTCTTATACTTCTTCAAGGATATTTTATATTTCTTATACTTCATACTTCTTCAAGATACTTCGCATACTTCATACTTCGCAAGATGATACTTCTAATTACTTCTTAAAGCTTCAGAACTTCGCAAAAGAATAGAGGCAAGTATATACTTTTTGAGTTTGATATTCTTTAGCTCGTTCCTTCATCAACAAAGATCAAAGACTACTCCAACAACCACATCAAGTGATTTTTTCTTAAAGATCGC
Source organism: Papaver bracteatum (assembly GCA_023529315.1). NCBI lineage: Eukaryota > Viridiplantae > Streptophyta > Magnoliopsida > Ranunculales > Papaveraceae > Papaver > Papaver bracteatum. The sequence continues at coordinate 718,544 of JAJJWX010002186.1, forward strand.
TCTTCAAGCAATATTCAAGAAAAAAGAGGCAAGATGTAGGAGCGGAATATCACAGCAAATGATAACTTACGAAATTGTGGAGATAAAATACATCTTGTGAGCAAAGAATATTTTGCGAGCAAAAGAAATCACGAAAGACATTTTGCGAACAAAGGAAGTCACGAAGGTTCGTAAAATAATTCCTCAATCCGAAATGGCGGGACAACACAACTGTCATATTTTGTAAAATCATATAAATAGCCATTTAGGCATGAGAGGAAAGGAGAGACACATTTTGAGAGAGGGGATGATTTTAGGAGGAGAGAGAACATTTTAGAGAGGGATTTATTTTCTTTATCATCTTCTTCCCCAAAATTCTAGAGCTCCAAATATTCATTAATGGAGTCTCAATTGTAAAATCATGTAATCACATACAATCACTAGTGAAGCACCGTGGATGTAGATCACATTGATCGAACCACGTAAAAATCTTTGTGTCTCTTTATAATTTTAGTACCTTAATTCTTAGTTTCATATCAAATTAATTAGGTTTAGGAATCATTTTAATGGATTCTAATGAGGGTGTAGTTGTGAGATAATCCGCAACTACAAAACTTGTAATCAATCTCGAACCCAAAATCTTTCATATGGTATGGTTATTTCTCGCTCAACTTTTAAGGATGAGATTGCGTTCTTTGGTAATTCTAACTTTTAGTTACTAGCATGCAGAAACTCTATGTCCTCATAGATCCTTGGATGCTTAGGACTCTATTATGCTCTGAAATTGGAGAAGGTTTTGTGGGTACATCTCTGGTAGGCCCTCACGAGACTACAACTCGTCCAACTAGGGACACCTAGGGGTTTAAAGGCTAAGTGCATACGCTAAATGCATTCGAGAGACCAGCGTCAGTGGTATAGTTAGGATTTCTTGAGGACAAGTAAAATTCAGGTTTGGGGGTATTTGATGAGTGCCAAATATTGCATATTCATACACCTTTTTATTGGCATTTAACTCATCTTTTGCGCTTTAAAATCATATATTATCCCAAATTTTGTATATTTACTATTTTCAAGAATAAATATTCGTATTAATTAATTTTGTGTTTTTAGGTACTAAATAAAGCTTGGATGAATTGAGAAGCCAAAAGAGCAGAAAGTTGGAGGCTAGCGTCTATGGAAGCGTTGCAACCCGCTTGCGCATCAGTAGCAACCTGTTTACAAATACATGGGATTACACTACCCATGATCCAAGACCCAAGACCCAAATCCGTTTCCACATTTAGCCATTGGATTCTTCCCAAAACATCCACCTCACCCCCATTCTCTCACTCAATCACTCCCAATTTGTTTCCCACCACCAAATATATTCCATTTTATCCATCAATTAAGAAAACATGTTTTGGTGAGTGGATGCTTTCCAAAATTCGAATCCAAGTGTTTGAGAGAATTTTGTGTATAAATAGAGAGGAATTGATGTGTTTAAAAACTATCCAAGAATATCTTGTTCATACTAGTTTCTTAATTTCAGTTGTGTTATAATGTTATTCATGTTCTAGTTTCATTTGCTAGGGTTTAGATGAAGCCGTAACTTATTGTTATGTATTCATATCTTGTATATTGTTCCTGAAAGTTTAGAATTATTTAAAGATATAATTTAATCCAAGTTTGTCAACATCTTGCTCTCACAATGTATGCCATGTATCCATTGTAGTTAGAATATCTCTATGTTGATTATGATGCAACTCATGCTTAACCAAATATTGATCCTCAAATTAGTTGTGCTTTAATTAGACAGTTAATGCTTTGGAGAAATACTTTCGTTGTGATTAAATTATCCATTGGAGAAACACCTTAGATACACGGTAGACTTGAATCTGCTGTAAGGACAAGAATAATATTACAAGTTGAATGCATATCATAAGTTAGTGGTGGATTTGAATACCCTAGTATCCATATTCTCAGTAATTACACCTTGAGTTAATTGCATATTTTAATTCAAATTACTTTCTGTTTAAGTTTTTGCCAATATCTCGTCGTATCGAAAAAATCAAACCCCTTTTGGTTACTCTCTGAATAAGTTCTTAGTAAGGATTTAGAATCAACTTCTACACTCTCCAAGTCTCTGTGGTTCGACCTGTGCTTGCCATGTGTTGCTTGTCGACACTATGCACTTGCAGTATACATAGTTGTAGGTATCTTTCTAAGCCTAGCAGCAGTCATTCCCCGAGTGACATCAACCTAAGATGTTTGGAAACCATTATGGTCTTCCATTTCCCCTCATAGAGTGAAATTTTTTGTTTGGAAATGTCTTAGAGACATCATTCCCATTAAAACAAAAGTGGGTCCGTTCAAAAACATTGATACTATTTGTTCTCTTTGTAAACAAGATCAAAAAACCTCACAACATCTCCTTTTAGACTGTAATTATTCTAGAAGCATTTGGATGAATATGAACATTAATGTAAGTAACATCCAAAACAGTGGAATCATCATAAGAAACTGGGTATACTCTTACTTTGTTAATAATAACAATGCAGGTTCAACATAGGACGAAGATTCCTAGCAAAGTTGGACTCAACGACTTATCTTTACAGCTTGGATGATATGGAAAGATAGATGTGCACACATCTCTCATAACCACCCGTTAATCAAAATTCCACTGTCTAAAAAATTAATCTTTTACTCAGTTCTTCCTTTAAGACTTCAACCCACAACAAATGAAATATTAACTCTATGAACTCTTGGTTTCCACCACCAGTTGATTGTTTGAAATTCAATTCAGATGCTTCTTTTGATAATAATACTAGAAATGTTGGAGTAGGTATAATCTGTTGTGATTATACAGGAGCAGTTGGAAGAATCATATGCATCTACCTCAATGGAGCATTAGATCCAGAGTATGGATAATGTATGGCGTTGAAGGAAGCTGTTAAAATGGGCATATGAGATGCAAGTAACAAAATTTCTTTGTGAATCAGACTGTTTTAATTTAGTCCAAGTGTTGATGGTGGATTTTAGTTCTTTGGATCAAATAAGGAAAAGAAATAGAGAATAATAATAAAGAAATATATATATATATATATATATATATATAATGGCAGGATCGGCCGGTCCCCACCTTTTTATTTTCGTTATTATTTTATTATTATAGGGGTTTCCTCTTTCAAGGACTTCCTATTTTGATCAAAACTCCTTATTTCCATATCTTTTCAAATCTTGCTCCATGGACCATATGGTTTGATCAAAACCCTAATTTTACCGAGATGATGATTTATTGCAAATCAACATGGGACCAGCTACATGGGATGACGGGTTCACCATATAACGCCCATATGCTCGAATGAGAAAAAATACCAAAGTCTCTTGAGGACCAGTTGGTGATATAATGATTAAATGCTGGTTTAATCATTTACCGAAATAATGCTCGTGTGAGCGACAAATAATAAAACCTGGTATTATGAAAACGTGAAGGAACGACCAAGAGGTCATGAGACTGGATCCTAGTGCGTGTGGGACCAGTGGATGGTCGTTTGAGCAAACTTCCAATAGTTTGGGAAGAGTTTGAACCTAATATGAGCAGTTGAGAAAATTAGGTTAAAATCAGTAAAACATGCGGGACCAGCTATTTGCAAGCCTCAGGGTCACCCTTGGTTGGTCAAGGGGATGTGCTCGTGTCACCACAACATCCGTGTTTCAGTCCTGAGAATTTTGATATTTTCTGGTACACGTTTGAGCAACATTTGGAGAAAATATGCAAAATCCATGGTTTTGCTGAAACTGGGAAAAATACATGAGATGAGGGAAAATAAATAAAACAAGCAATTACAAGGTATGGGACCGGCCACGGCTAGGGCATGGCCGGCCGTCTGACACGTGGTCCCACATGCTTTTCCCAGTTTTATGTGATTTTATGTATTTTTCTATGATTTAAGGGAAATTCCATAAAACTAGAGAGCTTGGTGAAATTAGGGAATTCTCATAATATGAGAGACATAAATAAATATAAAATAAGGAATGGGAGTGTGGGACCGGCAATGGCCACGGCATGGCCGGCCGGCCAATGGGCGCGGTTCCCAAGCCACTCTTCCCAATTTTACCAAATTTTGATGATTTTAGATAATTTTCATAAAATCAAGGAGATTTGTTGAAAACCAAGGAGTTTTGTTGAAATCAGGGAGTTTTCATGAAATCATGAAACAAAATATCAAATAATAATAAAACAATGGACACGTGGGACTGGCTAGGTTGAAACACTAATTAGCGTCCTTTAGTAGAATTTCCTATCTCATACGGACTCGGATTTTGATGGTCCGCCCATCCATTCTGTACGGAAAAGAATTTCCTATCTCCTAACGAGGGAATATTTAGGTTTTAAGCTCGTTCGGGAGGTGAAAACAGCCCGAGAGTAAAATTCAGGAAGAATTCAAGGGGTCGGTCCCACGATATTTTTTCCTAATTTTATCATGTTTGATAAAATCATGTGATAAATATACATGAAATTAGGTAATTTTAGAGAAAATACATGAAATCAAGGAATTTTGATAATTTAAGAGAAATAACCAAAATAATGGGGACATGAGGTGTGGGACCGGCCACGACTAGGGTATGGGCCGGCCGGCCGGCGGTCCCATGTCACCTTTCCTTAATTTTATTATTTTTTGATAAAATCATGTGATTTAGATGAAAATACATGAAATTAGATAATTTTCATGATTTTAGAGAAAATTCATAAGAAACCAAGGAATTTTCATAACTTGAGAGAAATAATAAAATAATAAGGACGTGAGGTGTGGACCGGTCACGGCCAGGGCATGACCGGCATGCCGGCGGTCCCATGTCACCTTTCCCTAATTTTATTATTTTTGATAAAATCATGTGATTTAGGTAATTTCTTTGAAATAAAGAAAATTGCTCGAACGAGAGGATTTTCATGAGATCGGGAAAATAGCAAAAATATGATAAAATATAAAATTGGGCACGGGACTGGTCACGGCATGACTGGCCGGCTGGTCAACCCAGTCCCCTGACGCTTTTTCTAATATTTTATTACTATTATTTTTCCTTCCTATTTTGCATAGGTTCCTCGTTCGTTCTTATTTTTTTGAAATGCTCGTTCGTGCATTCAAGATGCTGGTATGTGCATTATCTGCTAATTACACTTGCACCATTTTTGTCAGGGCTTATTCGATGCTCAGATGCCTATTTCGTTGGCTATTTATCACTAACCCATGGCATTCTGCTGGGAAGAACCACGAATTGAAGTGACGAAATATAACGGAGAATCGTAGAATATTGCTAGATATTAAGACGATTAAAGATGGCTCATAGAATATTGCTGGATATTCAGACGATGATTCGTAAAATATTGCTGGATATTCAGACGATTTCAGACAATCAATTGATGGCTCTAGAAGGGCTTCCTGCCTAGGAGCATTAATCATCTGAGGGTTTGAGCAATATGAACTTGATATAGTGTCATATTCCTATTGCATAGTCGTGGAAAACCGGTTGCATCCCAAAGACATTGTTGCCCAATCTTTCGATTCTATATAGTATGAGATGTGCCGTGGTCTCAGCTGGGAGACTGCGCATCTGCATCTTCTTTGAGAGACTTTCTCCATCAGAGGTATATGATATGTGCCGTGGTCTCAGCTGGGAGACTGCACATATGCATCTTCTCTGAGAGACTTTCTCCATCAGAGGGTTATGAGATATGCCATGGTCTCAGCTGGGAGACTGCACATCTGCATCTTCTCTGAGAGACTTTCTCCATCATAGGTGGCATGAGCTTTCATGCATAGAGACATGAGTCTCGATACTCATTTGATTGCCGGATCCGGAGTAATTACTGAAATTTCTCAGTATTCATGAGATGTGCCGTGGTTTCAGCTGGGAGACTACACATCTTCATGTACTCTGAGAGACAGCCTTCTCAGTCAGAGATTTGTGGCATGAGCTTTCATTCTTTGATCGAGGTACATGAGCCTCCATACTCATCCGATTGCCGAATCTGGAATATAGTTTTATAATTCTACCCTTTGTCGAAAATCCACCATCTACATTAAGTCCCCTGCTTAGTGAGGAACAATCATGTTCCTCGGTCAGCATTGAATGGTGATTTTCCATGTATAAATAGAAATAAGTAATTGAACTTAGTTATAAGGTAAGATGTTATCGGATTCTGACTGAATGAGAAAACCACGGTTTGAGCGGAAATCCCAGTGGCATAACCGGGCATCATCCAGTGAACATAAATTCATGTAGAACCGCTGATTCGATGGTGGAACCATGGTTGGTTTAGGATTTACGGGCCGGGCCCAAAAAGGAAATCCTTAAGGAATTAGGTTTTGGAAATAAAATTAGGTATGAAAGGAATTAATACCTTTTTTTTTATTTCTCCCACACGTTCGACCACCATCATCACCTCCTTCCTCACATAGTAGTAGCAGCAGAAATCAGGAGGATTTTCGCCGGAGCATCACCAATGTCGACCGGAGATAGCATCGTCCGGCCGGCGCCGACCAAGGTGCATAAGTTTTTTTTCTTTTTCAGAGTTGCTGATTTCATGAGTTGCTCATGCTTTCATTATGTTGAAATCTTATACATGTGTATATGTTAAAGTGAGTTTTGTAGAAAAACCCTTAGTTATTAAACGTATGTTCGTTCCGTCGTTAGTTTTGAAATTAATAATAAATCCCTGATTTATGAGAGATTTTTCTTTGAAAATAGACTTGTGTCCAGTAATAAAATTTTGTTTATGAGCTTTCATGGGAAATAAAACTTTATGTTAAGAGTTGTGAGCTTTCACAAAACCGAAGTAAACCTCGTTTTAGAAAATATGGTTCATTTGAGGAAAAATAGATTTTTTTTTATATACATAAACTTATGTTCAGTGATAAAACTTTATGTATGAGCTTTCATGAGAATTAATATTTTATCACAAGGGGTGTGAGCTTTCACAAAACTAGCATAAACCTTCGTTTTTAAAAGAAAAAGCTAATACGAAGGAAATAGATTTTTTTTACAAATATGTAGCCGTGACATATTATGTGCATGTAACTTGTGTTCAGTGATAAAACCTTATGTATGAGATTTCATGATAATTAATATTTTATCACAAGAAGTGTGAGCTTTCACAAAACTAGCATAAACCTTCGTTTTTAAAAGAAAATGATAATACGAAGGAAAATAGATTTTTATTTTTAAAACATATATGCAATCGTGACATATAATGTGGGATATGATGACATATGTCATTCACATGGATTTGTTCCTATTAAATAAATTCTTGAAAATTTACGTAAATAAGTTGCATGAATTATTGCTTTGCAAAATCAAGACATGGGTTTTGAGCAACCTTCGGAACTAGACAATTTATTTATGATGAAATAATGTCTTGTTGTAAACTTCAAAGTTCAGTTGTGTGAATTTTTCACATTATGGAAATTATATCTATGATTTTATGAGAAAATCATTTTTATGAACTAATGAAGTTTCGTTCGTTACTGCAGGTTTCAAGAAACGAACTAATTTCGTGTGGTAATTCCTACGAAGCAATCACTTCTATTAGTGAAATTGAAAGAGTTGAGAGTTAAGAATTACCTTTTTTAGATGTTAGAATTCCCATTTGCATGAATCCATCATCTCTCCAAATTTGCATTCAGACGACTGAAAATAATTATTGTTGTGGATTTCACAGCTGCTTTGCAAGGATGTCTGATTCCCCGGCCCATAATGCATCCAGAGATGAAATGTTTGTAGATGATGACATCTCCAGAGAAGAAACATGCATGGATGAGACTTCTATTGGCGAAGAAGAAGAAACACCTGGAGTCAAGAATGTTCCAAATATAGATGATGCATTCTTCGAGGTTCAGGAAACTGAAAATCGTCTCAAGTCCCCAGTGTATCATCTTTGGATTAATCCCCGAACAGTTACTCAGAATAAACTGGTGACTCCCCGAGATACTATCCGGTTTTGCCTTGAACGAGGTCTCTTCCAAGCTTCAATGATCGAATTCAAGCTATATCGACGACCCTTAGAGAAGTTTTCTGGATGGTCGAGGCACATGCTGGGATTTCCTCGTGTTAGAGATATGCTGGATAGAGCGCAAGTTACCAAGGCCATTCAGACAGCTGGCGACTTATATATATTTCATGACACACGAGGTATTGTAGCTCTTCTTGCTCGCTAGTGCATCCTAACTCACACGTTCATATGCAGCTGGGGAGAGTTTACCATCACCTTGGAGGATATAGTTGCTTTATTGCATATTCCAATAACAGGTAACTTTCATGAAGAACTTTGGACGGCAGAGGAGAAAGCAGTTTCCAAAACCTTAGTAGCTGAGATGGAGAGGATCAACAAGGTCTTTGGTAAAGGTTGTTATGCTCATTGGCTAACACACTGGTGTCCACGAGACGTCCCTCTTGACGAACCCGACGGTATGTTGTCCATTGCCGCTTTCTTGTGCTTATGGTTGTACAGGGACATGTTTGAAGATGATGAGACCTTGTTGAAGCCATTTGTAATTCCTTTTGCTAAAGATAGCTCACGGTGAACAACTCCCGTTAGGTAGCTTATTCTTGGGCTCTTTGTATTCTAACATAGATTCTTTGGTTATAGACTCCAGCGTTCGAACGGCTTTATGAAGATTGAATGCTACGCCAATACGATGTTTCTCCAAGATCTGATGTGGGAACGTTTCGAAAATTATGCTCCCATTCCCCGTAGTATCTTGCAAGGTCTAAACTCTGCTGATGCTCGATGTATTTTCTATGAGAAGGACAACACTAGGATCATGCGCTGGTCTACAAAGCAAATTCTGTCGAAGACGCGCCTTATTGATGTGTTAGATAATGAGTCCGAGTTCAATTTCCGTCCTTGGGTGGTGATTCCTCCTTACATTTCTCAATTGACGACTTTCAATACTGGAGAAAGTAAGTATTTGAAATCCGGTACTGATTTGAGCGATGGTGAAAGATCTTTCATGCTAAGTTGCACTCCCGGTCATCTATTATCAGCTACATATGGAGATTTTTCGGTGGAGGAGTATAACATTGATAGAACCGCCCGTCAGATGAGTATGGACCAATGCGTTCCAACTTTATGGAGGAGAAAACCATCGGTAGAACAACTTAAGACATGTTTAGATCATACACATGCTAAAGGAAGCTCTTATTGGTTCCCTTGTGCTGATCGAACCACATATGTAACTCCGGGTTACATAGAATTATGGGACCAGCAGCTTAAGAGTCTAAATGATTATGTGACGGCAGCTCAACCTTTAGTGAAAGAACCTCCTTCTACTGAGATGAGTGCTTCTCGTCCAAGATTGAGAAATATTTCTGGTGGTGAGAAGTGAAAGACATCTCCAGGAAGTTTACCGGTATGTATTTTTCGTGTATTCTTCATATAACTTGTATAATTTCCTTTAATCATCACATCAATGTCTTCTTGCAGGATGGTCGTGTTGTGAGATCCTGAATTGAAGTGAATTTCTCAGAAGCAGAGGCAATTATTCACGGTGGATAAGGTAGGAGTAAGAATTGCAAGTTGGTTACCAACACCATAAAGTCCCAGTGGCCTTTTCGGTGAGTTGTTGATACTTTTCCGTTGTGACTTCTTCTACTCGCTTTACCAGGACCAACATTTATCATTTGGTTGTAGAATTATGCTTCGTCCGTTATTGATGGTCTTCATTTCACTCATGGTCAAACAACCCAGGGACACAATACTGATGAGGAAGTTGATGTAAGTATCATTTTTCAAATTAAACCACCATAATATGCCTCGGGATGATTTGATGGTGACCATTGTTGATGTATTTAGGAGGAAATTATCGTAGATGAGGAGTATGTTGATGCACCACCTTCCTCATCGAGTGATAAGGATGTGGAAAGCTTCCGAAATTCTGAACCGAATGAAAATATGGAGAGTTCTCAAATTTACGAACCGAATGGAGATAACGGAGTTGTCGATGATGATTCTATCACTGCCGAACTTCTACATGGTTTGGAGACTCCCCTAGTAAGTATTTCTCCCGTGGCTTCTCCATAGAAGTATAAGATTCCTGATTTGTGCATGAATGAATGAAAACCCATGCGACTATGCACATAATTTCGGCGAAATACGTCGTCAGCAAATTTCAGGCTTCAGTTTTTTAATGAAAATACCGTAAATCCTTCGTTTGGAACCGGAATTTCAATGTCTGCATATGCATTTTCAAGTCCAGGAAATTTCCAGGATTTATCACAGAAGATTTTTAAGTTCTGAGCGCGTTTAGGCCCTGAAAAAGGCGAAATAGTAAAATCCCAGGAGACTTTCAGAACTTTTCCAGATTGTGCATTGCTTAATGTTTTGGCCACACCCCCTTGTTTTTTTATTCAATCATCATGAAATTTTGATATGTTTTAGAAAACTTTCATACGAAGAGAATGGTATATAAATAAACCCTTGATTCTTCACCAATTTCTCCCAGTTCATCACGTTTTAAAGGGCAGCGTAAAATCTTCTCAGGCGAGCTTGTTGTAAAACGTGATTTTACGACTTTCACATCATTTTGCTGACATCTAGCATGTATAACGAAAGACTTTGATGATGTTGGAACATTTGTATGCTGTAGTTCATGACCTATTTTGGTTTCATGCTTGGATGATCCTAATCTCATGTAATCTTCGTATTAGGTGCAAAATACCGAAGTTGAGAATGGAGGAACCCAAAATGATGAAATGAGCGACCCTGAGGCTATTGATAAGGAGGAAACTATATCTTCTCTTCAAGGACGTGAAAGTGTTGTTGATGGAGTCGTGGAAACCCAGATTGTTGCTGCTTCAGTAATAGATGAATCCAGGACACCAGCAGAAAACACCGAAGAAACTGTTGCTTTGATTGTAGAGGCCGCTCCAGTAATTGAGAACCGTATAGTTGTATATGAATATCCAAGTACAGGAGTTGCATTTGATCCTCCGATCGATGCCTCACTCCCGTATCACGAGTTAGTTGGTGGATTCATCATTCCCATTGGATATGTGGGTTTGTATAAGAAAATATGGGAGAAATTTGGCCACATAATTGTCGACAGGAATCCTGGGCGTGCTTATGCTTTAACAATACAGGTAAGTTTACTCTTGCATGTTGTAAGCGATATATGCACTAGAGCCAGAAATGTCGTAACTCCAGATGTACTCTTTGATTGGGAGTTCAACTTGGAGAATTCTGAGAGACTTGGTTTCAATATGAAATGGCTTCGTAAGAAAATGAATGCTATTAAGGATTCATGTGAAAACAACATACCCTTTCCCAATGATGCTGTGATGGAGAAGGAAGACAAGATTGCCAGACTGATTGAAGAGCTGAACAAGGAGAAGGCGGCTTTACAGGCTTTGAAGGATGCAGAGGTGCAAAAATCTTTATTCGCTGATTTTCTTTGATTCATTCTCCATAATCTCTTGAACTTATGAATTTCTGAGAGATGTGAGGTTTTATTTGGGTTTTGATATCATGGTTTTGAATTGGTAGATGGTTAAGGATTTTCTTTTGGATTTGATAGAGATTTTCTTTTAAGAAATATGAAATGAATTTTTGATAAATTGCTGAATTCAAACACTGATTGCAAGTATTGCAAACGTTTTGGAGGAATTGAAACACAATGAAAGAAAATCCTAAAATGCCAAATCCAGACGTCATGAATGCTTAGACGCCCAGTACCTCAAATACCCAATAGTCTCAAATAAATTCCTTAATCCAACTCTCGTGAATTATTAGTAAGGTTCGTCCATCCATGTTGATCAGTTTGTAGTATCCTCCAGTGATGGACTTAGCGATCATGAATGGTCCTTCCCAATTAGAGCTCCTTGCAGAATGGAGATCCCTTTTAGTTGCTTTGAGAACCAAATCCCCTTCCTTGAATTTGTTCGGCTTTGCAGCTCGTGTCTTGAATATTTTGTGTTGATTCCATGGTTGTGGTACATATGGACATTCGTGCAGAGAAGAGTATCCAGCATATTGTCTGTCATGCTTAGCCAAGTCTTCAGTAATAAATATTTTGACGGAATGATCAGCATGGAGATGCCCTGAACCCAACCACTAGGTATAATATTGTCGAGGTGAAGTTATCCATTCATAACTCTTAATCACTGCTAAATTGTTCAGGGGAGGATCCCCTGGATCAATGTAGCATATTTGAACATTGGTAATATTGTAGCGTGAGGAGGGATAAGACTTGCCTGATCTTGAAACCTTCTGACAAAGGTGTGTGGACTTTCTCCAGGTTCTTGCGTAAGTCCTACTAGAGTTTTAATTTCCTCCAGACGCTCACATGATGGAGCATCTTCTGCTTCCTCTTCTAACTCAGAGTATTTTTCGGTGGTGGATTGTGCTAAAGGCATCAGAGTTATCCTTCCAGCATGGATCCAAGTCCTTCCAAGGATCATGTCATATCTAGGGTTTTCTAGGATTATGTAGAACTTGGTCTCAGTGCATACCAGATTCTCTGTAACTTTGAGAGTGATGAAGCCATATGCGTCTCTGGAAATCCCTTCATGGTCTCTGATTGCTATGGGAGCATGAGTATCTTCTTGTCGAGTAATGCCAGTAGCCCTGAGAGTTTTCAAAGGGATAATGTTGACAGCAGTACCAACATCAACAAATGCCCTTTTGAATTCATTTCCTTTAATGTGCATTATGGTGAGCAGTCCCCAGTCATACATTTCTTTGTCAGTGGCTGAAGGTTCAGAAGGTACATCTGGAATCAGCAGGCGTTTCCCGGAAACTATGTGATTTAAAGCCATGAACATGTCCCTTCTTTGAGCTTTCGACAGATAGAGCAATTCGCAGACATGCTCTATCAATGACTGAACTGCCTCTTTGACTGGTGCTTCGGAGATAGAGAAAGTCCTGACAGGGAGGGGATCCCTATGCACCCCTTCGGATCCAAGGTTAAGTTGTCCTGACTCAACCTTTTCTCTGAATATGCGTTTCAAAACTTTGCAGCTGCTTGTCAGATGATTCGCGAATCGGTGGAATCAGCAATAACGAGGATTTTTCATATCTTTCTCAACTGGGTCTCTCCTGACGTATGGAAATTTGATTTCACCATCTTGGATCCAGGCATCTAGTAGTTCGAGCACTTCTCCAATGGGTAGAGGAAAGTCAGGTGCATCGTCGTCAGGAGCTTTTGTGCGTTTTCCAGGAGTCTATGCTTGTGCCTCTGATTTGTACTTCTTTTGTGTCTTCAGAGGAGCGACAGCATGCTTGTCCATGGATTCGGATTTGCGCTTGCTCCCTTCTGCAACATCGTTTGTAGAGGGATGCAGGTTGTACTGTTTGTTGATCAGACGTCTGCTACCTCGAGTGTCACGTTCTTCCTCAGTCTTCATGGGTTTTGATCTTTCTAACAGAGCAGGTGCGGTGGTTTCTGATCTCTTTGCCGCTTCATGAAGTTCTGAGAAAGTCTGGAATCGGAGATTCTACACCAGAGCTCTGTATACCGGGAGCATGCCGTTGATGCACAAATCTACTAGATGTTGTTCCGTGACATTTGGGTCATGACAATCCAGGGCTTGGACTCGGAATCTTTTCATGTAGTCATTGGGATTTTCACTGACTCTCTGAGACATCCTTCCAAGGTCATATAGAGTGACTTGTTCTGACACGAAGAAGTATTTCATGTAGAAAGCGCTGATCATTTTTCCCCAGTTGTTGATAGCCCCTGGTGCAATGTTGTTATACCAGGTATATGCTCTGCCTTTCAATGATTTTGAAAACTCCTTGAGCCGAACAACATGGTTATGTTCATGTTCTCCCAAGGCTTCGAGGAAACGGGAAACATGTTCTCGATCATTGCCGGTTCCATCATACAAAGTAAAAGTTGGATAAATGTAACCTTTAGGAAGAGGGATCCTCTGTGTAGCGACGGGATAAGGAGGTTGGTGACGATGGACGTGTGATGTGTTGCCCTTTCCACGGTTCTCTAGAAGACGCTCCAGGTCTTCAAGAGTGATGAAGTTTGATGACTCCTTTGTTGATGGATCGCCTGCATCTTTGCCGTCTTCGTCATCATCCACTGTATGAATTGGAATTGCCTCAAGATCAGTGGCGTCTTAGGAATTCTCCTTTTCTTTCCCTTTTTCTTAAGCCTTCTTTGACAGCTTATTAGTGAGAGTCTTCAGATGGTCCAATAATTTCTGTTGTATTGCAGCCATATCCGTATGATTCTTTGCAAGAGTCTCTTGCATTTTGATGAGATCAGCCATGGTAGGTGGTGGATTTCCTCTGATTTCTTCGGGACGTCGACCGAACAAAGGATGACCTTATGCGTTGATGTGAGGAGGAGTGATGTCAGCACCATCAATGTTAGTGGTTGGAACCGTTTACGGGATGTCTTCATTGTTGCTAGTGCTAGTGATATTTGCATTAGTATTTCTAACCGATCCTGACCTAAGACCAACCATCTTGTGAAAATGAAGGATTGCAACCAAGAGATTAACCTCCCACTGTGGTTTCCAATCTGTAGATGGGGAAAAACGATTTGCTGGTTTTTACGGAATTGAAGAGCCGACCGTGTGGAGACTCCTTGAACCGAGCGAAATGTTGAACCTCACACAGATGCACTGCAAGAAGGGAGTGCTTTTAGTTCGAGAGATCAATCTGTAAGACCCCGGCCTAAACCAAGAACAATGGTCGTTCCAAAGTTAATTCGGTCATAAGAGAGGATGGGTTGATCTGTAGGAGGGAAGCTGAGAAATGTGTGAGATCAATGGTGATCTGAGATAGTAGGTGTGTTGTGAATTCAGCGTGAGAATGCTCTGAATGATTGAATTTTTCCTGATTGAGAGTGATTTCTGTGAGTTCGTGTAGACGACAGATTGTTTGTATGAACTTTGATGAGAAATTGCTCGTTTAGGCGAAAGTTGCTTGAATCTTCGAATTGTTCGAATCTTGTTCAAATGTTGTTATTTCAATCAGGATTCAGAGACATTTTATAATTCCAGAGTTGAAAACACCATGATCCCATGAAGTGTGACAGTTTCTGGAATCAGAGAGTGGGAAAGTGGGAAATCATGTTAAACCAATTACTCATCATACGGAGACTTGGTTAATTTTCCACCCACTACTTTGCTGACTCTTCCAACTGATTACACGACTTGCTCACATTCTCATCGTGGGTGAACACACGTGCCATAGACCGCCATACCAAAACCCTAGTTAATATCCACCCATTGTGACACGATTGAAATCTCGTGATTGTGGAGTCAGTTGCTGACTTTGTGGGACGATGAGTCCATGTAGTGCTGAGTTGAACACGTTATAGCAAATGTTCTGAAACTCATGAATTGAATGTATGTCTGCTGAGACGAGGTACCATTATGACCTAAAACGAGAAAACTGTGCTGCTGAATTGTCGAATATTGATAGTTGAACCAATATTCTTTGATCTGAGCAAATATTGCTAGTATGAGCGAAAATTGCTAATTTAAGTGAATATTGCCGGTTCGAGCAAATATTGCCAGTTTGAGCAAATATTGCTCGTTTGATGAATTTATTGGTAGCATGACCGAATAAAATAATAATTTAATTTACTGACTACTGAGTCGAGCAAAATAAATAAGAATTTTGATCATGGAATCAACATAAAATATTAGAGTGTTTGAATCTGCTCAGAATCATGTTTCTGTGGAGCTCTGGATTAAAAACCCTAATTTTACCGAGATGATGATTTATTGCAAATCAACATGGGACCGACTACATTGGATGACGGGTTCACCATATAACGCCCAGATGCTCGAATGAGCAAAAATACCAAAGTCTCTTGAGGAATAGTTGGTGATATATTGATTAAATGCTGGTTTAATCATTTACCAAAATAATGCTCGTGTGAGCGACAAATATTAAAACCTGGTATTATGAAAACGTAAAGGACTGACCAAGAGGTCATGAGACTGGCTCCTGGTGCATGTGGGACCAGTGGATGGTCGTTTGAGCAAACTTCCAATAGTTTGGGAAGAGTTTGAACCTAATATGAGCAGTTGAGCAATTAGGTTAAATCAGTAAAACATGCGGGACCAGCTGTTTGCAAGCCTCAGGGTTAATGTGTGTCGTATGCGTCAAAAATAATTTCACTTCCTCACTCAACAAGATATAAATATAGTATTCGATAAGAAAGAGTTCGTATCCACAGAGAGGCGATTGTTGTTATGCAATTTTCAGATTCTTAAGTAACCAAAATAACCAAATAACCCAAGGTGTGTTTTTGTTTTTATCAAAGTAATAAAGCTAAATAAAGCAAAGTAAATAGTTGGAATAATCAATAAAGAGAAGATATTGGTCACGGGATAGTATCATTCACAAACATGTATTTTTCATCTATGATTAGAATTGGTATTTAATCTCTCAATTATCAAAAGTCCTAGGATATCTTGATCGCAAGAGTATCCCGTTTATTTCCTGATTTTATCACAAACAACATTAAAAGATGCTATTGTGAAATCTACTTAAAAAGCAACATAAAGTGTAAAAGCACAATTAGATTTAACTCCCTAAGAGCAATAAGTTCTATGAAATAAGACTAATCAAAGCAAACAAATGTGTAAAAGCACTAATTCGTTTTAACAAAGGTTATGATTCATATGCGATTAAAAAGATGTATCACTACAAGTATTAACCACAAGATGCTACTAGAAATCAGGGATAAACAACTTTTACGTATTGAAAACCCTAATATAGCTTTAGAGATGAAAACAAATCCAATTGATTCCGGACTCAACCAAACTAGCATTCAAATCATATGATAATATAAATAATGAATCACAAACGATAAAATTGAGACAAAACTAATTCATAGAATCAAATAACATGCTTGAAGAAATCAACTTTTATCCCATAACCAATAATAGTATTTAGCTACACATATTCATGGAGTTCATCATCATAATATTCAAAGAAAGAAGATGAAACATAAAAGAAAGCAAATCCTAGTTGTAGTTCTCTGCAAAAGCTCCAAGAATAGAATAAAACGTTATTTCCAAAAGTTAGTAGAACTTTTCTTTTTGTAGCTTTTCTTCCTTCCAAAATTAGGTCCAAGTCTTCAAAGTCCATTAGTTGGAAATTCACCCGGCCCACGAGAGAGAGAAACCCATGTAGAAAATCTGTCCCAAAAGTGCTCACCGGAAAACTGGGTTTTTGGCCGGAAATTGGCTGGAATCCGGTACCGGAATATTGTCGCCGGCCACCATAAAATCACTGCCGTCGAAGGAATATTCCGTCCGATTCCGTTAACCGTTGACCTAACGGTCATCGTTAGTTACCCAGGTCAAGGTACACTGAGTCAGAACCGAGTCAGTTGGCTAACTCGGCTGACTAGTCTTGGCTCAGGCCAAATGCTGCTGCACTGCCTCATCTTCTCTGCAACTTCTTGCACACAGCCTCAATCAATCATTCCCAGCTATTCAGTTAGGCCAACAAAAATACAGTTAAACCAGCATCACCAGTGTACTTCTATTCCTTCTTATCTCGGCATCAAACACAAGCCACATTGTCCACTAGAAATTGCAGCTCGCTATCCCATGATAATCAACATCAATACCATCTACGCCGTCAGCTCAATTTCATCTCTGCAACTCAATAACAACCACCAGTGCAACCTTGCGCAATAACATACAGCTTTAGTCCCAGATTAGCTCTACAATTCTAGCTAACTGCAGCTACAACTCCAACTTGTGTTCATCTCGTAGCTGCGAAACCATTTCCAATTCCATGATTCTCACTTCACCAACCAACTTACATGTGCCTGCTATTCCACATAACAGCATCCGCATCTTTGACTTAGCTTCAGTTCAACTCTCCAGCAGCTCCTCTGCCGAGCCATAGCCTCCTTTCCGCATACACAGCCAACAGCTGGAGCAACAGCAGCTACCAGCACTTGCTCACCAGACTCTCGAATTCCTCTTCTCTGTCTCAGATAGATGAACCTCACATCAACAGCAACACGGCTTCCTCGCACATTTCGTAGTTCCAGCACCAGCTGCATCTCCGCCAACCACAACTGTAACTTCTGGCAGAACCCACGACCTGTAATATCTCAGCCTGCGTTGAACTCACTGTACTAAGCTCCACCAACACAAACAACCATTTTAATAACTTGGCTTGACTGCTGCTTAATTCAACCCCTTAACATACATCTATATGAGATTCAAGCTTTCTCAACCTTCACTTCCATTCACTGCTCTGTAACCAACAACAGAAACCCAATGACATCACCTCAAACACCAACAACTCTCCCTTGCAATCAGTTTTAACACAGCTGCAATACCTCCTACACAATCATTTAAGCATCAAGAGATTCAACACACCCATTCTACTTCAACCACCATCACAACAGCCTCCTAACCATTTCAGCTGCAAGATAACAGCCACAACATCACCTCCACCATCTGCATCAACTGAGTCCAAAACAACACAGAACCAACACCTTTACCCATTAGCTCTGTAGCTTCAGCTGCACCTGTAACACCCAGTTCTCACCCATTATTGAATCATAAACAACATCCACCTTCTCTATGTGTTGCCAATCTAGTGCAGCATCAATTCATAGCAACCAATTACCTGTCTCAGTTGCAAACACCACTAGAATTACTGCCTCTTGAAACCCTTCATGTTGATCTCCATATCTTGACTTCTTTACCATGGGCTCAAACCCACTTACTCCCTTCATTACCACAACCTCATCTTTGATTCAACAACAATTTCAATCCAAACCCATTTTAATCTATGGCAACAACTGGAACCCTAATCCAATTTTAGAACCCCTTTCTTTGACAGAACCAAATCCAACTCTCTGAGATCGACATCGAACCCATAACAGCCACCATTTCTGCTTCTCGATCTCCTTCTCAGATTGATTCAGTTGCCGTCTCTGCCCTTTTGTTCTCAAATTCAGTTTCAAATGATTGACAAAATTAAAACGAGAGAATAAACTCTCGATTCTAGGGTTGGGTGTATTAAGGCAGGATAGGTATATCCAAGAGATATTTGCACCCCTCTTATGTAGCCACCTAGGATATCTACACCTAAACATGAATGATAAGGGACACCTAAATGGCAACCCCTTAACCTTGAATGGACTTTGTTTAATATTCCTCCAAAAAAACTGCCCCTTAACCATTGCCAAGCTCCAGATAGTGTTCTTCCCAAAAATGACAATTGCGCCCCTTTATGCTCCAAATGAATGCTATTCCACCAGCTACAGCCGCCTCTTGCATCTCAAGTCCACTTCTTCTCTTCAATAACTTAATCATCATTAAAGCCGCCATGCTTTTCAGACATAATTCGCATCACTAAAGTTGGTATACTTTTCAGACAGAGATGAAGAAATAAAAACAAATAATGAGACACAATCTGCCTCCAACGCTTTTGCCATGTTTCCTCCTCATTTGTTCCAAATGACTCCAAAGTACCTAAATACTCAAAAACAAAACATAAGATACATAATTTACAAGAAAACTAGCATAGAAAGCATAAACAATAGATAAATAATACGGTGTTTTAGACACCTATCAGATTCCCCCACACTTAGACTTTGCTAGTCCTCGAGAAAATCAAACAAAAATAATTATAAAACATACATATAACTCCGTCTCGTCGAGGCTACGGTCACTTTAAGCATAAATAACAAGCCTTTGAACCCCTAGGTGTCCCTAGTGGATGAGTTTTAGTCTCATGAAGGTTTACAAGAGGTCTTCCTACAAAACCTATATTTCCAACTCCGTCTATTTGTGACAAACCAATGAACGAATCCAAAATGACTACAGGAGGAGGTACCTTGCAAATTCAATTCATATATTAGTAAATAAACTCTAATTAGATAGTCGAACAAGCCACAATACTCGGAAACTAACAAACCACAATCACAATGAAAATATCAAGAAGATGGATATAGATGTAGATGTTGGCGAATGTTCACAAGTGATCGATGTTTCCCATATCTGTCTGAAGGTCACTGCCAAGATGAACCTATGCATCCTATATGATTGAGCTACTTGGCTGAATTCTACATCAACTCACTGGCATATACAAGGGAACCAGAAGTGACTTTATTCAACCAATATTATACTTTTTTTTTCTTTTCTTTTTTAGACAACATGATTAGATCTTTTGGATCCAAGCAAATGCTTCTTGTCATCAAGTACATGATAGTTGCCTTGGATCCTGCATTCCATGCTTGTTTAGGCGACGGAGACAGGGACTACGTTTCACACATACTGCTATTCCCAAGTGTCTTTTTATTACGTTTTGGTCTAATTGGTCTCTTTTTTGTTTTTTTGTTTTTTTTCATTTTTCTTTTTCTTTTTCTAGTAACTCAATCACTCTATTTCATCCTAGCAGTAATAACACGTCGATGTTTAGTGACCCACCAAAGCACTTAGAGAACAATAGATAAATATGGAAAAATAAAAATAGAATGCGATATGGTGATATTCCGAGATATGGTAACAATTTTCATGTTAATTGTGATTTCTGAGCTATGTTCGTCCCCTTTAGTTAATTGGTTCCTCAACTCCTGCAATTAAAATCGTTCCATCCACTAATGGTGTCATCCTAAAGGCACAAGTTTCTAGATTTCGGAGTTCAAAAAGCACAAATTTTTTCTTGGTTTTTCTATTTTTCTGATATTTTTTTTTTAAAGGCATAAAACAAACTAGAACAAACTATAAAAACATATAAATGCTCCCCCACACTTAAACTTTACATTGTCCTCAATGTAAAATTAAATCGTCCAAAGAAATTTCAAGGTGGGAAATTCCGCAAATGATATGCAAAAACAAAGAAAATAAAGATAAAATGCATAAAGTAAAAAGATAGAGATAAAGATACAAAACCGGTGGGTTGCCTCCCACTTAGCGCTTGGTTTAAAGTCGTCAGCTCGACTTTCTCCTTGCTTGTTATGCCTTAGCCGGCTTCCAACACATTATGGAAATCTGATTGAATGGTACTTTGATGTTTCCTCGCCTCAAAGATGTTGAAGTGTATGACTTCTTCATCGAACTCCAAAGTCAAGGTGCCATTGTGGACATTAATCTTCGTTCTAGCGGTACTCATAAATGGTCTACCCAACAGTAAATGTGTAGACGAGGATGAATTCACATCACTCATGTCTAAAACGTAGAAATCCACTGGAAATATTAGTCCTTTTACCTGCACCAAAACATCCTCAACAATCCCTTTAGGGTAAACATTAGATCTATCAGCAAGTTGAATAACTATGCCGGTTTTCTTAAGAGGGCCAAGATTTAAAGCATCATAAATTAAAGTAGGCATAATATTAATAGACGCTCCTAAATCTAACATAGCTTTTGCAAACCTTGTTTTACCAATAGTGCATGGAATAGTGAAACTACCTGGATCTTTCAATTTAGGTGGGAGTTTCTTTGTAAGATACGCCGAAGCGTTTTCCCCCACACTCATTACCTTATTACCGGTTATCTTGTGCTTGGTAGTGCACAATTCCTTTACACACTTTTCATAGAGAGGAGATTGCCTAATTACTTCAATGAGTGGAATATTCACTTGGACCTTCTTAAAAACATCCCAAATATCCCTATCTTGTTCCACCTTCTCATTAGCTTTAGCGAACCTGCCAGGAAAAGGTAGAGGAGGAACATAAGTAGAAACAAGAGGTTTAGAGTTTGATTTAGTTACCTCGGGAGTTTGGGGAAAATCTGCGTTCTTTTCCTCCAAAATTGGTTCCTTTGGCGCTTCTTCTTCACCCGAATTAGTAACTTCGGGTTGCACAAATTGTGTACCACTTCCCAACGTACTAACATTGAAACCCTCTCTTGAGTTAAGAGGTTGGGAAGGGAGTTTCTCACCATTTTGTGCATGCAACTGATTAATCTCCTCGGTCATTGAACCAACTTGTGTTTGCAAGTCCTGGACCACACCCTCCGTTCTTTGCATAAAAGATTTCAGCAACTCTTCCATATTGGACCCTTGATTTTCAGGTAGTTGTTGTTGTTGCTGGAATTGTTGTTGTTGCGGTAGACCAACTTGTGATTGCAACTCCTTAATTGCATTATCCGTTTTTTGCTGATTTAAGATCGATAGTTGTTGATTTTGCTGTACCACGGATATTAGAGCCTCCACCAAAGTAACCATCTTCTCCAATTCTGGATTATGCCCTTGTTGTGGTTGTTGCACTTGTTGTTGGAACTCATGCGGATGGCTGTAAACAGAACTTGCACTTGCAACTTGCTCGTAAGTGTTGGAATAAATACCATACTTTACTGAGTTGAGAATATAGCATTGACATGCTCTACGTTCTCATAAGCTGGGCGTGATGGTTTTACAACCACTGCTGCAATTTGTTGCATCATTGCCATCATATTGCTCATTTGTTGACGTAATTCGATAATCTCGTCAACTTGATTAACTCCCTTGGTAGGTGGTTCTGATCCTCGACTTGAAAATTGTTGAGAATTTGCTTCCATACTCTCAATAAACTCCCTAGCTTGTGTCACCATCTTTTTCATAAGTGCACCACCACTTGTAGCGTCAATAAGATTCATATCACTTGCTTGGAGACCTTCATATAAGTATTGGATAATCATTGCGTCACTAAATTTGTGATGAGGGAAGCTTGCCACCAATATCTTGTATCGTTCCCAAGATTCATATAAAGATTCTCCCACATTTTGCTTCATCCCACAAATCTCCTTGCGAATTTGAATAGCCATTGACGCAGGAAAATATCTCTCTAAGAAGAGTTTCTTCAACCCATTCCAAGTTGTGACACTTTCGAGAGGAAAATAATATAACCAATCTTTAGCACTATCCACCAAAGAGAATTGAAAAGCCTTCAACATTGCACCATTCGCCTCAACATCCGCTGGACGCACGGCCATGAAAATGGTGTGGAAGTCCATAAGATGCTTGTTTGGGTCTTCATTCACCATGCCATGGAACTTTGGTAATTCCCTAAGCAGCCCCGGATTGATCTCGAAAGTAGAATTTATTTGAATACACCCCTGTTGTGTATCTAGCTTATGAGAAGCCAACTCCTTGAGTGTACGGTTTGCATCACCCATTGCTTCGTCCAGTTTGTATTTCAGTAAGGTACCTGAAACACAATTCTCAAAACGAAATTAAAAACAACGTAAAAATAAGAAACCAAAACTATATAACAAGCCGAATGCCTCCCCGGCAACGACGCCAAAATTTAATGCGTGTCGTATGCATCAAAAATAATTTCACTTCCTCACTCAACAAGATATAAATATAGTATTCGATAAGAAAGAGTTCGTATCCACAGAGAGGCGATTGTTGTTATGCAATTTTCAGATTCTTAAGTAACCAAAATAACCAAATAACCCAAGGTGTGTTTTTGTTTTTATCAAAGTAATAAAACTAAATAAAGCAAAGTAAATAGTTGGAATAATCAATAAAGAGAGGATATTGGTCACGGGATAGTATCATTCACAAACATGTATTTTTCATCTATGATTAGAATTGGTATTTAATCTCTCAATTATCAAAAGTCCTAGGATATCTTGATCGCAAGAGTATCCCGTTTATTTCCTGATTTTATCACAAACAACATTAAAAGATGCTATTGTGAAATCTACTTAAAAAGCAACATAAAGTGTAAAAGCACAATTAGATTTAACTCCCTAAGAGCAATAAGTTCTATGAAATAAGACTAATCAAAGCAAACAAATGTGTAAAAGCACTAATTCATTTTAACAAAGGTTATGATTCATATGCGATTAAAAAGATGTATCACTACAAGTATTAACCACAAAATGCTACTAGAAATCAGGGATAAACAACTTTTACGTATTGAAAACCCTAATATAGCTTTAGAGATGAAAACAAATCCAATTGATTCCGGACTCAACCAAACTAGCATTCAAATCATATGATAATATAAATAATGAATCACAAACGATAAAATTGAGACAAAACTAATTCATAGAATCAAATAACATGCTTGAAGAAATCAACTTTTATCCCATAACCAATAATAGTATTTAGCTACACATATTCATGGAGTTCATCATCATAATATTCAAAGAAAGAATATGAAACATAAAAGAAAGCAAACCCTAGTTGTAGTTCTCTGCAAAAGCTCCAAGAATAGAATAAAACGTTATCTCCAAAATCTAGTAGAAGTTTTCTTTTGTATCTTTTCTTCCTTCCAAAATTAGGTCCAAGTCTTCAAAGTACATTAGTTGGAAATTCACCCGGCCCCCGAGAGAGAGAAACCCATGTAGAAAATATGTCCCAAAAGTGTTCGCCGGAAAACTGGGTTTTTGGCCGGAAATTGGCCGGAATCTGGTACCAGAATATTGTCGCCGGCCACCATAAAATCACTGTCGTCAAAGGAATATTCCGTCTGATTCCGTTAACGTTAACCGTTGACCTAACGGTCATCGTTAGTCACCCGGGTCAAGGTACACTGAGTCAGAACCGAGTCAGTTGGCTAACTCGGCTGACTAGTCTTGGCTCAGGCCAAATGCTGCTGCACTGCCTCATCTTCTCTGCAACTTCTTGCACACAGCCTCAATCCATCATTCCCAGCTATTCAGTTAGGCCAACAGCAATATAGTTAAACCAGCATCACCAGCGTACTTCTCTTCCTTCTTATCTCGGCATCAAACACAAGCCACATTGTCCACTAGAAATTGCAGCTCGCTATCCCATGATAATCAACATCAATACCATCTACACCGTCAGCTCAATTTCATCTCTGCAACTCAATAACAACCACCAGTGCAACCTTGCGCAGTAACATACAGCTTCAGTCCCAGCTTAGCTCTGCAATTCTAGCTAACTGCAGCTACAACTCCAACTTTTGTTCATCTCGTAGCTGCGAAACCATTTCCAATTCCATGATTCTCACTTCACCAACCAACTTACATGTGTCTGCTATTCCACATAACAGCATCCGCATCTTTGACTTAGCTTCAGTTCAACTCTCCAGCAGCTCCTCTGCCGAGCCATAGCCTCCTTTCCGCATACACAGCCAACAGCTGGAGCAACAGCAGCTACCAGCACTTGTTCACCAGACTCTCGAATTCCTCTTCTCTGTCTCAGATAGCTGAACCTCACATCAACAGCAACACGGCTTCCTCACACATTTCGTAGTTCCAGCACCAGATGCATCTCCGCTAACCACAACTGTAACTTCTGGCAGAACCCACGACCTGTAATGTCTCAGCCTGCGTTGAACTCACTGTACTAAGCTCCACCAACACAAACAACCATTCTAATAACTTGGCTTGACTGCTGCTTAATTCAACCCCTTAACATACATCTATCTGAGCTTCAAGCTTTCTCAACCTTCACTTCCATTCACTGCTCTGTAACCAACAACAGAAACCCAATGACATCACCTCAAACACCAATAACTCTCCCTTGCAATCAGTTTTAACACAGCTGCAATACCTCCTACACAGTCATTTAAGCATCAAGAGATTCAACACACCCATTCTACTTGAACCACCATCACAACAGACTCCTAACCATTTCAGCTGCAAGACAACAGCCACAACATCACCTCCACCATCTGCATCAACTGAGTCCAAAATAACACAGAACCAACACCTTTACCCATTAACTCTGTAGCTTCAGCTGCACCTGTAACACCCAGTTCTCACCCATTGTTGAATCATAAACAACATCCACCTTCTCTGTGTGTTGCCAATCCAGTGCAGCATCAATTCATAGCAACCAATTACCTGTCTCAGTTGCAAACACCACTAGAATTACAGCCTCTTGAAACCCTTCCTGTCGATATCCATATCTTGACTTCTTTACCATGGGCTCAAACCCACTTACTCCATTCATTACCACAACCTCATCTTTGATTCAACAACAATTTCAATCCAAACCAATTTTAATCTATGGCAACAACTGTAACCCTAATCCAATTTTAGAACCCCTTTCTTTGACAGAACCAAATCCAACTCTCTGAGATCGACATCGAACCCATAACAACCACCATTTCTGCTTCTCGATCTCCTCCTCAGATTGATTCAGCTGCCGTCTCTGCCCTTTTGTTCTCAAATTCAGTTTCAAATGATTGACAAAATGAAAACGAGAGAATAAACTCTCGATTCTAGGGTTGGGTGTATTAAGGTAGGATAGGTATATCCAAGAGATATTTGCACCCCCCTTATGTAGCCACCTAGGATATCTACACCTGAACATGAATGATAAGGGAAACCTAGATGGAAACCCCTTAACCTTGACTGGACTTTGTTTAATATTCCTCCAAAAAAACTGCCCCTTAACCAGTGCCAAGCTCCAGATAGTGTTCTTCCATAAAATGAAAATTGCGCCCATTTATGCTCTAAATGAATGCTATTCCACCCGCTGCAGCCGCCTCTTGCATCTCAAGTACACTTCTTCTCTTCAATAACTTAATCATCATTAAAGCCGCCATGCTTTTCAGACATAATTCGCATCACTAAAGTTGGCATACTTTTCAGACAGAGATGAAGAAATAAAAGCAAATAATGAGACACAATCCGCCTCCAACGCTTTTGCCATGTTTCCTCCTCTTTTGTTCCAAATGACTCCAAAGTACCTAAATACTCAAAAACAAAACATAAGATACATAATTTACAAGAAAACTAGCATAGAAAGCATAAACAATAGATAAATAATACGGTGTTTTAGACACCTATCAAGGGTCACCCTTGGTCGGTCAAGGGGATGTACCCGTGTCACCACAACGTCCGTGTTTCAGTCCTGAGAATTTTGATATTTTTTGGTGCACGTTTGAGCAACATTTGGAGAAAATATGCAAAATCCATGGTTTTGCTGAAACTAGGAAAAATACATGAGATGAGGGCAAATAAATAAAACAAGGAATTACAAGGTGTGGGACCGGCCACGGCTAGGGCATGGCCGGCCGGCTGACACGCGGTACCACATGCTTTTCCCAGTTTTATGTGATTTTATGTATTTTTCTATGATTTAAGGGAAATTCCATAAAACTAGAGAGCTTGGTGAAATTAGGGAATTCTCATAAGATGAGAGACATAAATAAATATAAAATAGGGAATGGGAGTGTGGGACCGTCAATGGCCACGGCATGGCGGCAGGCCAATGGGCGCGGGTCCCAAGCCACTCTTCCCAATTTTACCAAATTTTGATGATTTTAGATAATTTTCATAAAATCAAGGAGATTTGTTGAAAACCAAGGAGTTTTGTTGAAATCAGAGAGTTTTCGTGAAATCATGAAACAAAATACCAAATAATAATAAAACAATGGACACGTGGGACCGGCTAGGTTGAAACACTAATTAGCGTCCTTTAGTAGAATGGATGTAGAATTCTCATACAGACTCGGATTTTGATGGTCCGCCCATCCATTCTGTACGGAAAAGAATTTCCTATCTCCCAGTGCGGGAATATTTAGGTTTTAAGCTCGTTCGGGAGGTGAAAACAGGCCGAGAGTAAAATTCAGGAAGAATTCAAGGGGTCGGTCCCACGGTATTTTTTCCTAATTTTATCATGTTTGATAAAATCATGTGATAAAAATACATGAAGTTAGGTAATTTTAGAAAATACATGAAATCAAGGAATTTTGATAATTTAAGAGAAATAACCAAAATAATGGGGACATGAGGTGTGGGACCGGCCACGGCTAGGGTATGACCGGCCGGCCGGCGATCCCATGTCACCTTTCCTTAATTATATTATTTTTTGATAAAATCATGTGATTTAGATAAAAAATACATGAAATTAGATAATTTTCATGATTTTAGAGAAAATTCATAAGAAACCAAGGAATTTTCATAACTTGAGAGAAATAATAAAATAATGAGGACATGAGGTGTGGACCGGCCACGGCCAGGGCATGACCGGCGGTCCCATGTCACCTTTCCCTAATTTTATTATTTTTGATAAAATCATGTGATTTAGGTAATTTCTTTGAAAGAAAGAAAATTGCTCGAACGAGAGGATTTTCATGAGATCGGGAAAATAGCAAAAATATGATAAAATATAAAATTGGGCACGGGACTGGTCACGGCATGACTGGCCGGCTGGTGAACCCAGTCCCCTGACGCTTTTGCTAATATTTTATTACTATTATTTTTCCTTCCTATTTTGCATAGGTTCCTCGTTCGTTCATATTTTTTTGAAATGCTCGTTCGTGCATTCAAGATGCTGGTCTGTGCATTATCTGCTAATTACACTTGCACCATTTTTGTCAGGGCTTATTCGATGCTCGGATGCTTATTTCGTTGGCTATTTATCACTAACCCATGGCATTCTGCTGGGAAGAACCACGAATTGAAGTGACGAAATATAACGGAGAATCGTAGAATATTGCTAGATATTCAGACGATTAAAGATGGCTCGTAGAATATTGCTGGATATATAGACGATGGTTCGTAGAATATTGCTGGATATTCAGACGATGGTTCGTAGAATATTGCTGGATATTCAGACGTTTTCATACAATCAGTTGATGGCTCTAGAACGGCTTCCTGCCTAGGAGCATTAATCATCTGAAGGTTTGAGCAATATGAACTTGCTGGAGTGTCATATTCCTATTGCATAGTCGGGGAAAACCGGTCGCATCCCGAAGACGTTGTCGCCCAATCTTTCGATTCTATACAATATGAGATGTGTGGTGGTCTCAGCTGGGAGACTGCGCATCTGCATCTTCTCTGAGAGACTTTCTCCATCAGAGGTATATGAGATGTGCCATGGTCTCAGCTGGGAGACTGCACATCTGCATCTTCTCTAAGATACTTTCTCCATCAGAGGATTATGAGATGTGTCGTGGTCTCAGCTGGGATACTGCACATCTGCATCTTCTCTGATAGACTTTCTCCATCAGAGGTGGCATGAGCTTTCATGCATAGAGACATAAGTCTCGATACTCATCTGATTGTCGGATCTGGAGTAATTACTGAAATTGCTCAGTATTCATGAGATGTGTCGTGGTTTCATCTGGGAGACTACACATCTTCATGTACTCTGAGAGACAACATTCTCAGTCAGAGATTTGTGGCACGAGCTTTCATTCTTTGATCGAGGGACATGAGCCTCCATACTCATCCGATTGCCGAATTTGGAGTATAGTTTTACAATTCTACCCTTTGTCGAAAATCCACCATCTACATACCAAAATACTCTCTATTCCAAATTTTAATATCTTTTTTAACATTTTTGAGTTTAGAGACAAACTTAAAAGCATGCAACCCATCCACATCTATGTCCCAAGCCTTTGTTATGACGTCAAAATAAGAGCGGTCTTCCATATAGATGCCAATTTTTTTGAATGGCTTAGCTCCATATTTCCAGCAAGGAGATGTACGAATGAGGAAAGGACTATAGTCGGATCCTGAGGGAGCTAAATGATAAGCCATAGCTCTAGGGAAGAAATCAATCCAAGCCGAGTTTGTTAGAGCCCTATCAAGCCTAGCTTCTATGAATTCTAGCCCACTTCTCTTATTGGACCAGGTAAATGGGTATCCTACGAAACCCAAATCCAATAAACCCGAATGGTTTATCAATGGAGAGAAGAAAGTTGCCTCAATATAATCTATCTTCTTCCCACCACTCTTTTCACTTTTAGTTAACACAAAATTCAGATCTCCTAGCACTAGCCATGGAATTTCCACCGTTATAGCTAATTCCTTAAAGAAAGTCCAACCAATATGCTTTTTAACCTTATAAGGACATCCATAAACTGCAGACAACATCCAATCTAGGTTTCTATTTTTGTTCGAGATTAAAGCATCGATTTGGTTATCAGAACTATGAAGAAGTTGGAGAGAAATTTTTGAAGACCAAGCAAGTACCATTCTTCCTGCTATACCGACCATCCCAGTAGGATTTACAACAATCATATCCAGGTATTTGTATTTGCAGGAAATCCTACACTACACCCTTGATAATAATTTACTGTAATTAAGACATATTTGAAGATTAAAAACAACACTTTATTATTTGACTCTCAGAAATGTTTACAAGAAATTGAAGAAATCAAGAATACAACCGCTCTCTTAAATTTTCTTTCTCCTCAAGACTTCCTCAATACTCAAAAATACATCATCCTCCTTCTGAATTTACTGGGTCTCTTTATATAGGATAGTTACATAGTGGGTGACAGCTAATCTGTCCTTTAATTTCGGATCTGACTCGCGATATTATCGCAGTAGTTATAATGTATATTCTCGCAAGCATCATGACCATCGCAGGATAATCACGCTATTCCCGTGTTTCTTCATTCGTCAGCTATTAAGTCATTCTTCAAATCATTCTATGGCACTCGTGAAGTGTTGTTGAAGAACTCGCGGTGATGTTCGCAGAAGTGTTATTAATCTCGCAAGAGTAATATCATGGCGATATTCTGGTCCTACATCTTGCCTCTTCTCATGTCTTTTCTGCGAAGGAATAAAGATCATGAGAATTGAATCTTTTATAATGCCACAGCTGTTTATCTTTTTGCACTCTTCTGCTTTGACATATTATTGTATTCTTCGCCAGTTATTTTCACGTATTTTTTTCTTCCATTCAATTTTTGACACGTCCTTTTCAACCGCTGCGATCTGACCGTTCAAGTCCTTTCTTTGCATTAATTGCATTCATCTTCTCGAGAACTTTCTTCTTCTATAAATACTTCTTTCATTCTTTTCTTTCCCTCTTTTTACTTTCTTCTTTCCATCTCTCTGCAATTTTTCTGTTCTTCCGTAAATTGCGCATCTGTTACAGCTGTGATTTCTTTCTCATTCTTCAATATTTTCCTTCATTCCCATACTAAAAAATGGTTGCTCCTGGTCATAAAAATTTGGTTGCTTTTGGTGAGATGCGGGAAAAGATTAAAAATAAAGGTTTTACTTTGTCTACAATTCCAGATCAGAGCCCTATATACGAACTTTCTATCAAATTATTTTATGATCATCAATGTTCTCGCGAGAAAGTTATAGTATCGCTAGGTCAGCTTGAAGCTGGTCTTCTCATTCCTCTCTACGATCCTGAGCTGCCTTTGTTTTATGAGATACTTTTTCATCCAAAATTCTTGCGAGATATATATCAACTAGGTGGGGATTGCATTTGTCTGCTGTTGGAGTACGCTACTCGCGCCGCTGATAAAAATCTCGCTACCCTGATACTGCGAAGAATCCTAAATTGAAGGATGTTCCAATTATTCCCGCAATGTATATTGTAGATAATTTCTTCATAAACTATGACATAATCCCCATGAAGAGGGATAACACCTGCTGGGGTGTCCGCTTGTAAAAGAAAGATGATGTCGCGAAAGATAAAATGCTTATGCTGGATATCGATTAGCATACTAGTACTAATCAAGGTCCGCGTCATTCTAGTGATGACAAATGGTTCATCTTCCCTCTAATTTTAGAGGGTTCATATATCTCTGGTACCCATACTTTACCTGTGAATCTCACTGAATACCAGCCGTGGGTATTCAACAGGCCTGAGAGAAATAAAGAAGTATGTTTTCTTAATTTTTTGCATAATAAATTACCATTATTATTTTCTTCATGTCTTTAGATTCTCGCTGACTATTTCCTTTTTATCAGATTGAAAGGTTGAAAGCCAGCTACGATAAGCTAGGGAAACCTGCTACTTACTTAGCTCTCAAATCTCTCACAGATGAAGTAAGAAATATTTCTTTATAACTTTTTTACAATATATTTTTGCCTCTATTTCTTATCTTTATCTGTGTTCGCAGGAAATTAAAGAAAGAGAGCATGTGAAACCTGTGATAATTAAAGAGAAATCCACAGTTGGTCGCAATGGTAAATCTACTGCCCCTCTCAAAGAGAATTCTACTGCTCCTCGCAGAGATAAATCTGGTGCTCCTCCCTTAAAAAGAAGAAAAACCCAACTCTCTTCTTCTTCAACTCCTCAATCTAACGAATAAAATCTGAGTAACGATGATGCTGATGATGATGAGGACGAAGATAATAATGACATCTCTCCTATGAAGGATTCCTCTTCTCCTGAATCTCCTATTACCCAATTATCTAAGATTTTTAGCGATGTCACACATGGTATTTCAAATGATTATGGATATGAAGCTGTTAATGAAGTATCTCAAGCTCTCGCAAAGGTTTGCGATGCTTCCCTATTGGTTGACAATGATTTTTTCCAGGGAATCTCAAGATCGCTGACTCCCAGTCTTTTGAATTCACTCAGCATTTTGGTATGTTTTCACTTCTTTGCCTCTTCTTTATACCTTAGATTTCAAACTATATCCATCTTAGCAATTTTTACATTTCTTCGCAGGCTTGAAGAGCTTCTTTTATCGCTGCCTCAGATTTGGAGAAAAGACGTGCTGACCTTCGCAACAAAAATCAAAATGTAAATTCTAAATCTGCAGATCTTCGCAACCAAAAGGAACAGTTGGAATCTGAAGCTATTGATCTTCGCAAGAGTAAAGGAGAATTAGAAGCTGAGGTTACTGAGCTTCGCAAGAAGAATAAGCAATTAGAAATTGATGCTTCAAGTGATAAACAAAAGATTTCTGATCTTGAAAAGGCTAATCAACAACTCTATGGTATAAACTTTTCCTTATTTTCTTTTAATTATTTTTCCTTATTTTGGCTCATTCAAGTAACCATTTTTGCAGATATTTATGACCTTACTGATGAGGCTATAATCTTCTGATCTTTCCCTGAACCTGTAGATGAGGATACCCTTCTTGCTCGTCTTAATAGCTCTTTAAGTAGTTTCCCAGATGATCAAATTAGGTCTCTTTCCATAGATGAACTTAAATCCAAACTTCATCTCTTAAAAATTGAGTACAGATTCAACTTGGGCTTAACCAATAAGTTTAAGCGTCTTTATCTTGATTCGATAGAAGAAACTAATAGATTGAGAAGTAAGAATAGTGATCTTATTGACGAGAAAGATCTTATTGTTAAAATGGTGCTCAAGCCCTAGCAAATTTCCATAAAATTCTCACTGATGTTAAAATTGAGAGGGATAGACTTACCGGCAAAAATAGAGATTTTCTTGCGAGAGAGGACCAAGTTCGCTCTTGTCTTCTTATCAGCAATGATGAAGAATTTGCTTGGGCTGTGAAAGTTCTTGATAATGCTAGAAATAATCTAGGTGTAGATGTTAGTCTTCATACTGAACAAGCAGCCTTGATTAGAGACATGATTTTTGAAAGAGAAGGTTGCTAATTATTCATTCTCATTGGTCTTTCGTCTTTTATATTTTGCTACTAAATTTCTGATTTGCCATTCTGTACTCGCAGGAGTTGAAAAGAAAT
This sequence comes from Papaver bracteatum, assembly GCA_023529315.1. Classification (NCBI taxonomy): domain Eukaryota; kingdom Viridiplantae; phylum Streptophyta; class Magnoliopsida; order Ranunculales; family Papaveraceae; genus Papaver; species Papaver bracteatum. Next base: position 751,786 of record JAJJWX010002186.1, read on the forward strand.
ACTCTATCAGAGTTAAAGAACTTGAAGATGGTAAGGGAGTGCTCGCAAAAACTCTAGCTTCTCGCAACGAAAAGTATTCAAAACTGAAGGAACAGTTAGAAATTATGAGAAGGAATTTTAGTAACACTCTTGTTGGTGTTCGCAATGACTCTATTAAATTGGTCTGCGATGATCATCAAATTCCTCATTCTGAGTATCCTGACATTTTGCATGAAGTTCCACAAAATGTCCCTGATCTTGTCATTTCTGATAGCGAAGCTGAAGATTCTGAAGAAGATGAAGGTCATGATGAAGGCGGTGGGGATGAAGAAAATAAATCCGGCGAAGACAACGATGGATCTAATTAGATTTCTTATATTCTCCCTGTAATATCTGTACACTTATCCTTTTCTCTTTGTAATATACTTGCTACAAATTTCTCCAGCTTCTAATGTTCTCTAGTGTTTGAATTTATTCTTATCTCTTCATGCATATATTAAAAGACAATTTATTTTGTGCAATATGGTTAAGTAATATATTTATAAGTTTTTGGCTATCTATTTGTAAATCTGTTATATAAAGATGAATAAAAATATTATCGTTCTATTCATTCCCATACTTGCCTCTGTTATTCGTCTGTAATATAAAAGATTGAGCATATTAGATTCTTAATAAAATTTTGCAAAAATCGCAACCATAATCTCGCAGTCATGTGTTAATCTCTTGTGGTCTTAGTTTGCCTTCCTAATTAAAGGTCTTATTTCGCCACGTTTCTTTCTGCGACAAAATTGCAGGACGTCTTTACATTCGCATGTAAAGACCCATTGATCTTGCCTTATCCATATGTTGTCAAATGTCTGCAATAATATGACAGGTCTAAGTTCCTTATGAGAACAAAGCCCCATGATATTGCCGTCTTGCGATGAAATCGCGGGACGTCTTTACACTTTCATGTAAAAACCCATTGATCTTATCTTAACTTTTTCTTATGGCTTGTTTCCTCTGTATTTTTCACGCGATAATATGACAGGCCTAAATGTTCTTGTGAACATAAAGCCCCATGACATTTCCGTCTTAAGACACTTATCAGCTCCCTAATGGAGGGTGCCGCCCTTACTCCCCCTGGTTTCCCCTTCAAGGAGGGCACAACAGCCATACAAGACTAGCTCCTCCCATCCGGTCTTAACATCAACTAGTTATTTTCGCAGCCTCTTATCCTTTATGCCTATATGGCTTATAGTTACGAGACTGAACCCTAAGTGGGGTTTTCTTGAGGCCGAGTGCATCATAGCCAAGACTTACCAAAAATGGCCAGGGTAGGTTCGTCCATCCCGGGCACTCTTGGCTCAACCGTGTACCTCGGCGCCTTGGTCATACTCTGCACCCTTAGAAGAGACCCTCGGTCGTCCAACCAGGGTATAACCTTATATAGTTGGAAATCCAAAGTATCTCTCCTGGATAGGTATCTCAAAGAGATGGACCCAAGTCTCCTTGACTCAGGTTCCAGCAGCGGTATAGCCTTATCCCTGAGCCACGCAAAGAGATACCCCCTTATATGACGCATTTTAGGTCTTACATTTGCCTCTTGCAAAATTGTATCCGCGAACTAGGGTGTACGCCATATAGGTTCGTCTCATTCCTATGTCTCTGCGAAATTTTATTCGCGTTTCTTGCGAGTATTGCAACTCTGATGAAATTTCTTTTCTTTGATCTTCTCTTTATTTGCATTTCAACTCTTGTATAACTTCTCAATTTCATTTTTTTTATTCAAATGAAATATTCTTTTGAAACAAATCATTCATAAATTTCTTAAATTTCATCATTTTACCTTTCTACTTACTACTTTCTGCTTCAGCCCTTTTGTTGTGTTTTGCTATTTTCTTTTCATCTACAAGATGCTCGCCATTTACAGTTTGCAACTCATGTCAATTTTGCCACTCTATTGTAATGGTATATGCTCTCCATTTACCTTTCTCTCGCCACTCTATTGTATCAACCATCAGCTTATCACCTCTTTGTTTTTGCTTGATGTTATATTTCCAATTTCTATTTATCGATGTCCTTTCTTCACAAGATTCCATGTCAATTTCATAGCATTTCTTCCCATCAACCCAGTCTCCCTTTATTACTCCAACACTATTAGGATGAGGAAATTTAATACATTGGTGGAAAGTTTACGCCACACCTAATATCCCATGTAGCCAAGGTCGGCCAATCAGGGAATTATAAGGTGATTCAATATCCACAACGCAAAATAGAATCTTAGAAGATAACCCCTTTAATGGAATTCGCATTGTAATTTCCTCTTTGGGCTTGTTGGCAGTGCCGTTGAAACCATATATTTTATAGGTTGATGGTATCAGATCCTTGTCTTTTCCACCCATGGTTCTGTAAGTATGATAAAATAAGATATCAACTGAACTTCCAGTATTTATTAGAACTCTGTTAATGGCCCATGAATCCTCAGTTTCACCATCATTATTTTCTTCATCTTCTTCTTCTATTTGTTTTGGATTTATTTCTAACCTTACCACTAGTGGGTTGTCATGTATCTCGCCAGGATTTGGTACTTCTTGTGCAGTGAAAGAAATAGTTTACTTTTGCCACTCCTCTAATGGCGAGACTCTCGCAATATTCATTATCTCTCTTCCATCTGCGTCTCTCGTGAAGACTCTGCTCAGAACATTATCATGGAAATCCTCAATAGTCTTATATGAATGTATGATGGAATTACATAACAAATTCTTCGCCTTGGCTCCAACCTCTATCACAAATGTTTCTGCTCCTTTTACAAAATTTACTCTACGAATATCTGGTACTGGTGGTAACTGCTGAGATTGCGGATGTCCTATTAGAAAATGATTTAACTTTTCTTGATAAATCATCCTCAAAATTATTCTTTTTACATTCATGCAATCGTTTATTGAATGTCCATGGAAATGATGATAAGGACAAAATTCTTGATTTCGATTATTTTGATGTGGCTCTTTTCCCATGTTCCAGGGTGATGGTATATTTTCCATCAGAATGATAGCTTCCCAAAAAATTTCTATGCTAGCATTCAGGGGTGGCATCTTAATTTCTTCCCATATTACTCTTTGTTTCCCTTGTCCTCTGAAATTATTTTGCCTCTGACCACCATAAGTCTCTTGCGGCTGATCAAGTCTTTGAATTTTATTATTTTCACCGCGATTGTAATAATTCCTTTCTCTTTCATACTCCTCTTGATCTCGACTTCTTATGGATATTAACTTCTGCTGGTTTTCAATATCCACTTTCTCTTATTGTGGCTGCGAGGTACTCGCCACATTGTTAATCATTTTAGGAAGTAAACTCCCGTTTGCCGTTATTGAGCTGGTGTTTGCGACTGGATATGATTCCATCTCATTTTGTTTTTCCTCCAAAGCAATGTATTCTTATTGTAGTTCTCGTAGCTCAGTCATTATGATGGTATTTTTTATTCTGAAAATTTGTATGTACATCAGATTGGTTGCGAACATTGCATTAATGAAAGATAAAATAAGGTATCTCTCATCCACTCTTCCTGCCATTTCACTGCACATTGTCTTCCATATTATGGTTAGGTGTTTCAGACTCTCGCCAATCCTCTGTTTTAACCGAAACACATCTTCAATACCGGGCCGCGAAGAATTGTTGCTTATATATGCTCCCAAAAATGTAGCTTGCAAATGGTCGAAAGAGGTTATTGTATTTTTTAGGTAAGCCTTCGAACCATTTTAACGCCTCGTCAGTCAAACTAGATGCAAAGTATTTGCATAATACAACATCATGGTTTTCCCATTGTAGCATACACCTAACATAAGCCTTGACATGTTGAGCAGCACAGGTAGTCCCATAGAAGATACTGGTTAATGCTGGTAAATTGCATTTTGGAGGGATTCCTCCTAATTGTACTTCTTAAGTAAATGGAGTTCTCGCAGCTTCTTCAATGGCTTCATCAAGTTGCCTTCTGCCTCCTTCTCTTCTGTTATTCAACATTCCCCTCATTTCTGCTAACTCTCTTAAAATTTGTTCATTCCCCGCTGAATTTTGCTCAATTGGTCTTTTCAGTGCAGCTTCTCTTCTTCTGCGCTCGTGTCTTTCTTGTCCTGCGAGACTTTGTGCTTCTTCTTCAGCATCTTCATTCTGCCTTCTCTTGTAATTTTCCTCTTCACCTCCTTCTTGAATTTGCAACAGATTATGCCTTCCAATTTCTTTTCTGCGAGTTTCTTCATTCCTCATCATTTCTCTTCACTATCTTTCTATTCTCCTTTGTATTCTATCATATTCCTCATTGATATTATTGCTATGGAGATTTTGTGTGCGTCTCCTTTCTCGATTGTCATGATTATTCTGCCATATTGCTTCTTGAAACTCTTGTTCTTCCACTTCTTCTCTTAATCTTTCTCCCTCGCAAACTAGACGTGCTTGTTCAGCATAATGCCTCTCAATTTCCTCATTAATGATTCTTTGATTTCTTTGGATTTCTCTCCCATGTAATATTCTTCTACCTTCTTCTCAATTTTCTTCACCATCTTGGTTATTTCAGCGCTTTTGATTTCTATTATCATGTCTATCATTCACAGTTTCACCGTGTGGAACGTAGCGACCATCAATCATCTCTTCTTCTTCATGATGTTATTCTTCATTTGGATTTTGCATTTCCTCTCGGATATTTGCTCCAGCATTTCTCATAGGGGAATTTTTCCTTGGTTCTTATCTAAATGATCTTGAACTTGATCTAGCAGTACTTTTTGATCTCCTACTTTGTAATCTCAAATTCTCCATTCTTAACTCATGATTTTGTCTTGTTAGATTCGCACGTTCTTCCGCCTCTAACCTCCTTTCCTCTTGTATTCTTTGTCTTAAAACCTCTAATGTTTCATTTCCATCATCTCCATGTATTAATCCTCCATTTACTTCTCGGTTTCTTTCTTCTCTTCTTTCATTTCTTAATTGTCGATCTTCTGCTTCTTCCATCGAATCTGATCGCCAAGTATGCACACTCACTCTGTCGTAATCCACAACTCTATCTTGTATTGGTGTTTGTTGATTTGGCTGTTGAATTAGATTTTCTCCTTAATTCCCTGTTCTATTTATTCTTGTTCTGAACCTTGAAGATTCTCATATTTCACTTGTCTCACCTCCTGCAAGTCTTTTACTCCTCCTTACGGTTATTGGTGGTTTTGATGTATTTCTTCTTCTAGCCATTAATCTTCAAGAGTTTTTGGAAATTGCGTAAAAATCCTTCACTATCTACTCCAAATTCTTCTCAATCACAATGTCAATTGTTATATTTTTCTTCAGGAAATCAACAATTCATCCCTGTTCGGGCGCCAAAATGTAGTTGCAGGAAATCCTACACTACACCCTTGATAAGAATTTACTGTAATTAAGACATATTTGAAGATTAAAAACAACACTTTATTATTTGATTCTCAGAAATGTTTACAAGAAATGGAAGAAATCAAGAATACAACCGCTCTCTTAAATTTTCAATCTCCTCAAGACTTCCTCAACACTCAAAAATACATCATCATCCTTCTGAATTTACCGGGTCTCTTTATATAGGATAGTTACATAGTGGGTGACAGCTAATCTGTCTTTTAATTTCGGATCTGACTCGCGATGTTATCGCAGTAGTTATAATGTCTATTCTCGCAAGCGTCGTGACCATCGCAGGATAATCACGCTCTTCCCGTGTTTCTTCATTCGTCAGCTATTACGTCATTCTTCAAATCATTCTGTGGCACTCGTGAAGTGTTGTTGAAGAACTCGCGGTGATATTCACAGAAGTGTTGTTAATCTCGCAAGAGTAATATCATGGCGATATTATGGTCCTACAGTATTGAAGTTTTTTTTATTATGGTAACGATGTAGTTTTCATGATGTTTTGTTTCTTGTAGGAAAATCAAATCTGGGTTGTGTTTTGATATCAAATTTTTGAGATGAGAAATTGAATTATTATTTAAACCTTGACAGTTCTGGGCAAGTATATTAATTGACATATTGACCCTGTCAGTTAAGCAAATAAAATTGAGAGTACCCCAAAATTGATAATTGAATAAATTGGAGACGATTATAAGACTAGTAGGGTTTAGGATTGAGCGTACCTGGCTTACCACAGAGTTATTAGTCCCATTTCTTGAGATAGCAGTTTCCTTGATTACTCCAAGGGTTGTAGTCTTTATCCATTTTTCATCATTTTCCTTTGAGGAGCTTTTGAGAGCATTCATTTTCAGCTTTTCTTTACTAGCCTCCATATCCCTTTCAGATGGGTGAGGAAAAATCGGAGAGGATGCAGAGATGATTTGAGAAAGAGTATTTCTGGAGGAGGTGATTGAGCTTGATGGGAAAGTTTTTGCTGATTGAGTCTGGTTAGGATGGGTACTGATTGTAGTAGTTGGGGTGAGGGTCAATTAAATAGCAGAAGTAGCTGGGAAGCTAGAGGTAGTGGGGAGATGGTGTTGAGGGGACAAAGATTTTCGATGGCCTTTTCTCTTTGTTTTTTTTGTTTTGACTTAGATTGGATAATCAAAGCCTTTAAGAGATTTCGTTCCAGGTTTGTCTTAAGAAGTTTAGTAGAAAGTTTGATAGGTGTTTTTTTTCTCTTTTTTTTCTTAATTCTACTAGTAGAAAGTTTAGTAGAAACTTGTATTTCGAGCTAAAGTTTAGTAGAAACTTGTATATTTTTTTTTAATTTCTTCTTTTTTAGTAGAAAGTTTGATGTACCATCATTTGGAGCTAAAGGAGACGAAACTTGTATTTGTTGATGTTTCAAGTACTCTTCAAATTTGTATATTTTCTTTCTTGTATCCTTGTCCCTTATAAGAGTTGTTTTCCCTTTTGCTCCCATGCCAAAAGAAAATTCCTCCAAAGGCTGTTGGTGAGTCTCTAATGTGGAGCTTGTGATCAGTGTTGGAGTTTCGATTTTCCCTTGTATCTTTTTGATATTGAATCTCTTGGTGGGAATTACTCTCTTCTTAAAGTGTTCAAAGCCTGGCGGAGATTCCGTGTAGCTGTCTAGAGCCGAAATTTTGAAGCATGAGCTACTTGATGCATCAAAACCTAGAGTTGATGGAGGAACATGGATGAAGTTGAAACTGCTAATCTCTCTGTCAGTTTTCCTGCTCCCCACCTCACTTTATGATCTCTGCAACTTGGATGCTGGTAAGGCCTCAATAGCTTCATTAGCATGTCTTTTTGAAGTAGAGACATAGCTATATATCATAGATTCATGTAGTGAGATCCCTACTTTAAAACTTGCCTGAATAGTTTCAACTTCCTCAATCTACGGTACCATTTGGTTTTCCTACATTACTAATTTCTGCCTTCATTTGACCCATTTCTGATTCCTTGATATCTTCCATAGTATTTGATGTACCATCATTTGGAGCTAAAGGAGACGAAACTTGTATTTGTTGATGTTTCAAGTACTCTTCAAATTTGTATATTTTCTTTCCTGTATCCTTGTCCCTTATAAGAGTTGTTTTCCCTTTTGCTCCCATGCAGAAAGCAAATTCCTCCAAAGGCTGTTGGGGAGTCTCTCCTTTGGAGCCTATGATCAGTGTTGGAGTTTCGATTTTACCTTGTATCTTTTTGATATTAACTCTCTTGGTGGGAATTACTCTCTTCTTAAAGTGTTCAAAGCCTGGCGGAGATTCCGTGTAGCTGTCTAGAGCCGAAATTTTGAAGCAGGACCTACTTGATGCATCAAAACCTAGAGTTGATGGAGGACCATGGATGAAGTTGAAACTGCTAATGTCTCTGTCAGTTTTTCTGCTCCCCACCTCACTATCAGATCTCTGCAACTTGGATTCTGGAAAGGCCTCAATAGCTTCATCAACATGTCTTTTTGAAGTAGAGACATAACTATCTATCATGGATTCATGTAGTGAGATCCCTACTTTAAAACTTGCCTGAGTAGGTTCAACTTCCTCAATCTTCGATACCATTTGGTTTTCCTACATTACTAATTTCTTCCTTCATTTGATCCATTTATGATTCCTTGATATCTTCCATAGTATTTGATGTACCATCATGTGGATCTAAAGGAGAAGAAACTTGTATTTGTGGATGTTTCAAGTACTCTTCAAATTTGTATATTTTCTTTCTTGTATCCTTGTCCCTTATAAGATTTTTTTTCCCTTTTGCTACCATGCAGAAAGCAAATTCCTCCAAAGGCTGTTGGAGAGTCTCTCCTATGGAGCCTGTGATCAGTGTTGGAGTTTAGATTTTCCCTTGTATCTTTTTGATATTGACTCTCTTAGTGGGAATTACTCTCTTCTTAAAGTGTTCAAAGCCTGGAGGAGATTCCGTGTAGCTGTCTAGAGATGAAATTTTGAAGCAGGAGCTACTTGATGCATCAAAACCTAGAGTTGATGGAGGACCATGGATGAAGTTGAAACTGCTAATATCTTTGTTAGTTTTCCTGCTCCCCACCTCACTGTCTGATCTCTGCAACTTGGATGCTGGTAAGGCCTCAATAGCTTCATTAGCATGTCTTTTTGAAGTAGAGACATAGCTATCTATCATGGATTCATGTAGTGAGATCCCTACTTTAAAACTTTCCTGAATATGTTCAACTTCCTCAATCTCCGGTACCATTTGGTTTTCCTACATTACTAATTTCTGCCTTCATTTGATCCATTTCTGATTCCTTGATATCTTCCATAGTATTTGATGTACCATCATTTGGAGCTAAAGGAGACGAAACTTTTATTTGTTGATGTTTCAAGTACTCTTCAAATTTGTATATTTTCTTTCCTGTATCCTTGTCCCTTATAAGAGTTGTTTTCCATTTTGCCCCCATGCAGAAAGCAAATTCCTCCAAAGGCTGTTGGGGAGTCTCTCCTGTGGAGCTTGTGATTAGTGTTGGAGATTCGATTTTCCCTTGTATCTTTTTGATATTGACTCTCTTGGTGGGAATTACTCTCTTCTTAAAGTGTTCAAAGCCTGGCGGAGATTCCGTGTAGCTGTCTAGAGATGAAATTTTGAAGCAGGAGATACTTGATGCATCAAAACCTAGAGTTGATAGAGGACCATGGATGAAGTTGAAACTGCTAATGTCTCTATCAGTTTTCCTACTCCCCACCTCACTGTCTGATCTCTGCAACTTGGATGCTGGTAAGGCCTCAATAGCTTCATCAGCATGTCTTTTTTAAGTAGAGACATAACTTTCTATCATGGATTCATGTAGTGAGATCCCTACTTTAAAACTTGCATGAATAGGTTCAACTTCCTCAATCTCCGGTACCATTTGGTTTTCCTACATTACTAATTTCTTCCTTCATTTGATCCATTTCTGATTCCTTGATATCTTCCATAGTATTTGATGTACCATCATTTGGAGCTAAAGGAGACGAAACTTGTATTTGTTGATGTTTCAAGTACTCTTCAAATTTGTATATTTTCTTTCTTGTATCCTTGTCCCTTATAAGAGTTGTTTTCCCTTTTTCTCCCATGCAGAAAGAAAATTCCTCCAAAGGCTGTTGGGGAGTCTCTCCTGTGGAGCCTATGATCAGTGTTGGAGTTTCGATTTTCCCTTGTATCTTTTTGATATTGACTCTCTTGGTGGGAATTACTCTCTTCTTAAAGTGTTCAAAACCTGGCGGAGATTCCGTGTAGCTGTCTAGAGCTGAAATTTTGAAGCAAGAGCTACTTGATGCATCAAAACCTAGAGTTGATGGAGGACCATGGATGAAGTTGAAATTGCTAATCTCTCTGTCAGTTTTTCTGCTCCCCACCTCACTGTCAGATCTCTGCAACTTGGATGCTGGTAAGGCATCAATAGCTTCATCAGCATGTCTTTTTGAAGTAGAGACATAACTATCTATCATGGATTCATGTAGTGAGATCCCTACTTTAAAACTTGCATGAATAGGTTCAACTTCCTCAATCTCCGGTACCATTTGGTTTTCCTACATTACTAATTTCTTCCTTCATTTGATCCATTTCTGATTCCTTGATATCTTCCATAGTATTTGATGTACCATCATTTGGAGCTAAAGGAGACGAAACTTGTATTTGTTGATGTTTCAAGTACTCTTCAAATTTGTATATTTTCTTTCTTGTATCCTTGTCCCTTATAAGAGTTGTTTTCCCTTTTGCTCCCATGCAGAAAGCAAATTCCTCCAAAGGATGTTGGGGAGTCTCTCCTGTGGAGCCTATGATCAGTGTTGGAGTTTCGATTTTCCCTTATATCTTTTTGATATTGACTCTCTTGGTGGGAATTACTCTCTTCTTAAAGTGTTCAAAACCTGGCGGAGATTCCGTGTAGCTGTCTAGAGCTGAAATTTTGAAGCAGGAGCTACTTGATGCATCAAAACCTAGAGTTGATGGAGGACCATGGATGAAGTTGAAACTGCTAATCTCTCTGTCAGTTTTCCTGCTCCCCGCCTCACTGTCTGATCTCTGCAACTTGGATGCTGGTAAGGCCTCAATAGCTTCATCATCATGTCTTTTTGAAGTAGAGACATAGCTATCTATCATGGATTCATGTAGTGAGATCCCTATTTTAAAAACTTGCCTGAATGTTTTTTGGTTTTGGTGTGGTTTGATCTTAGGATCACAGAGAATGAATCTCTTTAGTCTCACATTGGGTATAGTAAAGAAGGATGACATCTATATAACTATTTTATTTTATTTTTGAAAAGAACGGATTCCTTTTATTCATTAACATGGGATTGTTCTAGAGAAAGTTCTCCCAACAACATCATTCATTACAATTACATTGAGTGAATTCGGGTATGCATTGTCCCACACCCGGGTATGCGATATTGTTGTTCCTGTGTGTAATTGAGTGTGCGTTGCCAGGTTCGCCTGTCCATCCGCTGCTTGGTTTGCCTCTATACACCTGCGTTATAAAGTGGTTTGTGATCTGTTGGAGATGGGAATGTATTTCCTGTATCTATATAACTATTCTCTTACGGATAATTAGACAAACGTGAGTGGAATTTTGTTGAAAACTTTTGTCCATAAGCGGCTACTATCCCGTCTTCTTTTCACATCTTCTTGCCCAAAAATATCAATAGTATATATATTGATGCCATTTAAGAAAAGAAGATGTTGGTGCCCTGAGCTCCAAGCTGTTGGCAATACTAAAGATCTTAGTGCCCAGCAATAGTACCCAAGATATTGAAGCCATTTAAGTAAAGAAGATCTTAGTGCCCTGAGCTCCAAGCTGTTGGCAATACTAAAGATCTTACACAGAACTCAACTTTTTTATACATAATGACCGAAAATAGGATTTAAGGAAAAAATCCTCCACAACAAGACTGAAAAGAAAAGAAACAATATCAAATCAAGGAACTGCCAGCCGACCACCGTTGTGTTCCAAAGACTTCCAAGAAGATTCAATTCGTAACAAGTGCAATTTCTCAACAAATGGCTCCAGAACTTCTGCCTCTTCTACAGGAGCAAACGCCATGCAAATGCTAAGCTCTTGGACAGCTTCTGCATATTTCCTGCATTAGGGCGACCAAAACTGATTCAGGCATACAACAGGATTCACTATGTGCGTTACGAATAAATATGCAGCGAGCATCATCATCCTGTTTAAGTTGTAACCGTCTTTACCTGCTGTAGAATAAGAGCATGCCATGGTCTCTCCTTAGTGCCCAATTATGTGGTTGGAGAAGCAACAATCTTTCAGATGCCATGATAGACAACCTAAAAAAAAAAGGTCAGCACAAAACACAAATACATAAAAATAAAAATAAAAAGGTTACATCCGTATGCACGGGCTTTCCTACCCTGTGCAAATTAAAAAAATTCTGCATTCCGAAGTTTACAAAAAATAATTTGGATTTTTAAGATTAGAGGATCAAACCCCAAAGGTAATGCTCTTTTAAAAATACAATTTGTGAGGCAGTTACGGTATGAAGGAAAACGGAAGCGAGAGAATTACTGGATTTAGGAATAGGATGCGCACAAGTTCTCGAGATTTGTGATAATGCGCACAAATCTCGAAACCCGGGATATATTTGATAGCTCGAGTTTTATTAAAATATGGGAAACAACTCGAGAACTTCAAAGATTATTTAAATTTTATAACTTGATTTAAAATAGTGAAACTAACCAAAAGCCGAGAACACTTGCAAAGAGCCAACACTAATTTATCATTTAAAATCTAGCAAGCCCCAAATACAGGCCCCTACGTTGCTCACACATGCATTAGCTGTTGTAGAATGAGGAAGACCAGTTGGGAACCAAAAAAAAGTCACCTGGCTGCCAATCAGACTGTAGATCGAGTATCATTCGTAGTTGGAGAAATAACACAAGGACTTAGTTATAGGTTTGTATAGGATTTAATTTAAAAGCTTTTGAACCCACATATATCTTAACTTGCGCTCTATTTAAAGACACCTCTGCAAACCACAAAGCAAAAGTTCATATTCTTAAAACTCCAAAACAGTCTTGTAACTATTGAGAAAAACAACCAATTCCTTTTAACATCTCAAAAAATAAAGAAACCATGGTGTATAAATAGGTGGGCCTGTAGACTCCTGACGTGACTGGAATAAGTTATTCTTAATGTTACACCGGATACATGAACTTAAACCAAAAGAGAATCTGCTACGATACCATAATCAAAACCAATTACTGTAAAACTGTGAATTTGCATAGAAAGGTATAACGTGGTGCATAAAGAAGGAAGATGGATCTAACAAAGACTGGTGAGACACCTAACAGCATAAAGAGTGATCACTTTACACTAGCTCTTATTAAGACCCTGGTGTTTCTTACCTTAGGTAACAGTCACAACACAAATGAAGGCTATGCCACTTGATTTGGAAGGATAATGGATAGTCTCACCTAAAAAGATAGAATTGATGCTAGCTGCAAACGCTAAGCGATCAAGTATCTAGCTTTGAAAGAAAGTAGCAAAGTATGTTCTTCTCAATGTGGCAGTGGCAATTTAATTTTTATTAGAGATATTTTATACATGAGGTAGTTGTACCTCTATACACGTAACAACCACTCTGGTTAAGCACCATTCATATACAGTTCTTTGAGGGAAGGAATAAAGGAAATCTAATTCCTATCGGTAGGAAAATGTCATTTTGGACGATTCTACAAGTCTAAATACTTATGAAGATGATGTTTCACAAAAATGCAATCAGTCATTCAATGCATTACACAGATGACTTGAAGTGGAGAAGCCAAAAAATCTACAAACAGAATAGGAGAGTTCGCAAGAAAACTACCTTAACTCAAGAGGGCGCAATAAAGGGTGCTTTGAATCATCAAACTTTTTAAAATTTTCATTTGCCTCTCCAACGCGTCTGAGTGGAGAAGTCAGCATTAAACCATGGTTCATCCTTGAAGCACGTTTCCAGTGAAGTCTCTGAGGATAGGGAAGAGGATACCGAAGAGGAAGAATAAAACACCAGAACAAGAAAAAATATGAACATAAATAAAATAAGGTGCAGAGGAAGTGGTCGTTACAAGGATAAGATAGCTAGCTTACAATCAAATTAGCCAATGCGATCCCAACGATATCTTTGTCAGTTGCAATATCAAGTCCCAAAAGTGATTTACTTTTCAAGTCGGAAGCCTTTGAGCTTGGATCGTCTACGCACCTTCCATTAACTAGAGAAAACAAGCTATGCCCTGATGTCACTTTGAAAAGTTCCTGCGCGGGAAGGAAAAAAAAATTGAACACCACCATGTGGTATAGAAGGATAAAAGATGCACAGTGCTAACGGAGGAGGAAATATTTAATCATTAAGATGCCGACTGCTATGAATGTATCAATACACAGATACAACTTCAGATACATACAACAGAACAGAACATTGATCAGAAAACAACTTCGGATGTTATCACACCTCAGGGTTCTCTGTTTGAGGCCATATCAAAAATTCTTCCCCAACTCGAGATCCAACAATTGTCACACCAATTCTTCGGCAAACTTCAATATAGATAACGCTTAGCAATATGGCTGTCAATTGGATACATTAAGATGTATTAGATGGCAAAAAATACTCTGCATGAGGTGATTAGAAAGACTTATTATGCTTTAATAAAACTGAGTCAACATCATACACCATAGATAAGATACGTATGTTTGATGCCTAAGGCAAACATAGAAGAGAGATAATCTTTTGTGGAATTCAACTTACCACTGCTACGACCAGAGCTTAGCACCGTATGCAAATATGAGAACTTTGAATCAACAAGGGTAGGAAACCTTCTGAATCCCCTGTACTCCAACAGTACAAAATTCACTGCCTCCATAACTTCCATCAAATCGCAACCTATATCTCTTGGAATTAGTTCTGCTTCAACTTCTTTGGCAATGTTGTCCAACTCAGCCAACCATTCAGACATACTTTTGCCAGCCAAAGGCATTGTCTCCAAGTCATCCCAGTCATCTTTAGGTCTAAAGAATGTCGAACCATCTTCTCTCCGTTCACTTCGGATAGAATTTGAATCCATCTCTCGATTAACGGCCATGAAAGCTTCATCTTCAGCTGCAACATATAACAAAGCCTGCAAGAATTTACATAGTAGATGAAGGGGAAATAGGTTTAGATAAGCACCAAGTAGCTAAATGGAAGCACTATAGGCATGGAAACAAACATATCGATCTTATCTTTGAATTTTCACACTAAAAGAACCTGCGGGAGTTACAAAGAACACAAGAAGACATAAATTAAAATCCCACAAAGGAAAATAGTACCAATTTTTACTTCTAAATAATGATATTGAAATGGCAATTGATTAAACAACTGGCATCGGTTAATTGGTTTATTACGACATATCTAACCGATGATGTTACTCATTGTGACATGTGCTAATTTGGCTCCGCCCTTTCATTGGGGAATATGATTAATTGTTTGAACTGAATGTTTTTAAGGAAATAGGAATATGCTAGCATGCTATTGTGAATTCTTCTCTATTAAAACACTAAGTAAGAAGTAGTACCTTGGCGAAAGAATCCTATTACCTTAGCAAGAGAAAGGTATCCCTTGTCTTTGGAGCAGCGAGAGATCTCATGGGTAAACTTTTCCCTAGCGTCCTCCAAAACCTGCTTGTTGATCCATTATTGAGTAATAGGTTGACAGATAGATTCGTGAAAGCTTAAACATGGAGTAGACTGCATGAATTTTTTTACCCTTAACAAGTGAACAAAGAGCGACATACGAACACACCTCTAGATATAAATTGGAAAAGAGCGACATACGAACACACCTCTAGATATAAATTGGAGTGCACTTGATCTTTACTAGCCGGTGTGTGACTACCAGATAGAGACGCCAATGGGGGAGTATAACTTGTATACATACTCCTCTTTCGATTATTATAACAAGTCCAACCACACCCAGACGACCTAACAAGCGAAATCAGTTTACCTCTTTTAGCACTTGCCATCTTATTAAATGAATAAATTTGTAACGCAACAAGGAAAGATAATTTAGCATAATATTTAGCTTGTATTACCTGATATGTGAGCTGCCACAGTAACAGTGACTAACACTTAAGGAAGGAGCCGTCATATTCATAAACGCCGAAGCTGCATTTGTTTGCACATTATGATGACAAACGGAGGACGAGGAGGAGATTACGGCAGTGGTGAATGACAAAGGCAGCATGTTAACAATGATTATGATGATGATGGGGTTCAAAATGACGGGGAAATTCACTAAAGGGAAGCAGAGGGTGTGATGATGTCGGCAGGTTGTTTTTTCAATCTAGTAACCAAATCAAAAACATTGGTGTTGGCAAATTGAACAGAATTGTATGATTGTAGATTACTAACACTAATAGATGGTGATGATGACGGCAACGGGAGTTCATATGTTGGTTGACAAAGCCATCATCCATGGCCTTGGATGGCAATGATGATGAAAATCTGAGAATAATATTGTAACCCAAAAAGCTAATAGCAGGAACAACAAGAAGAATACCACTAGTCAGAACAAGTTGAACCATTAGTGTTCTACAAGGCATACATAGATAGAATCAACAAAAGAAGTAGAAGCAGAAGAAGTCAATAGAGAAAGAATGAAATAAGCTCTTGAATCACCATAATCATAAGAAGAATGATGAGAATTAGGCTTATGTAAGGAAAAAGAAAACAATACTGATTTGTTGTCACTCATTACTGGCACTTGTACTTAAATACAAATTCCTCTTCCCCTTTGGAAATAGATGAATGAATGCAATAATTATGCACAAGAAACAAAAAAGAAAGAAAGAAAATTTTAAAGTTCTGGGGGGGTTTGAATTTGATTGGGGAGGGGGTATTATTGTGTGTACCAGTTGAGCTATTGCTGCTTGCGTCAATTCCACTTCAAAAAAAGAAGAAGAAGAAGATATTTCCGTGACTCTTCCCTCCCTGTGGCCTGGACCTGTTCCCTTTATAATACTATACTTCTTCTTCTTCTTCCTCTTCAAATTGATTTTAATTTTTAGCAAATTTGCTGAATCACGAGTGGAAGTGAAAGTGATGTTGTTATTATATTTTTGTATGTAGACTTGCTTCTAGGCTGTAGATTGATGGTGTGAGAGAGAGGGTGCGATAATGCGATCATAGGCTGTATATTTTTGTATTTTCTTGCGTCTTAAACAAAAACAAAAAGAAAAAGGGTGTGAGAGAGAGAGGATAAGGTTAGGTGCGATCATAGCCTCTTTCTTTCCTCTTTCTTGTTCATCCATTCAAATTTATAAAATAAATAAATAATAATACATGTCATGACGAAACTGACGATTGTGACTGCCAGACGGCAGCAACCAACAACCAGTAACCTTTCTTTCCTTTCAATCATCCTTTCTTGGAATCCAACTCATCCTTCTGCTATGTCTACACATTTTGTATCTGGACTTGCTACCTCCGGCACGCTCAATGTTTGGCATTTGCAGCATTTCACGTGCACTATGCACAAGGACACACATGCTGGCGCGGGCTAAGTGACTACCATCTCAGTCACAATAAAACACACATCCAGATTATCAAAGATGCATCTCGGCTGCTCGGGAGAATAAATAAATTAATGTCATGAGCAATCTCCATATTTCAGGGACTATAGTAAAAACTCCATATATTAATAGTTTTGGGACTTCACAAAATTATTAATATATGGAGTTTATTAATATAGGGAGGTATACCAAAAAAAAAAAAATTCTCCACAAGAAGCTTTAAACATGCTCGACAAGTTGAAATATTTTGGCTTCAACAAGAAGGTGCACATAGTAACGAGGTCTTACGCATACGCAAATCAAAAGATACGATAAAAACTCAAAAAATTACATCATTTTCTCTAATAATTATAGATACATATTTTTCTTTATCATAAATTTTGATATAACAAGATTTATAATTATCCGATGATGTCGATTATATTAATATATTGAGGCAAATTTCTTATGGTGGGACTAGAAAAATCTATTAATATTAAAATATGGAGTTTATTACTAATTATAACTGGCCCAAATTGGGACCATGATTTTTTTATTAATATATAGAGTTTATTAAAATATGGATTATCAATATACAGAGTTTTTACTGTATTAGGATAATATCAGAGGCCCAAAGGAATTTTGGTGATAGTCCATGGATGTTGGCCCGTGCTGTATCCAGTCTTCAGATTAGTGAAACACAGCAATGAGTCAAATGAACCAAACCAAAGGATTACACATTTTGTCATTTGGACTCTACTACATTCATGAGATAAATTTAATAGAATCCTTATTATATTCTCCCTAATTACATTTGCTAAAAATTACCCTTGGAGCTGTTTACCGTTACAATCTCGATCGTCTCCTGAGCTTAGATTTTGTGATTAATTACACAGTACAAATTAATCATGTTATCAAATGTTCATCAGGTGAGCAGGTGGTGTATCCATTTCTCTACAACAGCAGGTGAGCCATACCAGGGATTCTGTGTGTCGTCTGAACCAACTGGTGAGTGATAAACTCCGTCCAAGGTAATGTTCATGGAACCTTCAAGATGGGCAGATACTTCAGGCACCACCCCATCACCCCAAACATCTGCTTTGCCACACACCTGCATGCTTATGGACACCACATTGTTATTTCATCCAGACCATGAGCATGCAATGATAGAATTATTTCGTACATCCCGTGTGGAAACAGGATACAGAAGGCTGTAAACTGTACTCAGAACAGAAATGATATATGGCAATGATCAGAATAGAAATGCAAAACTATACGAAGAAACATAAACTTGGAACTCTCCTTGTAAATATACCAGAGGTCTGAGTCCAGTTATGATTTTTCTGGTTGGTTGCATTTTGTATCAACATTGTTGTTGATGTTGAAATTACTGGTATATGCTTATATTTATTAGCATGGCGTGTCAGACTAGTGAGACTCACACAAGCCAGTCTCAGACTCTAGATTAAAAACTAATGCCACCCAACTTAATAGCATAGGAGAACAAACTGGCCTGCATGCCTAATTTCTGGTCACATGAAAACCCACCAGATCATTACCAACACTGTCAATTAGCATTCTCAGGTGCATGTAAATCATCTACACCTTTGTACAAGTGAATGATGAATCCAATGGTTGTAAACCATGGACAATTCTAGATGCTATAATCTCAAGTGAAAACTATAACAGCTCGTCATTTCTTATGCTAAACCAATGGTTGTAAGCCATAATGTGAAACAACACCACAGACAGGTGCTTGCCTGGGCATGCGACAAGACGTGTCAAACATCGTTTTACGATTATCAGCAATGTGTTGGTATAAGTCAGTTAGTTGTGACACAGTTGTATTCTTTTTACTTCCACGAGTAAAACGGTGCATTTGAACAAAGAAGTTAAATATCATACATTGAAATACGAGCTCATGGTAGAACGAAAATAAGTAAAGAAACAAATAACTTTTGGATGATCACCTGTTTGTACCCCTGACCGACAATGCGGGAACGAGTGGTGGTTTCGGTAGCAATTAATGTTGATGTAGTCTTATTCGAAAGGGTCACTTCCTCGGATTCCTCCGACATGGACTGCTGTAAATCACTTCCAGTCGGAATTTCTATCGAGTTACTAGAGTCCCCATTTGAGTTGACAAAGAAGCGAGCACCTTGAATATACCTGTTGCATTAAGACCTCAGTCAGCAATTAGAATGCAAAGAGAAACCAACCACAAGCCACAACAACCCTGGTCGTTACTTTGGTTTTTCTTTTGTTCTTTTGAAGCTTCATGTGATGTGTTGGACAAACGAAAACAAGCTACAAAAAGCGGAAAGTCAAGTCATGTAAAGAAGATCCAAGCACCAAGCAACAACTTGTGGGGGTGAATGCAGATTAGATTTAGCAACTCATAATTACAAAGACAAGAAAAACTGTAGCCTGGTATGTAATTAAACATACTGTATAATGCAATTCTACAAGAAATGAGATGGATAAATTAATGTGCTTGAACCAGCAAGGTGTTGTGACGGTGATGAAACAAAAGGGAATAAAAAGTAAGTGCGCTGACCATGCATGTCACAAGAACAATGGACGCTGTTAAGCCCAGACTTCAATATATTTATCTGTGGCCATTACAACTCACTCACTCAAAGGAGTTGAGCTAAGCAACAAAGCCAAATCAAACTGACAATTGTGGAAGTGATGTAGAATAAAAGCAAAATTAATGCTAAAGATTAAAGACCCATCTGCTGACAACATAGGCAGTTATGAATTTCATTAGAGCGAGATTTTACTTTTTAACTTTACCTCCCTGCAACACATACATATCTCAACTCCGGAGTATAAACAGCTGGTGCGCAATGTCTTTCAACATAATCTAAGAGGCCTCTAGTTTGATCAATTACTCCCGGTGAATCCTTTGGAGGCGGACTGAAAGCAAATTGTAACTGTCGTCAAGTCTTTGAAAAGTAGACAGGACCTCGTGAACCAAATTCTTAAATTTGTTACAAAGTTCAAATTGTAATTCGAAAGAAACTGCAGACAAGAAAGTAAAATTTTCATTTCTCAAGTAAATGAATCACATTTACAAATGCAATTGGATTATTATTTGATAATACCGTTACCAGGAATTGGAGCCAATATGTTGAACCAAACATGCAACAAGAGAATTATATTTACCCGTAGATAATGTAGAGCATAAACCAATGTAGCCGTAAAACAAAATGAAAGACATTTTAGATAAGGAAATGGATCATTGTAAACATTTCGATAAGAAGTATCTGTTGGACGGTGGCTAGTAGGTAGGTGGGAAAACCATGTGAAAAACGGTGGCTAGTTGGTAGGACATTGGACGGTGGCTAATAGGTTGGTGGAACTCTCAAAAACCATGTGAAAAATATTGGTCGGTGGAAGAGTTCCATAGCTTTCCCTTTCCCACTTGTAAATTCATGCATTCAAACAAGGTAGGTCTTTGAGTCCTAGTTTGAAAGCTAAGGAAGTCCAATTGTAGGCTAATCCTATTTTGTAGGAATTTAATTTGGAGTTGGTCACTTGGAGGCTAATATTATTCCCTAGCTAACTAGTATAAATAGGCTATTAGAGAAAGCAAATGAACACACCAAAAAAATTCTTCTTTCTCTCTTAGAGTTAATATGTATTCTCCCTTGTGATAATTTATGAATCTCTTGTTTTTCCCGAGGATTCAACCTCGTTAAAATTCTCGTCTCTTTTCTTCTTTAGTTTGTGTTCTTGGCAATATTTTGAGTACCATTTGTAGCTGTGCAAAATCGCTTCCGCAAGGTTTTAGCGCAACAATTGGTATCAGAGCGAGGTTACGCTCTTGGATACGAGTACTCAGATTGCAGTTGAAGTGAAGGTATTTTTCTGAAGATTGCTTGAGGTAATACTAATCTCAAAGGTTCTGTTTTTTATCTATATTTGGTTGTTTGAGAACAATGGTTGACGGGGATAAACCAGTTGATCCGAACGATCATGAAGGAGAACATTCGGAGTTCACAAATAAAGAAAAGAAACAAAAGAAGAAATACTTCATTCACATAGATCACAACTCAAGGTTGGAAAGTTCACCGGAACCAATAACTTTGGTTTATGGAGAACGGACGTAATGGATGCTCTTGTTCATTTTGACCTAGAAGAAGCTCTAGAAGGTAGGCCAGCGGAGATGTCTGACAAGCAGTGGAACAAGATGAATAAATTATGTCTTGGTTCGATTCGAGGGTGTTTAGCAACAACGGTAAGAGTTAATTATCAGCACGAGACTTCATCTAAGGATCTCTGGGAAAAGCTAGAGAAGGAATACCTTGTGAAGAACGTGGCAAATAGGATACATCTTAAAAGGAATTTGTATCGCTATAACATGAAGAGAGGTGCAACCCTAACCGAGCACCTAGATTCATATAATAAACTTCTTGTTGAAAGTGGTTAACTACGATGAGAAGATCAACGACGAGGAACAAGCTCTGTGTCTGATAAACTCTCTTCCTGAAAGGTATGAACCCGTGATTAAAGCTTTAATGCACGGAAAGGATAAGATGACATACGCCGAGGTCACTACAGCATTGCGTAGTGAGGAATTCAGGAAGATGGACCGTGAAGACCTGTCAAGTGAAGCTAACAGTGACTTGCTTCTTGCAAGAGGTCGTTCAACAAACAGGAGAAAGAAGAATGGTGATCGTGGCAAAGTTAAAGGGCGTTCAAAGTCAAGAGCGCGTCTGCAGAAGGATGAATGTGCATGGTGTCATGACTTTGGCCATTGGGCTAAGGATTGTACCAAGCGTAAGGATCGAGAAAGGGACAACACCGAGGTGAACATTGCTAAGGCAAGTGAAGATTCAGATGAAGCTTGATTTCTCGCTAATCGTGATACCATCAACTTTTATCGAATCGACGTGAGACGTGGGTATTAGATTCTGGTGCTACTTATCATATTTGTCCTCATCTGGATTTGGTTCTCGAGACTTTGAAGAGTTTGATGGAGAAGTGCGTATGGGGAATAATCACACTGGAGGTGATTGGGATTGGTAGTATTCGATTCAAGATGCATGATGGTATGGTTCGGGAGTGAAGGAAGTAAGGTTCGTACTTCTTTGTGAAGAAGAATCTGATTTCGCTCGGAACTTTGGAAGCTAAGGGCTACAAGTTAGTCGCTGAAAATGGCATTCTAAAGGTAATCTCTGGATCGTTGGTAATCATGAAGGGCACAAGGCATCATAACTTGTACTACTTAACTGGGAGTACAATAACGGGAGATGTGTCTATTTCTGAACACATCGAAACTGCAGCTATGGAGACCACGAAATTATGGCATATGCGGATTGCACATCCAGGTAACAAGTCGTTACATTCTTTAATTCGTCAAGATTTATTGAAAGGTGATATTGCCTGCAAATTAGAGTTTTGTGAACATTGTGTGAAAGGCAAGAAGACAAGAACAAGCTTTGGCACAGCAATCCACAACACTAGTGGAGTTCTTGATTATGTTCACTCAGATGTTTGGGGTCCTTCCAAGAATGCATCATTGGGAGGGAAACATTGGTTCGTGTCTTTTATTGATGACTATTCTAGGCGCGTGTGGGTGTACACCATGAGGCATAAGGATGAAGTCCTAGAAGTCTTTGTGAGATGGAAAAAGGCAACTGAGACTCAAACTGGCAGAAAGATCAAGGTACTACGTTCGGACAATGGTGGAGAGTACAAAAGTGATCCACTCTTGCAAGTATGTCAGGATGAGGGAATACAGAGGCACTTCACAGTTAAGAAGACACCGCAACAAAATGGGGTAGCTGAAATCATGAATCGTACTTTGCTGAAGAAGGTACGATGTATGTTATCTAATGCTGGATTAGGTAAAGTGTTTTGGGCTGAGGCAGTTACATATGCGTGCTTCCTCATTAATAGGTTGCCATCAGCTGCGTTACAAGGTAAAACTCCGATGGAGAAGTGGTATGGTAAACCAGCTTATGATTATGACTCAATTCATATCTTTGGTTGCCCTGCTTGGTATCATGTTAGTGAAAACAAGCTTGATAGCTGTGCTGTTAAAGGGATCTTTATGGGTATGAAGAAAGGAGTTAAAGGGTTCAAAATTTGGAATCCAGTTGAGAAGAAGATACTCATGAGTAGAGACGTTACATTTGATGAAGCGTCTATGGTAAAGTCTTGGGGTTCTCGGCAGGTGGAGAACAGAAGCACCAGTACTAGTGAACCTTTGCAATAGGTGGAGATTGATGCAACTCCACTAATTCCAGTTAAGTCTGTATCTGTTACGAATACTTCCAAAGGCGTGGCGTCTACAAGGGAGGAAAATACTGAAGTTCCAAATGATAGTGACGATGTTAATGAAGAGGAACGTGAAGAAGTGGAAGATACAGAAGCTACGGTCACTGAGACCATAGCAACCGGCAAACCGAGAAGATCAATCAGGAAACCTGGTTGGATGGATGATTTTATAGCTTATGCATTACCAGTTATTGAAGAAGACATTCCAAATACGTATTTTGAAGCTATACACAGTGTAGAGCGTCAAGAATGGGAAGCTGCTATGCAGGATGAGATGGAGTCTCTTTACAAGAATGGCACATGGGTTCTTACGAAGCTTCCGAACGGTAAGAAGGCCATTGGGTGCAAATGGGTATATGCTAAGAAAGAAGGATCTCAGGTGAATCAAGTACGCTACAAGGTAAGGTTAGTTGCGAAAGGTTATGACCAAAGAGAAGGAATTGACTACAATGAGGTGTTCTCTCCAGTTGTGAAATACTCATCAATTCGAATTTTGTTAGCCTTGGTAGCACAATATGATTTAGATCTAGTTCAGCTAGATGTCAAGACGACGCTCTTACATGGTGATCTAGAAGAGGAGATCTATATGACTCAACCGAGTGGGTTCAAAGTTGCTGGAAAAGAAGATTGTGTATGCAAGCTGAAAAAATCGTTGTATGGGCTGAAGCGGTCTCCAAGACAGTGGTACAAGCGATTTGATCAGTTTATGATTGGCCAGACATACACAAGAAGTCACTATGACCATTGTGTATACTTCAAGAAGCTACGTGATGGGTCTTTCATATATTTGCTCTTGTATGTCGATGATATCGATAGCATCGAATAACAAGAAAGAGATTGATAATTTGAAGCGAGAAATTGTCAAGCGAGTTCGAGATGAAAGATCTAGGAGAAGCTAAGAAGATTCTTAGCATGGAGATTCAACGTGACAGAGAGAAGGGTAAAGTTTGTTTGTCTCGAAGGCATACTTGAAGAAAGTGTTACTGTAAATTTGGTATCTGCTTGAAGGAACTAAATCTGTAAGTACTCCCCTTGGTCCTCATTTTAAGTTGAGTTCTGATATGTCTCCTACTACTGAAGAAGAGCATGAGTATATGGCCCAAGTCCCATATGCTAGTGTTGTTGGTGGCTTGATGTATGCGATGGTATGTACAAGGCCGGATATTTCACATGCAGTAAGTATGATCAGCCGTTATATGCATAATCCTGGTAAAGGACATTGGCAAGCTGTGAAATGGATTTTGAGGTATCTTTATGGTACTTGTTGATGTTGGCTTGGAGTTTGTGAAGGAAGATGGGAACAATCAGCTGAGTGTTGATTATGTGGATTCTGACTATGCTGGTGATTTGGACAAAAGGCGTTCAACTACAAGGTATGTATTTACCTTGGCTGGAGCACCAGTTAGTTGGAGATAGATTTTGCAGTCTACTGTGGCTCTCTCAACTATTGAAGCAAAGTATATGGCGGTGACGGAGGCATTTAAGGAAGCTATATGGTTACAAGGTTTGTTAGATGACTTGGGTGTTGTGCAGGAACAGCTGCATGTGCATTGTGATAGTCTTAGTGCAATTTACTTGGCTAAGAATCAAGTTCATCATGCCAGAACCAAACATATAGATGTTCGATTTCACTTCGTTAGAGAAATTCTGGAAGAAGAAGACATTCTACTTGTGAAGATCGATTCCAAAGACAATCCAGCTGATATGTTAACTAAAGTAGTATCCAGGGTCAAGTTTCGTCATTGCTCGAAATTGATCCACATTCTTCCGGTTTGGTGATACCCTTTGGGGTAGAGGTTCTTAGGAACCTGGTGGAGGCCTTCTAGCAAGGCCATTGAGTGAACTACGGTCGGTTTGATTCCTTGCAGAGGATACGTAGGCAGCCTATGGCGCAATCGACGTTGGAAGACGAAGGAGATTTCTTATATTGATCGTCTCATGCATGAATGCATGATCCGAGGTGGAGAATTGTTGGACGGTGGCTAGTAGGTAGGTGGGAAAACCATGTGAAAAACGGTGGCTAGTTGGTAGGACATTGGACGGTGGCTAATAGGTTGGTGGAACTCTCAAAAACCATGTGAAAAATATTGGTCGGTGGAAGAGTTCCATAGCTTTCCCTTTCCCACTTGTAAATTCATGCATTCAAACAAGGTAGGTCTTTGAGTCCTAGTTTGAAAGCTAAGGAAGTCCAATTGTAGGCTAATCCTATTTTGTAGGAACTTAATTTGGAGTTGGTCACTTGGAGGCTAATATTATTCCCTAGCTAACTAGTATAAATAGGCTATTAGAGAAAGCAAATGAACACACCAAAAAAATTCTCCTTTCTCTCTTAGAGTTAATATGTATTCTCCCTTGTGATAATATATGAATCTCTTGTTTTTCCCGAGGATTCAACCTCGTTAAAATTCTCGTCTCTTTTCTTCTTTAGTTTGTGTTTTTGTCAATATTTTGAGTACTGTTTGTAGCTGTGCAAAATAGCTTCCGCAAGGTTTTAGCGCAATAGTATCAACATGTCTAAGAGTTATACAGGGGTGGGCAATCCTGAAATAATTTATGCATAATACTACTAAGAAATCAGTACAAAGGAAGTTAAGGGCCATACGAGAGAGGAGATCCAAGAGTCAACAGTAAGGAAATACTGGAGGTTCCGTATTCTTCCATGTAGAGACGAGCAAGCCATCCTCCAGCAGAATGTCCAATTAATGACACACACCCACCACCTCCATCTACCATATGTGGAGTAACTCATAAGTGGCATTGGTTTCATTATATCATATCAAACAATAACATTACTAGTAATGAGTGTTCATTAAAGCCATAGCAATCGACATTTTTGAGCAATTAACAACCTAATTACAGACTAATAAATTTTGAACATTACTGACCTGCTTCTTGAGCGAGCAGCATAGCCTGGCTTACAGCTTCATGAGTTCTCTCTAGATACCAATCCAGAACAGGGCGGGGGCGAAGAGTTCCACGCCAATAATTGGGATCGATAAGACCAGCAGCATTACGAAGCCAATCAAGTCGAGAGACTTTAGGTACTACAGAGGGAACTCCGTATACTTGTTTAAGTGTCACCTGTAACTTTTCATAATCACTTGAATTGTTTCCAAGTCCCTTCATTCCAGTTCAACATTTTGAGTAAGAAAAAAAAAACAATAGAAGAGGAAGAACAAACTATGAGAAATGAATTTGAAGAAGAACTCAACTGGTAAGATGATGGCAGGACGATAGTTAAGGATTGTTGGTTGCTTTGATGATGATGAAGTTGAAAGTTTACTTGTTATTGATGGAACTGCTGCTGCGACTGCTGCCATCTATATTAAAGTATACACAGAGAATCAATGAATCCCTTTCTATAATTTCAGATTGCAGAAGCATTGAATATTTTATCCAAGGAAAGTATAGGATGACGATGAGAGAGAGGAGCCTACAGATGGGTGGATCTCGTTCCACCGGAGACATCAATGGTTCATGTTTTGCTAATGATTTTTGTTAAAGGGAAAGTCAAAACATTTAGGGGGAAAACTGACTTTTAGTAAAATACATTTGACCTTGACTCAGTAGGGTGCAAATATAAATTACTCGTCCCTCACCTTGGAAATCAGTTCCGAAAAGAGATGGCTAAGCTTGTTTCTCTAGCTGCTGTGTGTTGCTGTTAAAGGGAAAGCCAAAACATTTAAGGGGAAAGCTGACTTTTAGTAAAATACATTTGACCTTGACTCAGTAGGGTGCAAATATAAATTACTCGTCCCTCATCTTGGAAATCAGTTCCGAAAAGGGATGGCTAAGCTTGTTTCTCCGGCTGCTGTGTGTTGTTGTTGTTTCTTAATGATCATCTTTTTCATCTTTGGTAATTAATAGCTTCCTATTGATTTTTTATTCTACGTTGCTATAGATGTATAATTTCATTTAATTTTTACTAACCAAATTTGATTAAGCATAATTGCAGGTGCAATGGCAGGAAATATTTGCAATGAGATGTTTGAATGCACTAGTCGAGTTATTGACATATGCGGCGTTGGGGCAAGAACCTGTTATGAAATCCCTTTTGAGACTAAATATGGAGACAATTATGCCTATGCAGGATGCATAGAAAATGAAGACCGGACATGCGTCTGTACATATTATTGTTAAGACTGATTGTGGACTGCTAATGTTTCTTTTGTTTCTACTCAACCTATTATCATGGATTCATGGCTATTTAATTTGGGACCATTTTTCTTTCGTTCTTAAAAATAGACTATGAGATTAAGTTGTATATTGTGTAACTAGCTACTCTAATCTACTTTGGTTGTATATTTTATTTTAAAGAGGATTTTGGCTGGATTGAACCTCCTAGATAACATTCCCATCAAACAATAGTGCTAATATTCTGATGACATAGGTGATCAACATGATCTTGTTTCATGCGTACCACTATATATATGAATCGCACACCTTATTTCGACCAAATAATTGGATATGAGATAGAGCATGACATTTTGTACATCCGACATGCATCACTTAATCTCTATCAACGCTGCTAGTTCATTGATCATAATGCCCTATCCCTATGGATTTCGCTGCTATAACAAGTTAAAATTTCCTTTTAATGGAATATATACAGTTATAGAATAAGATTTCAGTGGTAATGATGACGCAATGGCAGCGATAAAAAAAACTAAGAGGAAGAATTAAGATCGGGATGAGTTTTGGCAGTAATTTA
Source organism: Papaver bracteatum (assembly GCA_023529315.1). Lineage (NCBI taxonomy): Eukaryota > Viridiplantae > Streptophyta > Magnoliopsida > Ranunculales > Papaveraceae > Papaver > Papaver bracteatum. The sequence goes on from JAJJWX010002186.1 coordinate 779,669, forward strand.
TATTTGCACCCTAATTAGTCAAGGTCAAAAACATTTGACAAAAGTCAGCTTTCCCCCTAAATGTTTTGGCTTTCCCTTTAACAAAAATCTTGCTCATCAGTGTGGAATTAGCCGATCTTATTTACTTTTTTTCCTTTTTTTTTTTGCTAAGAAAACACCGTATCTACATTAACTTAGAAGAGAAATACAAGCATTTAACAAGGTTTCACATATTTTCCACTCACATAAATTACCACCTCCAATTATCCTATTCACCACCCATATATACATTTTAGAATATCCTAAACACCACCTCTTAACTTTTGTTTACACCCAACAATTATACCATCCTAATAATTAAAATTCCCGATAGAATTTTTTTTCCATCTCCACCCATCTATTGTTATAAGAAAAAAAGCCAGAGGAAAGAGGGCTCCATACTGGTGGTTGTAACAAGTTGGAGTTCTTAATTGCTGAAATGGTGATTCCTAAAATCCATATATTATATGGTCGCCAAATTCTGACGACTTACCACTGTTATAGTTAGTGGTGATCTGGACTACTACAACTGTATGGCAATTAATGGTAGTCACTGCTGGAGTTTTGACTAGTGGTAATTAAACTTTTGTCCTTACTTTTGATGGTCTACACAAAAATCCTTATTACATAATAATTTTGTCCCTCTTTATCAATAAGCCCATCAGGGGCCCATCAACAATTTAGGGACTTCCAAGTATACCCTTACTATATAATTCAATTAGAAATCAAATTTCAGTTATAAACGGGAATTAAAGTTGAAAGGAGAGAGGTAGCTTCTGAAGAACAGAGACATTCGACGAGAGCTCAAATCAGTGAAGAAAATTGAATTTTTTTCGTTTGAATCGACGAGAGCTAGGTTAAGATATTGAAATTATTCTTCTTCTCCTCCTTATTCTTCATCTGAATCAACAGAATCAGATTTTCAGAAGAACAGGAACTTTCGTCGAGAGCTGAAATCAGTGAAGAAACTTGAATTTTTTTGGTTTGAATCGACGAGAGTTAGGTTAAGATATTAAAATTCCTCTGATTCTCCTCCTTATTCTACATCTTAATCAACAGAATCAGTTATTCTGTCTCCGTTTTTCAGTCAACAGAATTAACAGAAATTACTAGATCTGTTTTCGTGAGTCAAATTGGTAATGTTGATGTTTATTTGAAGATTTAGAAAGTTGTTTTTGATTATTGCATGTTAGTTTCATAGATTTATTTGTCCTTACTTTTGATTTTAGTGTTTTGTTGATGTTGCAGAGATCGTGATTTTATGTTGGAAGATTGATTTCGTGATTATTCTGTTAGATTGATTTGTTGGTATTCATATAGTTTGATCTCGAGATACTTATTTATCTCTTAAACAGGTATGTTTCTTTGATCTGCTCATGAACTTTGGTTTTAGGTGGTTTTATGTTTATGTTGAAATTATGAAGAAATTTGTTTGTGATGAAATTTAGACACTACTGATTATGTTTTTGATGAAATGTATATATTAATATGGATCAACCTTGACTGTTGATACAAAAATAAGTTGATGTTTAGTTTATTTTTAGATCAACTGTTGTTGTTGATCCAAATAAGTTGATGTTTAGTTTATTTTTAGAACAATTGTTGTTGTTGATCAAATAAGTTGATGTTAAGCAAGTCAACTTAAATAAGTTGAACACAAAATGTTTGTGTTTTGTGTTTTTATTTCTTTTTGTAGATTTGCAGGTTATCATAATGCATTCATTTTGTTGATATTGTAGTTGTTATCTTAGGTTTTGTTACATTCTACTTTGTATTTAACTTTGTAGCTTTGGGTACTTTATACTGTTTTCTTTTTGTTTTGCATTGAAATTCATGCTTTAACTACCTCTTATTGGATGAAATGTGATATCTTAAACATATTTATTGGATCAACTATCAGTGTTTACACATATTTGTTGGATCAACTGTCACTGTTGATCCAAAACTATGATTGTGTACACAGCTTTATTGGATCAACTGATCACTTTGTTTACATATTTGTTGGATAAACTGTCACTGTTGATCCAAAACTATGATTGTGTACACAGCTTTATTGGATCAACTGTCACTGTTTACACATATTTGTTGGATAAACTGTCACTGTTGATCCAAAACTCATATAGTTTTGCACAAATTTATTAGATCAACTGTCACTGTTTACACATATTTGTTGGATCAACTATGACTGTTGATCCAAAACTGTGATTGTTTACACTGACAGTTGATCCAAATTTCTGAACACCACTATATCTTATGGTTGTTGCAGGCCAAAGATGGTAGTTGCAGAGTTCAAATTTTGCAATCAGACCGTCTCGCATCCCGTTTCAGCATCAACTATTGTTAAGGAGATGATAAGTGTGGTGAAACAAAAGTGGCCTTATGTTCCTGAAGACCTCATTCTATTTGGTTACACTGTAGAAGGGATTTCAAATGTCATCAATAACGATTTGGATTTGAGGTTTTTTATTCACTACTGCAACTCACAAGGGATTGACTTGGTGAAGTTTGAAATCCAGTTAAGGACTTGTGTTGATTCTATTTCTTCATCATCTTCTTCTGCTCCTGCTCCTGCTCCTGCGCCTTCGTCGTCATCAAGTTGTATTTCAAGCGATGAGGTAGTTGTTGTGGAAGACGTCACTGATGATGCATGTTTGATCAAAAAGGTCCCGAAGAAGTCTGATGCTTGGGCCAACGTATTAACTGTAGTAGGTCAGGTGTTTAAAGGTGGTATTGCTAAAGTTAAGGACTGTGTTACAAAGTATGAAATGAATACTGGTCGCAAATTCAGTGTAGTTAAGAGTGACTTTGTACGATACACTGTGGAGTGCAAGTTCAAAGAGACGAAAAATTATCGCTGGAGGTTTCACGCCTCTCTCCTCGCCAAATAAAATGGTGTATTTCAATGCAAAAAATATATCACAGAGCATTCATGTAGTTTATCTTCTTCGGATCCGTCAAAATTTAGGATGAGAAAATCGTTTATGAAGAATATCTTGGCAGATGATTTACGAGCATCGAAGAAGAAGAAGACTGCTGCTGATGTTATAGATTTAGTCTGAATGGAATATGGATTTGACCTCATGTATAGTCAGGCATATCACGGTTTACAATTCACCAAGCAATTTCTTTGGGGTGATGACATCAAGTCCTATTCATACTTAGTTTGGTATAAAGATTCAATTGAACAGTACAATCCTGGAAGTGTTGTCAATTTTGAGTATGATAGTGTGACGCGTCAGTTCAAAAGGTTTTTTGTTTCTTTCGAAGCTTCCATAACTGGTTTCAACAACTATTGTCGTCTGATGCTATTTATCGATTGTACCTTTCTCACTGGGAAGTTCAAAGGTGGTCTTATGGTTGCTTGCGGCAAAACTGGTAACCAACGTATGACTTTTAACCTTTTACTATTTTTCATTTTGTATCCATGTATGTTTAAACTTTTTACTGTTGATCCATCATTTTACATTCTATATTGAATTTAACTTTCACGAGGGGGCGTAGGCCCCGAGTGAGGTGCGACGTAATACTATATGTAATAGCTTAGGGTAGTTTAGATTGCTTTCTTTTTGGTTTGCATTTTAATTTCATGCTTCAACTACCTCTTATTGGATCAATTGTGATTGTTTACACATACTTATTGGATCAATTGTCATTGTTGATCCAAAAATATGATTTATTGGATGAACTTTGATTGTTGGTCCAAAAACTATAAAAAAAAAATTGAATCAACTTCTACTGTTGATCCAACTGAAATGGATCAATTTTCTATTGTTTATGCAACTAAAATGGATCAACTGCTACTTTTGATGCATCAACAAGGATCAACTTCCATTGTTGATCCAACTAAAATGGATCAACTTCTACTGTTGATCCAACTGAAATGGATCAACTTTGTTTGTTGTACACTAGTTACTGGTCATTCATTTTTGTTTTTGGTCACTTATTTTTGTTTTTTCTTTTTTGTAGAAATCTATCCAGTTGCATTTGGAATTGTTCCGTGTGAAAATTGTGAGAGTTGGGAATGGTTCTTAACCAATTTGAAGGGTATTATAAGTGAAGATCGTCCACTTACCATCATATCAGATCGTGGAATCGGCCTTTTGAAGCATGTGCCTAAAGTCTTCCCAAATGCTTTCCATTCCTACTGTTTGTACCATATGAAAGGAAATATTCCAGTCCCAAAGGGAAGGAACAGACAAACTGCAGTCAAGTTATTCGAAGAGTGCTACACTGCATTGACAAAGGAAAAAATTTATGCTGCCTCGAAGAGTATGAGTAATCTAAAGTTGGATTCATTGGTTTCTTGGATGATGAAGATTCCACTTGAGAATTGGGATGCTCATGCATTTCTAGGAGAAATGTGGGGTGAGAACACATCAAATATTGCAGAGAGTTTTAACAATGTTATTAAGCATGATAAGCCGCTTCCAGCAATTGAGCTTCTCGATGCTGTTCGTGCTAAGGTAATGGAGCAGAATTACAAGAGGTTATTGGAGTCTAACAATTGGACTACAAGGCTTACTCCTCGTATGCAAGCGAGGTTTAACAAGAGGATAAACTACTGCCATTCATACAAATTTCGGAGATCAAGTGAGAAAGTATTTGAGATCATTTCTCCAACAGGTAAGCATACTGTCGATTTGGATTTTAGGACCTACAGCTGCAAATGGTGGCAGAAACATAGCTTTCCTTGCACTCATGCAATGAAATCCATGCTGCAGATTGGAAATGATGAACCGTACAAATACATTAGCGCTTACTATACTTCTGACTACTGTAGAAGGTTGTACTCTCGACCCATATATCATATTCCGGACTCTGAGAAGCCTCCTGGAATTAATAAAAAAGGGTATGTTTTGCCTCCCAATGGTGGTCGAGAACAAGATGGAAGGCCTAAAGGTGTTAGGTATAGGGGTAGTCGTGAAAAGGTGCGCAAGAAGAGGAAGTGTGGCCAGTGTGGGATGCTCACCTTTCACAACCGTCGAACATGTAGCAGAGCTCCTTTGGCTCCTCGTGCACCAACGTTTCGCAAGGAGTCTCATTCCAGGATTATCAAGTTCTTGAAGAGGATGTTGTTCTGAAGTTTGTTGGTTTTATTCATATTCTGAACAACTTGTTTTTGGTTTCTTACTAGTTGTTTTTTTTTTTATGCTTTTTTGGTTTGCAATTGTTATTTTTTTAAATGACATACATTCTTAGTTTGTTGTTATGAATTTTATTCTTTTGTTTCTCAAGTATATGTCAGTTTTCAGGCTACAACTTTATTGATTTTACAGAAAGCACACTTACACAAATGTTATCAACTGCATTTGTTTATCCTTTTTTTTTGTGGATCAACTTCCATTGTTTATCCAACTAAAATGGATCAACAATGGTTGTTGACACACAAAACAAACCGAAAATTTGCATGGTCCTATCTGTATTTTCTAGTAAACCCCTCAATCTATGCATACCTGTAACATTCATTCATAATCAGACCAACTTAATTGGATCAACAATGGTTGTTTATCCAACTAAATTGGATCAACAATGGTTGTTGACACACAAAACAAACAAAAAAATTGCAAGGTTCTATCTGTATTTACTAGCAAACTCCTCAAGCTATTCATACCTATAACATTCATTCATATTCATACCACAAATACATCAACAATAATTCATTTATAATGGTTCATAATAATTCATCCATAATCAGACCTACAATAAGTTCTACTTACTAAGATAGATACCTTTAAAACTACAGTTAGATTTTCTTTACAGAGCATTAACAGACTATGACATCAAGCTCACTCTAATGGTTCAACTGAGTCTTTAACAGAGTCATTAGTAGAATCAGGAAGTTGGATTATATCTTTAACAGTGTCAGCAGCTGAATCAGGATTCTTCCATGCACCCAATTCCGACAAGATTCTTGCTGCAATATTCACTCTCTTCTTGTTCAACTTCTCATCTAAGTTAGTGATTTCAGATAGATTTTCACAGTTTCCACGCTTTACCAAATTCTTCAAATACATGCAAGTGTGCAGTGCACAATCGCATCCGTCTTGTGCTGGTACGGTATAGTGTGAAAAGCTTGTCTGTATTTCACCACCTGTCTCTGGATCTCTGTGGCCCATTTCATTCAACACTTTAGTCAGTGGTACTATCATCACAAAATATTGCCAATTATAAGCCTTATTGCGCCTTGCAGAGTTGTGCACTATCCATTTGCCTTTTACCAACGCCAGCACCACCCAGTGGTATCCAACACCTTGCTGATCAGTCAAGGACACTGGTATAATGATGTTTGTGTCTTCAATATTACCAGTGTAACTTTTCCTTAGCTTTTCTGGGATACCACATCTCTCTACCTTTTCTATACTTTGCGACGCTAATGCGATTCCCAATATTGACTATATCAATAAATTTTTCAAAGATATTAGTTTGCTATATATCATAACAAGTAAATTTCACTTGGATCAACATTGGGTGTTTACCCCATTCACTTGGATAAACTCACATTGTTGATCCACAAAGAAACCAAGAATTTCTGCAACTTCCATAATCTAAGTTGACTTGCTTAACTAGAGAAGTATATATCATAACAAGTAAATTTCACTTGGATCAACAGTGGTTGTTTACCCCATTCACTTGGATAAACTCCCATTGTTGATCCACAAAGAAACCAAGAATTTCTGCAACTTACATAATCTAAGTTGAATTGCTTAACTAGAGAAGTATATATCATAACAAGTAATTTTCACTTGGATGAACAGTGGATGTTTACCCCATTCACTTGGATAAACTCCCATTGTTGATCCACAAAGAAACCAAGAAACTTACATAATCATTTGTTGAGAGAATAATGTGGTTCCCGTATTGAGGTGTATGCGGTGATTCCATCTTTGTTTTCAGCAAGGTGGTGCAGTAATCAATAATCTCACCGTGAATGTTTTGATTATTCATCAGATGTTGTATATGCTTTCTATTGATGATTACCTCCACATCAGTATTGCAGAAATAAAAACTAAAAGCTTTGTCACTGCATTTTCAACAACAACAAAAAAAACACAAATGAAAATGTAATTAAAAAGAAATATCATATGAAGTAAAAGAAAAAACTATGTGATCTGAGGTGTATTACATACCATTCATTTGCATTCTCAAAGAACGGCTGGATGATTTGTTTTTCAGCGTCACTTCATTTTTTCCACAATTTCAGTCTTTGTGGCCTTGTCAGTTTTTTCGGTTTGGGTGGTATGACGTCAATGACAAGCTCGTCGAGGTCAATTTCTTCCCTTTGCTTTTCCACCTTCTTCTCTTTTGCTTTTCCACCTTTCCTTTTTTCCCTTGTTTTTCTCTTAATAGGTGTTTGACTTCGAAGTTTATACGTCTTTATCTTTGGCCTTTCTCCTTTTTTTACCTGTTTTACAAGAGAACTGACTTTCTTTTCTTCTGATTCTGATGCTTTTGCTTCTTCTTTTTGATCCTCTGATTCTGTTTCATCTTCAGTTTTCTCTTCAACAACATCCACCTTATAAATATGGTTCAACCCTTGGAGTATTTTAGACTGTGTTTGATTTCCAGAACTATCCTCTTCTGTTTTTTGTGTTATGCTAAGTACCTCTTGCATTATTGTACCGAAACCTGGTGTGGTACCTGTATGCACATACCCAGATTCATCTGGTTTTATTGTTGAAAGTGGAGGAGTGTCAAGCAAAATCATTTCCATTTGAATGTCATCATTCTTCTTCTCAACGGAAAGACTTTTCTCTTCCATTGGCATGTCAGCTTTCTCTTCTACTATTCTAGCAGATATTGCAATGTTTTCAACCAGCGAATCGAGCTCTACATTATCAGCTTGCCTCAGTTCTCTTCCTGCATGAAAGCCTTCCTTCCGATTCTCCAAAGATTTTCCATTTTTCGGTTCTTCCTCCGGCAACTTCATTCCAGTTTTAAAACCCTTCTCTTGAGTGTCCAAGGTATCTTGAGTTCCCAAAGTACTTTGAGTTGCATCTTGAGTTCCCAAAGTACTTTGAGTTGCATATTCAGTTCCCAAGGTAGCCTTCATTTCTTGAGTGTCTTCATTGTTCAAATCCACTGAATCTTCGACTTCCATATTTACTCTCATTTCATTCCCATCTATTGGTTGATCATTCGCCGCAGAGTTCATTTCATGCTGATTTCCTTCTCCAGATGATTCTCCTCGTTGTTGCGTCTGTGTGAACGAATCTTCAATGTCCAAACCTTCAAATTCCTTCCCTGTATACGCTGGTTTATTCCTATTCAGTGATTCCTGAAACATTCTTTCCTCTCCCTGCCATTTCTCTATGTTCTTGTCAATATCAGCAAGTCGCTCCTGTTCTCCAGCTTGCAACTCTATTTTTTCCTTGTTCCTCTCATACAGCTCTCTCAAGAATAATGTGCTCTGGACAAACTTTTTAATTTCAGCCTTGTCCATGTAATGCATCTCATGCTTGTCACAATCAAGAAAGATGTTTTCTTCCTCTAGCTCCTTTATCATTGACCTCTCTTGTTCCAGTTCTCTTGCAGGTGCCGATAGGTCAATTAAATAGTTCTCCTCAGCAGACACTGGATCAACAAAGTCTTGATGAAACTGCAAAAGAATGATCAACACAAATCAAAATAGTTTACACAGTAAAACTGGATCAACATTGGTTGTTGATCCCATTCACATGGATCAATTTCCATTGTTTATCCACAAAAAATTGACTTGATAAAACTGGATCAACATTGGCTGTTGATCCAAATCACATGGATCAACTTCCACTGTTGATCCACAAAAAACTTAGAATTGGAGGAGGTCAAAATAGTGTTGACACTAAAAATGGATCAACATTGGTTGTTTATCCCATTCATATGGATCAACTTCCACTGTTGATCCACAAAAAACTTAGAATTGGAGGAGCTTAAAATAGTTTAGACACTAAAACTGGATCAACAGTGGCTGTTGATCCAATTCACATGGATCAACAGCCACTGTTGATCCACAAAAATCTAATACTAAAACTGGATCAACATTGGCTGTTGACCCCATTCACTAAAAAAAATGGTACATTTGTAATATTAAAGATAAATGCGTATAGTAAAAGAAATTACCGTCTTGTTGAACCAAGTCATATTAATTGCCTTCTTGTTCATTTTGTTGCTAAAGTCACTTTGAAGCTGCTTGCACAATCCATGCTGGTTCCATCGTAGGAATCTTGCAGTTGAATTTTCGAAACCCTCCCTTTTGGTTATGTACTTATCAGTAAGTTCGCAGAACCAACACTGCATAATATAAACAACAATGTTAGTTTTATCCAATAGTATGCATTTCACTCTCTACAACAATAAACATTTACTTTTACGAAATTAGCACTTTTTCTTACCACTAGGAGAGTTGTGCAGCCACCGATAGCTAATTGGTTATTCTTCTTGTTTGCCAGGTTCGAAATCAAACATTCCACAACATGATCCGGCCATGACACTTTGTCCATCAGTAAGATATGAGGCAACCATTTCTTTACGAAGGATGTCATACCAGCATTTGGGAATAAGAAAACCGTGCATAACCACATACCGAAAAGTCTTACAAAATGCTCAGGATCAGACTCATCTTCTGCTGCATTTTTCAATTTGTATACAACCTCAGCCTTCAATATTGCTTCTGGAGAATCTTTTGGTTTTTCTGGTCTGAACTTTTTATTTAAGAATTCACTGTAGTCAATTCCATTCTTCGGTTGCAGTTGCTGCTTCAGTTCTTCACTCTCTATCAGTCTTCTCATTTTTAATATCACAACGAAATCTCTTGCTTCCAGAGAGCACTCTTCGTTTTCTCCAAATTTGAATTTTCTGGTTTTTTTATCAAATGCACTCATCAACAGCTGCATTGCAAGATTAATCTTGTTCATCCACTTACCACTCATACTCATGTCTGCTACATAAAACGGGCTTAATAATTCCCAATATGGAGACTCCTTCAGTGCTTTTGCAAGTTTTGGTTTCTTTTTGTTATTTGCATCTTCCACTTCAAAAATTTTGCATAGAAAATTACCCATTTCAGCCAATGGTTGTAGACCCCCCTTGAATCTCTGTTCCTTTGCTCTCGACTTGCCTGCATACATGAAACTCGAATCATTTTACTTTTCATTTTTAACAATAATCTTTTGTTTTCTCGCATTCTACACATAATATATTTTCACGAGGGGGCGTAGCCCCCGAGTGAGGTGCGACGTATAAATATGTGTAATCACAGTTCATGCTTTAACTACCCCTTATTGGATCAACTGTTATTTATTGATCCAAAACTATTATTGCTTACACATAATTATTTTTATTAAAGAGTCAATGTTTTTACCTTTTCGCTCTGGCTCTGTGTTTCCCTCTTTTGCTACTTCTTCTTTTTCAGATTCATTTTTATATGATTCTTGTTGCTCCTCGTCATCGGACTCTGATTCCGATTCTTCTGATTCTTTCTCAACCACCATATTGCTTTTTTCCTTTTGTTGTGATTTTGCTTTCTCCCTTGACCCGACTGCATATGTGAAGCTCAATCATTTTCATTTTGTTTTCAGTATTTCAAACAATATAGTTAGATATACCAGCACAAATGTTACAATCTATTTTTTTACCTTTGACGACTTTCTTTGGTTTTTCCTTTTTTGCTTCTTTTTGATATATTACAATCTTCTTGTTCTCTTCTTCCGATTCTCCATCATCTTTATTTGATTCTTCTTGCCCTTCTTCTTCGGATTCTGATTCTGATTCCTCCTCAACTTTCTTCTTTTGTTTCAGCTTTCGTTGTTGTTCTTCTTTGAGTTTGATTTCTTTTGCCTTTGACATGCCTTCATACATGAAACTCAGTCATTTTCATTTTGTTTTAAGCAATTTAGTAAGAATACCATCACAAATATCACAATGTATGTTCTTACCTTTGACGACTTTCTTTGGTTTGTCATCTTTATCTGATTCTCCTTGCGCTTCTTTTTCGGATCCTGAATCAGATTTTTCCTCAGCTAATTTCCGAGTTTCAACTTTAACTTTTGTTGTGCTTCTTTATTCGTACTCCTATTCTTCCTCTTTCTTGTTGTCTCTTTCTCATTCATTGCATTTCCTTTTATGACTTTCAGTGGTTTCCTTTTTTCAGCTTCTTTTTGCTCTTCTTCCAACTCTTCATCATCACCATCTGATTCTCCTTGCGCTTCTTCTTCGGATCCTGATTCTTCTTGAACTATGTTCTTGTGTTTCACCTTTCTTAGTGTTTCTTCATTTGTACTCTTGTTCTTCCTCTTTCTTGTTGCCTCTTCTTCAATTACCTTATTTTTTTCGCATTTCGTTTTGGTTCTGTAGCTTTCTCAATCTCTTGCGTGCCCTTTTCATCTTGCTTCTTCTTTATCCTTGGTGATCTCCTATGAATTATGTCTTCTCAACTTGAGTTCAACACTTATTATAGTTAGCATTCATATTTTCATAGTAGAAAAGTACATAACCATCAAAAAAATCTATTTTGTATGGATCAACTACTCCTGTTTATCCTTTTTAAATTTGGATCAACTGTGGTTGTTTATCCCCTACATTGCAAAGATATCTAAAATGGAAGGGATCAACAGTAGAAGTTGATCCCTTCCATTTTCAAAGATATCTAAAATTCCTTCAGAAACTGATTACAGTTGAACAACTTTGCATACAATGGATCAACTTTTATTGTTTATCCTATTTTTTGCTTGGATCAACTGCTGTTGTTTATCCCCTAAATTGGATCAACTCCTACTGTTGATCCAATATTTTTTTGGATAAACTACTGTTGTTTGCATACAAAATAACTAGCAAATATTTCATTTTCTATGGATCAACTACTGTTGTTTATCCACTGAATTGGATAAATTTTTACAGTTGATCCATTTATTTTGTATCAACTACTGCTTTTGATGCAAACACATATTCACCCATTAACAGTACAACAAAAATACATACAATATTGTTTATCCAATTTTAATTTGGATCAAGTACAATTGTTTATACAAAAATATCTAAAACTCCTTCAGAATCACATTTTCACCCATCAATACTTATGAACAGTAGATCGAATTTGAAGAGAAATATCAATTTTGTACATGATTAGTATATATAACCTACACAGATTTGACGAGATATCATTTCCTTCCACAAATATCCCAAGAACACTAACCAAAACTCAAAAATAACTAAACAAGACCAAAATCAAACCTAATCAGTAAATTGCAGTGTGAAAATCAACCAAATACGAACATATAATCATTGCATTATCAAAATCAAGACTAAAACATACATGCATTAAATCTGACATCAAAATTAGGTTTTACCTGTTCGATTTTTTACAATCTTCCAATCGTTCAATTAGGTTTCTGATGATGAAACGAAAGTGAAATCAGTTAGGTTTTCTGATGAAACCTAGTTTATACGGTTGATTTTTAGTTTCTTTTTCAGTTTTTTCAGATCGTGGTTGTTACCAGAGAAAGAAGAAACCAAATTATTTGTTTGATTTTCAGTTTCAACGGCAACGGCTAGTGGATTACTTCTCTATAACGGCTAGTCGATTGATTATCTCGTTGATTTTCAGTTTTTTGTGTAGAAGATAACTGTTCAATTTAGAAAATGGAGGAACTAAATGCAACTGCTGCGAACGAAAGAGAGAGAAGACTGTAACCAAATGAAATTTAATGTGTCGGTTTTGGTGTAACGTTAAATTTATATTGGGGACAGTTTAGTAATCTAATAATTCTAGATTTTAATTCCTAAAATTGGAAGGGATATATTTATTTTGTGGAAGGATATATTTGTTGGGTTATAAAAGTAGGGACATATAAATAATGTACCCTTTTGACTATGTAACTTAAAATCAACTTCATAAAAAAATTGAATACGTCAATAATTCATGAAGACATTAAGTATTACTCATTAACACAAATAAATTAAAAATGGAAATAATCAATCTTTGGTGCACCAAAATTAAAGGAAACTCTACCTAGGATTAAAGTTCCATTGTGATGGACTCTCACGAACCTTCCAATGGGAAAGATTTTTGATGGACTCTTAGGAACCTTCCAATAGGAAAGATTGAAGTTTCATTGTGATATTTGTATGAAAAGAATGGACGTTTTATGTTGTCCGGATATGTCACATAAACTTCTACAAAGCCATACAAGCTTTTAATGGTGAAGAAGGCGGGTTAATGAAGATGAAGAATAAATATAAGGTTAGTAATAATTGTAATCAAATTTAGTTTGACTTTTATAGGTGGTAAATAGGAAAAATAGAATTGAAAAGTAAAATTACTTTTAATATTTTAATAGAGGTGGCAAATAGGAAAAGTATGGGTGGAAAATAGATGAAACCTTTAACAAAGGTTCCCTCCTGACCAAATTGTCCAAAAAAGAAGGACGAGAGACCTTAACATCTTTAATACAATACTTCATAGCTCAACATGCAAGTCGATCTGTTAGTTTGTTTTTAGAACGATTAATATAAATAACCTTATAGCTATTACTAGTTAAGAGCAAATATCTGCAGTTCACCAAAATATCCTTGCATCTCCACTCAACCCTGCCGCTACCTCCATTGACAAAATCTACATCTTGAAGGCAGTTACTGATGAAAACGACTTTGGATAGTTTGATCTCCAGTGGCCATGAGATAGCCAAAAAAAGAGCAGTAGCCTCAGCACCAACTGCTTCTGAAACTAGTCCAAAGTCCGATCGCGATTGAATTATTGTTCCTGCATTATTACACAGAATCATACCAACACCCACGTTATAGTTCTTGAAAGAACCATCAACAAAAAGACAATGATCCATAAGATTAATAAGAATTTTAACTTGCATAATATTCTTCTGAATCTTCAAAGGAGGAGCCATATATGTGTTTATCATTCTTTTTGAGTCGAGAATGATTTTATCCATATTAATAGAGACTCCACTGAAAACCACATCACATTTACACTTCCAAATGCACCACATAACAATTGCACCTATACTTGGCCAGTTAACAACAAAATGGGATTGACCTAATCTATCATCAAACCATTCCAAAAAGAAATCATCTACACTATCTAGATCAAAGTTAATTAAATGTTGCAGCGACAAACCAAACCAAACCAAACATGAGCAGCCACGGGACATTGAAATAACAAGTGTGTAATTGTTTCAATATCATTCTTGTAAAGTGGACAAGAATCATCCACATCAGGATTATAAAGCTGAAGTAAAGTATTGATTGGTAGCATCTGCGCAAAGATCCTCCACATGAAAAATTTAATTTTAGGCAAACAATTCAAAGACCAAACTTTTTTCTAAAACAAAGCATCTTCCCCAATACTGAATTTATTCTTATACACTCTAAGATTTAATAGTATAAGAACCTTCCTTAGTATGAGCCCACTTTATTTGACCTTTACAATGAAGATTAACCTTCATAGTTTTTATTCTAATAACATCTTCAGGAGTAAATAATAAATTTAACATAACCATATTCCAAGAACATGTATTCATATCAATAAGCTCATTAAAAATTTTATAACCTCTATAATTAGGAACTATCGAAGAAGGAGGAGAAGAAAGACCAGGCGACCAAATAGATTCCCATATTATTGTAGAATTACCATAATTTATCTTATAAACTATATTAGATCTTAAGAAAACCAGACTATTGACAATACCTTCCAAATCCAAGAAGCAGTATCAGCTGCTTTATCAATTTCCAACAGATTTTGATTAATGAAATACTTGTCTTTTAAAAACTTAGAAATCAGATGCTCTGGATTTTGAATGATTCTCCAACCAAGCTTAGCTATAAAAACTCTATTAGTAGCATAAGTATTTCTTATACCAAGCCCACCACATCTTTTATCCTTACCAATATCCCCCCAAGAGCGAAAGCAGCATGCCAAGGGTCTTTCTTAGACCACCAGAAAGTTCTCTGAATTGCATCTATTTTAGAAGTAATCTTCCTAGGTAAGGGGAAACATGACATGATAGACTGCAACACTAGATAACACATGCTTTGTAATCACAGTTCGTCCAGCTCCATTAAGACTAGATTTTTTTTAATTTCCTAATCTGGAATAAAAAAATTCTATCAAAAAATGAAAAGATTTTGTTTTATCTCTATTAACAAAAAGAGGAGTTCCTAAATACTTCTCAAAGGTGCTCATAAATTTCATCCCTAGGGCTTTAGAAAGAAGTTTTTTATGTTTATGATGCATTTTCGAACTAGAGAAAAAACCCGATTTTTCATAATTAATAGACTTCCCAGAAGCCTTTGCAAAAACATTTATAATCTTCATCAAATTCCTAGCATACAACAAAGAATCTTTTGAACAAAGCATGCAATCATCGGCAAAAAATAAATGTGAAATAGATGGGCTGTCTTTTCTTAATCTGAAACCTTGAATCAAATTATCTTCTATCCCTTTCAAGAGAAGTTGAGATAAGACTTCCATACAAATTATAAAAATGTAAGGTGGTAGACAGTTACCTTGCCTAATACCCATAGAAGGAAAAAACGTTTCACCCGGCGATCCATTCACCAAAACAGAATAAGACACAATACTAATACATTGATGTATAATCTGACACCAATCATCTGAGAACCCCCGTTTTTTTAAAACTGAAAGAATGAAATACCATTCCAGCATATCAAAAGCTTTGGAAAGTTCAAGTTTAATAGCCATAAAACCATTTTTTACAGTTTGTTTTCCTTTAAAAGAGTGCAAGATTTCGTGACTAATAAAAATATTATCAAGAATTTGTCTATTTGCAATTAAAAAATAGAGATAAGGGAATTTAACAAAGGTTTGAGATGATTGGTTAAAATTTTAGAGATAATTTTGTAGACAATGTTAGATAAACTTATAGGCCTAAAATCATACGGAGAAGAAGGATTATTAATTTACCTTAGGAATTTAATCTATGAAAGAATGATTAAGCTGCTTCAGAAGAAACTTGGATCGAAAAAAGTTTTGTACATGTTCAATGACTTCCTTTGAAATTCCTGCCAATTTTCTCTAAAGAATCCAGTAGGAAATCCATCAGGACCTGGCGATTTCCATGGAGCCATACCATTAACCGTAGTATGTATTTCTTCAACAGTTGGAACAAACATCAAGAGAGAATTCATTTCATCCGTAATTATAGGTTTAACATTTTTTAGAGCTTCTTCAATATCATCGTTATTGGGATTTGAAGTAGTATAAATGCTCTTGAAATGATTTGAAAGAAGAGAGACCACCTGCTCTCTATTTTCCAACCAGTTTCCTTGTTCATCTTTAATAATATGAATTGTGTTGTACATATTTCTAAGCTTGATTGAATTATGAAAGAATTGAGTATTCTTATCATAATGAGTAAAGTAATCAATCCTAGTTTTTTGTTTATAAAAAGAATTTTCTATTTCATACCAATAATCTAATTGTTTTGAGTAATTCAAGATGTAGCCTCCAATATCAGGAGAGTAAGGCAATATTTGTAATTTCTCAATCTCAACATTTAGTTTACTTATAGTATTTTTAACATGCAAACGATTCCTTGTTCCATTTACTAAGATCAGTTTTGAGATTTTTAAGCTTTCCTGCCACAATAAAACTAGGAGACCCACTGACACTCTTATCCCAGGAATTTTTAAGAACTTCTTTGAAATCTGTAATTAACTGCCAACACTTGAAAATTTTATAAGGAATGTACAGATTTTGTTCTTGATGAAAACACTTGAGCAGAATTGGACAGTGATCCGAAAAAAATCTTGCTAGATTAGTAATACGAGTTTGACGAAGAGCAGAAACCCAATCACCATTCATAAAACCTCTATCAAGCTTCTCAAATATCAGGTTAGAAGGATTTTTAAATCTCCTATTACACCAAGTAAAGGGATAATCATAAGCAAAAACTTCATTCAGTCTCAACTCTACTAATTTATTTTTGATAAAATCAGGGGCCAAAGAAGAATCTGGATTACCACCCTGCTTATCAGAGCTATAAAGAATAAAATTAAAATCCCCTAACATTATCCAAGGTCTAGTTTCATCTTCATTCATATATATGACTCAAGAAGTTCCATTGATTTTTCATTCCATTAATGTTTAAAGATCCATAAACAAAAGAAACCATACAGTTTTTAATAGTAGATGTAATGTCACATAATATATGAATTATATTAAGAGAACTAATTATTACTTCTATATTAGACTTAGCAAAATATCCTAAAGCTAATCCACCATATTTTCCAATTGCAGGCACAACAAACCAAGTATCAAAGTAAATGGTGACTGAATTTTTTAACAGTATCATTATCTACCATAGTTTCTATAAGACAAACATGATATGGCCTATGTTTTCTATACAGATTTAAAATATGTAACCATTTTCTATCTGAACAACATCCATTCATATTCCAGCATATAAACTTCATGATTAAATAGATCAAAGTAGAAAAAACTAAAAAAACAAAGATAACCATAAAAAATTTTAAAAGCAAATAAAAGATTATTGAGAAGATGTTGTACTTACAAGGTCATGAGCCGAAGAAGGCTCTGCATCCATAGAGTCCATAGTATCCACCATCATGAGACTAACCTCCCTTTCAAAGTCTTCATCAGTTAATAATGGTTTCGGAGGAAGAGTAGATATTGGAGTTGGTTCAAGAATAATTGCTTTATCTATGAAATCTTCAACAACTGGATTACTCATCATTGCATTGTCAGAGTACTGATTAAAAATAACATCTGAAGAATAATTCATCTCAGTAGCAGTGTTAAAGATCACCCTAGAGGAATTAAATACATTCTAAGACACAACAGTGCAAGATGCTGACCAAATTACACTAGCAACAATATTACTAGGGCTAGCATTTTCACTACTTACTAGATTAAAGGATGATCCAACAGGAGGAGAGAATGAGGGAAAATATGACATATGAGGCTATCTAGAAGTAGGGATAAAAGATATTGGTTCATTTAAAGAACTAATATCCATAAGAACATATTCAAAAGTGGTTCTAGGTTTTTTTCCCTTTCTATCATGCAACAAGGAAGCAGTATCAAAAGAAACACTCTCTTCAAATGAAGGCAAAACAGTACTAGAAGATCCCACATGAAAAGGAGGTACCACAGAACTAGATAAACTTGAAGATGAAGGTTTGTTAGAGCACTGCTCGGTCAAACTCGCAAGCATTGCTATCTCAAGCTTGTTTGTCAAGTTTAGTTGCCAAAACTATAAGTCTTGATTTCTAGTCTACTTATAACTAAGTCTCGGATTAGGATAGTAAGTGTAGTTGAGCCTTAAACTCCACGGATTATCTTGTATCTTTATACACTCCTTGATGAATGCATTTAGTTGCGGCTATATAATTGCATCTAAAAAGTTGATATGTGCTTTTCTTTTGGTCATAAAGTATCTCTATGGAAATTTCATTAGGATCCCACTAATTTTCGTACCTTTGCCAATTTTATTGATATAAAGGGGGAGAATTAATGTATAATTCACACTATAACTACATATGTGTTGATGGTGGTTTTTAGCTTAGGGGTAAAATCATAAAACCATAGTCAAACAGTGACGTCACAGAACTTGAGTAATAATGTCCAAACCAAGCACATTTATTGAACCCTTTCATTTGTCTGCGAGAAAATTACCAGGGTACCTTTTTTTTAATGCTGATTAGGGTTTCGACAGGCCAAAACCCTAATTGTCACACCACATGTGCCAATGCCTAACCATGCCATCCACACCTACCGCGCCAAGGCATGCCAGCCATGCTAGCCGCACCCCTGTGCCAATGGCTAACCATTCCAGCCACACCTACCATTCCAAGGCATGCCAACCATGTTAGCCGCACCCCTGTGCCAATGGAAAACCATGACAGCCACACCTACCGCGCCAAGGCATGCCAACCATGCTGGCTGCATCCATGTGCCAATGGAAAACCATGCCAGCCACACTTACCGCGCCATTCCAAATGCACCTTTCCATGGCCCCATGCCAACCTAGCTGCGCCACCTTGTTGTCCTTCCCTACGCATCTACCAAAATGAAGGCATACGATAATCAACAGTCGCCCTTCAATTCCAGGAGAAAATCCTAGCCGTCCGAGGTTGCCAAATGACCTTTGGCCAAATACCCTAGCTTGGTCACGAACCTAGCTTGGTCACGCCAAACCTTGGCTCCACATGCCAAGCCAAACCGCACCTAGACATGAGGCACGCCATGCACCCATGGCAAACCCTTGGCCCCACATTCCAAGCCAAATCGCACCTAGCCACACCATGCACCCATGGCAAACCCTTGGCCCCGCCATGCCTAGTCAAACAAGCTTTTCCTTGGCCATAGCTAAGATAGACGCACCATGCGCCCATGGCAAACCCTTGGCCCCACATACCAATCCAAACCGCACCTAGCCAAGCTAGCCACGCCATGCGCCCATGGCAAACCCTTGGTCACACATGCGAAGCCAAACCGCACCTAGCCAAGCTAGACGCACCATACTCCCATGGCAAACCCTTGGCCCCACATGCCAAGCCAAACCGCACCTAGCCAAGCCAGCCGCACCATGCGCCCATGGCAAACCCTTGGCCCCGCCATGCCAAGACAAACACGCCTTGCCTTGGCCCTAGCCAAGCTAGCCGCACCATGTGCCCATGGCAAACCCGTGGCCCCGCCATGCCAAGCCAAACCACACCCTTCCTTGTACCTAATCAACATAGCCGCGCCACCGTGATGGCCTTCCCTACACGGCTACCCAAGCGAAGGCGTGCAATAATCAACGGTTGCCCTTCAATCCCAAAAGCAAATCCTAGCCATCCAAGGTTACCAGACAACGAATGGTAACCTTTGGCCTGAAATCCTAAGTTTGGCCACGCCAATCCATGCCAACGGCATGCCAACATAACCGCGCCACCATGCAGGCCTTCCCTACACTGCTAACCAAGCAAAGGCGTACAACAATCAACGGTTTCCCTTCAAACCCAGGATAAAATCCTAGCCATCCAAAGTTACCAGACCACACATGGTAACCTTTGACCCAAAACCCTAGTTTGGTCACACCAAACCGCGCCAGGACATGCCACGCCAATAACTTGCCAACCTAGCCGCGCCACCGTGCCATGCCAATGGCATGCTAACCTAGACGCGCCACCATGCTGTCCTTCCCTATTCGGCCACCAACGAACGAAAGCGTGCAACGAACAACGGCTACCTTTCCTCTTAAGATACAAAATCCTGACTGTCGAAGGTCACCAAGCTACCAAGTCTCCCCAGCTCGACTTGCAAGGCAACAACCATATGCTACATGTTTTCCACAAAAACATTCAAGACATCAACACATATCACAAACTGGGGGATCCTTTTTGGGTAGTGGTTTGGCGGTTTACAACGTGCAGCGTACACTACGCCCGTCATAAGGAAGTGTCATAAGGGTGAGTCGGTTAGTAAATACATGGAGTTAAAGGTGAAACGTTCATGGGACATCAATGCCATACGTTAATGGTTTTATAGAACATCAATTCCATGTGTTAACAATTTTATGGAACATCAATTCCATGCATATGGTTACCACCTCCTCCCATTTACTTACCCATTTTTCCATTCCTTAATGAGACTAGGGTACGTTACACTTCGACTTGTATAAATAGGTCTTACCTATTTCCACAGAACAACAAGTTCATTCGGGAATATACTACACTCGGAAAATACTTGCTATCTTACCATTTGTTAGCCTTCCCACTTTTCTGATACAATTCGTAGCAACACAACTACTCTTCCAGAATCAACTATTCTGGTCTCATAACTTTCCTTACTTTTCCTCAAAACCAACCCATTCTCCTCCACTTTGTGACCGAAGCAAATCCGGAATGGCCATTTCTTGGTTTAGGCTGGATTTGTACAGATTGATCTCTCGAATCTAAAGTACTCCCTTGCAGTACATTGTTTAGGGTTTAAATTGTTTCTCGCCCATACATCCAAAATTACCGAAATCAGCAGAAACCATTTTCACCTACAAACAATTGGTGACCACAGTGGGAGATTGATCCATAGAGTCCATAGTATCCACCATCATGAGACTAACCTCCCTTTCAAAGTCTTCATCAGTTAATAATGGTTCCGGAGGAAGAGAAAATATTGGAGTTGGTTCAAGAATAATTGATTTATCTATGAAATCTTCAACAACTGGATTACTCATCATTGCATTGTCAAAGTACTGATTAAAAATAACATCTGAAGAATAATTCATCTCAGTAGCAGTGTTAAAAATCACCCTAGAGGAAGTAAAAACATTCTGAGACACAACAGTGCAAGATGCTGACCAAATTACACTAGCAACAACATTACTAGGGCTAGCATTTTCACTACTTACTAGATTAAAGGATGATCCAACAGGAGGAGAGAATGAGGGAATATATGACATAGGAAGCTATCTAGGAGTAGGGATAAAAGATATTGGTGCATTTAAAGAACTACTATCCATAAGAACATATTCAAAGGTGGTTCTAAGTTTTTTGCCCTTTCAATCATGCAACAATGAAGCAGTATCAAAAGAAACACTCTCTTCAAATGAAGGCAAAACAGTACTAGAAGATCCCACATGAAAAGGAGGTACCACAGAACTAGATAAACTTGAAGATGAAGGTTTATTAGAGCACTGCTCGGTCAAACTCGCAAGCATTGCTATCTCAAGCTTGTTTGTCAAGTTTAGTTTCCAAAACTATAAGTCTTGATTTCTAGTCTACTTATAACTAAGTCTCGGATTAGGATAGTAAGTGTAGTTGAGCCATAAACTCCACGGATTATCTTGTATCTTTATACACTCCTTGATTAATTCATTTAGTTGCGGCTATATAATTGCATCTAAAAAGTTGATATGTGTTTTTCTTTTGGTCATAAAGTAAATCTATGGAAATTTCATTAGGATCCCACTAATTTTCGTACCTTTGCCAATTTTATTGATAAAAAGGGGGATAATTAATGTATAATTCACACTACAAATACATATGTGTTGATGGTAG
This sequence comes from Papaver bracteatum, assembly GCA_023529315.1. Lineage (NCBI taxonomy): Eukaryota > Viridiplantae > Streptophyta > Magnoliopsida > Ranunculales > Papaveraceae > Papaver > Papaver bracteatum. The sequence goes on from JAJJWX010002186.1 coordinate 801,695, forward strand.
TTTTTAGTTTAGGGGTAAAATCGTAAAACCCTAGTCAAACAGTGACGTCACATAACTTGAGTAATAATGTCCAACCCAAGCACATTTATTGAACCCTTTAATTTGTCTGCGAGAAAATTACCAGGGTACCTTTTTTTTAATGCTGATTAGGGTTTCGACAGGCCAAAACCCTAATTGTCACACCACATGTGCCAATGCCTAACCATGCCAGCCACACCTACCGCGCCAAGGAAAGCCATCCATGTTATCCGCACCCCTGTGCCAATGGCTAACCATGCCAGCCACACCTACCACGCCAAGGCATGCCAACCATGTTATCCGCACCCCTGTGCCAATCCACACCTACCGCGCCAAGGTATTCCAACCATGCTAGCCGCACCCCAGTGCCAATGGAAAACCATGCCAGCCACACCCATGTGCCAATGGAAAACCATGCCAGCCATACTTACCGCGCCATGCCAAACGCACCTTGCCATGGCCCCATGCCAACCTAGCCGCTCTACCTTGTTGGCCTTCCCTACGCATCTACCAAAATGAAGGCATACGATAATCAACGGTCATCCTTCAATTCCAGGAGAAAATCCTAGCCGTCCGAGGTTACCAAACGACCATTGGCCAAATACCCTATCTTGGTCACGAACCTAGCTTGGTCACGCCAAACCTTGGCCCCACATGCCAATCCAAACCGCACCTAGCCAAGATAGCCACTCCATGCTCCCATGGAAAACCATTGGACCCACATGCCAAGCCAAACCGCACCTAGCCAAGCTGGTACCATTCGCCATGGAAAACCCTTGGCCCCGCCATGCCAAGCCAAACACGCCTTGCCTTGGCCCTAGCCAATCTAGCCGCACCATGCGCCCATGGCAAACCCTTGGCCCCACATGCCAAGCCAAACCGCACTTAGCCAATCTAGCCACGCCATGCGCCCATGGCAAACCCTTGGTCCCACATTCCAAGCCAAACCGCACCTCACCAAGCTATCCGCACCATGCTCCCATGGCAAACCCTTGGCCCCACATGCCAAGCCAAACCGCACCTAGCCAAGCTAGCCGCACCATGCACCCATGACAAACCCTTGGCCCCGCCATGCCAATCCAAACACGCCTTGCCTTGGCCCTAGCCAAGCTAGCTGTACCATGTGCCCATGGAAAACCCTTGGCCCGCGCCACCATACTGGCCTTCCCTACATGGCTACCCAAACGAAGGCGTGCAACAATCAACGGTTTCCCTTCAATCCCTAAAGAAAATCCTAGCCATCCAAGGTTACCATACAACGAATGGTAACCTTTGTCCCGAAATCCTAAGTTTGGCCACCCCAAACCATGCCAACATAACCGCGCCACCATGCTTGCCTTCCCTACACGGCTAACCAAGCAAAGGCGTGCAACAAACAACGGTTGCCCTTCAAACCCAGGAGCAAATCCTAGAAATCCAAAGTTACCAGACCACACATGGCAACCTTCGACCCAAAACCCTAGTTTGGTCACACCAAACCGCGCCAGGACATGCCACGCCAATAACTTGCCAACCTAGCCGCGCCATCATACCACGCCAATGTCATGCCAACCTAGCTGCGCCAGCACGTTGGCCTTCCCTATGCGGCCACCAACGAACGAAAGCGTGCAACGAACAACGACTACCTTTCCTCTTAAGTTACGAAATCCCGACCGTCTAAGGTCACCAAGCTACCAAGTCTCCCAAGCTCGACTTTCCAGGAAACAACCATATGCTACATGTTTTCCACAAAAACATTCGAGACATCAACACATATCACAAACTGGGGGATCCTCTTTGGGTATTGGTTTGGCGGTTTACAACGTGCGGCGTACACTATGCCCGTCATAAGGAAGTGTCTTAGGGGTGAGGCGGTTAGTAAATACATGGAGTTAAAGGTGAAACGTTCATGGGACATCAATGCCATACATTAATGGTTTTATGGAACATCAATTCCATGCGTTCACAATTTTATGGAACATCAATTCCATGCATATGGTTACCACCTCCTCCCATTTACTTACCCATTTTCCATTCCTTAATGAGACCAGGGTACGTTACACTCCGACATGTATAAATAGGTCTTACCTATTTCCACAGAACAACAAGTTCATTCGGGAATATACAACACTCAGAAAATACTTGCTAGCTTACCATTTGTTAGCCTTCCCACTTTTCTGATACAATTCGTAGCAACACAACTACTCTTCCAGAATCAACTATTCAGGTCTCATCACTTTTCTTGCTTCTCCTCAAAACCAACCCATTCTCCTCCACTTTGTGACCGAAGCAAGTCCGGAACGGACATTTCTTGGTTTAGGCTGGATTTGTACAGATTGATCTCTCGAATCTAAAGTACTCCCTTGCAGTACATTGTTTAGGGTTTAAATTATTTCTCACCCGTACATCCGAAATCAGCAGAAACCATTTTCAACTACAAACAATTGGTGACCACAGTGGGTGATTGATCCATAGAGTCCATAGTATCCACCATCATGAGACTAACCTCCCTTTCAAAGTCTTCATCAGTTAATAATGGTTCCGGAGGAAGAGTAAATATTGGAGTTGGTTCAAGAATAATTGCTTTATCTATGAAATCTTCAACAACTGGATTACTCATCATTGCATTGTCATAGTACTGATTAAAAATAACATCTGAAGAATAATTCATCTCAGTAGCAGTGTTAAAGATCACCCTAAAGGAAGTAAAAACATTTTGAGACACAACAGTGCAAGATGCTGACCAAATTACACTAGCAGCAACATTACTAGGGCTAGCATTTTCACTACTTACTATATTACAGGATGATCCAACAGGATGAGAGAATGAGGGAAAATATGACATAGGAGGCTATCAAGGAGTATGGATAAAAGATATTGGTGCATTTAAAGAACTACTATCCATAAGAACATATTCAAAAGTGGTTCTAGGTTTTTTGCCATTTCTATCATGCAACAAGGAAGCAGTATCAAAAGAAACACTCTCTTCAAATGAAGGCAAAACAGTACTAGAAGATCCCACATGAAAAGGAGGTACCACAGAACTAGATAAACTTGAAGATGAAGGTTTGTTAGAGCACTGCTCGGTCAAATTCGCAAGCGTTGCTATCTCAAACTTGTTTTTCAAGGTTAGTGATACGTGTCGTATGCATAAAAAATAATTCACTTCCTCACTTTACTAATTATAAATATAGTATTCGATAAGAAAGAGTTCGTATCCACAGAGAGGCGATTGTTGTTATGAAATTTTTCAGATTCTTAAGTAACAAATTAACCCGGGGTGTGTTTTTGTTTTTATCAAAGTAATACTACTAAATAAAGCAAAGCAAATAGTTTGAATAATCAATAAGGAGAAGATATTGGTCAAGGGATAGTATCATTCACAAACATGTATTTTTCATCTATGATTAGAATTGGTATTTAATCTCTCAATTATCAAAAGTCCTAGGATATCTTGATCGCAAGAGTATCCCGTTTATTTCCTGATTTTATCACAAACAACATTAAAAGATGCTATCGTGAAATCTTCTTAAAAAGCAACCTAAAGTGTAAAAGCACAATTAGGTTTAACTCCCTAAGAGCAATAAGTTCTATGAAATAAGACTAATCAATGCAAACAAACGTGTAAAAGCACTAATTCGTTTTAACAAAGGTTATGATTCATATGCGATTAAAAAGATGTATCACTACAAGTATTAACCACAAGATGCTACTAGAAATCAGGGATAAACAACTTTTACGTACTGAAAACCCTAATATAGCTATAGAGATGAAAACAAATCCAATTGATTCCGGACTCAACCAAAATAGCATTCAAATCATATGATAATAAAACAATGAATCATAAACGATAAAATTGAGACAAAACTAATTCATAGAATCAAATAACATGCTTGAAGAAATCAACTTTTTATCCCATAACCAATAATAGTATTTAGCTACTCATATTCATGGAGTTCATCATCATAATATTCAAAGAAAGAAGATGAAACATAAAAGAAAGCAAACCCTAGAAGTAGTTCTCTGCAAAAGCTCCAAGAATAGAATAAAACGTTATCTCCCAAATTGTGTAGAAAACTTCCTTTTTATAGATTTTTCTCCTTCCAAAAATAGGTTTTGTCTTCAAAGTCCATTAGTTGGAAATCCACCAAGCCCACGTGTGAGAAAAACCCATGTAGAAAATCTGTCTCAAAAACGCTCGCCGGAAAACTAGGTTTTTGGTCGGAATTTGGCCGGAATCCGGCAAGAATAGTCATCGCCGGCTACCTGAAAATTCTGTCCGCCGAAGGAATATTCGATGGAATATTCCGTCACGGTTAACGGTCAAGCTGTGAGTCACTGAGTCAACTCAGAGTCAACTAAGCCAGTTGACCCGAGTCAGGCTAGAGTTGTTGCAGTTCACTCAGCCATCTTGGCTGTGCATTTTGCAGATTCATAACCTACAATCTCCTTCACAGTTCCATCATGAATTGCACCTGCAATATGAGCTCAGCTACTGTCTCATTCCAAACTTCAGTTCCATGGCCATTGCTTCTTCACCACTGCAACAGCTTCCTTTCCCCTGCACATACGACACCACAGCTCCCATTGGCAACAAATATAGTTTAACTGCAACATTGCAGCTCTGCCTTATACCACTACCATCACTTCCACAATCTGCTTCTTTCTTGATCTCACAACACCTGAATCACCTTGCTGCTCCATTGTATAATAACCAACTTCATCAGTGCCTACTCAGCTCTAACACCTTGCAGATTTGCTGTGAAATCTCTGAGAAGCAACCTACACTTCTCCATTAATTTCAACAGCCACAAACACATAGAAAATACCCATTGCATCACCACATATCCATTTCAAAAGACCCCACCAGAAGCCACAACAGCAACACCAATTTCTCTTGCCTGATACCTGAATTCCAGCTGCACATTGACTGCAATATTTCATTCCCAGACCAAGACTAGTAAAACCATCTCCAGCCATAACTCCTCCTATTGCAGCTTCTTGTCCTTGCACTTATAGCTACTGCATCTATAACTGCATCAGTCCATTTCCTCATCCCTGAGTTTATTCATTCTGCAGCAAATCCATCCAACTCCAAGACCACCAAGACAGCTCCCATGTAGCCTTCACTAGAGCTCAACTCCTTCAACAAGATAGCACCAGAACCACCACCTGCATCTGTAATGCCAACAACACAGTTATCAACCTAGATATCACAGTTGCACATTCAGCAGAGCTTCCACCTTCAATCATCCCAGTAGCACTAATCATAGGCATCTCAATCACCACCTTTTAGCCACTGATTCCAGTTCAAACCCATAACTCTTCAACTCACAAATGAAGCCATACCTGCAATGCTTCATGCCACAACAACTGCCCTAACATTCATCTAAAGCCATTTCAAACCAACTCCTAAGTCATAACCCAGATGACCCTGTATTGCCACTCCCAACACCTGTTCTTTCTCAACTCACCATTCAAGCTCAATTCATCAAGATACAGCACAACCTCAAAGGTTCAACAGCATCAGAAATCCCCAGTTTCAGCTGAGAACCATTACTAGCTCCTTCTTGACCTAGCCTTTTCTGAATTCCAACTTCCAGTCACAACCAAGATGGCTGTGACTTCCCTGCATCTCCCATTTGCTCTATATTCAGTCTCAAAGCCAAGTAAGTACTTTTACTGCCCTGCATTGTAAGAACTTCCATACAAAACCCATTCAAACAAATCATTCAATCACTCAAAATCTGCACCTTCAGTCTCCTTGAAACATCACCACTCATTCATTCAATCTTAATGGAAGCAACAACATCTGTGCAACTTTGTTAACCCAAATTCGAACCACCAGAAACAACTCAGATCCGCTTTCTTCTCTAGTTCAAATCAGCAACATCAGTTTTGTTCTTTTCTTCAGAAATCCATCAAACCCTTACTTCAATTTGTCCTCGATTTCAAACAGCAACAGGAACCAATCTCTTCTTCAATTTGACAGAATTAATACAAACCCAGCTTGTATTTCTTAATAAATCAAACATCAAGCCCATTTTAATCTCATATCAATCACCAGATTTTAGTAAAACCCTAAATCAACTTCAGATCTCCTTCACTCTAAGCAGCAAACATCAAACCCCCTTTAATTTGTCACAAATTTCGATTCACCAGCAGTAAAACAAACCCCTCTCAAACTCTCGGTTTCTGGTTCTCACAGCAGCCATTTCTTTTTTTCCTTTTCTTTTTTTCTCAATTTCAGATGCAATGATTGAGAGAAAACATCTCTCAAATCTAGGGTTATTGGTTTGGGAATGATTGGATGGATTGTTACACCCCACTATAGAAAACAACCAGATGGGTGTCCTGAGTTTCTTCCTTGGTGCTTTTAGAAATTCATTTTAAGCACAAAACTGATTATCCCTTAACCTTGGCTAGGCTCCGGATAGTGTTCTCTATGAAATGACAGCTTTTCCCCTTTTTGCTCCAATTGAACGATTTCTCCTTCTTCCGAGTTCCTCCGCTAACAGCAACCGTCCCTTATTCCTCAAATTCACCTATACTCTTCAATGAGAGTCATCACTAAAGTTGTCGTGCTTTTCAGACAGAATTTGCATCACTAAAGCCGACATACTTTTCAGACAGAGATGAAGAATAAAAGCAAATAATGAGACACAATCCGCCTCCAACGCTTTTGCCATGTTTCCTCCTCTTTTGAACCGAATGACTCCAAAATACCTAAATACTCAAAAACAAAACATAAGATACATAATTTACAAGAAAAATAGCAAAGAAAGCATAAATACTAGATATAAAATTAGGTGTTTTACAACACCTATCAAATTCCCCCACACTTAGACTTTGCTAGTCCTCGAGCAAATCAAACAAAATAATTATAAAACGTACATACAACTCCGTCTCGTCGAGGCTATGGTCACTTTAAGCATAAATAACAAGCCTTTGAACCCCTAGGTGTCCCTAGTGGACGAGTTTTAGTCTCGTGAAGGTTTACAAGAGGTCTGCCTACAAAAACTATATTTCCAACTCCGTCTATTTGTGACAAATCAATGAACGAATCCAAAATGACTACAGGAGGAGGTACCTTGCACAAATTCAATTCATATATTAGTAAATAAAGCTCTAATTAGATAGTCGAACAAACCACAATACTCGGAAACTAACAAACCACAATCACAATGAAAAGATTAAGAAGATGGATATAGATGTAGATGTTGGCGAATGTTCACAAGTGATCGATGTTTCCCATATCTGTCTGAAGGTCACTACCAAGATGAACCTATGTCTATTGGATTGAGCTATTGGTTTGAATTCTACATCAACTCACTAGCATATACAAGGGAACCATGAGTGACTTTATTCAACCAATATAAAACTTTATTTTCTTTTTCTTTTTCTTTTTCACTTTTTTCACTTTTTTTTTTTTTTCTTCTTTAGATAGCATGATTAGATCTTTTGGATCCAAGCACATGCTTCTTGTCAGCAAGTACATGATAGTTGCCTTGGATCCTGCATTTCACGCTTGTTTAGGCGACGTAGACAGGGACTACGTTTCACACATACTGTTATTCCCAAGTGTCATTTTATTCCGTTTGGTCTAAATGGTCGGTCTTTTTTTTTTCTAGTAACTCAATCACTCTATTTCATCCTAGTAGCAATAACACGTCGATGTTTAGTGACCCACCAAAGCACTTAGAGAACAATATATAAATATGGAAAAATAAAAATAGAATGCGATATGGTGATATTCCGAGATATGGTAACAACTATCATGGTATTTATGATTCTGAGCTATGTTCGTCCCTTTTAGTTAATCGGTTCCTTAACTCCTGCATTCAAAATGGTTCCATCCACTAATGGTGTCATCCTAAAGGCACAAGTTTCTAGATTTCAGAGTTCAAAAAGCACAATTTTTTTTTTTTTTTTTTTTTGTAAAGGCATAAAACAAACTAAAACAAACTATACAAACATATAAATGCTCCCCTACACTTACACTTTACATTGTCCTCAATGTAAAATTGAATCATCCAAAGAAAGTTCAAGGTGGGAAATTCCGCAAATGATATGCAAAAACAAAGAAAATAAAGAGAAAAGTAAATGCATAAAGAATAAAAAGATAAAGGTAAAGATACAAAACCGGTGGGTTGCCTCCCACTTAGCGCTTGGTTTAAAGTCGTCAGCCCGACGTGCTCCTTGTTTGCTAAGACTCCTCCAAAGAGGATGCCTCCAAAAAGTTCACACCTTCCACAACTTCGGAAGTAAAGTTCTCATAATATGGTTTCAACCGGTGTACATTCACTATAAACTCCTTTACTGTAGCTATGCTACGAATTTCTACTGCACCATGAGAAAACACATTAGTAATAATAAAAGGTCCGATCCAATGTGACCTTAGTTTACCCGGAAATAATTGCAAGCGAGAATTAAACAAAAGCACTTTCTGCCCAACACAAAATTGTTTTCTAGAAATCGTAGAATCATGAAATGCCTTAGTTTTATCCTTGTAAATGCGCGAGCTTTCAAATGCATCATTGCGTAACTCTTCTAGCTCTTGGAGTTGCAACTTTCTTTGTTTTCCAGCACCATCTAACTCCATATTGCATTGCTTAATAGCCCAAAACACCTTATGTTCAATCTCAACGGGTAGGTGACAAGGTTTACCGTACACAATCCTAAAGGGAGACATCCCAATAGGTGTCTTGTACGTGGTTCTATAATCCCACAAAGCATCATTAAGTCACATGATCTAATCCTTCCTTGTTGGATTCACCGTCTTCTCTAGTATGGATTTCAACTCTCGGTTCGACACCTCGGCTTGTCCATTGGTTTGGGGATGATAAGGTGTTGCAATCTTGTGCGACACATTGTACTTCTTCAACAATCCTTGTAAGAACTTGTTTTTGAAGTGAGAACCCCCATCGCTAATTATGACTCTTGGAATTCTAAACCTTGCAAAAATATTAGCTTGCACAAAATATGAAACCACTTTAGAATCATTAGTTGGGGTGGCCTTAGCTTTCACCCATTTAGAGACATAATCAACAGCAAGTAAGATATAGATATTCCCATGGGAGTTGACAAAAGGACCCATAAAATCAATACCCCATACATCAAAGACTTCAATAAATTGAATAAAAGTTTGTGGCATTTGATTTCGAGCACCTAGATTGCCTGTTCTTTGGCACCTATCACAAGTTGTGCAAAATATATGTGTATTCTTAAACAAAGTTGGCCAACAAAAACCGCTTTCAAGTACCTTGTGAGCTGTTCTTTTACTCCCAAAATGTCCTCCGCAAGCATAGGAGTGACAAAAAGACAAGATAGAGTTAAATTCAGATTCGGGAACGCACCTTTGTATGACTTGGTCGCTGCCATGTTTCCAAAAGTATGGATCATCCCATATATATTGGTTTCCTAACCTCTTAAGTTTGTCCCTCTCAGCACGAGACAAGTTCTTTGGGATTTGTTTAGACACCAAGTAATTCACAATATCCGCATACCATGGTTCCGCAAATGTAATTGAGAATAGTTGCTCATCCGGGAAACTTTCACGCAACGGGATAGCTTCCTTGTCCACATCAAGACGGCTCAAATGATCCGCAACGGTGTTCTCAATTCCTTTATTGTCTTTGATTTCAATATCAAACTCTTGCAAGAGTAAAATCCATCGTATGAGCCTCGGTTTCGCCTCTTTCTTTGTAAGCAAGTACCTAAGTGCTGCATGATCTGAAAAGACAACAACTTTTGTACCAATTAGATAAGAGCGAAACTTTTCCAAAGAAAAAACAATAGCTAATAACTCTTTTTCAGTGGTAGTGTAGTTTTGTTGGGCTTCATTTAACGTTCTAGAAGCATAATAAATTGCATGAGGTATCTTCCCCACACGCTTCCCAAGCACCGCACCAACCGCATAATCACTTGCATCACACATGATCTCAAAAGTCTTGCTCTAATCCGGTGGTTTAATGATAGGGGATGAGATCAAAAGTTCTTTCAAACGATTGAATGCCGCCACACACTTTTCGTCAAAGTTAAAAACCACATCTTTTTGCAATAAGGTACAAAGTGGTGATGCTATATTGGAAAAATCCTTGATGAATCTACGATAAAAACCTGCACGACCAAGAAAAGAGCGTATCTCCCTCACCGTAGTGGGAGGGGTTAGAGCACGAATAAGGTCTATCTTAGATTTATCAACTTCCAAGCCTTTAGAAGATACTATATGGCCTAAAACTATGCCATGAGTTACCATGAAATGGCACTTCTCCCAATTTAGCACAAGATTTGTTTCAACACATCGTTCAAGGATTAGTGACAAATTGTTCAAACAAAGGTCAAATGAATCTCCAAAGACACTAAAGTCGTCCATGAACACTTCGATTATGTTTTCAACATATTCTGAAAATATACTTACCATACACCTTTGAAAAGTAGCTGGAGTATTGCACAAGCCAAAAGGCATCCTTCGATAAGCAAAAGTACCAAAAGGACAAGTGAAAGTGGTTTTCTCTTGATCCTCCGGCGCTATCGCAATCTGATTATAACCTGAATAGCCATCAAGAAAGCAATAATAAGAGTGTCCAGCTAAACGTTCAAGCATTTGATCAATAAAAGGTAATGGAAAGTGATCTTTTCTAGTAGTAGCATTCAATTTCCTATAATCAATACAAACCCTCCAACCGGTTTGCACACGAGTTGGGACAAGTTCATTCTCATCATTCTCCACCACGGTTACCCCTGATTTCTTTGGTACAACTTGTACCGGGCTCACCCACTTGCTATCGGATATGGGGTAGATAACACCCATCCAAAAGCTTGAGTATCTCCTTTTTCACAACTTCCATCATTGGGGGGTTCAAACGACGTTGCGCTTCCCTTGTAGGCTTTGCATCGTCCTCCAAATGTATTTTGTGCATACAAACGGCAGGGCTTATACCCTTGATATCGGCAATTGTCCATCCTATGGCCGTCTTGTGCTTCCTTAGCACCCTTAGAAGTTTTTGTTCCTGTAATTCACTAAGCTCGTTAGAAACAATCACATGTAACTCTTCATTGTCACCCAAGTACAAGTACTTTAAGTGACTAGGAAGAGGTTTCAATTCTAACTTTGGAGATTTAACAATAGATGGTAAAAGTTTTTCATCACTGCATGGTAAAGAAATAAAAGAGATATTATGAGTTTCCGGGCATCCTTGTAGTGAGTTGAGATCACCAAGGGCTTATTTGACCTCAATACCACACTCTACACCAATATCAATGGATGTAGTTAGAATGGTTTCCAAAGCATCTTCACCATTCAATTCAAACATTTGTTGTGCCAATGTATCCATAACATCAACGGAGAAGCAAGAGTGGACATCACTAGGATATATCATCGTCTCGAAAATGTTGAAACGTGTTACTTCCCCATTAAACTCCATAGTTAGTGTTCCCTTATCCACATTAATAATGGTCTTTGCCGTTTTCATGAAGGGACGCCCAAGAAGCAATGAAAGAGACGAGTCCGGTGAACCTTCATCCATATCTAAGACACAAAAATCTGCTGGAAATACTAGTTGATTAACCTGCACAAGAACATCCTCAACAATACCCATTGGGTAGACATTAGAGCGATCGGCTAATTGCAACACAATTTCATCCTTTTTGAGAGGACCTAAATCAAGTGACTTATACATAGATGCAGGCATAACATTAACGGATGCACCTAAGTCTAACATTTCTTTGTCAAATGTAGTGTTACCAATTTTTACGGGAATATCAAAGCTACCCGGGTCTTGGCATTTCAGTGGGAGTTTGTGTTGTAAGATCACCGAAGCATTCTCCCCCACACTAAGCACTTCATTACCTTTGAGCCTTTGATTATTGGTACACAAGTCCTTCAACACTTTTGCATACTTTGGAACTTGCTTTATAGCATCAATGAGTGGTATGTTCACATGAATCTTCTTAAGAACGTCTAAAATCTCCTTTTCTAGTGCCTCCTTCTTAGAATTTGCAAATCTGCGAGGAAAAGGTAAAGGAGGAACATAAGTAGGAATAGGAGTTTTAGAGTTAGGAATAGGTACCTCAGAAGTTTGGGGAGAATCCTCATTCTTCTCCTCCAAAACAGGTTCCTTTGGTGTTTCCACCTTGCCCGAATCAGCAACTTCGGGTTGCACAAGTTTTGTACCACTTCTCAACGTAATCGCATTGACACCCTCTTTTGGGTTAATAGGTTAAGAATGGAGTTTCCCACTATTTTGTGCCTTCAATTGGTTCAACTCAGTAGCCATGGAACCCATTTGTGTCTGCAACTCTTTGATCGCACTCTTGGTTTCTTGTTGGCTATCCTTAAACATAGAAGAAATGCATTGCATCATTGTTTGAAGCTTTGCATCGATATCGAAACCTTGATTTTGCATTGATTGTTGTGGTTGCTGAAATTGTTGACGCGGCTGGAATTGTTGTTGTTGAGGTTGAAATCCACCTGAATTGTTGAAATTGGGTTGTTGAACCGCTCCTTGCTTGTTCGCATAGCGAAAATTGGGGTGATCTCTCCATCCCGGATTGTAAGTGTTGGAATAAGGATCATACCGTCTTTGCTGATTTGGAAAAACCGCATTAGCTTGCTCATTGACGTCTTCATACCCATGAGAATTTGGTATCACCACAGCTGAAACTTGTTGTAGCATTGCTGAGATGTTACCCATTTGTTGACGAAGTTCCTCCACCTCGCTCACTTCATTGACTCTCCTAAGAAGCACATCCGAACCACGACTCAAGAATTGTTGAGAGTTTGCTGCCATGTTTTCAATCAACTCTCTAGCTTGTGCCACCGTCTTTCTCACAAGTGAACCACCACCCGAAGCATCAATAAGATTCCTATCACTTGATTGGAGTCCTTCATAGAAGTATTGGATAATCATCGCGTCACTAAATTGGTGATGAGGACAGCTTGCCACCAACCTCTTGTATCGTTCCCAACATTCATATAAGGATTCTCCCACATTTTCCTTCATCCCGCAAATATCCTTGCGAATTTGAGTAGCCTTAGATGCAGGAATACATATCTCTAAGAAGATTTTCTTCAACCCATTCCAAGTTGTGACACTTCCGGGAGGCAAATAATATAACCAATCCTTAGCACTATCCGCCAAAGAAAATCGGAAAAATTTCAACATAGAACCATCGGGCACCATATTCTCTGGAAGCATAGCCGTGACAATGGTGTGGAAGTCCATAAGATGTTTGTTTGGATCTTCATTCACCATGCCATGGAACTTTGGTAATTCTCTAAGCAATCCCGGCTTTATCTCAAAAGTAGAGTCGGTTTGAATACAACCTCGCTGCGTATCCAACTTGTGCAAAGCCAAGTCCTTGAGTGTACGATTTGCAGCGTCACCCATTGCTTCTTCCCAAAAGCAAATCCTAGCCATCCAAGGTTACCAGACAACGAATGGTAACCTTTGGCCTGAAATCCTAAGTTTGGCCACGCCAAGCCATGCCAATGGCATGCCAACATAACCACGCCACCATGCTGGCCTTCCCTACACTGCTAACCAAGTAAAGGCGTACAATAATCAATGATTTCCCTTCAAACCCAGGAGCAAATCCTAGCCATCCAAAGTTACCAGACCACACATGGTAACCTTTGACCCAAAACCCTAGTTTGGTCACACCAAACCGCGCCAGGACATGCCACGCCAATAACTTGCCAACCTATCTGCGCCACCATGCCATGCCAATGGCATGCCAACCTAGACGCGCCACCACGCTGGCCTTCCCTATTCGGCCACCAACAAACGAAAGCGTTCAACGAACAACATCTACCTTTCCTATTAAGATACAAAATCCCGACAGTCGAAGGTCACTAAGATACCAAGTATCCCAAGCTCGACTTGCCAGGAAAAAACCATATGCTACATGCTTTCCACAAAAACATTCAAGACATCAACACATATCACAAACTGGGGGATCCACTTTGGGTAGTGGTTTGGCGGTTTACAGCGTGCAGCGTACACTACGCCCGTCATAAGGAAGTGTCATAAGGGTGAGGCGGTTAGTAAATACAGGGAGTTAAAGGTGAAACATTCATGGGACATCAATGCCATATGTTAATGGTTTTATAGAACATCAATTCCATGCGTTAACAATTTTATGGAACATCAATTCCATGCATATGTTTACCACCTCCTCCCATTTACTTACCCATTTTCCCATTCCTTAATGAGACTAGGGTACGTTACACATCGACTTGTATAAATAGGTCTTACTTATTTCCACAGAACAACAAGTTCATTCGGGAATATACAACACTCAGAAAATACTTGCTAGCTTACCATTTGTTATCCTTCCCACTTTTCTGATACAATTCGTAGCAACACAACTACTCTTCCAGAATCAACTATTCTGGTCTCATCACTTTTCTTGCTTTTCCTCAAAACCAACTCATTCTCCTCCACTTTGTGACCGAAGCAAGTCCGGAACGGCCATTTCTTGGTTTAGTCTGGATTTTTACAGATTGATCTCTCGAATCTAAAGTACTCCCTTGCAGTACATTGTTTAGGGTTTAAATTGTTTCTCACCCGTACATCCAAAATCAGCAGAAACCATTTTCAACTACAAATAATTGGTGACCACAGTGGGAGATTGATCCATAGAGTCCATAGTATCCATCATCATGAGACTAACCTCCCTTTAAAAGTCTTCATCAGTTAATAATGGTTCCGGAGGAAGAGTAAATATTGGAGTTGGTTCAAGAATAATTGCTTTATCTATGAAATCTTCAACAACTGGATTACTCATCATTGCATTGTCAGAGTACCGATTAAAAATAACATCTGAAGAATAATTCATCTCAGTAGCAGTGTTAAAGATCACCCCAGAGGAAGTAAAAACATTCTGAGACACAACAATGCAAGATGCTGACCAAATTACACTAGCAGCAACATTACTAGGGCTAGCATTTTTACTACTTACTAGATCAAAGGATGATCCAACAAGAGGAGAGAATGAGGGAAAATATGACATAGGAGGCTATCCAGGAGTAGGGATAAAATATATTGGTGCATTTAAAGAACTACTATCCATAAGAACATATTCAAAAGTGGTTCTAGGTTTTTTGCCATTTCTATCATGCAACAAGGAAGCAGTATCAAAAGATACACTCTCTTCAAATGAAGGCAAAACAGTACTAGAAGATCCCACATGAAAAGGAGGTACCACAGAAATAGATAAAATTGAAGATGAAGGTTTGGTAGAGCACTGCTCGGTCAAATTCGCAAGTGTTGCTATCTCAAGCTTGTTTGTCAAGTTTAGTTGCCAAAACTATAAGTCTTGATTTCTAGTCTACTTATAACTAAGTCTCGGATTAGGATAGTAAGTGTAGTTGAGCCTTAAACTCCACGGGTTATCTTGTATCTGTATACACTCCTTGATGAATGCATTTAGTTGCGGCTATATAATTGCATCTAAAAAGTTGATATGTGCTTTTTTTTTGGTCATAAAGTATCTCTATGGAAATTTCATTAGGATCCCACTAATTTTCGTACCTTTGCCAATTTTATTGATAAAAAGGGGGAGAATTAATGTATAATTGACACTAAAAATACATATGTGTTGATGGTGGTTTTTAGCTTAGGGGTAAAATCGTAAAACCCTAGTCAAACAGTGAAGTCACAGAACTTGAGTAATAATGTCCAAACCAAGCACATTTATTGAACCCTTTAATTTGTCTGCGAGAAAATTACCAGGGTACCTTTTTTTTTAATGCTGATTAGGGTTTCGACAGGCCAAAACCCTAATTGTCACACCACATGTGCCAATGCCTAACCATGCCAGCCACACCTACCGCGCCAAGGCATGCAAACCATGCTAGCCGCACCCCTTTGCAAATGGATAACCATGCCAGCCACACCTACCATGCCAAGGAATGCCAACCATGTTAGACGCACCCCTGTGCCAATAGAAAACCATGCCAGCCACACCTACCGCGCCAAGGAATTCCAACCATGCTGGCCGCACCCCAGTGCCAATGTCAAACCATGTTAGCCACACTTACCGCGTCAAGGCATGCCAACCATGCTGGTCGCATCCATGTGCCAATGGAAAACCATGCCAGTCACACTTACCGCGCCATGCCAAACGCACCGTGCCATGGCCCCATGCCAACCTAGCCGCGCCACCTTGTTGGCCTTCCCTACGCATCTACCAAAATGAAGTCATACGATAATCAATGGTCGCCCTTCAATTCTAGGAGAAAATTCTAGCCGTCCGAGGTTACCAAACGACCTTTGGCCAAATATCCTAGCTTGGTCACGCCAAACCTTGCCCCACATGCCAATCCAAACCGCACCTAGCCAAGCTAGCCACGCCATGAGCCCATGGAAAACCCTTGGCCCCACATGCCAAGCCAAACCTCACCTAGCCAAGCTAGCACCATGCGCCCATGGAAAACCTTGGCCCCGCCATGCCAAGCCAAACACGCCTTGCCTTGGCTCTAGCCAATCTAGCCGCACCATGCGCCCATGGCAAACCCTTGGCCCCACATGCCAAGCCAAACCGCACCTAGCCAATCTAGCCACGCCATGCGCCCATGGCAAACCCTTGGTCCCATAAGCCAAGCCAAACCGCACCTAGCCGCACCATGCTCCCATGGAAAACCATTGGCCCCACATGCCAAGCCAAACCGCACCTAGCCAAGCTAGATGCACCATGCGCCCATGGCAAACCCTTGGCCCCGCCATGCCAAGCCAAACACTCCTTGCCTTGGCCCTAGCCAAGCTAGCCGCACCATGTGCCCATGGCAAACCCTTGGCCCCGCCATGCTAAGCCAAACCACACCTTTCCTTGGCCCAAACCAACATAGCCGCGCCACCGTGATGGCCTTCCCTACACGGCTACCCAAGCGAAGGCATGCAACAATCAACGGTTTCCCTTCAATCCCAAAAGCAAATCCTAGCCATCCAAGGTTACCAGACAACGAATGGTAACCTTTGGCCCGAAATCCTAAGTTTGGCCACGCCAAACCATGCCATGCCAACGGCATGCCAACATAACCGCGCCACTATGCTGGCTTTCCCTACACGGATAACCAAGCAAAGGGGTGCAATAATCAATGGTTGCCCTTCAAACCCAGGTGCAAATCCTAGCCATCCAAAGTTACCAGACCACACATGGTAACCTTTGACCCAAAACCCTAGTTTGGTCACACCAAACCGCGCCAGGACATGCCACGCCAATAACTTGCCAACCTAGACGCGCCACCATGAAATTCCAATGGTATGCCAACCTAGCCGCGCCACCACGCTGGCCTTCCCTATGCGGCCGCCAACGAACGAAAACGTGCAATGAACAACGGCTACCTTTCCTCTTAAGTTACAAAATCCCGACCGTCGAAGGTCACCAAGCTACCAAGTTTCCAAAGCTCGACTTGCCAGGAAACAACCATATGCTACATGTTTTCCACAAAAACATTCGAGACATCAACACATATCACAAACTGGGGGATCCTCTTTGGGTATTGGTTTGGCGGTTTACATCATGCGGCGTACACTACGCCCGTCATAAGGAAGTGTCATAAGGGTGAGGCAGTTAGTAAAAATACAGGGAGTTAAAGGTGGAACGTTCATGGGACACCAGTGCCATACATTAATGGTTTTATGGAACATCAATTCCATGCGTTAACAATTTTATGGAACATCAATTCCATGCATATGGTTACCACCTCCTCCCATTTACTTACCCATTTTTCCATTCCTTAATGAGACCAGGGTACGTTACACTTTGACTTGTATAAATAGGTATTACCTATTTCCACAGAACAACAAGTTCATTCGGGAATATACAACACTCAGAAAATACTTTCTAGCTTACCATTTGTTAGCCTTCCCACTTTTCCGATACAATTCGTAGCAACACAACTACTCTTCCAGCATCAACTATTCTGGTCTCATCACTTTCCTTGCTTATCCTTAAAACCAACCCATTCTCCTCCACTTTGTGACCGAAGCAAGTCCGGAATGACCATTTCTTGGTTTAGGATGGATTTATACAGATTGATCTCTTGAATCTAAAGTACTCCCTTGCAGTACATTGTTTAGGGTTTAAATTATTTCTCACCCGTACATCCGAAATTACCGAAATCAGCAGAAACCATTTTCACCTACAAACAATTGGTGACCACAGTGGGAGATTGATCTATCGGTCCCAATATTAGTTTATGAATACGTTTCTCTAACTCGGAAGGATGGTCGGTTTGAAGACTGAATCTGTGTCCTCAAGTGCCACTCAGGCGATCAACAACATTTCTTTTCCCAACACAACGCCCGACAACGCGACCAATGAGGGAATTCCAAGGCTGACTGACCTAGTGCGGGTTCAGGAGATCCACACCAAAAACATGGGTCTAATGAAAGATACAATTAATGCCATACTAGATTTCCTCATCAACCTGACGACAGAGTTGAACGGTTCGCCTGCCTCAGAAATTATGGAACTGGGGACTGACATTCCAAACGATCACTCTCAAGCCAACAACTTCACTACTAATCAGAGACCCGTAAGCCAGAAAGCAGCCTCACTGGTAGAAAACTTATGTGAACTATTACATCTTTCAAAGGATCAGCGGATGGATACGTTCACCTCCATCAATCGAATAATGCTAAGCATTCCCTTGGTTCCTTCGCGCTAGGAAACGGCAAGAACGCCAGATTTGTCCATCAACAATATCACGTTTACCGACGACGACATGATGGCAGAGGAATGCCATAACCGTGCCCTACACGTCACAGCCCGAATCAAAGACGTGTAATTCAAAAGGTTTTTCATCGACACAGAAGCGTCCTCCAACGTTGTCACCTTTAGAACGCTCAGGGTGGCCAAAATACGACCAAATGAGGTTATACGAAAATCCACTACAATGACCGATTTCGAAGACAACCAATCCAGTACATATGGGTACGTCAATTTGGATCTATCAGTGGGGCATGTCCTGTCAAAAGTAAGGTTCGAGATAATCGAAAAGGAGCCAGATTACCACATGATACTGGAAAGGCCATGGCTCCATGACAACAGGATCATTCCTTCGACGTATCACCAGTGCTTGAAAACCATGTTAAACAGAGAGGTCATTCGCATCACTGCGTCATTATCTCCCTATGCGCCAATCAATGGCATGGAGATTTTTGAGCCAAGACAGGGGCCTCAGGTCACAACCAAC
This sequence comes from Papaver bracteatum, assembly GCA_023529315.1. NCBI lineage: Eukaryota > Viridiplantae > Streptophyta > Magnoliopsida > Ranunculales > Papaveraceae > Papaver > Papaver bracteatum. The sequence continues at coordinate 820,896 of JAJJWX010002186.1, forward strand.
AAGGTCACCACACTCCACTGCCAAAATGGACGTCCATTGAAGAAAACGATGGTCTTGCACAACCCTATAGAGAAACCCGGTCTCACGTCACACCTTCAAAAGAGAGACACACCCGCCTTCATCCTCAGAACCAGGGTTCGACTCAAACCAAGCGAGGACGGGCTTTTATTACGGGCCACGACGAAAAAGGGAAAACCGTATATCGGCGCCGATGTAACACCCCATGTTTTTAGCATGGTGCATGCTAAAAGATGCGCTATGGGCTGAGATTAAGCTTCATCCAAAGCTTCCGTTGGTTGGTAAGAGGTAGATTGTCTTAAGGCCAATATCGCGCCAAAATGGCATATTATGTTTGGAATTTGGCCAACAACCAAATCTCGCACCAAGGGTGCTTCGGGACAATTGGGTAGATGTCCTTAAGAATGTTCATCCATCCTGGCTGGACATTGGAAATGACATGTGAGCCAGAACTGAATGTATAGACGTATTGGCCAGTTATTTAGGAAATATATGGCAACATCCATGAATAGTAAAGTGGGGAGTTGATGAAAGATTTTTGGTCCCCCAATTTGAGTTCTAAAAATGTCAAATTAACATATATAGGGAGGGCTAGTTGGTTGAAGGTGCATATGCGGACTATGTACCAAGTAAGCTTCATAGCTTAGCCGGAAGAGTATAAATGATGCCTAAGGCTCATTTATAGTTGTATAGCCTCACGAAGAGGGCATTTGATGCTTAGGCATCGTTATGCCATATTACAGACCAAATATGCATCACTTGCATGTATTTTAACGGAACGTCCTATACGGACTAGGCCATTACCACTATTTCTTGGACACGGCCTAGCAAACGAGTTGGATTAAGCTGCTTGACCCTTCGTGGATGAACAACGATCTGTGCTTGATCCCTTTAGAGTAGGGAAGGGTACGTAGGAAGCCGCAATGAGTTGCAGCATTGCCGGTCCAGCACATTGTCGCTCATATCATCTAATTTTGAGATGATTGCGACACTTTGGCCTCTCATATCATCTGGATTGGTAGCTCGACGCAAGAGATGATTGTGGCCATACTTGATGAGGCTAGTTGCATTCCATTCCTTGGATGCTCATACTTCCTATCAAGGCGTTCAACATAGGCTAAAAACCCGAGTGTCGTAATTTAGCTCAAGATGAGTCTATTTTGATGGGAAATGGCCCAAAGCTCAAAACATGTTGATCTATAAATACACATGGTCATGATCGCTGTCATATGTGTCAAAAATAATTCACTTTCTCACTCAACTAGATATAAATATAGTATGCGATAAGAAAGAGTTTGTATCCACAAAGAGGCAATTGTTGTAATGCAATTTTAAGTTTCTAAGGTAACCAAGGTGGGATTTTTGTTGTTTTAGCAAAGTAATAAATAAAATAAAATAAAATAAAGCAAAGCAAATAATATATGAAAGTAATCAATAAGAGGAAGATATTGGTTAAGGGATAATATCATTCACAAACATGTATTTTCATCAATGACTATAATTGGTAATTTAATCTCGCAATTATCAAAAGTCCTAGGATATCTTGATCGCAAGATTATCCCGTTTATTTCCCGATTTTATCACAAACAACATTAAAAGATGCTATTGTGAAATCTACTTAGAAAGTAACCTAAAGTGTAAAAGCAAAATTAAGTTTAACTCCCTAAGAGCAATAAGTTCTATGAAATAAGACTAATCAATGCAAACAAACGTGTAAAAAAACTAATTCGTTTTAACAAAGGTTATGATTCATATGCAATTAAAAAGATGTATCACTAAAAGTAATAACCACAAGATGCTACTAGAAATCAGAGATAACAACTTTTACGTATTGAAAACTCTAATATAGCAATAGAGATGAAAAAAAATCCAATTGATTCCGGACTCAACCAAACTAGCATTCAAATCATATGATAATAAAAATAATGAATCATAAACGATAGAATTGAGACAAAACTAATTCATAGAATCAAATAACATGCTTGATGAAATTAACTTTATCCCATAACCAATAATTGTATTTAGCTACTCATATTAATGGAGTTCAACACAAAAATATTAATTGAATAAAAGAAGATGAACATAAGCAAACCCTAGTAGAATAGCCGCTCTCCTCGAAAAGCTCCAAGTATAATATGTGATAAATCCTCAAAAAAGTAGAAGTCTTTCTTTTTGTAGCTTTTCCTCTTTCCAACACTAGGTCTTCAAATCCCAAAGTCCAATACAAAGATGTCCACCAAGCCCATATGTGAGTACCCGTGTAAAATTCTACTCAAAAGTGGTCGCCAGAAAACTGGTTCTAGTGCCGGAAGTTGCCCGGAAAAGTAGTCGAAACATAGCTATGGCGGCGGGAAAATAATTCTCAGGCGACTGGTTAAACGTTAAAACTGACGGCTGACTAACGGCGTAACCGAGTCAGCTAACTGAGTTAAGATCGAGTCAGCTCACTGACTGGTCTAACTGGTAATGGCCTTAGCCATTTTGCATGCCATCTTGCAAAGCCAGAGCTGTGCTGCACCATCATTATGCTTCACCAGTATAGTCCAGCCATGATGGATGTGCCTTTCTGCAGTCCTTGCAACTCTACAATCTTAGCCATTGCCATTTCCATTTCCAATTCAATCAATCTACTCCTGCAACGGCTTCATTCTTTCCTTGTGTCTCAAAGACAAGTCCACATATACCAACACCACCTGATTCATCTCCATATCTGCTGCATCTCAATCTCTTTTCTTCAGATGAACATCAACTCCACCTGCAACAGCATCACCAGTAACGATTCCATCTCATCGCAACATATAAAATCAACAGCTAACTCTATCTTGAGAAAATCCACTTCTCCATGAGCATCTCAGCACCTACAATTGCACTACTCTGTCCTAATGACTCCTTCCTGCACATCAACAGCTGCAATTTCCTTGACTGTCTTAGTTCATCTTAAACTTCACCTGCAACATCACCAATACCATAGTCACCGCAAATCCATTGCACTTCAGTTCTTTGGCCATCACCATCCTGAACTCTAACCTCAGCCATCTCAACATCAAAATAGCAGATGTAACCACCATCTCAGGTCAGCCATCACCATCTCAGGTCAGCCATCACCATCTGTAATTCAACCCTGTATTTTTCTAGCATATATTTATTCATTCTTGAACCAACACAAATAATCATCTATGACCCCTGTTGTAGCTTCCCTGCAACCTCCAAGCTTAGCACCATCAATGTTGTCACAGCCAACACTGCAAACCAAACCACCAGTGCCACTGAGACAACACCAACAGCTTCTTCTCATTGCATTCTTTACAGCAACACTTGCTCAAGCCACTGCATCATTGCAGATTCAAGACTGAGCATAAACTCAACCCTACAAAACCTAGGTATACATCTACTTGTAATTCCATAGCAATATCACCATCACACTCCCTGTGACTGCTTACCCAGCTGCAACATCATGCCCTAATTGCAGTTCAACACCACAACATCAGCTAGTTTCATTCCATTTTTACCTGCAATTCTACCAGTAAATATCCATCTAACAAAGCACCAACACCTCCATCTTATTGCATCTACTTGACTTAACATTCATCTAGCAAATCAAGCATTCATTGTCAGTCTCAACTAGCCAGTAACTCGAGTTGTATAAGCATACATTTATTACCTTCCTATTCCTTTCAATCAACCATCTTCAACCCTGTAATCTTTCATTGCCTGCAAAACACAACTCCTTCTTGCTCCAGCCATCTATAACAGCAAACACACTGTTCATTCTTGCAGTTGCACCACTTATTGCTCTCAGATTCAACAATCTTTCACCATTAGCTCATTTACACCAGTACCCACTGAATCAGCCATCATCTCTATTGTTGAACATCTCAAGAACTTCTTAATCCTTCAATTTCAAATACAATACCTCTTATTCTTGCATCAATTCCTTTCCACATCTTCATCTGGACAAACCCTAGCTTCAATTTCTAGCTAACAGTTCGCATAATTTGTTGTTCGATCCTCGAATCCAGCTTAAACCCATCATATAATTCTTCATAAACCCTTTATTTCTCCACCAAACAACACAACAACCTCCATCTTCTTTCTTCCAGTTTATTCATAAACCCAAGTTCTTCTCAATCTGATTTCTTCATCAACAGAAAGATTGGTTTCTTTGGAAATTTCCATTGTTTCCCCTTCGATTTCTCTGAGTTTCTACTCTTGATTTCCTTCTTTTGGAGTAACAACAACAGTCTCTTCTCAATTTCAGGGCAGTGTAATAACAATGATTGACTAAGAGAAAGTGAACTCTCGATTTAGGGTTGTGTAGGCTAGTGGATATTGCCACCCTAGTGACGTAGATAAGGGCCAACCTCAAATAATTTGGCCTGTCAGTTATGGGAAACTGATAGTTCATTCTTCCGCTCCTTCGCTGCACAACCTTAGCTGGTTCTTAACATCGCTTGCCTGTGAATAACGCTTTTACTCTTATCGAATTCTTCCACCAATAACAGCCATCTCTTACTTCTCAAATTCACTTCTTCCCTTCAACGTCTCTTCATCACTAAAGCTGTCATGCTTTTCTGACAAAGTTGCATCACTAAAGCCGATGTGCTTTTCATACAGAGATAAAGAAATAAAAGCAAATAATGAGAAATATTCCTCCTCCAATACTTTTGCCCTGTTTCCTCTTCTTTTGTTCCAAATAACTCCAAAGTACCTAAACACTCAAAAGCAAACATAAGATACATATTTTACAAGGAAACTCAGCAAAGAAAGCATAAATAATAGATAAATATTAAGGTGTTTTAGACACCTATCAGGTCACCAGAATTTAGCCAAATTCCATCGTTTAGGGCCTGAAAAGGCCGTTTTACCGTATTAAGAAAGTTTTTATTTTCTTAACAATTGTGGAAGCTAACTTAGTTGCATCATGATCCACGAGCATGCTTGCAAGGGAAATTGAATGTGCATTTTCCTACCTTAAAGTACCGGATCGTAGCTTAATCATGGCGCATCGGGGAAGTCACGGCCTGCGGGGAAACGCGCCAAATGCGTAATTTTACTGTCCGTCACAGCCGCTGTTAGCAATTAAAAGGGGAGACTACCACATAGTCTCTCCGCCCAATAGAACACAAACGTGGTGATGAGCCACAGGAGGAGGTACATGATGCACCACGACAACTACAAGACGACACCAACTCGACCATGGACGAGCTGGAGGTTGTTAATATCGGGAATGAAGAATCTCCACGACCCATCTCTATAAGCCCGACTCTGCGCGCATACGAACGCATAAAGTTGGTAGACCTCCTCAAGGAATATCAAGATGTGTTCGCATGGACATACGAGGAAATGCCCGACTTAGACGAGAAGCGGTCACTCACCATTTACACGTGATATCCGGATCCAAGCCGGTCAAACAGACCCCAAGGCAATTCCGGCATGATGTAGGAGAACAGATTAAGGCGGAGATTCAAAAGTTACTAGCGGCTGGTTTCATCAAATCGATCCATCACCCCACCTGGTTGGCAAACTTTTGATGGTGAATTTTAGTTCAGGGCTAAAGGATAAAGCTATTTGATAAGTGATGAATACTTTTCCACTTTATTAATTCACCTAGAATGGAGAATGTAGCAACAATCCCCAAGTATTCTGTGAATTTTGGAATTATTAATTAATGCATAAAATGCCTTGTATTTCCTATGATGTTCTCATCAGAACTCTCATTGTTGGTGCGGCATGATGACTGATTGTTACTCTCAGCAGAGTAACATGAATATACAAGTATTAATAGTGAGGCATGCACGAAATACCCATACAGGCTACACCATTCTCTAACAATGAGAATCATCTCTCGGAGTGTTATACTAGCCCTATTGAGCATCCGGACCGTCCATATCAGTCTCAGAAACGATCACGACCATCCAACTTTACCAGCATGACTGGATGGATCAGATCGAATCCATAATCCTAAAGCAGGTATTGGAGTATTCAACACCTACCCAATGCGGGCCCCGCATGGTCGGCCTCCCCAAAACAGTAGCACAGCTTGCTTATACCTCCAGCCGAAGCAGCGCGGACGTGAAACCCTAAATTAGGGTTTGCGGCACATTACATGTGTCGCAAAAATAGTCTCAACCATCCATCTTCGCAGGCATAGATGGAGGGTGTACATGTAGATTCAAAGGGCCCTGAGAATGTCAACACAAACATCATGGGCCTGCCTATATGCATGACCGATCGGTCAGGACCAACTATAGTTGGTCATTCCAGTCCGTGCCCCCAAACAAGGCATGACGCACGTCCGGTGAAACCCTAATTAGGGTTTGAAAAATCGCGAGCGTCCATTTTCACCTGATCGAATGAAGGGTCTAGGAGTCGATTAAGCAGGTCCAGTGAGTATCAATGTGATCACCGTGGGACCATCTATCTCTATACCCGATCGTCCAAGGCATATCATGCCTGATTGCCTCGATTCGCATGCCCAAACTAGGCATGGACACACCTCCCAATTTCAAAACTAATCTCAACCACTCAACTTTGTTGGACAAATTGAGTGGCTTAGATCACGTTTCTATGGGATATTAAGGTATGGATATGTACACCAGCCCACCGTATGTATACCAGACTAATCGGCCAAGACCGACCAAGCTTGGTCATCTCGAAATGCACGTAAACTAGGCATGACGCGCGGCTTTTGCGGCACCTGATTTCTGTCGCAAATTGATCTCGACCACTCAAATTCACCGGACAAATTGAGTGGCCTAGATCGCACTTTCACGGGACAATGAGGTATGGGCGCCTACACCGTCATGTCGTCTATAGACATGTACGATCGTCCTGTCCAAAATCGTGTCCCAAGATTGGACTCGACCATGCTGAAGAGTGATGCTTGCGCACCTATTCATAAACCCTAATTCCACTAACGGTCGCAGTTGAGTGTCTCAAAGATCATCTTGTCTGTTCAACTTCACCTGCTTGGTTTTACAACCCTGGTCATGAGTTAACTGGTCAATGATGTGTCGCGGTGATTATCATCTTCCACTCAACCACACCATATGGTCGGCCAAGAGAGGACTTACTTACGCAGCCTCCAAACCATCACATGAAGTAGGCTGGATATGATGCTATTTTAAGACTCTCAACATCGATGCTTCATACATGCTGAATATATTCGATCCATTACCTGCATAGAATTCACACGATATTTCATAAATATCGACTTCCTAAATAACTTAGTTATTTAATACAGCATCACATGCTGCTTTCTGTGGGTCCCACAATCCACACACTCGAGACATCAATCATGTCACAAACTGGGGGATACATACTGGGGTATTGGTCTGGCGGTTTACATCGTGCATCGCACAATGCGCCATCACAAGAACGTGTCAGGAAATCATGGAAGGTTAGTGATGATGGGAGAAGTGGGCAAGACTGGTCGTGTAACAATAACACACGCAACTCCATTAATCTATCACTCCATTTTCTCCACTTCCCACGAGAGACGTGGGTTAGGCTCAAAGACTTGTATAAATAGGTTCTCCTCCCTATTTCCCAAACAAGAATAGGACAGACATAAACCAAGTGTTGATACAACATATTCAAACACCCAGAGTTGATTGCTTACATTATTGGCAAGTTAGTTCGATATTCTGACACAAATCATAAACATCCCACACCTTCACAATCTCAACACCTTCTTCGCTTCCCTCCCTAAGATCAACCCCATATCCTTCACTTTGTGACCGAAACAAGTCTTGAACGACCATTTCTTGGTTTAGTCCAGAATTGTATAGATTGATCTCTCGAATCAAAATCACTCCCGTGCAGTGTATTTGTTTAGGTTTTAAACTCATTTCTCATCCACACACCCCAAATTACCAAAACCGACGGAAATAGTTTTCACCCATAAACAATTGGCGACCACAGTGGGAGATTAATCTCTCGGTTGTAATATCAATTTTTAATTTCCAATTTCATTCTTCAATTTCGATTTCAAGATGGTGGAAATTAGATCTGGATCAGCAATCAACACTGATGGAACTAGCGCCGACAACACTCTTGGTATTGATGTCCCTGTCAGTGGAGCTGCCGTGCAGAATGTAATCAATATATCTCGTGGAGCCGTTTCCTCTACCACTAACACCAACGGAGTAGGAGATATTCCAGTAGGCGTGACATCTCCCATCACCAGATCCAGAGCAGCCGCAAATCCCGGCATTTCCTCAAGTGTAACGAATCCGGTCGTCACCAGGGTAACTGCTACTCCTCCATCAGGACGAGGAGCTGGAGGAACAAGAGGAGGACAACCCCCTATCACCATGGTGGATTTTATGGAAAGGAAAGAAGTTATTGCTAGATCCCAAACGAATATGGTTGCGACTCAGAAATAGGTACTTACTTTTCTCAAAACTCTAACCGAACGATTGCCACAGGGGCCACGACAGCCCCTAGAGCCAGCAAGGAACGTATCCGATGCACCCGGGGTAGGAAATTCAATGGCGTGGACCCACATGGACGAAGGAACTCGTGACGCTCCTGAACCCCCAAGAAAAAGAGACCAGATATCCAATTTCATTACGCGTGAAGACTTGGAGTGACTCCTCCAAAACCGGGGCAGAGGAAATACAACGGATATGCACCAGTATCAGCCTCCATACCCTCAAGATGTGCAATGGATTCCCCTTCCAAAAGGTTACACCTCTCCTCAATTCTCCCTTTATGATGGTACTGGTAACGCTCGTGAACATGTCTCTCGATTTTTGGAGTCTTTAGGGGAACATGAATACAATCATGTTCCCTGCCTGAAATAGTTCTCGTAGACACTTACCGAAAGAGCATACACTTGGTATAACAGCATTGCACCTAACAGTGTATCCAATTGGAGTGAGATGGTCAGTGTCTTCTATAGGAAATATTTCTTCGTGTCTGAACATGTCACCTTTTCAGATTTGGGAAGAATCTTTCAACATAGCAATGAACATCCGAACGACTTTGTTAAGAGATTTAGTACTCAGGCGTTGGACTGTCATGATCTGAATGTCACCGAACGTCAATTGGTGGAGATATGCATTAACGGAATGATTCCCATATACCGTGCTTTGTTAGAGAACCTGGGCTTTCAAACATTTTCTGAGCTCTATGAAGCCGCTAAGAGATCATCTACAACATCCCCAGCGTTGTTGGAGAGAACTAAGATCGTCCGAAATGAAGATGCGCGTGAAAGCCGAGGAAGCAGGCATCTCATCAACAAGTAATACAACACCGGTTATTCTGTGAGCGTGGTAGGAGAAGGAGGAAAGAGGAAAGCGTCAACAACAAAACAATCGCTCAAGCGTGCAACACCAGCACATATGACTTCGTCTCGAAAGAGAGCATACAAGGCTCATGTGCAAGAATTCGGAGACACAGTTTTAAACTTCCCCTTTCCCATGAATGAAGTCATAGTTTTCCTGGAAGCATGGATTCAAGATGACGCGATCAAGCTACCACCTATCAGACGCCCACCGACCGAGGAAGAGATGGCGAACCCCAAATACTGCCGCTACCATAGGTTTGTCCATCACCCGACCAAAAATTGCAAGAAGTTAAAGCAAATCTTCAGAGAAAAAGTGGAAGAAATAGAGCTTCTGCTAGGAAACGAAGGCGCTCACATGGATCCTCTTCCTATTAAGAGCTGCATGATTTCGGGGAAATCTGTCCGCAAGACTGTACAGTCTATGATGGAGCATTTGTGTGAAATCTTATACCTCTCCAAGGGACAGCGTCAATACATGTTCTCAGCCCTCAACCATGTCGTTTCAGGCAGGCGTTTGTATCCAGAAAAGGAAGCAGTCTCAAAGCCACAGTCATTCCTTGAAGATACGACCGGCAAAGAGAACTGGGGACTCTTGACCATCACTCATTTGAAAGATGTCGAGTTCGACAACACATTGATTGATGCATCCTCTGAATTCAACAACATCACTGTCAATATTCTGAGGGCCGCAAGGATTTCAAAACAAGAAGATACCCACAACCCAACCGTGATTAGGAGCCCAAAAGGAGAACTTAGAGACGTTTATGGATGTATTGACCTCAAAGTTAAAATCGGTTATGCTCTAACACATGCTAAATTTTACATAGTAAAAGAGTATCTGAATTATGACATGATCCTGGGACGCCCGTGGATACACGACAACAAAACAACACTGAGAGTGTGTCCTTTGACGATTTCAGTACCTGAAAGAATCTCCAACGAACCATCAAATCCTGAAGATTGTCTGTTGCCGTATCAACACCTTGCAAATGTGATGCGACTTTCTGGAAAAAGCTCGAATTCGTACCTTAAAAGGTTCCGAGCCCAAGTAAGTCTCATTGAACAACCTTTTTTACAAACAGTAAAACCTCTTCCTGCTGAGGCTCTAGGACTTGTGTCGATCAACAACATAACCGCCACTAATAGATGTGAATGGGGTGTCGGCCCTTTTAAACATTTTTCCAAGAGCTTGGAAGCAGTCAGAGACAACGTGTCCCAAAAACAAGATGTTATACCAAGTCTGAATCCGTTTAAAATTGGATACATGGTAGCAAAGAGGACCACTTTCAAGTTGGGAATGTGGCGGTTAAAATAGCTGACCAATCTGATTTGTCGGTAACAAAGGAAGATAAACCATATTTGGTAGCAGACCTCATCCTAGGCGGCTATTGCAAGATCATCAACGCTGACAAGCTTGAGGGTGTGACGATCCACTCGCGATAGCTTAAACCCTTCCACACCTAGAAATGTTGTGCTACCCTTCCTCTCCAGCATTCTGTGGTGGTTCCTCCAACATTCCTCCAACAATTTCCCTTTTCATACTATTTTGTAATTTCTTCGAAATGATTGCGATACTTGCATTCATGATTATTAGGGTTCCAATTTCTTAATTAATCAAAGTATTATTTCCTTTTAATTTTTTTTTACCCTGGGCATGACACAAAAACCTAAGTTCAACCTGAGTCACCATTATTACCCACCAGATTAAACCAAAGAACCCTAAACCTAAAAGAAAAGCACTTCACACCTTTCGGGAAACGTTGGAGGAATAAAATGTATTCCAATGAAGAAAAAAAACACATTGAACAGTATGTCCCAGCTTACGCCAGGAGATCGCAGACAAGCTTACGCCAGGAGAGCACAGACAGGTCTGTGGTATTTTGTTATGGCATTACTTATCTTCTCACAAGAATCACATGCAATCATATGAAGGCACACTACTGTGCCTGATAAAACTCAGATGCAGTCTTAATGAAGGATTTATCTCAAAAACAAGAAACTTGTTCGAACAAGCAAGCAGAAATAAGAGAACCTTGAACTCAGCCGCCACTGAGTGAAAGGAGAAAAGTGTTCACGAAATTATGGGAAAATATTCAGAAAAGAAGAAAAGAGAAATAACAGGAAGATTTAGTCAGCAAGGAGATCAACTATGTCTTCTCCACCATTGGAGTCTGCATCAACGTCATCATGAGTCGCCACTACTTCTTCCTCAGGGTCTACCTCAGCTTCCACTTCAGGTATTTCTGTATCAATGTTCTCCACAACGTCCTCAGTGGGGGTAGCTTCCATATCTTCCTCAAGAGCTGCTACAACATTAAAGATCGTGCTGACAATTTTCGGGAGCTCGGGTTCGTCCGTATCAGAATCAAGGATGATTAAGCCATCACGGATCGAATAATCACATATGTCTTCCCTTGGAGGACGTTCATGTTCAACCCTTCGACTTTTCAGCCGTGAAGCAAATATTTCAGATCTTGCGCTTACTGGTGGTTGCGACGCTTCCTCAAGCCTCCATTTTCCCTTGCTGTCGATTAAAGACAGAAGATCTAGAATGCGTTCTCGAGCGACACACAGGTACATAATTGGCATGCCCCATATGGCGCGGTTAGCCTCGCAAAGCGGAACATCAATTTTAGCTATCACCTCCTCGAAGGCACTATTAGTCTCAGGTCTATTCACTTCGAAGCTTCTTTCGGGAGAGATGTCAGAGAAGTCCTTGCCAGCCGCCACCATTATGCAAAAAGAGGTTATGATTATGTTAACAAAAAAAATCATCACCAAGCAGATCAAGTTATGGACGCAGAGGAATACCTGGGACAAAGAAAGAAATAATTATACGATGAGAGAAGACTCAGCGTCTTCTTTATATTTCACGAGTTAACAAGATCCCGGAGAAAAGAGGAGTCTTCACTTACCGTCCGCAAAGGCTACAAGTGCGGGATAATAATCAGTAGATGTTTATCGAATATTTGAGGGCAACTGCGGAAAGAAACACATCCAGACCAAGAAGCGGGCCAAATTCTATCATGGGGACTTGATTATGTCAATGTTCGGCTAATGGGAGAATACGAGCACACATCGGGCTCACATTCGAACGAAGCAGACATAATAAGGCCGACACTTGACCAGAGCGAGCGCAGTAACCGTCTATCTCGACCGAAGCAGGCAGGGCAGGGTTGATTGAGGCAAGCAAGGCTCACACTCGAGCGGAATAAGCACGAAGCAACCTCTCTGTCGGAGCAGACACAACATGATCGGCGTTCAATCAAGCATGCACGGTGGGCCCATGTTTATTCAGGTTTACACGTATCATGGCACGGTTTTTTATGAGCAAGGGGTTTATCCCTGGGAATCGTGTCTACAAAGTTTTCCAAGTTATAACCAAAGGCTAGGCTTTACATGCAACGATGGAAAAAGGATTCCCTATTTGGTTCGAACACCCAAGGAAGGAAACCGGTCCCACTCAGGATTCCATGCTTGCACCGGCATGTTCACATGTGCAATTGCTAGCGGTCGATCAAGGATCTTCCAAGTAAGCTCCCTTCATCACGTCTTCTCCCATGTATTTGTCACCATCTCATGCCTACCCCACAATAGTGTAACCATCATGTGCTAGGCAGGGGACTTAATGTTGATGGTGGATTTTAGTTCAGGTATAAAATTGTAAAACCAATTTTTGTGCGGCCATCCTGCAAAGGATAAAGATATTTGATAAGTGATGATTACTTCTCCTCTTTATAATTTACCTAGAATAGAGCATGTAGCAACAATCCCCAAGTATTCTGTGAATTTTGGCATTATTAATTAATTCATAAAACGTATTGTATTTCCTGTGTTGTTCTCAACAGAACTCTCATTGTTGGTGCGGCATGATGACTGATTGTTACTCTCAGCAGAGTAACATGAATATCCAAGTATCAATAGTGAGGCATGCACGAAATACCCATACATGCTACACCATTCTCTAACAAAGAGAATCATCTCTCGGAGTGTTCTACTAGCCCGATTGAGCATCCGGGCTGTCCATATCAGTCTCAGAAACAATCCCGACCATCCAAATTCACCAGCATGATTGGATGGCTCATATCGAATCCATAACCCTCAAACAGGTATTTGAGTATTCACCACCGACCCAATGCGGGCCCCGCATGGTCGGCCTCCCCAAAACAGTAGCACACCTTGCTGATACGTCCAGCCGAAGCAGCGCGGACGTGAAACCCTAAATTAGGGTTTGCGGCACATTACATGTGTCATGCCTTGTTTGGGCATACGAACTGGAACGACCAACTATAGTTGATGATTACTTCTCCACTTTATAATTCACCTAGAATGGAGCATGTAAAACCAATTTTTATGCGGCCATCCTGCAAAGGATAAATCTATTTGATAAGTGATGATTACTTCTCCGCTTTATAATTCACCTAGAATAGAGCATGTAGCAACAATCCCCAAGTATTCTGTGAATTTTGGCATTATTAATTAATTCATAAAACACCTTGTATTTCCTGTGTTGTTCTCAACAAAACTCTCATTGTTGGTGCGGCATGATGACTGGTTGTTACTCTCAGCAGAGTAATATGAATATCCAAGTATCAATAGTGAGGCATGCACGAAATACCCATACATTCTACACCATTCTCTAACAAAGAGAATCATCTCTCGGAGTGTTATACTAGCCCAATTGAGCATCCGGACTGTCCATATCAGTCTCAGAAATAATCTCGACCATCCAACTTCACCAGCATGATTGGATGGCTCATATCGAATCCATAACCCTCAAGCAGGTATTTGAGTATTCACCACCGACCCAATGCGGGCCCCGCATGGTCGACGTCCCCAAAACAGTAGCATACCTTGCTGATACGTCCAGCCGAAGCAGAGCGGACGTGAAACCCTAAATTAGGGTTTGCGGCACATTACATGTATCATGCCTTGTTTGGGCGTACGAACTGGAATGACCAACTATAGTTGATGATTACTTCTCCGCTTTATAATTCACCTAGAATGGAGCATGTAAAACCAATTTTTATGCGCCCATCCTGCAAAGGATAATGCTATTTGATAAGTGATGATTACTTCTACGCTTTATAATTCACCTAGAATGGAGCATGTAGAAACAATCCCCAAGTATTCTGTGAATTTTGGCATTATTAATTAATTCATAAAATGCCTTGTATTTCCTGTGTTGTTCTCAAGAGAACTCTCATTGTTGGTGCGGCATGATGACTGATTGTTACTCTCAGCAGAGTAACATGAATATCCAAGTATCAATAGTGAGGCATGCACGAAATACCCATACATGCTACACCATTCTCTAACAAAGAGAATCATCTCTCGGAGTGTTATACTAGCCCGATTGAGCATCCGTACTCTCCATATCAGTCTCAGAAACAATCCCGACCATCCAACTTCACCAGCATGATTGGATGGCTCATATCGAATCCATAACCCTCAAGCAGGTATTTGAGTATTCACTACCGACCCAATGCGGGCCCCGCATGGTCGGCCTCCCTAAAACAGTAGCACACCTTGCTGATACGTCCATCCGAAGCATCTCGGATGTGAAACCCTAAATTAGGGTTTGCGACACATTACATGTGTCGCAAAAACAGTCTCAACCATCCATCTTCGCAGGCATAGATGGATGGTGTAGATGTAGATTCAAAGGGCCCAGAGCATGTCAACACAAACACCGTGGGCCCGCCTACATGCATGACCGATCGGTCAGGACCAACTATAGTTGGTCGTTCCAGTTCGTACGCCCAAACAAGGCATGCCGCACGGCCGGTGAAACCCTAATTAGGGTTTGAACAATCGCGAGCGTCCATTTTCACCTAATCGGATGAAAGGTATAGGAGTCGATTAAGCAGGTCCAGTGAGTATCAACGTGATCACCGTGGGCCCACCCATCTCCACACCCGATCTTCCAAGGCATATCATGCCTGATTGCCTCGATTCGCACTCCCAAATTAGGCGTGGCCACACCTTCCAATTGCAAAACTAATCTCGACCACTCAACTTTGCCGGACAAATTGAGTGGCTTAGATCACGTTTCTATGGGATATTAAGGTATGTATGTGTACAACAGCCCACCGTCTATATACCAGACTAATCATCCAAGATCGACCAAGCTTGGTCGCCTCTAAACGCGCGCCCGAAGTAGGCATGACGCGCGGCTTTTGCGGCACCTGATTTCTGTCGCAAATTGATCTCGACAACTCAACTTCACCGGAAAAATTGAGTGGCCTAGATCACACTTTCACGAGACAATGAGGTATGGTCGCCTACACCGTCATGTCATCTACACACATGCACGATCGGCCTGGACAAAATCGTGTCCCATGCTTGGATTCGACCAAGCTGAAGAGTGATGCTTGCGCACCTCTTCATAAGCCCTAATTCCACTAACAGTCGCAGATGAGTGTCTCAAAGATCATCTTGTCCGTTCAACTTCACCTGCTTGGTTATACAACCCTGGTCAGGAGTTAACTGGTCAATGAGGTACCGTGGTGATTATCATCTTCCTCTCAACCACACCATGAGGTCGACCAAGAGAGGACTTGCTTGCGCAGCCTCCAAACCATCACATGAAGTAGGCTGGACATGATGCTATTTTAAGACGTTCAACAACGATGCTTCATACATGCTGAATATATTCGATGCATTACCTACATAGAATGCACACGATATTTCATAAATATCGACTTCCTAAATAACTTAGTTATTTAATCCAGCATCACATGCTGCTTTCTGTGGGTCCCAAGATCCACAGACTCGAGACATCAATCATGTCACAAACTGGGGGATACATATTGGGGTATTAGTCTGGCGGTTTACAGCGTGCAGCGCATAACGCGCCATCACAAGAATGTGTCAGGAAGTCATGGACGGTTAGTGATGATGGGAGAAGTGGGCAAGACTGATCGTATAACACTAACACACGCAATTCCACTACTCTATCACTCCACTTTATCCACTTCCCACGAGAGACGTGGGTTAGGCTCAAAGACTTGTATAAATAAGTTCTCCTCCCTATTTTCCAAACAAGAACATGACAGACAAAAACCATGTGTTGATACAACGTATTCAAACACCCAGATCTGGTTGCTTACATTATTGGCAAGTCAGTTCGGTATTCTGATACAAGTCATAAATAGCCTACACCTTCAAAATCTCAACACCTTCTTCAATTCCCTCCCTAAGATCAACCCCATCTCCTTCACTTTGTGACTGAAACATGTCTGGAACAACCATTTCTTGGTTTAGGCAAGAATTGTATAGATTGATCTCTCGAATCAAAAGCACTCCCGTACAGTGCATTTGTTTAGGGTTTAGACTTATTTCTCATCCACACACCCCAAATTACCAAAACCGACAGAAATAGTTTTCACCCATAAACACAAACCTAGTTCCGGTAAAACAGAAGAATGACCAGATCAGATGTTGTGTCGATTTTAGAGATCTGAACAAATGTTGCCCTAAAGATGACTTTCCACTCCCCAACATTGACATGCTAGTAGTTGCCACCAGTGGACATGACATTTTTTCTTTCATGGATGGATACAACGGCTACAACCAAGTAAATATGTACGGACACGATGCAAGTATGACGGCTTTTCGAACTCCTCTTGGAAACTTTTACTATACTGTGATGCCCTTTGATTTGAAAAACGCTGGCGCTACATACCAACGCGCTATGACCACTATTTTTCACAATATAATGCACAAGCAAGTTGAAGATTATGTAGATGACATAGTGGTCAAGTTAAAAACTCAGGTGGCCCACACAGGAATCCTGCGGCAGGTGTTCGAAAGATGTCGCGAATACAAACTAAAGATGAATCCATTGAAGTGAACCTTCGATGTCTCCTCGGGAAAATTCCTAGGCTTCCAGGTAACCGCTGAAGGGATCAAGGTTGACCCAATCAAAACGCAAGCCATCCTCACGATGCCACCACCGCAAAACGTAAAAGAACTCCAGAGTTTCATGGGTAAAATAAATTACATTCGCCGCTTCATACCCATATTGGCTCATCTTGTCGCTTCGTTTACCCCCTTACTGAAGAAAGGAGCGAGCTTTGTCTAGACCACACTATAATAAGAAGCGTTCCGAAAAATTCAGCAGACGTTATCTTCCCCAGCCGTCATGAAATCACCCATGCAAGGAAGACCGTTACACCTCTACACCGCTTTCAGCGACACTGCTGTCGGAGCTCTCCTCGCCCAAGAAGATGACGAAGGGGTTGAAAACCCCATATACTACTTCAGTCGTATTTTAAGAGATGCCGAACTTAGGAATCCCAAAGTAGAATAGGAGTACCAAGCTTTGATCCACTCCATCCATAAATTCAGGCACTACCTACTGTCCAATAAAGAGGTGCTGATATACAAATCCGATCCTATGAAGTTACTCCTCTCAAAACCGGCCTTGATAGGAAGACCGGCCAAATGGCTCATCCAGATGTCATAATTCGACATAACATGTGCTTCCCAGAGAGCTATCAAAGGACAGGCAGTTGCAAATTTTCTGGCGGCATTTCCAGGAGAAAATACCATAACGCTACGTGAGGACCTCCCTGGGACTTTCCGGAAATCTCTTTCATCCAAGAAGAAACTTGGCTATTGTTCTTCGACGGCTCCGCTACCCCTAACAATGGTATGGGAGGAGCCGGTGTAGTTCTAGTATCCCCGACTGGTGAAGTTTTCTCACACTCCTTCAAGTTAGACTTCTCATGCACCAACAATTCAGCAGAGTACGAAGCTTTTCTCATCGGGCTATCCTTGGCTAAACAAACCGGAGCCACACGCCTGGAAATAAGGGGGGATTCTAAGCTACTGGTCAACCAGGTAAACAGAGTATACGCACTGAAAGAAGTAACCTTAGCCCCATATAGAGCCGAGGCGCAAAGAATGCTGAACTACTTCGCCAATGCAATAGTAACCCATATTGGGCGCGGCAGCAACCAACACGCTGACTGCCTAGCAACATTAGCATCGAAAATGTGATTTGAAGGACTTGAGGAAACCCTGACAGTAAAGAGATGAACCGTGGATTCAACATGGCTCTCACGACCCGAAAAAGATGAAGTTGATGACTGGAGAACACTGATTATTCAAGAGCTTAACAGCTCACTCTTTCAAGGAAAGGTCAGTATGAAAACCTTGCGTGATTTCTTCATGCTCCGAGGGGTGCTATATCATCAAAATCCATACGGCTCCTTGTCAAGATGCCTCGGAGAGGGGGAAGCACAACAACAACTCAACCGCGTCCATGGTGAGATCTGCGGACAGACATTGGTGATAACCCTCTATCGCTGATTGCAACGCCTTGGCTACTACTGGCCGGAAATGGAGGTCCAAGCTCGGTTACTTCAGAAAACCTGTTCCAACTGTCAAACACCACCGCATCAATTAGAAGTTTTCAACATTGGTCACGCTGGGGACTGGAAGGAACCATACGTCAATTACCTTCGTGAAGGCATACTCCCCACCAATAAGAAGGATGTAGCCAAAATAAAACAAAGATCTGAGAGGTTCATATTCCACGAAGGAATCTTATATCGTAAAAGCTTTAGAGGAAGTCTTTTGCGATATTTGAACGAAGCAGAGATCCCAATCATGATGAAAGAGATGCACGAAGGCGAACATCAAGGAAAGCGAAAATTATTTCTCCAGATACATGAGAAGTACTACTGGCCAACCATGGAGGATGACACAGATTCTTTCGTTCAGAGGTGCAAGAAATGACAGATCCACGGAAACCTTATCCATGTACCAGCAACTCCCCTGCATTCAATAAGCAGACCGTGGCCCTTTCATAGCTTGGGTCTTGACATCATTGGAAAGATCAATCCACCATCCTCAAAACATCACTAGTACATAATAACAGCAACCGAATACTTCACCAAATGGGTCGAAGCCATAGCTTTATGAGGGACGAACGGAACCACGATCGCGACATTCATTAAGGAGTACATTATCAGCCGCTTTGGCGTGCCTAAAAATATCATCACCGATAATAGCACCCCTTTCAAGAATAAGCAAGTACAAGAGTTACACGAGGAATACGAGATTAAGCAAGTCTTCTACACCGTATACTACCCCAAGGGAACGGGCAGGCTGAAAGCACCAACAAAACTCATATCTGAATCCTCAGTCGGATAGTGCATGATAATCCCCGGGCATGGCATGAACAACTTCCAATGGCACTCTAGGCATACCAGACATCACTAAGAAGTTCCATTGGGGTCTCTCCCTATTTTCTTGTTTACGGCGCAGACGCTATCCTCCCGGCGGAAGTTAAAATCCCATCGTCTAGGATTGCCGAAGCAAACGGAGTTCGATGGAATGAGGCTGAAGCCTTGAGTGCCACAGTCGTGGAATTGGACACTGTAGACTCCAGAAAGGCCAAGGTGGAAGAAAACGCACGAGCATACAAAAATAGGGGGTTTCCAGAGCGTATAACAAAAACGTGAAACCTCGAATTTTTCAAGTAGGAGATTTGGTACTAAAGACTTCTAAACACATCCAGCAAGACGCATCTGCACCGAAATTCTCCGTAAAGTGGGAAGGTCCTTATATAGTCACGAAAGCGTACAACAGTAGACTGCTAAACACATCCAGCAAGACGTATCTGCACCGAAATTCTCCGCAAAGTGGGAAGGTCCTTATATAGTCACGAAAGCGTACAACAGTGGGTACTACAAAGTCATTAAAGAGGAAGGAGGAAAACTGGAAGCGGTCATCAACAGGAAATGGCTTAATGCATACTACGCCTGACCACCGCCTCGCCCCGCCGTATCACAAGCACTGATAGCCAGGAATCTTTCCACTTTCTTTCATACCCCAAATATCGAGTCTTTTCTTTTGTTTGATTGAAACAAATCAATAAAACTCTCTTGTTCTTTCAACAAAAAAAATATAATAATAATAAATAAAAAAATAGCAAGAGCATGCTTAAAACCCAGAAAGAAACCGAACATCTCATAACCACATAACTCAGAAAAGCCCGTCCAAAAGATTGTAATCCCTGGAAAGCATCATATTTAACCGGCTTTGATACCTCTCAGTCCTGCTCTTCAAGTTCCGGATTGACTCTTAGACCTTTTGAGACTCCATGTCCATAGCTTTCTTCTCTTTCAGAATAGATTTCGTAGCAGGGACCACGTCAGCAAGAATACCGGCTCTGTCAACTTTCACAATTTCAAGACGATGTCGCAACCAACTAACATTGAAATTCAGAGATTCACAGGTAGACACCATGTTCTCCCACTTTTGAATAGTTGCTTCCGCGACGACACAGATAGACATACTCTCCATTTCAATAACCATTGGCAGGAGACAATTCACTATAGAAACTAAAGCGGACGAACAATATTTCACCACGTTACTAGTGGTAATATGGATGTATGCCCTCCATATCTTTGTATAAAGAGTTACGAATTATTTCCACACCAGAAACCCACCAAAGTTTCGGTAGTTAGAGGAAAGACATCTCATGCGGGTTCCGAGTGACAAGCCTGCATTGGGATACTCATGGCAAGAAATTCCTAAGTTGGCGTTCTCCAGATTTGCAGCGGCTGGTAGGATATAACTCGAAGAAAAAGGGGTAACCAAATCATCTTCATCAATGATGGTAACACATGCTCCGACGGGATATTTCTACACAGAAGGAAAACTTCATTATTCACTGGAAAATAAAGAAACACTTTTTGATCAATAATAACATACCGGTATGATTTTCTTGACCCGAATGACTCGGATGGGAGAATTGTCGCAAGCGTCAAGCCTAGCATGTTTGGATGGAGAACCTGGTCGGTTCGTGGACGATTTACTTCTGATCGACATGATAAAAGTTGGAATTGACGAGAAGAAATCTTTGTTGAAAACTGGGAAGATGACACAACTTTACCAGACGTAAATACTATGGGATCCCAAAAGGAAGAAAGATAAACGCAGGCTGAATAGGCGGAACATGATACTTTAATGTTCAAAAGGGGAAAGGATTTCCCATTGGCGTCGAATAAGAAGCAATCGGGCCGCAAAAACAAATTGCAGTCATGCCGAGCCGCCCATGCATGCCTTGCCTCACCAAACCATGCCTTGTCGTGACCACACCAAGCCATCTTCTTTATTGCCTTGGCCCCATACACCAAGCCATCCGCCATGCTCGCATTCCTAAGACCATGCCACCTCTTGGCCCCCCCGTGCCAAGTCGTCCGCTATGCTTTTCCTTCCAAGACCGCGCCCGCTTTGCCTTGGTGATGTACGGCCAGACCAAGCCAGCAACTTTCGTCTCACCACTCCACGGTCTGCATCCCCAGTACAACTTATGCAGGGCTGCCAACACGGGAAGCAAAAACTCTCTTCACCCCTCAAAAAGGTTAGTCAGATTTTCCTGACCATCTTTGCAATGATTTACGTCTTGATTTCGTCCTTGTATGTCACCATCATCTGCTTACCTCACAACAAGGCACCTGTTCCGAGCTAAGCATGGACTTAATGTTGATGGTGGTTTTTAGCTTAAGGGTAAAATCGTAAAACCCTAGTCAGACAGTGACTCACAGAACATGAGTAATAATGTCCAAACCAAGCACATTTATTGAACCCTTTAATTTTTCTACGAGAAAATTATCAGGGTGCCTTTTTTTTAATGCTGATTAGGGTTTGGACGGGCCAAAACCCTAATTCTCACACCACATGTGCCAATGGATAACCATGCCAGCCACACCTACCGCGCCAAGGCATGCCAACCATGCTAGCCGCACCCCTGTGCCAATGGATAACCATGCCAGCCACACCTACCGCGCCAAGGCATGCCAACCATGCTACCCGCACCCCTGTGCCAATGGAAAACCATGCCATCCACACCTATCGTGCCAAGGTATGCCAACCATGCTAGCCGCACCCCGGTTCCAATGGAAAACCATGCCAGCCATACCTACTGCGCCAAGGCATGCCAACCATGCTAGCCGCACCCATGTGCCAATGAAAAACCATGCCATCCACACCTACCGCGCCATGACAAACGCACCTTGCCATGGCCCCATGCTAACCTAGACACGCCACCTTGCAGGCCTTCCCTACGCGGCTACCAAAACGAAGGCGTACGACAATCAACGGTCGCCTTTCAATCCCAGGAGCAAATCCTAGCCGTCCGAGGTTACCAAACGAACTTTGGCCCAAAACCCCTAGCTTGGTCACACCAAAACTTGGCCCCACATGCCAAGCCAAACCGCACCTATCCAAGCTAGGCACGCCATGCACCCTTGGAAAACCCTTGGCCTCACATTCCAAGCCAAATCGCACCTAGCCACACCATGCGCCCATGGAAAACCCTTGGCCCCGCCATGCCAAGCCAAACACGCCTTGCCTTGGCCCTATCCAAGCTAGGCGCACCATGCGCCCATGGAAAACCCTTGGCCCCACATGCCAAGCCAAACCGTACTTAGCCAAGCTAGCCACGTCATGCGCCCATGGCAAACCCTTGGCCACACATGCCAATCCAAACCGCACCTATCCAAGCTAACCACACCATGCGCCTATGGAAAACCCTTGGCCCCACATGCCAAGATAAATCGCACTTATCCAAGATAGCAACGACATGCGCCCATGGAAAACCCTTGGCCCCACATGTCAAGCCAAACCGCACCTAGCCAAGCTAGCCGCACCATGCGCCCATGGCAAACCCTTGGCCCCACCATGCAAATCCAAACACGCCTTGCCTTGGCCCTAGCCAAGATAGCCGCACCATGCGCCCATGGCAAACCCTTGGCCACAAATACCAAGCCAAACCACACCTAGCCAAGCTATCCACACCATGCGCCCATGGCAAACCCTTGGCCCCATATGCCAAGCAAAACCGCACCTAGCCAAGCTAGCCGCACCATGCGCCCATGGCAAACCCTTGGCCCCACATGCCAATCCAAACCGCACCTAGCCAAGCTATTCGCACTATGCGCCCATGGGAAACCCTTGGCTACGCCATGCCAAGCCAAACACGCCTTACCTTGGCCCTAGCCAAGCTAGATGCAGCATGTGCCCCTGGCAAGCTCTTTCCCCCACCATGCCAAGCCAAACCATAACCTGCCTTGGCCATAACTAACATAGTCGCGCCACCATGCTGGCCTTCCCTACAAGGCTACCCAAGCAAAGGCGCGCAACAATCAACGGTTTCCCTTCAATCCCAGGAGAAAATCCTAGCCATATAAGGTTATTGTGGATGGGGAAAAACGATTTGCTGGTTTTTAAGGAATTGAGGAAATGACCATATGGAGGGGACTCCTTGAACCAAGCAAAATGTTCAACCTCACACTGATGCACCGCTGCAAATGGGGTGCTTTGAATTCGAGAGATCAATCTGTAGTACTCCGGGGTAAACCAAGACAATGGTCGTTCCAGAGTAAATTTAGTCACAAGAGAGGATGGGTTGATCTGTAGGAGGGAAGCTAAGAACTCTATGGAATCAATGGTAATCAAAGATTGTAGGTATGTTGTGAATTCTGAATAAGATAAGCTCTGAATGATTGAAATTGCTCAATTGAGAGTAATTGCTCAATTGATGAGTTATTGATCTCGTATTTTCAGTGAGACGTGAGATCGTTGTTGTACTCAATCACGATTCAGAAACTTATTTATATTGCTGGAATTGTAGACACCACGATCCCATGAAGTGTGATAGTTAATGGAATTAAGGAGTGGATAAATGGAAACCGTGTTTGAAACCAGTTGTTCATCGTATGGAGACTTGGTCGATTTTCCATTCACTACTTTGTTAACTTCTTCAACTGACTGCACGACTTGCTCACATTCCATCGTGTGTTTGAGCACACGTGCCATAGATCACCAGACCAAAACCCTAGTTAATATCCCCCCAAGTGACACGATTAACATTTCGTGGTTAGTTAGTCAGTTGCTGACTTCATGATTTAATGGGACAATGAGTCCATGTATTTGCTGAGTTGAACATGATTTGCAAAAATGTTCAGAAACTCATGAATTGAACGTGTCTGCTGAGACAAAGATAAAATTCTGACGTTGAAGTGAGCAAGTGTTTCTCATTAGATGAATTGTTGAATATTGATAGTTGAACCAATATTCCTTGGTTTGAGCAAATATTGCTCGTCTGAGCAAGTGTTGCTCGTCTGATGAATTATTGGTAGCGTGACCAAAATAAAATATTAATTAAAATACTGGTAGTTGAACCGAGCACAACTAAAAAGAATACTGATCATGAGATCGTCATAAAATTATTAGTGTTTGAGGAATTATAATCCTTGGACTCAGAAACCCTAATTTAATCAATTGATGACCAATTGATGGTTTATTTGAAAATTAACCATGGAATGAAGGAGAACCAACTTCATGGGACCGTGGATCGACCATGAAGCTCCAATATGCTCTTGTGAGCAAATACCAAGGCCTCTAGAAGAGTTGTTGATTCATTGATGAAAGAATGATCAAATGCTGGTTTAATCATTTATTCGAAAATGCTCGTCTGAGCCTTAGGTGATAAAACCTAATTAATTATGAAGAGATGAGAGACCGACCAAGGGGTCATGAAACCGGCCATGGGTGGTCACGGGATCGAATGTCGATCGTTCCATGAAAATCCCAAAATTATTTGGAAGAGTTTTGGACCTAATACGTGTAATTGCGCAAATTAGGTCAAATTGTGTAAATACGCGGGACCAGCTCCTTGCGAGCCAAAAATACAACCTTGGTTGATCAAGGTAACATTCTCATGTCACCAAAGTGATCAAGGTAACATTCTCATGTCACCAAAGTGTTCGTATCTCATTTCTGAGAATTTTAATGTTTTCAGATGTGCATTTGAGCAATCATTTGAGAAAATATGAAGAAATCATGGGTTTTTGATGAAATCGTCAAAACTTCATGAGATGAAGGAAAAATAATAAAAAAGTGAAGGAATCATGAAGTGTGGGACCGTCCATGGCCAAGGAATGGCCGGCCAGCCAAAGGGCCCAATCCCACACGTTTTCCCAATTTTTTATAATATTTTCATGATTTTAGGGAAATATGATAAAACCAAGGAATTTGTTAAAACCAGGGAGTTTTTGTTGAAATCAAAGAGTTTTGTTAAAATCAAGGAGTTTCCATTAGATGAGGAAAACATGAAAAATGATAATAATAAAATAAGGGACGTGTGGGACTGGCTTGACCATGGTAGGCCGGCTAGGGCCCGGTCCCGTGAGTTTTCCCTAATTTTATGTAGTATTTCATGATTTAAAGGAATTTTCATAATTTGAAGGAAATATCATGAAATCAAGGAATTTCATGGGATTATGGAAACATGAAAAATATAATAATAATAAAATGGGACGTGTGGGGCCAGCTAGGGATTGACCGGCCGGCTAGGTCCCAGTCACACGGGTTTCCCTAATTTTATATTATTTTTTCATGTGATCAAGGAAATATCATGAGATTAAGGAGTTTTCATGAAATTAGGGAAATAATAATAAAATAATGAGGAACCATGAGGTGTGGGGCCGGCTGGGATCAAGGCATGGTTGGTTGGCCAATAATCACGGCCCACAATGTTTTCCTTAATTTTATATTATTTTTTTGGTGTGAGGGAAACACCATGAAACTGAGGAGTTTCCTCAAAACGAAAGATATTTGTTCAAGTGAAAGGATTTTCATGAACTCAAGGAACAAAATATGATAAAAATATGAAACTGGCGTGGGATTGACCACGGCACATCCGACCGGTCAGTGGGCCCATGCTCCCAGAGCCTTGGTCAATTTTTAATTATTTATTATATTCCTTCCTATTTTGCATAGGTTCATTGTCTCGTCGTATTTTGAAATACTTGTTCGTACGGTGATTGTTAGTGCATCATCGTCGAGTACACATGCACCATTTCAGTCGGGGCTTACTCGGAGGTAGCTCAGATGCCCGTGTTGTTGAATATTTATTACTAACCCATGGAACTCTGATGGGAAGAACCATGGATTGAAGTAACGAAATATTACAAAATTATTTGAATACTTTCAGAAAATATTTGAATTTTTTTTCTGAAATTCAGTGGATGAATCCAAGAATTTAAGAATAATTAATTGATGGCTCTATACTAGCAGAGCAAGCTGTCTAGGAGCATTAATTATTCTGATATGATCTTGCTGGAGCTTCATATCCTTTATATAGTCAGGGAAAACTGTTGTTTGTATCCTGAAGACGTTATCGCTCTATACTAGCAGAGCAAGCTATCTAGGAGCCGTCAATCTTGTGATTCTATATAGAAATAATTACTGAAGTGTTCAGTATTCATGTGATATGCTGTTGTCCAGCCGAGAGACTACATATCTATATGTACTCTGGGAGACAGTATTTCTCAGTCAGAGGTTCGATGAGAGACCCATGTCTCAATACTCACGTCTGATTGTTGGATCAGAAGTTCGTATAATTACGGGTTTACGATTTTAGCCTTTGTCGAAAATCCACCATCTACAGTTACCAGATAACGAATGGTAACCTTTGGCCCGAAATTCTAAGTTTGGCCACGCCAAACCATGCCATGCCAACGACATTCCAACATAACTGCGCCACCATGCTGGCCTTCCCTACATGACTAACCAAGAAAAGGCGTGCAATAATCAATGATTGCCCTTCAAACCCAGGAGAAAATCCTATCCATCTAAGGTTACCAGACAACACATGGTAACCTTTGACCCAAAACCCTAGTTTGGTCACACCAAACCGCGCCAGGACATGCCACGCCAATAACGTGCCAACCTAGTCGCGCCACCATGCCATGCCAATAATGAACATAGATTGGTGTTGAACCTCTGATCTTGATGATGGGACCTTGGTCGTTTAGGATTCGCGGGCCTGGCCCAAAAAAGAAATCCTTATTTTAGGAATAGACGTTCACTTGTTCGTTAGTTTAAGGAACAAACAAAATTGACCCGAGTCTAATGATATAAAATTGTCTATGAGCTTTCACGAAAACCAAAATTTTATCTTTGTGAGATTTCACAAAATGGAATAAATTCTCATTCTAAAGGTGAATGCTCGTATGAGAGAAAAGTTTTTTTTTTTTTTTTTTTGAAAAGACGTGCTTCTGTTAATAAATTTTTTGTCTATGAGCTTTCATGAATTTTTTTATTTTCGATATGTGAGCGTTCACAAAATTTTGAAAATATACTCTCGCTTCAAAGACAGATGCTCGTGCGAGGGAGCAAAATATATAGATATATTTTTAAGAGTTATTTTGTAAAAGGGTCCTAACTTTTTGGTCTAATTAGGGTCTGGGTCGTGAAACATGCACTTGATGCAAAAGGGTCGGAGACTAACGTTGACTGTCTAAATGTTTACTAGAATACCCTTTGCCAAATAGTTAAATGACGATGTGTCCTAACTCCAGTTATAAAATTAACTGGGTTTATAACGGATCCTATTTGTTTAGGTAGGATATGTATGGTATAAATTAGGTGAAGTTATACCGTTGAGAGTTTCTTGATCATCTTCTAAACAGCTTCAGCCTTCAGGGAATTTTTTTTTTCGTGTGAACGACCTGGTTCTTCTGCTGCCAGTAACTGAATCTGCCATTTGAAGATAATTGTTAGAGATTTGCATTTATATCACTACCGAGTAACATTCCGTTGATCTCATTGATCTTGTCAACCCAACAAAAAAGAGGTATGCATTTAATTTGAAATCTAGGGTTTCTGAAATTGGGTATTTTTATCAAGAATTTTAGCATACAAATCATGTGGCGGTTACTAATTATTCTTACCTTGATGTGAATAATCATATTATGCTGATAAATACATATTAGTGCATGGTGGTGTATCTACTTAATTTTACCATTTTTGTAGGAAGGTGTGGTGGTGGTGGTGCAACTGATAGTGTTGGTGGTGCATTTGGATTCTGAATCCGTTGATCCTGTTGACAGCTTCCATCCATCCCCATCTTTGTTTACTGGATTTGATTGGATACTTGGGTTAGTGACTGAATTTTGTTTAAAGTGATCGTGGTGTGATTGAATGAAGAGATGGTACTAATAAATTCAGAGAATTAATAGCCGCAAATCTGAAATGTATAGTCCGTGCGTTCATCCATGCAAGATTTCACACGAGCATGTGAACTGGGCGGCACTTGTAACTTATGGGTGCAACATCAACTGACGATGTAACTTTGTTAATGGAAGTTAACTTCACCGTATTTATAAAGTCAATTTAACAGGACACTTGACGGTCTCCTGTTAGTCTACGAACCTATTGCATCAAGTGCATCTTTTAGGACCCAGACCCTAATTAGACTATAAAGTCACGACCCTTTTACAAAATATCTCTATTTTTAATTTACGTGAGTTTCAAGTTAAATATGTATTTTGTAAAATCAATGTTTTGATTTTGAACAACTGTTGAAAGTAGACAATTATACATGGTGAAATAATGTCTATATGTGAGTTTTCACAATTGTAAGATGGTCGTCTGTCCAATTTTTGAAAAAACAGTGGATGTTAAAATTCATGTGGGTTGTTCACGGTTTAATGAAAATCAAGTCATGATTTTGAATAATAAATTTTGATTGTCTTTACAGATTTGAAGGAACGAGCAAGTTTTTCAAAATTTTGACATTATAATCACTATAGCTAGTGAAATTGTAAATAGGCAGGAGTTGGATTGTTACCGTTTCAGCGCGTGCTTGTTATTGATATATCCATGACTCCCTGTATTTCGCCTCAGATAGTGATGACTTCTGGTCACAACCACCCTTTTGGATCTTCCGGAGAACACTCCAGAAATATCAAGTCAAACATGAAGACTTTTGCAGATGTTGATCCTGGGATGAATGAACCTTTCAGAGACGCTGGAAAGCTGGTACTTTGTATGTCTCTCGATCATCTGTGAGTCGTCCCTTGTCAGCAGAAGCACCACCGACTTAAGCAAATGAGACTATTGGCTGACGATGAAGGCATGATTTGCGTTGATGCCTTGATGGTGTTGATCCTGATTCAGATGTGGATGAACGAAGAATTTCGTCATAATTCGTCATCAGAAAATTCAGAAGTTAGGTCTTCATTGAAATTGTTGTAGAATCTTCGTCCGATGTCTGATTTTCGCGGTCTACCCATGTATCCTCATTCCCATGAAATTTACAAATTATAGTAAAGAATCTTTTTGGGTTCCGAGCATGTTTAGGATCCGAAATCGACGAAACAGTAAACTTTCAGGAGACCTTCAGAAAATTTTCAGCTAGCATGCGGTCCAATGTTTTGGCCACAACTCTTTGCTCATTTCTCAAATTGCTGTAAAATTTGGATATGCTGTAGAGGACATCCATACGAAGAGAATGGTGTGTGACCCATCCACAAATTCTACACCAATTGCTCCCATATCGTCGGTTTGTACAGGACAGTGTAAAATCATCTCCGACGAATTTGATGTAAAACACTCATGTTGTGTCTTTAGATCATTCGCTTGTGTCTTGAACGGTTGGTGAAGAATTTTAATATCATTGATTCGTTTGAGATCAGGACCCCTTGATTGATACATGAGCATGGTGCTTGAGTGCCATCTTTCTTCTGTCAGTCGTAGAAACATCACTTATGAAATTGGTAAATCTTTACCAACCTTTGGTGGTTGATTGAAATTGATTGATCCTTCAACATTTGTCTTTGGTACCGTTCAAGTTGTTTCACATAATAATTAGGCTCGCGGATTTATATCTGTTTGATGTGATTATTACATTGTGAAATAGAGATACGAACTCTTTGGTATACTTTTTATTAAGATTGAGTCTGACTGTCTAGTTGATTCTCTTGAAAGTATATTGGAGTTAGTCCATACAGATTGCTAAGCGAAATATTGGGTGAGGTTGTTAGACCCCTGCTTCTTCAATTGGTATCAGAGCAGGCAAACAAGTTTAAGACCTCATAAGTATGTGTTTGTAGTGATCTGACTATATGGACATAAATTTTATCTCCCTAAACGTACCACCAGTCTTCTATGGCTCAAACTACTCATGGTGGAAAATCACTATGCGTACTTTTCTTCAAGCTCATGATTTTCAAACATGGGTACGTGTTGTTAATGGCTCTGATCCTCTGGTTAATACAGAAAGCGATGTATCTTTACCTAAGGAAATCGGTAGATATAGTCCAGAAGAAATCCTTGCTGCGAAGCAAAATTCTGGCAGCTTAAATGCTATCATACATGCCATTACCCCATATCTTCAGCATCATGTGACTACTTGCACAAAGTCCAAAGAGGCATGGGACATCTTAGAAACTGTATTTGAATGGAATACCTCTGAAAAGAAAGATAGGCTTCAAAACCTATGTTCCGATTGGGAAAACCTTCGTATGGCAGATGAAGAGTCATTTGATTAGTTTAATCACAAAGTTTCGGAAATTGTTAATGCATCTTTTGCATGGGGTAAGACTATTCCTGAAAAGGACATTGTGATGAAAATTCTCAGATTACTGCCATCTAGATACGATTCTAAGAAGCATGCCATCGTTGAAGGAAATAATCTCGCAACTTTTTTCATAAATACTCTGGTTGGGGAAGTTAAAGATCTTTGATCATGAGCATACATCCAAATCCAGAAAGGATGTTGCTTTCAAATCACAAAAGAACACTAAATTACTTGACAAAAGTAAAAGTGTTTACATCTCTGAAGATGGTCTTTCTGAGGTTGATTCATCAGATGAAGATCTTGACAAGTCAGTATCCTTGATCACAATACAGTTTAGGGATCTTCTTTTGAAGAGAAGTAAACGGTTCTCCGGAGATAAACCCAAGTCATCAGTTAAACCTCATAATCGTGTTCCTCCTAAAAACATGGATAATGATGAAACTGATGACGAGGATATGCCTCAGTACTTTTAGTGTAAAGGTTTTGGCCATTTTTCAAATGAGTGTCCAAATCGGAAAAAATACACTGGGAACAAAGGTCTAGCTGCAACTCTTGATGAAATGTCTGACAATTATGATTCTAATGAAGATAAAAAGTCAAGTGCTGCACTTTTTTGTGAAAATATTGATTTTGATAATTGTAGCAATACATACATCAATCTTGATATTCTTTGAGAAGAAATCTCAACTAATATGGAATAAAAAATTGATCTACATGTTTCTACTGGAAACTCTTTTTATGATTTTTCAGGTTCCACTATGTGTCTAGTCGCATACACATCTCGGGCATCTGAACCTTTTTCCTGGTTGACATGATCTTACTGTTCTCTCAATGGTCATGAACTCTCAAAGTTTTTCAAGTACAAACACAAATTGAGATATTTCAACAAACTTCAACGAAGAGCGAATCGATTAGCAAACAAGCTAAAACTTGTTCCATAAAACATCAGAGGTATGTAAACGCATCTCTTCTTCAAAGAAGTTAGTTTCCAAATAAAGGACTAGATCATTAGAAAGAAATTTATGGTCTAAACACTATGAGAAACATGGATCTATGAATTCCTTTCGAAAAGGATATGGTGGACATATTATTGTTCACCCCAGGACAACTTAAATTATGTTGGTTGGTGCATCTTGTCTCATGTGGCTGATCAAAAGAGATAAGATTTTGCAGACCTCAGGCTTTAGGAAAAGAAAATTCTTTTAGATTATTTAGATTTTTCTTTTTTCTTGTTTTTTGCTCTGTGAGCATTGCAAATTCTAGGATTCATGTCACTTTTCATATAAAATTGATATTAAAAAGGACTTCCATGTTTAATCAATAAAAGAGGGTTAAAATAAACAATTCTACCTTTTTTAGGGTAAGAGTTGTGCGTACGTGAATCCTTTGGGTATAAGGGTTCTGTAACCCTAGCTACATTCTTTTTTTTCTTTCTCTAGGAAATTCTTTTATCACAAGTTTGTTTGTAGAGCTTGTTTTGAGAAATTCCTCTCACAAACCCATATTGTTATGGAGACTCCAAGCATCATAACTTCTGATGGAAATTATGTTAATATGATTGTTAAGCCATCAATCATGAAGGAAAAAGATAAATCTCCGTTACCTCCAACTTTGAAAAGAAAAAGAAGGAATGTGAGGAAAACAAGAGTTGTTCCTTCAAATTCTCAGAAGTTTTATGATGTTCTTGATGAGTTGAAGGAAACAAGGAAGGAGATTCAACAAATAAAGTCTTTCGTGTTTAAGACGCTTGAAATTCAGAAGGCCCTGGTGCGACATCAGTTAAGAAGGTTTGTTGATATCAACTCCTTTCTTCATGAACCTTATATCCCAATGGATGTTGACGACAAGGAGTTTGGGGACGATAAAGAATTTTTCAAAGGTCTTAATGTCTAGGAAACTTCTTATGAGAATTTATTCTTATGTTTTAAAAAAGGATAACTAGGGTTTGGAATAGCCATTATTGTGAGTACACATAGCTATTTCCAACGATTTTCATCTTGCAATGTTTTTAGATTTATTTATTTAAATTCTAAAGTTTATTTGGAAGATGATTTTGCAGTATTAATTGATGTAGTTTTTATAGTGGTAAATAAAGTTTATTCAAAGACTTGTAAAGATTTGATTTCACAAAAATAAAGATAATATATACACAAAATTGTCACAAATATCGAGAGATACTGAGACTCGGGATTTCACCAATTTATAGCTCATATGATAAAGATTCATTTACTCTAATTCTTTGCCAAGGTAGATTCCGAAAGTAATGACTGTATATCTAAAGCATGGGACATCAAAACACTCAAGCTAAGCATGACCCATCAATTGAAATCACAACCATTCAAGAGAAATCATAATCAATTTAATTTTAGTGCAAAAAGTCATATAAAGAATTAATAGAATTACCACAGTGATGAAAAAGGGTTTCCTCCGTCGTCCTAGTGTTGGGGTTTAGCTCCTCATATTATTCACGTGATGAAAATAGGTGTTCATAGCTCAAAAGTGTGAAAAACAAGAGAAAACTAATAAAGCAGCGGGTTTGTAACAGTTATAATTGTTACAGAACCCACTGTTACAGAACCCACTGTTACAGAGAAACCTCACAAAAATAATAGTTGCAGAATTATTGGAAATATGAAAGCAAAGATGACGGTTTCTGGTCTTCGTCTTCTTCTCTGCTGGTGATGAAACTCGTCTATGCAACTTCTTCTTTCTTCCTCTACAACCTCCCTTAGGTCCCCAAACTCTCGATTCTTCCTCCTGGAACTCTCCTCTGCCTATATATATAGCCAGCAAGGTCTAAAATCCCGAGAATATCTTTATTTTCCTTCTCTCTCAAGTTCCGGGATATTTCTCTTCTCTTCTCATCTATTACGCGTCTTCTGAATTATGTAAACTCCTCATTTATCGAGAGAAATGATCCTCAGATATTATGGAAAGCTTACCCCTATTTATAACAATAATATATCCTTACGTATCTTCCCAACCAACTCCTTCCATGTTTTATTGTGAACACTGATTTTCTGCCCTTTCTCATCTTTTTACGTTCCTTTTACTGTTCAAATTCTTTCCTAACTTGATAATCATGCACGTAACTTCCGTTCAATGTAACTTCCAACAACCATGAAACTCTTTCTTTCATGTTTTAACGAGTACTATATATGGAAATCTTCTTTTCTCGACCATAAGCCCATACCAACCCTGTTACGATGTAACAGTTCCAAACTGCTCCAGGTCAAACGAAAAATTCTCACAAATCACGTCATAATTCTTCCCAGAAAGTCACGCAGGTGAAGTTTTATCTTCCCGCAAAAATTGGATTCAAAAGTGGAAGAAAAATGTGCCCCTTAACCGGTTCTGGGGTGCAAATAGCAAATGGGGTACCCCTTAGCAACTGGGTGTCCCCTTATCCAAAATGAGAGTCCCTTTAGAAGATGTCCTCTGGACATGCCTTTAGCAACTTTTCGAGCCGATTTCTCCACACATGTTTATTTCTCCAAAAACACCTACAAAGACATAAAATACCAAAATAAGCGTAAAATCGAGCACTAACAATACACATAATTGAGACCAAAATAGATACATAAATGCGTCTGTCATTAATCTTTATGGTTTTATATTGCAACATGTTACGGGATATGTATGTTTGCGTCCGTGAACTTTGATTGTCCCATACGTAGTCAAAAGTTAAGTCTTTCATATGTCAGTATGCAAGCATTGATAAAAGATTGAATGAACTTTTGACAAACAAAAGTTAAGCCTATTATGTCATTATGCAAATATTGATGGAAGATATGTGAACTTTTATTTACAAAGATAAAGTCTATTATATGTCATTGTGCAAATAGTGATGAAAAATAGAATGAATCTTTGTTTATTCCGCAGTATTGATCTTCCCTGATCCATATTTTTATGTAAATATTGTGCGGCTCCGTAAGTTTTCTTATGTGAGCATTTTCGATTAAATTAATCATGGGTTCTCTTGTGGTTAATTTAATTGAGATTTTTTGATACAAATTCATGTTTCATGTGATTTGTTAATGTCCAAAGAAATCCTTCTTTTCTTGTGAAAGTAAGGTCGCTCTTGTTGTTCTTTCGGGAATGACATTTTATGGGGGAGAGTTCTTAATTGAACTTGTGCTTAATTTCCAAATCTTTGTGGGGAGTGCGGCTGTGGAATATTATAGGGGTTATCTTGTATCTTTATAAACTCCTTGATGAATGCATTTAGTTTCGGCTATATGATTGCATCTAAAAAGTTGATATGTGCTTTTCTTTTGGTCATGAAGTATCTCTATGAAAATTTCATTAGGATCCCACTAATTTCCGTACCTTTGCCAATTTTATTGACAAAAGGGGGAGAATTAATGTGTAGTTCATACTACAAATACATATGGTTTTCGGATCATTATGTAAGGGGGGGATCATGTGAGATGAAGTATTGACTAAGGGGGAGTGATACATATCACCATAGTATTGTTGTCAAAGTTGTGATACAATTGAACTTTGATGCTGTGTAATAATACTGTGACACTGTATAACAATGATTGAAAGCTATTGTTTTCTCATTATTATGGCTACGGATCTTCAACAAAGATGATGCTGAATTAAATACCTTTAGAATCATTGGAGTACTTGGAAGTGACGAAGATTTCGAGTAATGTTGAAGAACCAAGGAGATCAAGCATTTGGATAAGAAGCTACAAAGTTTATTTATTTTGTATTCCATATGTATTGATAGTTTTGTCACTAAAATTGACAAAGTGGGAGATTTTTAGAGCACTACTCGGTCGAACTCGCAGCCGTTTCTATCTCAAGCTTGTTTGTCAAGTTTAGTTTCCAAAACTATAAGTCTTGATTTCTAGTCTACTTATAACTAAGTCTCGGATTAGGATAGTAAGTGTAGTTGAGCCTTAGACTCCACGACGTTCATAGAATGAATACGAAGAACTACTCAAGGGAACATGTGGAACTTCATCAACAAAAGGTATGTGGAGACTAGAACTTATCTACCACTCAAAAGTTTATCTATTCTATCTCCTATTTTGAGACAAAAGTCGTATTGCTATATAGACTTCAATTATACATATTTGCTATTTCGAGCCGAGTTTATCTCGCTTATCTATTTCTCGAAATATGTGTTGGTAAGCTTTCTCTTTAGCCAAGTTCATCTTTACTCGTGACGAAAGTCATGTTGATTATTTCAATAACTTGAAAATCGCTTTGATGAAAATAGTTTGTGAATAACGACTATTTTAACATACTCTAAGAAAGTTTCAGTGATTGAAATGAGAGTTTAGAACATGTAACCATATTTCATATTTGGATATAAACATAGTGTATTCTCACATTTGTGTAAAAGTACAAAACCGGGAACCCAAAGTATGCATACCCGTACGCGTATTGGCGGTTGTTGGAAATTCGGGCAAGTATGCGTACCCGTACGCATACTGGAGGAAAGTTCACGTCCGTGAATTTCTGCTGGAGTTTGAAGTGAAAAACAAAATCCCGTTACTTAAGTACGCGTACCCGTTTTCATACTTAAGTAGGTTACTTTCTAAAATCAGTTGGAATAGTGATCTGCATAGGCATTAAAGTTGGATGCCATTCTAAGTCAAAGACAAACTCTAGCTCTCCTAATGGTTGGATGGAAAATAACTGACTAAAGAGTAAAGTTGGTCTTCTTGCAATTGCTAAATCAAGATCTTTTTTGTGCTTAAAAATGATAATGAGGAGGTTAAGAAAGTTTTGTATCTGCATTCCTTGAATATAAGGCTTAGCTAACTTAAAATCAGCAGATTTGATAGTCCAAACCCTATTTAGATGATGCTTTACTAAGGTTTTG
Source organism: Papaver bracteatum (assembly GCA_023529315.1). NCBI lineage: Eukaryota > Viridiplantae > Streptophyta > Magnoliopsida > Ranunculales > Papaveraceae > Papaver > Papaver bracteatum. Next base: position 857,436 of record JAJJWX010002186.1, read on the forward strand.
TAGTAGTTTCTATACTGATCAACTAGTAAACCACCTATCCTAAGAGGGAAATCTTCAACATCTTCATCCAGATCAAGAACCTTAACATGATCTTCAACAACAACCATTTCAGAAAAGCAAATAACAACTAACTTGAAAATTATGGATAACAAATAAAAGATGGATAAAGTAGGCAGATTACTTCTCAAGGTATATAAGTAAAGAAGAAGGTGAAGATAAATATCAAAGATATAAAATCAGTGAAGGAGAGACAAGATATAATCATTCACTGAACATAACAGGTTAATACTTAACACCTAAGAAATATGAAGAGACTCTTGCTTAGGAACAAGATTAAATGCCAAGTGTAGTAAAGTTGTTGTTAGAATTCCACTAAAGATTATTAAAATTGTAATTAAAAATTCATCAGTTATTAAAAATTCCTTATCAGCAGATCTTCTGTGAAGAAACCATAAGAGTATAGAAAATCCAAAACGTGATTGAGTGAATCGATGAATCTTTTACTAGCACACAAACATTTACTAGCACATAATCCATTCTAAAAAGTTGTTCCTCAAGAAAAGCCATTTGCCAAGTGCACAGTGCAATTCACAGAGTCTATAGCAATAGGCAAATCATGAAACAAAGTCTAGAAAGCAGAAACATCTTAAATATGTGAAAGAACATAATATGTATCTTAAACCTTTCTTGAGGAAGATACAAATTTTCAGTAAAATATTTAATCCCTACCTAAGTAGGATCTCATGACGCTAAATAGCAGTCCAAACCAGCCCACTCTTCATTGATTAAACTTGACATTGTTGAGTCACTCTGTCGAAATCCAAAATTATGAGATTCATTGTATATGAAATTCAAAAATTAAACCTAGCAATAACACAAACCAAAAACTCTGTATCTTCTTTCACAAACTAATCTCATGATGGTGAAATACCATTACCCTTCAGCTCATGACCTAATCAATGAACAACACAAAGGGGGGGGGGGGGAACTTAAACATCTAGCAGACAAGAGTTACCCAATAAAGGAAATCAAAAATTATATATAGAAACAAAAACAAACAATTAAGATAAGAGCAAAACGATTTTAGAAACTACAAATTTCGAACCCTAATCAATTAATCAAATAAAACTTTGAAATCCATTAAAATTGGGGGTTTGAAAACAAGCAGAAAGAAAAATCAAAATAAAAAGAAACAACATAAAAATTAACAATCAAAGATAAAAGGATCACTTGAGAAATCATCAGAACTAAGAAAAATTGCTAAACAGAGAGGAAAGTGATCGAAGAAGTTGAAAGAATATTCAGAGTTCACTAAGTCAACGTCGCATGACAAATCGTCTTGACTTTCCTCGATTTTCTTATATTACCGAAAAAATTTCACCCATTCTTTTCTTTTTTCCCGAAGCATGTATATATATTCTGTTCAATTTGCCAACACCAATGGATCATCAAGCACCTTCACCATCAACCAATGCATGGCAACCTCCAACTGCAGTAAAAGCATTGTCAACACCACCTGGATTTACTACTACGCCTGCATCAGCTTCTCGAAAACCCAAAATTAATCAAGTCTCAATACAACTCATAAAGCCCAAAATTCATCCCCCTTCCAAACCTTCTCCATTCCCTGCAGAAAGAACTTGTTCTTCTACAAAATCCTCAGCTTCCAACTCTTTCTTCTCGGCTCAATCAATCTCCACCCAAAAAGAAAAAACATCATATAAAATACAAACGCAACCTTTTCTTCAAAGGGAGGAGACCCCCCAGACTAAGAATTTACCCTAAAAGTTCTTACACAGGAAACAACCAAAATAATCATCCAACAAAGAATCTCCATCCAACATTCACTCAAGTAATCAAAAAGGAAACTGCAGTTTTTCAACATACATAAAGAATGAGAAATTTCATGCAAGCTCATGAAAGACACTGCATTGCAGTAATATATCTAACATGATTTTTCACCTTCTCAGGTCTCAAACAAGCTTTGAAAAAACATTGGATCCCTATTGTACTAATTTTTTTTTCAGACATGGCCAAACACGGATAACAAAATATACCAAGCCATCATGGAACATCAAAACGACAAAGAGACGTTACTCACAAACAAAACTTGGATTATGTCAAACCAAGTAGTGTTGTTAGAGGATTGGAGCAAATATCAAGAAAAGCCCCATGCATGTTTCTCTAAAGCAGTTTTTCTAGATTCAACTGGTAAACCTATGTTGGAGATCTTCTCCCTTTTTTATGCTGCCGACGATGACCCGAGATGCGAGAACCAGAGAAAAATAAACCAAGAGAATTAGAAGACTAAAAATTATGCATAGACCGAGTCGAGTATTGGATACTCTGTCCTTAAGATGAAATTCGCCCCACTCCGGTGCTAATGGGTTCTTACTTGCGAAACGTCTCCCAGGATACAACGATCTTAATTCCTCGAATAGAAGCACTCCAAACTCAAGGAAACAGCGAACCAAATTTAGTGTTTATCTCTCAATTCTATGACAACAATGAATGCAAGTGAAATCATATTTTGTGTGTGCTTTTCTTGTGTTTAGAATGAAACATGAGTGGGGTTTATATAGTTGATTGGTGTCTCTTAGGAAAGGACATAGTGTCTCTTTGCGAAGAGTCACATCTCTTGTAAGAGTCCTTTCATGGAGAGTCACACCTCTTGGATAGAATCCATTCATGGAGGGTCATATCTTTTGAAACAACCCTTCAATCATAACTAACATAATTTTCTATTCAAAATTTCTAACAATCCCCCACATTTGAATAGAACTTCTAAGAATGCAAATGTTATGCAGACACTAAAGAGAGATAAAGTGAAAAGTCATTGCATGGGGATAGGTAGCTTTTGGCTTTGAACCTTCCTTAGTGAATAACTATCGGATTTACTCACTAACCAGTGAACGCGATGTCTTGAACTGTTCAGTTTTTAATGTAAACCAAGACAATAGTTATCACACAATGACTTTTCTCACTATTTTGGTTCTACGGTTGTGTTCATTTCGTCCCTGAACAAATCCCGGATTCATGAGTGCTCTAGGAAATTAAAGCCTTATAAAATTTCCATAGAATCGGCCACAATTCTACACTCACATAGGTGATGTCCCATTAAGAATACCCTGTAGTATCCCACTTGTAAATACAAGATATATGCACCATTAAAAGCATAGCTTATCCTAACACATTTCAGGAAACACACTGTCTCATCATAGGAATATGATGGAGTTTTATCTCCACAGTGTTTATTCCGAGTTATACATAACTTAGTTGTCCATTTTGAACCTAGATCTTGGGATCTCCAGTCAACTAGGTTGGGTTACCATTATGTCACTCTTAATTGTAGGCTTTTAAGCCCATTCCCCTCGATGATTTATACACTTGCTCTTTAGTCAAACCTTTAGTAAATGGATCCGCTAGGTTTTCTTTAGACTTTACATAATCGATCGATATTATTCCACTAGAGAGCAATTGTTTCACCGTATCATGTCTTCGACGGATATGTTTAGACTTTCCGTTATACATGCTACTCCGTGCCCTTCCTATTGCTGATTGACTATCGCAATGCACATTAATTGCGGGCACAGGTTTTGGCCATATAGGAATATCCTCTAAGAAATTACGAAGCCACTCTGCTTCTTCCCCTGCTTTATCCAAAGCAATAAATTCAGATTCCATAGTCGATCTGGCTATGCACGTTTGTTTTGAGGATTTCCAAGACACGGCTCCACCACCAATTGTAAATACATACCCACTTGTGGATTTTGATTCACTCGAAGAAATCCAATTAGCATCAGTATATCCCTCAAGTACAGCAGGATATCTAGTATAATGCAATCCATAATTTTTAGTGTACCTTAGATATCTAAGTACTCTAGTTATGGCCCTCCAATGATCCTTTCCAGGATTACTAGTATACCTACTCAGTTTATTTAATGAGTGTGCTATAGCGGGTCGTGTACAATTAGTAATGTACATTAGACTTCCTATGATTCGAGCATATTCCGTTTGATTAATACTCGGTCCAGTATTTTTCCTCAAATGGAGAGTCAAATCAACATGAGTCTTTGCTATGTTGTCATCATTCTTGTTAAATTTATCAAGAATCTTCTCAACATAATGGGATTGATTCAATACTAATCCACTTGGTGTTCTACAAATTTTTATTCCCAAAATAACATCTGCAACACCCAAATCTTTCATGTCAAATTGGCTAGATAACATTTTCTTAGTAGTTTTGATTGCTTCAATACTACTACCCATAATTAGCATGTCATCCACATACAAACAAAGTATTACATACCCATTTTCTGTATTTTTGGAATATACACACTTGTCACATTCGTTAATTCTAAAACCATTTGACAACATGGCTTTGTCGAACTTCTCGTGCCATTGTTTTGGTGCTTGCTTTAATCCATAAAGCGATTTCACTAACTTGCAAACTTTCTTTTCTTGGCCCGGAATAACGAAACCTTCTGGTTGTTCCATATAGATTTCTTCATCCAAATCACCGTTTAAGAAAGCGGTTTTCACATCCATTTGATGGATTTCAAGGTTATATAAGGCTGCAATTGCGATTAACATCCTAATTGATGTTATTCTTGTAACAGGAGAATAAGTATCAAAATAATCCAACCCTTCTTTTTGTTTATAACCTTTAACGAAAAGTCTAGCCTTGTACTTGTCAATAGTTCCGTCTGGTTTCATTTTCCTTTTGAAAACCCATTTGGAACCAAGTGCTTTACAACCAGGAGGAAGATCTACCATTTCCCATGTATGATTCTGTAAAATAGAATCAACTTCACTATTAGACGCTTCTTTCCAAAAAGGAGCTTCGGGGGTAGACATCGCTTCTTTAAAAGTTTGAGGTTCCTTTTCTATCATATATGTCAGAAAATCTGAACCAAAAGACTTAGGAACTTTTGTTCGCTTACTTCTACGAGGTTCTTCAATTTGAAGATTAGTGCTTTCCATATCATAATGAGTTCTCTTAGTAGAACTATAATTTTGAATTTTCTTACAAGGGAATATATTTTCAAAAAATGTAGCATTTCTTGACTCCAAAATAGTATTCACATGTATATCAGAAATTTCAGACTTATGCACTAAGAATCTGTAAGCACAACTATTTTCTGCATATCCTAAGAAAATGCAATCAATCGTTTTAGGTCCGATCTTAACCTTTTTAGGAAGTGGTACTTCCACTTTAGCCAAACACCCCCACACTTTAAGGTGTTTATAGGAAGGTTTCCTTCCTTTCCATAATTCGTATGGAGTTTTATCCTTCCTTTTATGGGGTAATTTGTTTATGACATAATTTGCCGTAAGCAAAGCTTCCCCCAACAAATTTTGTGGTGCTCCAGAATTCAACCGTAAGGAATTCATCATTTCCTTAAGAGTTCTATTTTTCCGTTCAGCAACCCCGTTTTGTTGCGGTGAGTACGGCGCAGTAGTTTGATGAATTATTCCATATCTTAAACATGGTTCAATAAGTGGACATTCATATTCTCCACCTCTATCACTTCTAAGAATTTTGATTTTCTTATCAAGTTGATTCTCAACTTGATTTTTGTAATGCTCAAACACTACAACGGCTTCATCTTTATTTCTTAGTAAGTATACATGACAATATCGTGTACTGTCATCGATAAAGGTTATGAAATATTTTTTCCCACCTCTACTTTCTACCATCTTTAAATCATAGATGTCGGTATGAACCAATTCAAGAGGTTCCGTATTTCTTTCAATTGAATGGGAAAAAGGAGTTTTTGTCATTTTTGCCTCAACACAAATTTCACATTTGTGAGTTGGATTTATGCGAAAGTTAGGCATTAAATTCATGTTAATTAATCTTCTTAAAGAACCGTAATTAGCATAACCTAACCTTTTGTGCCATAAATCAAATGACTCGATCAACATGCAGCATACTCATCATGAATAAACCATTATTAAGGTACCCCTTTCCAACATATATCCCATTCTTGGAAAGTACAAACATGTCAGATTCAAAAACTAGTTTGAATCCATGTTTAATCAACAAGGATCCTGAGATTAAATTTTTCCGAATGTGCGGAACATGAAACACGTTATTAAGCTTGAGTTCTTTACCGGATATCATTTTTAATATCACCCTTCCTTGTCCTTCAACCGTTGACATTGCTAAATTTCCCATGAATATACTTTCTCCATGGGGCTTTTTCCGATAATGGGAGAATGCGCTCTTATCAGAACAGACATGGCATGTCGCACCGGTATCAACAAACCACTGGAAGGAATTGCTGATCATGTTCACTTCAGATACCACAACGCACAGTTGGTTGTTTTCTGCATTTTCAATGTTCACGGAAACTGGCATGTTATCCTCCATTTGCATTTCCAATTTTTCGGAAGGTCCGTGCTTGAAACAAAACTATTCAGTTTAGTAATGATTCCAATTAATGGCTACGGACAAATTTCAATGAACCAATTAAATGGAAAAGTATAAGACAGAGAAATGGAAAGGTATAAGACAGAGATACTAGATGAAAACGACGTTAATTAATAACGTGGCTTTCAATTCAAACCGTGCAGTTGGTGCTAGACGCTAGATTAGATTCAGTTCCTACCTTGTGAAATGAATTCTAATCTACTTAATTAACCCGCCTATTCAACTTCCTTCCCTTGAAATTAATTCCAACTGTTGCCTATTAACCAAGCATCCAGCGTACAGAAGAAAAGAAGAAGATAAAAAAGGATTTTTCGTCTTAAGATTGTTGGAGATCTTCTCCCTTTTTTATGCTGCCGACGATGACCCGAGATGCGAGAACCAGAGAAAAAGAAACCAAGAGAATTAGAAGACTAATAAATATGCATAGACCGAGTCGAGTATTGGATACTCTGTCCTTAAGACGAAATTCGCCCCACTCCGGTGCTAATGGGTTCTTACTTGCGAAACGTCTCCCAGGATACAACGATCTTTCTTCCTCGAATAGAAGCACTCCAAACTCAAGGAAACAGCGAACCAAATTTAGTGTTTATCTCTCAATTCTATGACAACAATGAATGCAAGTGAAATCAGATTTTGTGTGTGCTTTTCTTGTGTTTAGAATGAAACATGAGTGGGGTTTATATAGTTGATTGGTGTCTCTTAGGAAAGGACATAGTGTCTCTTTGCGAAGAGTCACATCTCTTGTAAGAGTCTTTTCATGGAGAGTCACACCTCTTGGATAGAATCCATTCATGGAGAGTCATATCTTTTGGAAACAACCCTTCAATCATAACTAACATAATTTTCTATTCAAAATTTCTAACAACCCACATGTCTACTTTGAATACACTGCATCAATGGAAGAATTGCTCAGTGATACAGGAAAGGTAATGGAGGTAGACTAGCAATACAGACTGGTACATGCAAAAGTGGAGATGGATTTGAAGGAAGCATTCATGCTAGGAGTATTGTTAGACATAACAGGTTCAAACTGGTACAGTTTGCATATGAATATCTCTCAACTTTGTGTTACCTATGTGGGTTCATCAGGCATATTATTGATGAGTGCCCAACGTTCATCAATGACCAACATGCACTGCAAGACAACGCAAGGACACTCTTCCCATACCACGGACTCAACAGAAAGATAAAGGAAATCAAACCAAAGCAAAGATACCAAAACTTCACATCCTCATCTTCGAATTATTTTTCTGGGAATTCATCATGCAACCCTTCATCAAGCAACAATAGAATCATGCCAGAAAATCCTCACTCTCAAGAAAAAAGCGATCCACAGATACACTCTAACTCAACACCGATCCAAACACCAAAGCAGACTGTGACTAAATAGGTCCCAACTTGTTTAGCACCGAACATGAGCCAACAAGGGTTCAGCTGGACTCCATTTCCTCAATCATCTTTATCTGCAAAAGAAATATCAAGAAGTAATACTCGCTTTCCAGTCCGTGGGAATTGTGCCATTTTGTTTACTACAAGACGAAAAAAATGATGAATGTGATAGTGAAAAGCATAAAGGGGATGACAAACATCGAAGCGGGTTCAAGATATTCGCATTACGATCCAATATCACCTCTGATTCGGGTAAAGATTATGTCCCAAACCCACTATTTGGTGGCCCAATAGCCTTTAGAGTGCCGATTAATGCCACCAAAATTCTGGATGCGGGAAGATATACTCATATGGACAAAGGTAAAGTATGGCACCACCCACCACCAACAGACTCACTTCGAATAAAGCTTGGCACAAGCAAACTACCAGTTTGTTTCCACCCTACCCAACAAAGAGCCTAATGAATTACATATTTACTTCCACCCATATTATGCTCAAGTCTTAGATACCTTTCTCGAAAATGAGCATTCGGTTGCCAGTCAGGTAATCACTAAAATCGCGGGAGTCCCCCATGTCAAGGTCACATACAATGAGGTTGAAGAACAACCACAGCAGAAAAGGACAGAGACACTATCACCTCTACTCAGTGGCGGAGCCAGGAGTTTGGAAAGGAGGAGCTAAAAAAAATTGCCGAGCAGCACCTTGGGAACAAAATCTTTCCCCTTTTAGGCATCAAATAATCGATTAACGGTATAAAATACTAATTTTGACTACCAAATACTGTAATTATGCTTCTCTTGAGAGGGAAAATCCTTACCTAATAACTAATGATCATTCATAATAGCATGCAATTCCATCCAAAACTAAAATTCACCCACAGACTCATCTTGTTTTCTCTGTTCAGTGTTCCAACACTAACAAGCACCTACCATATACTTAAAAAATTGGAATATGGAAGAATAGTTTTGTTAAACACGTAGTTGGGTTAGGACGCTGGGCATGGATAGCTGGGCGCTTGGTCTATTGACAGACTTGGTGGACTAAAATGATTGAGGTGGTGGACTAAATTGGTATGGCAAGTGGACTAAATAAAAAAAAAATTCAAGACTAAAGGGTAAAATTACATACATGTGATAGTTTTATCAGAAAAGGGAGGGGCTACAGCTAGGGTTAGCCCCCCTTTGCTTCCGTCCATGCCTCTACTGACATATAAAAGAAAGGTAAATAAAGGTAGGACAACATAGGAAAGGTATTCCCAGTCATCTCAATATTCCTCCAACCCTCACTTTCGCAGCTGTGGATGGTGGATTTTCGACAAAGGCTAAAATCGTAAACCCATAATTATACGAACTTATGATCCAGCAATCAGACGTGAGTATTGAGACACGGGTCTCTCATCGAACCTCTGACTGAGAAATACTGTCTCTCAGAGTACATGCAGATATGTAGTCTCTCGGCAGGACAACGACATATCTCATGAATACTCGAACACTTCAATAATTATTTCTATATAGAATCACGAGATTGACGGCTCCTAGACGGCTTGCCTTTGCTAGTATAGAGCGATAACGTCTTGAGGATACAAACAACAGATTTTCCCGACTATATAAAGGATATGAAGCTCCGGCAAGCTCATGTCGAATAATTAATGCTCCTAGACAAACTTGCTTTGCTAGTATAGATCCATCAGTTAATTATTCTTAAATTCTTGGATTCATCCATTGAATTTCTGAAAATATTCAAATATTTTCATAATATTCGTTACTTCAATCTATAGTTCTTCCCAGCAGAATACTGTGAGTTAGTAATAAATATTCAACGCACCGGCGTCTGAGATACCTCCGAGTAAGCCCCGATTTAAATGGTGCAAGTGTACTTGAAGATGATGCACTAACAATCACCGCACGAACGAGTATTTCAAAATACGACGAAACGATGAACCTATGCAAAATATGAAGGAAAATAATAAATAATTAAAAAATTGACCAGGGCGCTGGGAGCATGGGCCCACCGACGGCCGGCCGTGCCGTGGTCAATCCCACGCCAGTTTTATATTTTTATCATATTTTTTGTTATCTTCCTTGATCTCATGAAAATCCTTTCATTTGAACAAATATCCTTCGTTTTGAGGAAACTCCTTAGTTTCATGGTGTTTCCTTCACACTAGGAAATAATATAAAATTAGGGAAAATATTGCGAGGATGTGATTATTGGCCAACTGGCCATGCCTTGATCCCGGCCGGCCCTACACCTCATGGTTCCTTATTATTTTATTATTATTTTCCTAATTTCATGAAAACTCCTTAATTTCATGGTATTTTCACAAACCCATGAAAAATATAATATAAAATCAGGGAAACCCGTGGGACCGGGCCCAAGCCGGCCAGTCATGCCTTAGCTGATCCCACACGCCTCTTATTTGTTATTATTAATTTTAAGTTTTTCTTGGTCCCATGAAATTCCTTGATTTCATGATATTTCTCTCAAATTATGAAAATTCCTTCAAATCATGAAAAAATACATAAAATTAAGGAAACTCGTGGGACCGGGCCCTAGCCGGTCCCACACGCCCTTATTTTTATTATTTTAATATTATTTGCTTCCTTGATCCTATGGAAACTCCTTCACTTCAAGGAAACTCCTTAATTTCAACGAATTCCTTGATTTCATGATATTTTCATAAAATCATGAAAATATAATATAAAATTAGGAAAAGCACCATGAGACCGTGGTCACTGGCCGGCCGGCCGGCCATGCCTTGGCCTCAGCGGTCCCACATTTCATCATTCCTTCATTTTATAATTATTTTCCCTCATCTCATGAAGTTTCCTCAGTTTCAACAAAACCCTAATTTTGTCATATTTTCTCAAATTGATGCTCAATTGCACGCCAGAAAATATCAAAATTTTCAGGATTATGACACGGACGTGTTGACGACGTGAGCGTGTTACCTTGACCGATCAGGGTTGGCTCCTTGGCTCGCAATGAGCCAGTCCCACATATTTTCACGATTTGACCTAATTTGTGCAATTACACGTATTAGGTCCAAAACTCTTCCAAATAATTTTGGATTTTCATGGAATGATCATCAGTCGATCCCGTGACCACATAGGACCGATTTCATGACCCCTTGGTCGGTCCCTCACCTCTTCATAATTAATTAGGTTTTATCACCTAAGGCTTAGACGAGCATTTTTCGAATAAATGATTAAACCAACATTTGATCATTCTTTCATCAACAAATCACCAACTCTTCAAGAGGCCTTGACATTTGCTCACACGAGCATACGGGAGCTACATGGTTGACCCACGGTCCAATGTAGCCGGTCCCTCCTTCATTCCATGGTTAATTTTCAATTAACCATGAATTCACTACACCAAAACCAGGATTTTGTAACGGTGCAACCTGTCATAGTTTATTTTTCAGTCACAGATACACCTGTGATAAGTCCTGCAACAGTTATAACTGTTATTAAGTTCTGTATTCGTGATAATAATTAGGAATATTAAATTCTTTTTATTAGTCACAATAATATTTGTTGACAATTTTACAGACAATCACAATTATAATTCAAAGTGATGATTCCACCCAAATATTTCACCACATCTAAAACAACCCCAAAATTATAACAGTTTGAATTTTACTTGTCACTACTTTTCCCACATTTGTACAAACTAACAATTATATTTCATTTCTATAAATCAAAATACATTTTTCTTTTTCTTTTTAAATTTAATTTTCTTAATATTAGAAAACAGAATCAAGACCAAATCAACAAGTCATGACTTTATTGAAATTTGACTTTGACATATCTTCTTTTTCAGAAGACGGTAAAAATTACCAGATTATCCTTATCGGAATAAGTGCAATAAAAATTCAGAAGATTGTGAAAATTACCAGACTACCCTTATCGGAAATAAGTACAGAATGTTAAAATGACCATATTACCCTTAATGGAAAAAAGCACAACAAAATATTATGCAGACTGTGAAAATGACCAGACTACCCTTATCAAAAATAAGTGAAGTAAATATTATAGACTATGAAAATGATCATATTACCCTTAATGGAAATTAGTGCAATAAATATTATGGATAATGTGAAAATGACCAGACTACCCTTATCGGAAATAAGTAAACTAAATATTACATACTGTGAAAATAACCATAAAACCCATATAAGAAATAAGTAAAGTAAATATAATAGACTGTGAAAATGACCATTATACCCTTACTAGAAATAAGTGCAATAAATATTATGGAGACTGTGAAAATGACCAGACTACCCTTATCGGAAATAAGTAAAGAAAATTTTACCCATTTTGAAAATGACCATATTACCCTTACTGTGAAAATGACCATATTACCCTTACTAGAAATAAGTGCAATAAATATCATGGAGACTATGAAAATGACTATATTACCTTTACTAGAAATAAGTGCAATAAATATCAGGAAAATGACCAAACTACCCTTATCAAAAATAAGTAAAGTAAATATTACATACTATGAAAATGACTATTTTACCCTTACTGTAAATAAGTGTAATAAATATTCTGGAGACTATGACAATGACCAGACTACCCTTATCAGAAATAAGTAAAGTAAATATTACAGACTGTCAAAATGACCATATTACCCTTACCGAAAATAAATGCAATAAATATCACATAAACTATGAAAATGACCAAACTACCCTTATCAAAACTAAGTAAAGTAAATATTACAGATTGAAAATGACCATATTACCCTCACTGGAAATAACTGCAATAATTATCATGGAGACTATGAAAACTACCAAACTACTGTTATCAAAAATAAGTTAAGTAAAAATTACAGACAATAAAAATGACCATTTTACCCTTATTGGAAACATATGCAATAAATATTATGGAGACTGTGAAAATGACCAGACTACCCTTATTGGAAATAAATAGGGTAAATATTACATACCGTAAAAATGACCATATTACCCTTACTAGAAATTAGTGCAATAAATATTATTGAGAGTGTGAAAATGACCAGACTACCCTTATTAAAAATAAGTAAAGTTGATTTTCAAACTGTGGAAATGACCATATTACCTTTACTAGAAATTAAAGCAATAAACATCATGGAGACTACAAAATGACCAAACTGCCCTTATCAAAAATAAGTCAAGTAAATATCATAGTCTGTGAAAATGACCAGTGTACCCTTACTGGAAATAAGGTTAATAAATGTTATGGAGACTGTGAAAATGACCAAACTACCCTTATCGAAAATAAGTAAAGTAAATATTACAAACTATGAAAATTACCATATTACCCTTAATGGAAATTAGTGCAATAAATATTATGGAGACTGTGAAAATGACCAGACAATCCTTATTGGAAATAATAAGCAAATATTACAAACTGTGAAAATGACCATATTACCTTTAATGAAAATTAGTGCAATACTGTGAAAATGACCAGACTACCCTTATTAAAAATAACTAAAGTTAATATTTCAGACTATGAAAATAACCATATTACCCTTACTAGAAATTATTACAACAAATATCTTGGAGACTATAAAAATGACTGAACTGCCCCATATCAAAAATAAGTACAGTAAATATTAAGGTCTGTGAAAATGACCAGACTACCCTTATCGGAAATAAGTAAAGTAAATATTACAAACTATGAAAATGACCATATTACCCTTAATGAAAATTAGTGCAATAACTATTATGGAGACTGTGAAAATGACTAGACTATCCTTATCGTAAATAAGTAAAGTAAATATTACATATTGTGAAAATGACTATATTACCCTTATTGGAAATAACTGCACGTAAGGATAAAATGGTCATTTTCACAGTAAGGGTAAATGGTCATTTTCACAGTTTATAATATTTACTTAACTTATTCCCGATAAGGTAGTCTGGTCATTTTATTTGTCACCATGATATTTATTGCACTAATTTCTAGTCAGGGTAATTTGGTTATTTTCACTGTCAGTGATATTTACTTTACTTATTTTCGATAAGTGTAGTCTGGTCATTTTTACAGTCTCCATAACATTTATTGCACTTATTTCCCTAAGGGTAAAATGGTCATTTTCACAGACTATAATATTTACTTTACTCATATCCGAAAACGGTGGTCTGGTCATTTTCACAGTCTCCATAATATTTATTGCACTTATTTCCAGTAAGGGTAGTATGGTTATTTTCACTGTATGTAGTATTCTACTTATTTCCGATAAGGATAGTCTGGTCATTTTCATAGTCTCCATAACATTTATTGCACTTATTTCCCCTAAGGGTAAAATGGTCATTTTCACAGACTGTTATATTTACTTTACTCATATCCGAAAAAGGTGGTCTGGTCATTTTCACAGTCTCCATAATATTTATTGCATTTATTTCCAATAAGGGTAGTATGGTCATTTTCACTGTCTGTAATATTTTACTTATTTTCGATAAGGATAGTTTGGTCATTTTGACTGTCTCCATAATATTTATTGCACTTATTTCCAATAAGGGTAAAATAGTTATTTTCACATTCTGTAATATCTACTTTACTTATTTTGATAAAGGTAGTCTGGTCATTTTCACAGTCTCCATAATATTTATTTCACTAATTTTCAGTAAGGGTAGTTTGGTCATTTTCACCGTCTGTGTGATATTTATTGCACTTATTTCCAATAAGGGTAAGATAGTCATTTTCACAGTCTGTAATATTTACTTTACTTATTTTTGATATGGGTAGTCTGGTCATTTTCATAGTCTCCATAATATTTATTTCACTTTTTTCCAATAAGGGTAATATGGTCATTTTCAACGTTTGCAATATTTACTTTATTTATTTTCAATAAGGGTAGTTTGGTCATTTTTATAATCTCTATAATATTTATTGCACTTATTTCCAATAAGGGTAAAATTGTAATTTTCACAGTCTGTAATATTTACTTTACTTATTTTTGATAGGGGTAGTCTAATCATTTTCACAGTCTCCATAATATTTCTTTCACTAATTTCCAGTAAGGGTAGTATAGTCATTTTCACAGTCTGTGTGATATTCACTGCAATTATTTCTAATAAGGGTAGTTTGGTCATTTTGTCATTCTCCATAATATTAATTGAATTTACTTCCAGTAAGGGTAAAATAGTCATTTTCACAGTCTATAATATTTACTTTACTTATTTTTGATAAGGGTAATTTGGTCATTTTCACAGTCTAAGTGATATTTATTAACTTATTTCTAGTAAGGGTAATATGGTCATTTTCACAATCTGTAATATTTTAATTTACTTTTTTCTGATAAGGGTAGTATGGTCATTTTAACTGTATCCATGATATTTATTACACTAAGTCCTAGTAAGCGTAATATGGTCATTTTCACTATTTGTGTGATAATTATTGCACTTATTTCCAGTAATGGTAATATGGTCATTTTCACAATCTATAATATATATTTCACTTATTTCTGATAAGGGTAATATGGTCATTTCACTAGCTCAATGATATTTATTGCACTAATTTCTAGTAAGGGTAATATGGTCATTTTCATGGTTTGTAATTTTTACTTTACTTATACCCGATAAGGATAATATGGTTCAAGGTTCAGGGTTCCAGTAATGGTAATGGTAATATGGTCATTTTCACAATCTGTAATATTTATTTCACTTATTTCCAATAAGGGTAGTATGGTCATTTTCACTAGCTCAATGTAATTTATTGCACTAATTTCTAGTAAGGGTAATATAGTCATTTTCATGGTTTATACTATTTACTTTACTTATATCTGATAAGGGTAATATGGTCATTTTCAATGTCTGTAAGAATTACTTTACTTATTTCTGATAAGGGTAGTATGGTCATTTTCAGAGTCTCCATAATATTTATTGCACTTTTTTTCCAAGAAGGGTAATATGGTCATTTTCACAGTCTCCATAAACGCAGGTCTAACTCTAGTAATCTTTGAACCGGTGATATTCAATTCTAATATGTTTCGACTCCAGTTCATCAGGAAGAGAAACTCAGGACTAACTCTAGTAATCTTTGAACCTGTGATGTTCAATTCTGATATATTTCGACTCCAGTTCATCCGGAAGAGAAACTCAAGTCTAACTCTTGTAATATTTGAACCTGTGATGGTCAATACTGATATATTTCGTCTACAGTTCATCCGAAAGAGAAACTCAGGTCTAACTCTAATAATCTTTGAACCGGTGATGTTCAATTATGATATATTTCGTCTCCAGTTCATCCGAAAGAGAAACTCAGGTCGAACTCTAGTAATCTTTGAACCGGTGAAGTTCAAGTCTGATATATTTCGTCTCCTGTTCATCCGAAAGAGAAACTCGGGTCTAACTCTAATAATCTTTGAACCTGTGATGTTCAATTCTGATATATTTCGTCTTCAGTTCACCCGAACAAGAAACTCAGGTCTAACTTTGGTAATCTTTGAACCTGTGATGTTCAATTCTAATATGTTTTGTCCCCAGTTCATCCGAACGAGAAACTCAGGTCTAACTCTAGTAATCTTTGAACCTGTGATGTTCGAATCTGATATATTACGTCTCCAGTTCATCCGAACGAGAAACTCAGGTCTAACTCTAGTAATCTTTGAACCTTTTATGTTCAATTCTGATATATTTCGTCCCCAGTTCATCCGAACGAGAAACTCAGTTCTAACTCTAGTAATCTTTGAACCTGTGATGTTCGAATCTGAAATATTTCGTCCCCAGTTCCTCCGAACGAGAAACTCAGGTCTAACTCTAGTAATCTTTGAACATGTGATGTTCAGTTATGATATATTTCGTCTCCAGTTCATCCGAACGAGAAACTCAGGTCTAACTATGGTAATTTTTGAACCCGTGATGCTCAATTCTGACATATTTCGTCTCCAGTTCATCCGAACGAGAAACTCATGTCTAAATCTAGTAATCCTTGAACCTGTGATGTTCGAATATAAAATATTTCATCTCCAGTTCACCCGAACGAGAAACTCTGGTCTAAATCTCGTAATCTTTGAACCTGTAATGTTCGATTATGATATATTACGTCTCCAGTTCACCATAACGAGAAACTTAGGTCTAACTCTAGTAATATTTGAACCCATGATGTTCGAATTATATATATTACGTCTCCAGTTCATATGAACGAGAAACTCAGGTCTAACTCTCGTAATCTTTGAACCTGTGATGTTAAATTTTGATATATTTCGTCTTCAGTTCACCTGAACAAGAAACTCAGGTCTAACTATGGTAATATTTGAACCTGTGATGTTCAATTCTGATATATTTCATCTCCAGTACACCCGAACGAGAAAACTCAGGTCTAACTCTCGTAATCTTTGAACCTGTGATGTTCAATTTTGATATATTTCGCCTCCAGTTCACCCGAACGAGAAACTCAGGTCTAACTCTTGTAATCTTTGAACCGGTGATGTTCAATTCTGATATATTTCGTCATCCGTTCACCCCGAACGAGAAATTCAGGTCTAACTCTAGTAATCTTTGAACCTGTGATGTTCAATTCTGATATATTTCGTCTTCAGTTCACCCGGAGAGAAACTCAGGTCCAACTATGGTAATATTTGAACCTGGGATGTTCCAATCTGATAAATTTCATCTTCAGTTCACCCGGATGAGAAACTCATGCCCAACTATGGTAATCTTTGAACTTGGGATGTTCAAATCTGATAAATTTCATCTTCAGTGCACCCAGAGGAGAAACTCAGGTCTAACTCTCGTAAATATTACAGTCTGTAAAAATAACCATATTACCCTTACTGGAAATAAGTGCCATAAAAATAAACATATTACCTAGCACTTATTTCCAGTAAGGGTAATAAGGTCATTTTTACAGTTTGTAATATTTATTTTACTAATTACCGATAAGGAGGTCTGATCATTTTCATAGTCTCCATAATATTTATTATACTTTTTTCTAATAAGTGTAGTATGGTTATTTTCACAATCTCCATAATATTTATTGCACTTTTTTTGCAATAAGGGTAATATGGTCATTTTCACAATCTGTAACATTTACTTTACTTATTTTCGATAAGGGTAGTTTGGTCATTTTCACAGTCTCCGTAATATTTATTGCACTTTTTTTTTCTAATAAGGGTAATATGGTGATTTTCACAGTCTGTGGGAATTACTTTACTTAATTTCGTAAGGGTAGTATGGTCATTTTCATAGTCACCATAATATTTATTGCACGTTTTTCCAATAAGGGTAATATGGTCATTTTCACAGTCTGTAAGAATTACTTTACTTATTTCCGATAAGGGTAGTATGGTCATTTTCAAAGTCTCCATAATATTTATTGCATTTTTTTCCAATAAGGGTAATATGGTCATTTTCACAGTCTGTAAGAAGTACTTTCCTTATTTCCGATAAGGGTAGTATGGTCATTTTCAGAGTCTCCATAATATTTATTGAACTTTTTTCAATAAGGGTATTATGGTCATTTTCACAGTATTTAAGAATTACTTTAATTATTTCTGATAAGGGTAGTATGGTCATTTTCACGGTCTCCATAATATTTATTGAACTTTTTTCCAATAAGGGTAATATGGTCATTTTCATAGTCTGTAAGAATTACTTTACTTATTTCCGATAAGGGTAGTATGATCATTTTCACGGTCTCCATAATATTGATTGCTCTTTTTTCCAATAAGGTTAATATGGTCATTTTCACAGTATTTAAGAATTACTATACTTATTTCCGATAAGGGTAGTATGGTCATTTTCACAGTCTCCATAATATTTATTGAACTTTTTTCCAATAATTGTAATATGGTCATTTTCATAGTCTGTAAGAATTACTTTACTTATTTCCGATAAGGGTAGTATGGTCATTTTCAGTCTCCATAATATTTATTGAACTTTTTTCCAATAAGGGTAATATGGTCATTTTCATAGTCTGTAAGAATTACTTTAATTATTTCAGTTAAGGGTAGCATGGTCATTTTCACAGTCTCCATAATATTTATTGAACTTTTTTCCAATAAGGGTAATATGGTCATTTTCATAGTCTGTAAGAATTAATTTACATATTTTCGATAAAGGTAGTATGGTCATTTTCACAGTCTCCAAAAAATTTATTGCACTTTTTTCCAATAAGTTTAATATGGTCATTTTCACAGTATTTAAGAATTACTTTACCTATTTCCGATAAGGGTAGTATGGTCATATTCACAGTCTCCATAATATTTATTGAACTTTTTTCCAGCAAGGGTAATATGGTCATTTTCATAGCATGTAAGAATTACTTTACTTATTTCCTATAAGGGTATTATGGTCATTTTCACAGTCAACATAATATTTATTGAACTTTTTTCCAATAAGGGTAATATGGTCATTTTTATAGTCTGTAAGAGCGTCAGCAGCGGTGCGACTAAGAGTAAAAAGTAAAGAGTAAAAAAAAAGACCAAATTTGGGTTTACTCCGTTGAGTGACGCAGTGGGAGGAAGACTAAATTTTTGGTGGAGGGTAAACTATAACAACGCCTGGTGTGGGACGTGAAGTATACGTGCGCTCGGCGTGGGGCGGAGGGTATAAGTTCGCCTGGTGCGAAACGTAAACAGAAAAGAAAAAAAATAAAATAAAAATGGGGCGTTGGTATAAACCACGCCCCAAATTCATCAGCAAATTTATGAGTGGGGCGTTGGTATAGTCCACGCTCCACAAAAAATTAGAAAAAAAAAAATGGAGCGGGGGTATAAACCACGCCTGGTGTGGGGCGTAGAGTTTATGTGCGCTCGGCGTGGGGCGTTAACTATATCTGCGCTCAGTGTGGGCCGTTAACTATAATTGCGCTCGGTGTGGGGCGTTAACTATTTCCGCGCCCGAATAAATTTGGGTTTTGGTCTTGGTCACAGACCAAATTTGGTCTGGAAATTTGGTATGGTCTTCGATTTAGTCTTTACTCCGTCCCACTACGTCTCGATTCAAGAACAAATTTTTACTCTTGGTCGTCCGCTGCTGACGCTCTAAGAATTACTTTACTTATTTCCGCTAAGGGTAGTATGGTCATTTTCACAGTCTCAATAATATTTATTGGACTTTTTTCCAATAAGGGTAATATGGTCATTTTCACAGTATTTACTTTACTTATTTTCGATAAGGGTACTTTACTTATCAGAATTTTACCTGTGATATTCAATTCTGATATATTTAATGTTCAGCTCATCTGAACTAAAAACTCAGTATAACTCTAGTAATCTTTGAACCTGTGATGTTCAATTCTGACATATTTCGTCTCCAGTTCATCCGGGCGAGAAACTCGGGCCTAACTCTAGTAATCTTTGAAGCTGTGATGTTCAATTCTGATATATTTCGTCTCCAGTTCATCCGGGGGAGAAACTCGGGTCTAACTCTAGTAATCTTTGTACCTGTGATGTTCAATTCTGATATATATTTTGTCTCCAGTTCATCCGGATGAGAACTAAGGTCTAACTTTAGTAATCTTTGTACCTGTGATGTTAAATTCTGATATATTTCGTCTCCAGTTCATCTGGACGAGAAACTAAGGTCTAACTCTAGTAATCCTTGTACCTGTGATGTTCAATTCTGATATGTTACGTTTCCAGTTCATCCGCGAGAAACTCCGGTCTAACTCTAGTAATCTTTGAACCTATGATGTTCAATTCTGATATATTTCGTCTTCAGTTCAACCGGACGAGAAACACAGGTCTAACTCTAGTAATCTTTGAATATGTGATGTTCAATTCTGATAAATTTCGTCACAAGTTCATCCGGGAGAGAAACTCGGGTCTAACTCTAGTAATCTTTGTACATGTGATGTTCAGTTCTGATATATTTCGTCTCCAGTTCATCCGTCCGAGAAACTCGGGCCTAACTCTAGTAATCTTTGAACCTGTGATGTTCAATTCTTATATATCTCGTCTTCAGTTCATCCGGGCGAGAAGCTCGAGTCTCCAGTTCATCCGGATGAGAAACTAATGTCTAACTCTAGTAATCTTTGTACCTGTGATGTTCAATTCTGATATATTTCGTCTCCAGTTCATCCGGATGAGAAACTAATGTCTAACTCTAGTAATCTTTGTACCTGTGATGTTCAATTATGATATATTTGGTCTTCAGTTCATCTGGACGAGAAACTGAGGTCTAACTCTAATAATCTTTGTACCTGTGATGTTCAATTCTGATATGTTACGTTTCCAGTTCATCTGGACGAGAAACTCCGGTCTAACTCTAGTAATCTTTGAACATGTGATGTTCAATTCTGATATATTTCGTCTCCAGTTCAACCGGACGAGAAACTCCGATCTAGCTCTAGTAATCTTTGAACCTGTGATGTTGATTGGCTAGTTCCTGTGCATCATGTGGTGATCTAGAAGTGGTAGAATTTGGTGTGGTGATATCAGCTAATGGAGAAAGTGGAGATCCTTCAGAGGATACGCTCGTAGATTGTTCGACAGGAGCTGGTCGAAGTGCCGATACTAGGTTTTCCAATTCTGATATATTTCGTCTCCAGTTCATCCGGGCGTGAAACTCGGGCCTAACTCTAGTAATCTTTGAACCTATGATGTTCAATTCGGATATATTTCGTCTTCAGTTCATACAGGCGATAAACTCGAGCCTAACTCTAGTAATCTTTGTACCTGTGATGTTCAATTCTGATATATTTCGTCTCCAGTTCATCCGGAAGAGAAACTAAGGTCTAACTCTAGTAATATTTGAACCTGTGATGTTCAATTCTGACATATTTCGTCTCCAGTTCATCCGGACGAGAAACTCATATCTAACTCTAGTAATCTTTGTACCTGTGATGTTCAATTCTGATATATTTCGTCTCCACTTCATCCGATTGAGAAACTCAAGTCTAACTTTAGTAATATTTTAACCTGTGATGTTCAATTATGATATATTTCGTCTTCAGTTCATCCGAATGAGAAACTCAGGTCTAACTCTAGTAATATTTGAACCTGTGATGTTTAATTCTGATATATTTCGGCCTCAGTTTATCCGAAGACGAGAAACTCAGGTATAACTTTAGCAATATTTGAACCTTTGATGTTCAATTCTGATATATTTCGTCTCCAGTTCATCAAGACGAGAAACTTAGGTCTAACTCTAGTAATCTTTGAACCTGTGATGTTCAATTCTGATATATTTCTTCACAAGTTCATCCGGGCGAGAAACTCGGGTCTAACTCTAGTAATCTTTGTACCTGTGATGTTCAATTCTGATATATTTCGTCTCCAGTTCATCCGGTCGAGAAACTCGGGCCTAACTCTAGTAATCTTTGAACCTGTGATGATCAATTCTGATATATTTCGTCTCCAGTTCATCCGGGCGAGAAACTCGAGTCTAACTCTAGTAATCTTTGTACCTGTGATGTTCAATTCTGATATATTTCGTCTCCAGTTCATCCGGAAGAGAAACTAAGGACTAACTCTAGTAATCTTTGAACCTGTGATGTTCAATTCTGACATATTTCGTCTCTAGTTCATCCGGAAGAGAAACTCAGATCTAACTCTAATAATCTTTGTACCTGTGATGTTCAATTCTGATATATTTCGTCTCCACTTCATCCGATTGAGAATCTCAGGTCTAACTCTAGTAATATTTGAACCTGTGATGTTTAATTCTGATATATTTCATCCTCGGTGTATCTGAAGACGTGAAACTCAGGTATAACTTTAGCAATATTTGAACCTTTGATGTTCAATTCTGATATATTTCGTCTCCAGTTCCTCAAGACGAGAAACTTAGGTCTAACTCTAGTAATATTTGAACCCGTGATGTTCAATTCTGATATATTTCGTCACAAGTTCATCCGGGCGAGAAACTCGGGTCTAACTCTAGTAATCTCTGTACATGTGATGTTCAATTATGATATATTTCGTCTCAAGTTCATCTGAACGAGAAACTCGGGTCAAACTCTAGTAATCATTGAACCTCTGATGTTCAATTCTGATATATTTCGTCCGAACGAGAAACTCGGGTCAAACTCTAGTAATCTTTGAACCTGTGATGTTCAATTCTGATATATTTCATCACAAGTTCATCCGGGCGAGAAACTCGGGTCAAACTCTAGTAATCATTGTACCTGTGATGTTCAATTCTAATATATTTCGTCTCCAGTTCATCCGAACGTGAAACTCCGGTCAAACTCTAGTAATCATTGAACCTGTGATGTTCAATTCTGATATATTTCGTCTGAACGAGAAACTCGGGTCAAACTCTAGTAATCTTTGAACCTGTGATGTTCAGTTCTGATATATTTCTTCTCCAGTTCATCTAAACGAGAAACTCGGGTCAAACTCTAGTAATCATTAAACCTGTGATGTTCAATTCTGATATATTTCGTCTCCAGTTCATCCGGATGAGAACTAAGGTCTAACTTTAGTAATCTTTGTACCTGTGATATTAAATTCTGATATATTTCGTCTCCATTTCATCTGGACGAGAAACTAAGGTCTAACTCTAGTAATCTTTGTACCTGTGATGTTCAATTCTGATATGTTACGTTTCCAGTTCAACTGTGAGAAACTCCGGTCTAACTCTAGTAATCTTTGAACTTGTGATGTTCAATTCTGATATATTTCGTCTTCAGTTCATCCGGACGAGAAACGCAGGTCTAACTCTAGTAATCTTTGAATCTGTGATGTTCAATTCTGATATATTTCGTCACAAGTTCATCCGGGAGAGAAACTCGGGTCTAACTCTAGTAATCTTTGTACATGTGATGTTCAATTATGATATATTTCGTCTCCAGTTCATCCGTCCGAGAAACTCGGGCCTAACTCTAGTAATCTTTGAACCTGTGATGTTCAATTCTGATATATCTCGTCTTCAGTTCATCCGGGCGAGAAACTCGAGTCTAACTCTAGTAATCTTTGTACCTGTGATGTTGAATTCTGATATATTTCGTCTCCAGTTCATCCGGATGAGAAAATAATGTCTAACTCTAGTAATCTTTATACCTTTGATGTTCAATTATGATATATTTGGTCTTCAGTTCATCTGGACGAGAAACTAAGGTCTAACTCTAATAATCTTTGTACTTGTGATGTTCAATTCTGATATGTTACGTTTCCAGTTCATCCGTACGAGAAACTCTGGTCTAACTCTAGTAATCTTTGAACATGTGATGTTCAATTCTGATATATTTCGTGTCCAGTTCAACCAGACGAGAAACTCCGATCTAGCTCTAGTAATCTTTGAACCTGTGATGTTGATTGGCTAGTTCCTATGCATCAGGTGGTGATCTAGAAATGGTAGAATTTGGTGTGTTGATATCAGCTAATGGAGAAAGTGGAGATCCTTCAGAGGATACGCTCGTAGATTGTTCGACAGGAAGTGGTCGAAGTGCAGATACTAGGTTTTCCAATTCTGATATATTTCGTCTCCAGTTTATCCGGGCGTGAAACTCGGGCCTAACTCTAGTAATCTTTGAACCTATGATGTTCAATTCAGATATATTTCGTCTTCAGTTCATACAGGCGAGAAACTCGGGCCTAACTTTAGTAATCTTTGTACCTGTGATGTTCAATTCTGATATATTTCGTCTCCAGTTCATCCGGAAGAGAAACTAAGGTCTAACTCTAGTAATCTTTGAACCTGTGATGTTCAATTCTGATATATTTCGTCTCCAGTTCATCCGGACGAGAAACTCGGATCTAACTCTAGTAATCTTTGTACCTGTGATGTTCAATTCTGATATATTTCGTCTCCACTTCATCCGATTGAGAAACTCAAGTCTAACTTTAGTAATATTTTAACCTGTGATGTTCAATTATGATATATTTCGTCTTCAGTTCTTCCGAATGAGAAAATCAGGTCTAACTCTAGTAATATTTGAACCTGTGATGTTTAATTCTAATATATTTCGTCCTCAGTTTATCCGAAGACGAGAAACTCAGGTATAACTTTAGCAATATTTGAACCTTTGATGTTCAATTCTGATATATTTCGTCTCCAGTTCATCAAGACGAGAAACTTAGGTCTAACTCTAGTAATCTTTTAACCTGTGATGTTCAATTATGATATATTTCTTCACAAGTTCATCCGGGCGAGAAACTCGGGTCTAACTCTAGTAATATTTGTACCTGTGATGTTCAATTCTGATATATTTCGTCTCCAGTTCATCTGGTCGAGAAACTCGGTCCTAACTCTAGTAATCTTTGAACCCGTGATGTTCAATTCTGATATATTTCGTCTCCAGTTAATCCGGGCGAGAAACTCGAGTCTAACTATAGTAATCTTTGTACCTGTGATGTTCAATTCTGATATATTTCGTCTCCAGTTGATCCGGAAGAGAAACTAAGGACTAACTCTAGTAATCTTTGAACCTGTGATGTTCAATTTTGACATATTTCGTCTCCAGTTCATCCGGACGAGAAACTCAGATCTAACTCTAGTAATCTTTGTACCTGTGATGTTCAATTCTGATATATTTCGTCTCCACTTCATCCGATTGAGAAACTCAAGTCTAACTTTAGTAATATTTTAACCTGTGATGTTCGATTATGATATATTTCGTCTTCAGTTCATCCGAATGAGAAACTCAGGTCTAACTCTAGTAATATTTGAACCTGCGATGTTTAATTCTGATATATTTCGTCCTCAGTTTATCCGAAGACGAGAAAATCATGTATAACTTTAGCAATATTTGAACCTTTGATGTTCAATTCTGATATATTTCGTCTCCAGTTTATCAAGACGAGAAACTTAGGTCTAACTCTAGTAATCTTTGAACCTGTGATGTTCAATTCTGATATATTTCATCACAAGTTCATCCGGGCAAGAAACTCGGGTCTAACTCTAGTAATCTTTGTACATGTGATGTTCAATTATGATATATTTCGTCTCCAGTTCATCTGAACGAGAAACTCGGGTCAAACTCTAGTAATCATTGAACCTCTGATGTTCAATTCTGATATATTTCGTCCGCACGAGAAACTCGGGTCAAACTCTAGTAATCTTTGAACCTGTGATGTTCAATTCTGATATATTTCGTCACAAGTTCATCCGGGCGAGAAACTCGGGTCTAACTCTAGTAATAGTTGTACCTGTGATGTTCAATTCTGATATATTTCGTCTCTAGTTCATCCGAACGTGAAACTCGGGTCAAACTCTAGTAATCATTGAACCTGTGATTTTCAATTTTGATATATTTCGTCTGAACGAGAAACTCGGGTCAAACTCTAGTAATCTTTGAACCTGTGATGTTCAATTCTGATATATTTCTTCTCCAGTTCATCTGAACGAGAAACTCGGGTCAAACTCTAGTAATCATTGAACCTGTGATGTTCAATACTGATATATTTCGTCTCCAGTTCATCTGAATGAGAAACTCGGGTCTAACTTTGGTAATCTTTGAACCTGTGATGTTCAATTCATATATATTTCGTCTCCAGTTCATCCGAACGAGAAACTCATGTCTAATTCTAGTAATCTTTGAACCTATGATGTTCAATTCTGATATATTTCGTCTCCAGTTCATTTGAATTAGAAATTAAGGTCTAACTCTAGTAATATTTGAACCTTTGATGTTCAATTATGATATATTTCGTCTCCAGTTCATCTGAATCGAAAACTCAGGTCTAACTCTTGTAATTTTTGAACCTGTGATGTTCAATTATGATATATTTTGTCTCCAGTTCATCCGAACGAGAAACTCAGGTCTAACTCTGGTAATCTTTGAACCTGTGATGTTCAATTCTGATATATTTCGTCTCCAGTTCATCCGAACGAGAAACTCAGGTCTAACTCTGGTAATCTTTGAATCTGTGATGTTCAATTCTGATATATTTCGTCTCCAGTTTATCCGAACCAGAAACTCGGGTCTAACTCTTGTAATCTTTGAATCTGTGATGTTCAATTCTGATATGTTTCGCCCGAACGAGAAACTCTGGTCAAACTCTAGTAATCTTTGAACATGTGATGTTCAATTCTGATATATTTCGTCTCCAGTTTATCTGAACGAGAAACTCGGGTCAGACTCTAGTAATATTTGAACCTGTGATGTTCAATTCTGATATATTTCGTCTCTAATTCATCCGAACGAGAAACCTAGGTCTAACTCTAGTAATCTTTGAACCTGTGATGTTCAATTCTGATATATCTCATCTTCAGATCATCCGAACGAGAAAATCGGGTCTAACTCTTGTAATCTTTGAACCTGTGATGTTCAACTCATATATCTTTCTTCTCCAGTTCATCCGAACGAGAAACTCAGGTCTAATTATAGTAATCTTTGAACCTGTGATGTTCAATTCTGATCATCCTCAGTTCATCCGAACGAGAAACTCAGGTCTAACTCTGGTAATCTTTGAACCTCAGATGTTTAATTCTGATATATTTCATCTTTAGATCATTCGAGCGAGAAATTCAGGTCTAAATAAGCAAATTTAGTTCAGCACAAAAACATAATTTAGTTCGACACAAAAACACAAACTTCTCACCCCCTTGGGTTGATCCGTATGATAATATCTAGTCAAATCTCTACGGTCCGAATATATCTCTAACCCGTAGGATCACCTTTATCACCTTTTAAATATTTTTATACAAAATCAAAAGAAATTTCTCTTCCTTCACTTCCTTCCCTATCCTGTCCTTTCCCATCTTCGTCTCCAATCTCTCTTATCCGCCTCCCTCTGAAGAAAACCCTAACTCACAACCTTAACTGAATCCTCACTCTCTCTTTATACAAAAGCTTATTGAAGTGTCTTTCCTGTATCATCTAGCTTATTAGATCTGATTTCTTGAGGAATTTAAGATGGAACTATTTTTGAAATTTCAAGATTTGTTTAACTGGTGAAATAATAGAGGAATCAATTTCACTTTGAAGCACATCAGAAACCCTACATCGTCATCTCTGTAAGTATTTGTGAGCAGATTTGGGGTGTTTTTCCTCGGTGTTTGTGGTTAGGTTTTAAGTAGGTGTGAATCGATTAGATTTTTTTTTTTGGAATTTTGAATTGATTGTTGTGTTGATTAATGTTTTTGTTTTTGGGTTTTCCCCTTTTTTTGTTTTGGGGTTATGTTGATTTGATTATTGATGGTGTCTCCCTAATCCGAGTGATTGTTACTATTTTGGGTTTCGTTGGATCTTATATTGTTTCAGAAAATCTAATTATGGGTTCTTTTGTTGTTCTTCTGTTCTTTTTTTTCTTTCAGGTTTGAAGCATATTATTTGATGGCTACAACACTTCATTGCCATGAAAGGATTAAATATCTTTATTCAAACCTGAAATCTCAATCAAACTCTAAATCTGATTTCACCAATCAATCAATTGAAGTTATTATCCCAGTGTCACAAATCAGCTATTGATAAACCCTAGTTTTCACTTAATCAGATATTTGATTCACTAAAACCCTAACTTCGTACATGTGGAAGAAAAGAGAACTCAGTCAATCATTCAGGTATACTGAAAATAAAAAAGTAACTTTAATTTACAAGTTAATTGTATTTTTGATATGTTGGTATAAATTTAATGTTGGGTTTTTGGGGTGTTTTGTAGTTTGTGATGGGAGAAGAGGGGCTTGTACCATCTAAACAAGAAGAATCAAAGAGGAAAAATTTCATGTTGAGAAGGTGTTGTATTGACTGTTTGAGCTCATGTTTTTGGTGGATTAAAACCTCTTTTTAAGTTTGTTGGGAGTCTGTTCTGAATTCTTTTAAGTAGTAAACCAGTAGTTCCAAGACTAAAAAAGTGCTTGTTCAAGATGGGATGTCGACCTCCCCCGAAGTTGAAATGTCTTGCAATTCAGGTAACTGCGTGGGGTCTGGTAACTAGTCATCTGGGATACTTTAAGCTAGAGTTAATATTTTGTGTTTTCAGTAACTTCGATGTTGAATGCCTGATGTATTCTATACTTCTGTATAACCGTATACTCCTGCGATAGATATTTGGAGTATCGGCTGCTTCTTTGCCAAAGTATTAACATGGAAGCCTCTATTTCCTATAAAAATGTTGTTCACCACCTGGATTTGATGACCAACCTGATTGGTATGCCCTTGTTGGATACTATTTCTCGGGTATAATATTGTTTATTTATTTTCTCTTAGCTTGCTGTTTTAGTTATACTCTTTTCTTAGTGATGATTTTGATGTCAATTCATTTGTGTTATATGTGCAGGTCCGCAATGATAAGGCCAGGAAATACCTTACCAGCATGAGGAAGAAGCAGCCGGTGTCATTCACCCAGAAGTTCCCTTTTCAATATTTTAGGATTTGGAACTTGGAGGCTCTTCAACATTGAACAGGTAATACTATTATTTGTCTATATAGTTCGACCACATCTTATTGGTCTTCTATAATGCAACTATAGAAGATGCTAGGCCAACTATGTTGTTTTCACAATAAAGCAGTATAGAAAATGCTAGGCCAAATATGCTGTTTTCACAATAAAGCTGTCTATGACCATAATATGGTGACTGCAACAACTAGTGAATTTTTCTTTGTCTGTTTAAAATGAAGATGCTCGATAGGAAGTCGGCTGTGTATCATTATTTAAACCTACATATTAAAGGTTCATCGTAGGTTTTTCTTTTCTTGTTTAATCCAATTTGATTGTATGTGTAGCTGTGTCTGTGACAATAGCGTTTGTGATGTCAGGTGTGATGTTTTTGTTTTAGACCGCAGTTCATTTGAGCTGTCCCAACCTTCTTATAATGCTCTCGTGGCTGGTATTTTCTTCTGCGTGTCAACTTCTATTACTTTCTTATCGTCAATCGGCGGTCTTAGTTATGAGTTGGTCTCTAGTTTATCTGTCATTATGAGTTGGTCTCTAGTTTATCTGTCATAAAGTGGCTTAGTTTGTCATTTGATGCAATGTTACTTATGTTCGCTGGCATCAGATAGGAAGGTAATTTCAACTCATGGTTAAGACCAAAGATGCAAGCAAGCAGACCAAATTGATGCGAGATTTTCACTGTCTCTTTCTGTTGAAAGATGTTATGCCTGAAATGTTTCGATGAAATATATATATATATATTTTATATGTTTGACTTATCATAATTGGTCATATGCTAAGATTTGAAGCCAATGTTTTTATTAATATTTTCTTCTCGTAGAAATCTTTGATGTGGCTTAACTTTTTATCCTTTTAACAATTCTCTATCCCAAAAATAACATTAGTATAAATATTAGTAAGCCTTTAAAGGGTAAGCTAGATGGTGTCTATCGAATTAAATAATTAAAATGATAACTTTCCTTTAATTCCTGATTTCAGCTCTGCCCTGGTCCCCTTGTCTCAAGCCTTGCTATCCTATGCCTAAGGTTTTTTAGACATTATATATTTAAAATGTACGTAGAGATGTTTTGAATAGCTTTGCTATCTATGTCATTTAAGCTTTTGTAACTTATGAGGAGTGTCAAACAGATTGGTGAGTTAGTTTGATAGATTTATGTTAATTGTTGATATGATTTGCTTTCACGTTGATTCATATGTTTTTCTCGTCACCAATTTGTAATGGTTGTGAAGGAGTAATAGACATAATGTGCAAAAGTTGGCTTTATAATTTCTTGTCATCATCATTATACTATGATGTTCACATGAGATCAAAACACTCATGACCATTTCTGCTTTTGCTTGTAGGAGAAAAGCTTTTTCTCTTGGCATGTTCTTAGTATTCATTTGACATCATGAACTTGCAACAAACTATGGTGGCAGTTGATTAGTTTCTATTTAGGAATCATGTTCCACGTTACTGGGTAACATTAGAAACTTTGGCTATTGAACTTGTGTTTGAACAACTTTATAATTTTGGTATTCATTTACTGTGTGTTGATCTGAGTAGAGTCGGAATTATACTAATATGAAGCTGTGCATGTTCAGCTATTCTAAATTGCTCATTTAGAAAACAAAAAATAAAAAATTTCAACTGTAGCTCCTGACTTTTATGTGAACTACTGATACTGAAGTCGGTTGTTTCAAGTTCTTAAATGTATCTTAGCTTCTTTTAAATTGCTTACGACATTCTTTTTCTTTTTCCCTTTTTTTGTTAATTAGCTAATCATTTTGACATCTTCAAGAGTAGTTGATATTTGACTAAACACAAGATTTCTTGAATCTCTATTCCAGGTTCCTAACTCAGAGAAACAGAAACCCAAGGCAACAGGTAGAATCGAATTGACTATGGCTAACAAGATTGGACAACAGCAGCATCTCACATCCAAACACTATGTCCATGCCACATTACAAGCAGGACCGACCAGACCTGACTGATGCCGCAAAAACTTCTTTCTTGTTCTCAAGCCAACACCAGGGAAGAATGGGATCTCACCTACCACCAAAGAAGGATCAAGTACAACTAATGCGAACAGTTTTTGCAAATAATCCTCTTGTTGCTGCTCCTCCATCTTCCCCTTCAGCGCCGAACAATCCTAAACCTGCTTCTTCTGCTCAGCGTAAAGCTTCTCCTCAGCGGTCTCACTTAGATAAGAGAATCACGTCTCATTTCCGATATATTACAGTGGCCACTTGTGTTTTGAGGGTTTGTGGTCAAGCTGTGCTGCGGAAATGTAAGTTCTCCTTCACTTTTTCTTTCTTCAACTGTTAGCTTCTTCAGTGTCTAGATTTTTTTTTTTTTTTTGGTTATTATCATAACTTCTTATAATCATAGTCCTTATATATTATTTGGGTATATGTCTAGCTACGACACCTTAGGTTTTATATGCTTTTTGCTATTCATTGTTGCAAGTTTTGTTGATTCTTTTTATTATTTTCTCTTGAAGATCCCTCGATGTAAATAGCTTCAGCTGGAATAAGCTGCTGATAGGATGACAAGTTCAAATTGTGGTGGATTATTTGCAGATTGAGAATGTATGAATGTTTCATTGTTTCAGGTTTAATTGTATTGCAGGCCTGTAAATTGGAAGATCCTAAAATTGTATGAATTGCAGGTTTTGAAAAAGAAGGATGGCCTGTGTGTTTCAGTTGTAATTGTATTGCAGGCCTGTAAATTGGAAGCCAGGTCCATCAAATGACCTGGGCTATCCATTTTTTTTTTTTGTGATTTAGAAAGTTGTCACGGTTAACTGTGACAAGAAATTGTGACAAAAGAGTACACGCGTCACCATAAGAGTGTTGTTATAAATGAAAGTAACAGTTAAAATGTTACACTGATCGTGACAAAAATAGACACGTGTCCATCAAATAGTTGTTGCTAAATTTAGGTAACTCTTATATGTGTTACTATTACCGTAACTAAAGGTGACACGTGTCCCTGGTAGAATTGTTGCTAATTAATTAATCACACTAATAACTGTTGTTTTATATGTGGTTGTAAGGGACACGTGTCGTCAACCTAATTGTTGTTATTATGAAGTAACAATTATAATCGTTGGATTAATTGTTGCTACAGGACACGTGTCACCACCCTAAAATTAGGCCATTCGTTACTGTTTTTTTCGGTAACGGTTGTTAAGCGTGACTTCAATAAATAAATGTCACAGAAAAAGGCGTTGCAACAAATTACAACAATTATTAATAACGGCCTATTTGTTACAGGCTATACCCGTTACAAATTTAATAAGTAACAGGTATATCCTGTGACAAAATTCCTGTTTTGGTGTAGTGATTGGTCATCAATTGATCAAATTAGGGTTTCTGAGTCCAAGGATCATAATTCCAGATTCAAACACTAATAATTTTACGACGATCTCATGATCAGTATTCTTATTAATTATGCTCGGTTCAACTACCAGCGTTTTAATTAATGTTTTATTTTGGTCACACTACCAATAATTCATCAGATGAGCAACACTTGCTCAGACGAGCAATATTTGCTCAAACCAAGGAATATTGGTTCAATATTCAACAATTCATCGAATGAGCAATACTTGCTCGCCTCAACGTGAAAATTATACCTCTGTCTCAACGATCATGTTTGACTCAGCAACTACATGGACTCATCGTCCCATAAAGTCATGAAGTCAGCAACTGACTAAATCAACCGTCAATCATGTCACTTGGGGGATATCATCTAGGGTTTTGGTCTAGAGATCTACGGCACGTGTGTTCAAACACACGATGGAATGTGAGAAAGTGGTGCAATCAGTTGAAGGAGTTAGCAAAGTAGTGGATGGAAAATCGACCAAGTCTCCACACGATGAGCAACTGGTTTCAAACACGATTTCCATTTCCCCACTCCTTGACTCCATCAACTATGACACTTCATGGGATCATGGTGTCTACAATTCCAGCAATATAAATAATTCTCTTAATCATGATTGAATGAACACCAATTTCACGTCTCACAGACAACACGAGATCAACAACTCATCAATTGAGAAATTACTCTCAACTGAGCAATTTCAGTAATTCAGAACTTATCATATTCAGAATTTTAAACACATCTACAATCTTGGATTACCATTGATTCCACACATTTCTTAGCTTCCCTCCTACAGATCGACCTATCCTATCTTGTGACCGAATTTACTCTGGAATGGACATTGTCTTGGTTTAGGCCGGAGTACTACAAATTGATCTCTCGAATTCAAAGCACTCCCTTCTTGCAGTGCATCTGTGTGAGGTTGGACATTTCGCTCGGTTCAAGGAGTCTCCTCCATACGGTCATCTCCTAAATTCCGTAAAAACAAGCAAATCGCTTTGCCCCATCTACAATAGCCCATCCTCCACCAACCAAGACAAGGAAGTTTCTATCAATCTCCTTCTTTCAACATCAATCAACAAGGAACCAACATCCTGAACATGAAGTGCCAACCCAAAGAACTAGAAATAAAAGGTCTGCTAGAGGACCACACCAAGGTGCAACCATTGAAGAAGCCGTCCATGGAACACAATAAGGGTCAAACAAACAACACCACCCTACAACAACCAAAGCATCTTGGCAGTTATCTTTTTATAAAGATGAGACTACTGATATGTCGATGGTAATAGGTAAGCGAGTTGCTGGAAAAAGTCAGCACTCATAGCCATTATGAATTTCATGGCCTAGATTTTTCAAGGGGCACACAACCCATTGACAGTTCGAAAACTCTGTGAGCTCAACATAACTCACAAACTTAGCCTCTTATTTTTATCAGAAACTATATCCTCTGTTGATCATATGTATGCCTTAAATTCTAGAATAGGCTTTGATGAATGCTTTTCTTTATCTTTTTTTTTTGTTACAAATATAGAGATACATCAAAACTTTATGTGCCAATCCCTCTCTGAAGATACACCCCTATTCTATAGAAAATAAAATTTCCAGCACTAACATTAGCATCATGACTAGTCGAGAAATTCCGCAATCTCTTAATAAAGTCGATAGTCTCGTCACCAAGTCCACCAAAAGTGGTGAAAGCTAAGGTGTCGAAACCGAAACCTTGAGCATAACACTTTTCTATATACTTCTTTCGCTTAAGGGATACAACTTTGGCAATGGCCTGACCGGGAATAAAGGAACGAACACTATTTCCTGTGAAGGGGGAAATAACCATGACATCTAAGCAAACATCACAACCATTATCCCAGTTATAAACCATAATGTATGCCGGAAGTAAACCAGTACCACTATCAGAAATAAGTCCAAAATCAACTTCTTTCCTTGCCGGAACACCCACAAGATAGCATATGTCTGCAAAAGTATCACGAAGCAGGTCATGCCTGAACTTCAAACCCAGATCATTTTTTCAATGCACAGCGTGATCACCAAACATGTTCATCACAGACCCGCAGCTAGGGAAAATCCCGTCTTGTTCAAAGAAAGGAATCCCAAGCCTATACTTGAGGATTGCACTGAAATATCTCGGACCAATTTTCTGCCCCAACCCTTCTGTTTATAGGTGAAAACTATTCCTGCCGGTTTAGGTAATTTTGGGTATGTGGATGAGGAATGAATCTAAACCGTAAACAAATGCACTGCGCGGTGAGTGCTTGTAAATTCGAGAAATCAATCTGTGCAAATCCGGCCTAAACCAAGAAAAGGCCGTTCCGGACTTGTTTCGGTCACAAAGTGAAGGAGATGGGGTTGATCTTAGGGAGGAAAGCGAAGAAGGTGTTGAGAATGTGAAGGTGTTGGCTATGTATGACTTGTATCATAAAGATGAACTGGCTTGCAGGATGTAATCTATCAGTTACGTTGTTTGAATACGATTGTATCAACACTTGTTGCTGTTGTCTTGTACTTGTTTGAAAAATAAGATGGAGAACCTATTTATACAAGTATTTTTGCCTAACCCTCGAATCTCGTCGGAAGTGGAGTGATGGAGTAGTGACGTAATGTGTTAGTGTCACACGACCAGTCCTGCCCACTTATCTCATCATCACTAACCGTTCATGACTTCCTGACACGTTCTTGTGATGGCACGTTGTGCGCTGCACGGTGTAAACCGCCAGACCAATACCCCAGTATGTATCCCCCAGTTTGTGACATGATTGATGTCTCGAGCGTTTGGATCGTGGGACCCACCGAAAGTAGCATGTAATGCTAAATTGAATAACTGCGTTATTCAGGAAGTCTATGCTTGTGAAGTATCGTGTGTATTCTATGCAGGTACTGTACCGAATGTACTCAGCAAGTATGAAGCATCGTTGTTTGAGCGTCTCAAAATAGACTCATGTCCAGCCTAATTCATGTGATGGTTTGGAGGTTGCGCAAGCAAATCCTCCCTTGGCCGACCACATGGTGTGGTAGAGTGACGGGTGGTGATCACCATGACGCTGCACTGACCAATTAACTTCTAACCATGGATGTATAACCAAGTTGGTGAAGTTGGACGGACGAGATGATCTTTGAGACACTCATCTACGACTATTGGTGAAATTAGGGTTTTGGAGGAGGTGCGCAAGCACCACTCTTCAGCCTGATCGAATCCAAGCTTGGGATACGATTTTTGGCTGGCCAATCGTACATGCATGTAGATGGCATGACAGTGTATGCGACCATACCCCATTGTCTCACAAAAGTGTGATTTGGGCCACTAAAGTCGTCTGGCGAAGTTGAGTGGTCGAGATCAATTTGCGACACAAAGCTGGTGCCGCAAAAGCCGCACATCGTGCCGACTTCAGGAACGCGTTCCAAGATGACCAATCTTGGTCGGTCTTGGCCGATTGGCCTAGCGTGTAGATGGTAGGCTGGTGTTTACGCCTATACCTGACTTTCCCATGAAAACGTGATCTAAGCCACTTAAAGTGTCCGACGAAATTGAGTGGTCGAGATTAGTTTGCAATTTGGGAAGTGTGGGCGTGCGTTTTGGGATAACCAGGCATGGTATGCCTTGGCCGATTAGGTGAGGGGATAGATGGGCCCACGGTGGTCATGTTGGTATGACCGGACCTGCTTAATCCAATCTCAGACCTTTCATTCGTGCCGTAGAAAATTGACACTCGTGATGTTCAAAACCCTAATTTTGAGTTTCACGACGTGCGTCATGCTCTGTTCGGGCGCACGAATTTGGATGACCGAACATGGTTGCTCCTGACTGATCAGTCAGGTATGTATGCGGGCCCACGATAATGGTGTTGACATGCGCTGGGCCCTTTGAATCTACATCTACACCCTCCATCTATACTTGTGAAGATGGATGGTTGATATTGTTTTGCGACACATGTAATGTGCCGCAAACCCTAATTTAGGGTTTTCCGTCCATACTGCTCTGGCTTGGACGTTTTGGCAAGATATGCCAATCTTTTGGGGAGACCAACCATGCGGGGCCCGCGTTGGTTCGGTAGTGAATATTCCAATACCTGCTTGGGGTGATGGATCGATCTAAGCTATCCAATTCATGCTGGTGAAGTTGGATGGTCGTGATCGTTTCTGAGACTGACATGGTCAGTCCATATGCTCAATCGGGCTAGTATAGCACACCGAGAGTTGCAGCCTGTATAGGTATTTCGTACATGCTTTCATTATAATGCTTGGAGGTTCGTGTTGCTCTGATGAGAACAACACTAAGTCGTCATGCCACACTGATAATGAGTACAGGAAATACAAGGTTGGTTATGCATTAATTAATAATGTTGTATTTAATTCACAGACTGGGATTGTTGCCACATGCTCCATTCTAGGTGAATTGGTAAAGTGAAGAAGTATTCATCACTTATTAATGGCTTTATCTTTTACAAGATGTTAGCGCATAATTTTTTGGCTTTTACAATTTTTGCCTTAAATGAAAATCCACCATCAACATTAAGTCCCTTTCCTAGCACATAATGGTTACACTATTGTGGGGTAGGCATGAGATGGTGACATACATATGTGAAAAAGACAGGATACATGAAGTTTACCCGGAATAACTTTGACCGACCGTTAGTAGTTATCCATGTAAACGCCACCGTGCTTGTGGTGGGACCGGTTTTCTTCTTTGGGTGTTTGAATTAGAAGAGGAATCCAACCAAATGAGGAATCCTTGTTCTATTGGGATTCTTCTAATTTTTGTCTATAAAAGAGACCAACCCCTTTTTCTTTTTCTCACGATTTTTTTTTGTTTGGAAGCTCCCGTCCGCGACTATCACCGCCACTCCTATCGATGCCATCGCGGTTGTTGACGCCGGAGTTGCCGCCGTCGCCCGCTGCCGTCCGTCCGTCCTCTCCAAGGTAAGTTTCGTTTTTTTTTTTTTTTTTTTTTAGGAAAAACCTTTTGTAAGATGCATCATGCTTAGCTTTCCTATCAAGATTGATAGTAAAACCGCCCATATTTGCTAGGATGATTTAGTACCGCGAGTCCGTGAATATGTCGTTTTTGCTTCTTCTTCCGTTGTTGCATGCAAAACTAGCTTCTTAGGTTGTAGCTTGGAAAGAAATTGGGCTTGAATTTCGTAAACACAATTCCCATAAATATAAGAAAACCGTATTATAATACGTGCACATGAATGCGGCCCATGTACGTTTGATTCGAACGTGGGTCCCACCCACATATGCTTGACTAAAAGTCGACCTTATACTAGCCTTGTGCCCTGAACCAACACCGGACTTGAAACTTGAGCAATACCAGACTTGAAACCAATACCGGACTTGAAGCTTGAGCAATACCAAACTTGAAACCAATACTGGACTTGAAGCTTGAGTAATTCCGGACTTGAAACTAATACCGGTGTTTGGATCCAATCCCGGATTTGCGCATTTCAACGTGAATTGTGTCTTTTCGAGTGTGACTACACATCTCATGCGTTTTTTGTACGAGTTCTAACTCCTGTTTTTTATTTCATTGTGGAATGAAGAAAAGAATTCCTGTTGAGATGTCTTCCGGAGATAATGCTGGAACCAAGTCAGGAAGTGTTGACAGCTTCAAAAATATGCCGAACATCGATGATGAGTTGTTCACCTCGCCTTTTCCAAACATTAGGAGACATCCTTATCACAAAATAGTCCTGCTCTCCGGTTCAGAAAATATGGAAGCTGATCTATCTTCTTCTTCAGCATTTGTGATGAGATTTTGTCTCCAGAGAAACAAATATTCGCCTTCTCCTATCGACTTCAAGATTTCCCATACTCCACTGGGTTCTTATGAAGGATGTATGAGACGCATGTTGAATAATAAGGATGTTAAAGCTAATTTGACCAAAGCGCAAATCCTTAATGCGGTCATGGCATCTGCTGCTCTTGAAATTAAGAAAGACGTTGCGGGTTTAATTACCTTCATTTCTTGGTGGCGCCCTTCTACTCATACAGCCATATCTAGATGGGGAGAGATGACTATTACTCTGGAGAGCGTAGCTGCATTAATGAACCTTCCTATCTCCGGAAGTCTTTGTTACAATCTTTCTGACACGGAACAACGTAATTATGACGCTATACTTCAAAAGGTGGAAGAATTCGACAGTCTGGACAAGTAGGAGAAAAACGATACGAGATGCTTTTACACCTGGTGGGTGCTGGAGTAGTCTCGTGGTGAGCCATCCTATGACATCTTGAAGAAGCATTTCCGGTTGAAACCAATCCCAGGCAAATAGACCTGAGATGATGACTGCAGTCCCCAAGCAGGAGGGAGATCCAAAAGGCAGGCATGCAATTCAGTGATCCTCAATTCCTCCAATATGCAGGTATTTAAATCTCTTTCCGTTGACTCCTCCATTTTTCCAGAGTAATTTGTTCTAAGAGTGATCCTTGCTTGAATTCAGAGAATTCCGAAAGAGAATGTTTTCACAAGGTTGGCGCGAATTCAAAACGAAAAGTCCGGTGACGTTGGCCTTCTTGTTGAGAAGTCTGGCGACACTGATCCTCATGCTGAGAAGTCTGGTGAAACCGAAACCGCTTCTTCACCAGACAATGACGGAGATGACGCAAGCTCGGCTGGACAAGGCTCATCCGTAAGTGATCTTGTTGATGAGGTGGTGATGGAAATCAGTCCCCAGAGCGAAGTAGACATCAAGAGAAATATAGGAGAGGCAACATATGCTATTGTTGGGACGACTCCCTTTGAAGCACGTTCTGAACATGTTCCGATCAATCAAGCTGTGGTAACTTCTTCCGAAAGGCCTCCTGCAACTGACAAGGCTCCTGCAATTGGTGAAGTATTGGTAATGCAGTCTGGGGATTTGTTCGATCCTCCTTTCACTATTCATAATTCAAGTCATGTGTTGGTTGGAGGATTCATTGAGGAGCGAGACTGTTGGCTGAAGATCGAAATGGGAGCTGGGGTTAAGCATAGTAGATGAGAGTTGCAGCTGGAACGGACATAGTTAACAGTAAAAGGAAGAATAGAGTTTTCCAAGACTGTTTCCGTTGGGTTATGGCAGCAACGTTGGAGCTGAGCTTTGGATATGGGTAATACGGAAGTTTGGTTGCAGCTATTAATGGAGTGATGTAGGTGTGCTTTGGCATGTGAAGGTCGAAGCAATGCTCGAATGAGAACATGAGATGGCAGCAACGTTGAGGATGAGCTGTGGATACAACGATGAAGATTGGAGCTGCTTCCAGCGATAATAATAGAGAATGGATTTGGAGATTGGCTTTGATGGTGCTGCTATCTGTGGTTTGCTGGAGGGAGATGATGCATGGAAGTGAGATGAGGTTGGACGTAGTTTCTTTTAGTGAAAGGGTGATGAAGACTTCAGGGTTTCGTTTGCTGTCGTCGATTGGAGACTGAGATGGCATCGGTGAATGACAGAGATGGAACGAGCAAACATGGCAGCAATGGAGAGAGTTGGTATCGGGTATTGGAGCTTGCTGCCATGGATGGATTGAATTGGTAATGGAGATACAGACTGAAATGAAGTTGTAGAGACCGAGTATCTATGGTTTAATGATGATGGAGTAATCATGGCAGTAGGAGACTGAACGATGGCATGGGAGTGATGATGTAATGGATCTCGGGTGACTGAGGAGTTGCTGTCGAGTTTGGTTCTACCGGAGTTTATTGATGGTTACTGCCCCTGGAGCTCGAGGAAACAACAGAGAATAACTTGAGATGGGTTAGCTGTGTGCACGAGATGGAGTTTGTGCGTGTTTGGAGTCTGCAGCTTGAACGGAGCAACAAAGAAAATGGTTACACTGTTGGTTCCATCTAAATTCAACTAAGTTACAAAGTGGGCTAGACCTAATGCAAGCCCAATAGGCTATTAGCCAATATGTTTTACACGACCAGTTTGTGCGCAAGCCAACAACTATTAGGGGACTTTGGCATGACCAGACTTTGGTCATGATTTATTTTGGAATTTGGAAAGATTTCGTAACCTACTTAACACAGGATGTTATGCATGGGACATAATTCAAGAGGAGGTGCACTCTCCTATTTTTGCTAGGTTTTCTAGTTTCTTCAAGAGGAGGTGCACTTTCCTATTTTTGCTAGGTTTTCTAGTTTCTTCAAGAGGAGGTGCACTTTCCTATTTTTGCTAGGTTTACTAGTTTTCTTAAAGAGGAGGTTACAAAACTATATATATAGGGAATCCTAGAGACAAATTGGATATCTTCTTTTCACCGTTTTTCTTCCCCTTAGGGGGAGAACTATCTTTTTTCTATTCTTTTTATATTGTAAGGATGAATTCAAAGTTCTAATGTGAAGCTCAATTATATACAAGTTTGTTTCAAGTTTTAAATTGATTCATTGTGGATTGTTTTTACCATATCGAAGGTTTATGATTGGTTCTTAGATTGGTTTGGGTGCGCAACCAGATTAGTTTATTAATCATTCTAATGCTAGTAGAGAGTTGAGTCGACCCGTAATTGTCTCTCATCTCCTACACAAGTAGAAATCGCAAGACCTTACGGAGGGATTCTGTGGAGCAATTGCGAGTAAAGACAACACTATTAAGTGGACCGAGCGTACCGAGTTTTACTTCTGGGATCAAACCTAAATTCACAAATATTAATGCGTTCTGGAAATTACATCTTGTAGTCGAGCGCTTTCGTGTCAAGGTGGTTCTTTTGAATAGAATCTGGTAGTAGAGCGCTTCCGTATCCGGTGATACAAGGAGTTTTTGGGGATTGCAAAGCGTACCCGCTTTCCTACGGTTGGTGACAATTGTTTCTAACAAGAGATAAACGGGTATAATGTTGAGTTAACGGTTAGTAACTGCGAAGGATTTCTTCAATATCTTTATCTTATTATCCTTATTTTATATTTTCGCCGATTTAGATAACTATCAATTGCATTAATCTTCGTGGGAACGATCCTTACTACAGCTATATTATATTTAATTAGTGGGAAATATTTTTTTATTTTGTTGAGTAAACGACGCTCACCACCCAACAATACCAGGAGCCATATACTACAATAAACATGTAACTATTTGATTGTATCAAACCGAGAGTCCAGGACATACATGCCGACAGATTGTCATCCCCAGCAACCCATGAAGAAATGATACATGCTCTGGATTTAATTGGATCAAACAAAGCTCTGGGCCCAGATGATAAGTGCTTAAAATACATCTTTCGAATATTGATTTCTTATGCTTTTCATAACTATTCCTCTTGTA
Source organism: Papaver bracteatum (assembly GCA_023529315.1). Taxonomy (NCBI): domain Eukaryota; kingdom Viridiplantae; phylum Streptophyta; class Magnoliopsida; order Ranunculales; family Papaveraceae; genus Papaver; species Papaver bracteatum. The sequence goes on from JAJJWX010002186.1 coordinate 899,095, forward strand.
TTAGTGGGTATTATGCTTGTTTTGCATTTTGTAGGTACTTAGGAGTCATGTGACGTAAAAGAATGCAAATATGCACTTAAAAGACCTTAGAATTGACGGCCTCAAGCACACAATAAAGTGTCGAAGTATTGGAGGACCATCCAATTAGTACCCGGAGCAGTCAACTGATCTTAGTTTAAGACTACTAAAGGCAGACGCTCTGCCTCTCACGTCCGCCACCATTTTCTATAACTTACAAACTAAAGCTAAGTCAAGATTTTCTCCTTAGTTCCAGTTCCCAGCTCATTCATGATAAACCAGCTCTGCACCAAGTCCTTCTCACCTGCAAGCCTCATGTCACGATGGCTCATCAGTTGAGGTTAAGGGAGATTTGCGGACAGAAACTAAGAAGCTTTGTCATAATTAGAGTTTGAATATCAGGCAAAAAATCAGTCGAGAACAACAAGGAGCTGTTGTCGTTGAACTGGGGATAAATGAGTAGTTTGGAGTGGTATTTCAGAAATTCAATGAGAATTAGAAGCTACATGAGTTTTTCTTCTTTAAAGCTACATGAGTTTTTCTTCCATTCATAAGCAATCTTTGGTGGTGTTTGAAAAAAGGTTCAAGTAAGGAATCTGTCTTTGGAGCTTCCTACATTTGGATTTGGATTAGCGATTTAAGGTACACAAATCCCTAATCCATCTTTGTTATTATTAACGTCTATAAATCAATGTTAGGTTTTGATAAAAAAAAAACTCAATTTTCACTACTTTTTATGATCTATTCTAACACATGGTAGGTTGGGTAGCACCACAGTTAGGATGGTTCAAAATAAACACATATGGAGCAGTAAAGGGATGTTCAGGATCGGCCGGAGCAGGGATCATTTGCAGAGACAGCTCAGGAAGGATGCTAATAGTGGTAGCATTACCTATAGAAAATACAACATCAATATCTTCGGAGACATGGGGACTATTACTAACAGCGAGAATCGCAACACAAAAACAAAGGCCAAGGATTTGGATTGAGATGTATTCACAAGCAATAATATAACTATAACAAAAACAAACACACAATAAACCTTGGTACCTACGAAGCATGTTAAAGGAATACAACAAACTCATGCAATAAATCCCCCACCCGAAGATTTCACATGCCTACAGGGAAGCAAACCAAGTAGCAGACGAACTGGCGAATCAACCGGTAAAGTATCAAGTGGAACAACCTCAAAAAATAACCATGAAAATCTGGCACAATGCTAGTAATGGGTTCACTACCCCAGAAATGTATCAACTATTTGAGTTAATAAATTAGGTGCACCATTTCAAAAATAAATAAATAAATAAAAGGACTAGATTGTCATTACGCGAGGGAATGTGATACCCATAGAGTCATTTAAGAGAATCCGATTAAGAAATAGTGGGATTTCCTGGTTTCATATTGTAGTCGAATTTTTTTATGCTTGGCTTCCGTCTGTTGCATCGTTTGCTAGATCATCTGTTACTTGGTTTCCTTCTCTATAATTGTGTTGTATAACGCAAAAACGAATTTGTCACATTTTTTATTTTATTAGGGAAATCATTTCTAAAATATACCAAGGAGCTTCTGTTGGGGTCTTTATGATGCGTATGAAATTCTCTAAGTCCGTCTCAAACATCTTTTTAGTCCATTGTCAATTCGTTATTGGTCTGGTCATCATCACAATTTTCCACGTCTCTGTAGTTAGAGCAGTAGTTATCCCTAAATATTGTACAATACCCACCACAATTTGCGCATTTGAATACCAGCAAATGAACCCTGCTTCTGCCATACCTGGGTGCCCTCTAGCAGCCCCATCAGTGTTTATTTTTATCCAATATGATTCTCGACTGTACCATCCTACTAATATGGTTATTGTTGTTCTGATGATCCTTTCAATCATGGATGGTATTTCCACATGGAGAATAGGTGGGGTTATCTTTTTTTCCCATTCAAATTCTTATTGTTGTTTTAAAAATCTCGCCAGGATGTCTTCAGGAGGTGAGTGAGTTTGTTTGAAAATGAGTTCATTTCTTGTCGTCTAAAGAGTCCATAAAATAAAATATAAAGATGTGGTAGAAGAGGTAAGGGCAGGTTGTTGCATAATTTGAGAAATGTTGTTTGTATATTTAAGGTAATTGGTTGGTTGTTACTAGTGAGTTGGTTTGTTGATATGCGGTTGGAAAGGTTGATCCAAGTATCCATTTCCATTGGGCAGTGAATCAGCACATATTCAGCAGATTTTGGTTCGGAGTTGCACCTGAGGCAAATATTGGAGCTGGTAAGGTTGATATAGTGTAAGACAGAGAAGGTTGGAAGTCCTTCGTTGATAGATTTCCACAAGAAAAGTTGTATTCTTGGTGGACATGGTAGAGTCCATAGAATTTTGGGGGTTAGAAGTGGGTTTAGGTGTGAATGGCTATCTTGTTGGAGTAAACAATCGTGTCCAGAGGCGGCAGTATATTTTCCTGATTTTGAATGATGTCAGATGATTTTTTATGGGGGGTGTCAAAGGGAAGGTGGATATTTATAATATGTTGGAACGTGTTAGGTGGAAAGTTGTTTAGATGATCATGTCTCCAGTTATGAGAAATATGGTTAATAATATCATATACAGTTTGGATAAGATAACATTGTATAGGATCAAGGTTTTGATAGAGCGGTATCCAATTATCTTGGATAAGAGTGTCTAATTCGTTACCAATACGATGAAATAAAAGTTGTTTGAAGAAGGGTATGGGGAATACCATTTGTTTCCATTGCGGGCTAGCGGAAGTAAGTATTGATATTGTAGCTTGGAATATAGGTTAATGAAGGAAGTATTTCTCGTTGTAGAGGCATGTGTAGGTGGAATATGACTGGTCGTAGTTGTTCCAGGTTCTTTTCATGAGTAACTCCATATGTTGATGGCTACTTTTTCTTATACCGAACGCATTTTAGAAAATAGACTGAGTGCATATGCTTTATTTCGTATTGGGTAGGTAAGCAAAAGGGTACGCGTACATATGGACTAGTTTGTGAATTCAGATGCTCAAGGTATGCGTACCGGGTATGCATACCCTAAGGAAATTCATGAACTCAATCCCTTGAAGTATATGTACTGGGTACGCGTACCTCACCCCATTATACAAATTCATAACTAAGGGGTATGTGTACTGGGTACGTGTACTTACCCCTATTCCAGAACTCAGATGACGATGGTACGTGTACTAGGTATGTTTACGCCATGTATCCAGAATTTAGTAGATCTGAAAACTCTCTTAATAGATCTGAAAATTTTCCAATTGCCATATATATGACCACCATTGCATTCAACTGATTAACTTGAATCAAAAATAATTTATGAACAATGAATTATTTTTAACTGAATTTTTCAAGTATATGAACGACTATTGCTTGAATCATATTTCAAGATGTTTAACAAGACAATCTTGACTTGAAATTTCTTTTTTCAAATATCTACTATAAGTCATACAACATAGTCTCATATAGATAGAATGGTAATACTTGTGAGTAAATAGAATGGTTCAATCTTCACATACCTCTTTGTTGGTGAAGTTCTCCAAATGTGTTCAAGGGTTATTCAGTGATGTCTTATACTCAACTACCATACTCTAACCTAGTCTGAGACCTGAATTACTAGACTACAAATGAAGCTATAGTTTTGTGCAACTAACATTGCTAACAAGCTTGAGATAGCAAAACTTGCGAGTTCAACTGAGCGGTTTTCTAACACCTTTCATTTTCAAAATTTTGAAGATCCTTCGAGTCATTTGTATCTACGTTATTTTTATAAGAAATACCCTATTTTGGTCCTAAATTAAGCATTTGAATAAGAATTAAATTGAACTGTAGTTTTAACATGCGATCCACTTTATGTTTGTGTAGATGGTGGATTTTCGACAAAGGCTAAAATCGTAAACCCATAATTATACGAACCTCTGATCCAGCAATTAGACGTGAGTACTGAGACACAGGTCTCTCATCGAATCCCCTGATTGAGAATACTTTCTCTTAGAGTACATGTAGATATGTGGTCTCACGGCTACACAACAACATATCTCATGAATACTGAACACTTCAGTAATTATTTCTATATAGTATCATGGGATGGACGGCTCCTAGACAGCTTGCTCTGCTAGTATAGAGCGATAACGTCTTCAGGATACAAACAACGAGTTTACCCTAACTATATAAAGGATATGAAGCTCCAGAAACCTCATATCAGAATAATTAATGCTCTTAGACAGCTTGCTCTGCTAGTATAGAGCCATAAGTTAATTATTCCTAAATTCTTGGATTCATCCACAGAATTTCCGAAAATATTCAAATATTTTCGCAGATATTTCATTACTGCAAACCATGGTTCTTCCCAGCAGAAATCCATGGATTAGTAATAAATATTCAATGCACGTGCGTCTGAGCTACCTCTGAGTAAGCCTCGATTTAAATGGTGAAAGTGTACTCAACGACGATGCAATAACAATCACCGCATGAACGAGTATTTCAAAATACGACGAGACGATGAACCTATGCAAAATAGGAAAGAAAATAATAAATAATTAAAAATTGACCAAGGCATTGGGAGCATGGGCCCACTGACTGGCCGACCATGTCGTGGTCAATCCCACACCTGTTTCATATTTTTATCATATTTTTTGTTATTTTCCTTGAGTTCATGAAAATTCTTTGATTTGGACAAATATCCTTCGTTTTGAAGAAACTCCTCAGTTTCATGGTGTTTCTTTCACACCAAAGAAATAATATAAAATTAGGGAAGAATATTGTGGGGCGTGACCATTGGCCAACCGGCCATGCCTTGGTCCCAGCCGGCCCCACACCTCATGGGTCCTCATTATTTTATTATTATTTCTCCAATTTCATGAAAACTCCTTAATCTCACGATATTTCCTTGGTCCCATGAAAAATAATATAAAATTAGGAAAACCGTGTGCACGGGCCATAGCCGGTTGGCCAACCCTAGATGGCCCCACACATCCCTTTTTATTATTATTATTATATTTTTCATGTTTTCATAATCCCATGAAATCCCTTGATTTCATGATATTTCCTTCAAATTATGAAATTTCCTTTAAATTGTGAAATAATACATAAAATTAGGGAAAATGCACGGGACCGGGCCCAGGCCAGCCAACCATGCTCCAAGCCGGTCCCACACGCCCACATATCCCTTATTTTTTTTTTTATTTTTTATATTTCCCTCATCTCATGGAAACTCCTTGATTTGAACAAAACTCTTTAATTTTAGCAAAACTCCTTGATTTTATCATATTTCCCTAAAATCATGAAAATATTATGAAAATTTTGGAAAAACGTGTGGGATTGGCCCCTTGGCCGGCCGGCCATGGCTGGTCTCACACTTCATAATTCTTTCACTTTTTCATTATTTTTCCTTCATCTCATGAAGTTTTGACGGTTTTATCAAAAACCCTGGTTTCTTCATATTTTCTAAAATGATTGCTCAAACGCACATCCGAAAATTTCAAAATTCTCAGAACTGAGATTCGATTGACCGACCAAGGTTAGATCTTTGGCTCTCAATGAACCGGTCTTACATAAGTTCACAATTTGACCTAATTTGCGCAATTGCACGTATTAGGTCCAAAACTCTTCCAAACGACTTGGAACTTCATGGAACGATCAACACTTGATCCCGTGACCACCCAAGGCCGGTTTCATGACCCCTTGGTTGGTCCTCCACATATTCAGAATTAATTAGGTTTTATCACCTAATACTGAACCCAACAGTAATTCGAATAAATGATTAAACCAGCATTTAATCATTCTTTCATCAACAAGCCACCAACTCTTTAAGAGGTCTTGGTGATTGCTCATGTGAGCATATGAGTGTTACATAATTGACCCAAAGTCTCATGAAACCAATCCTTCCTTCGTTCCATGGTTCAATTACTAACAAACTATGAAGTGGTCATCAATTGATTGAATTAGGGTTTCTGAGTCCAAGGATTATAATTCCAGATTCAAACACTAATAAATTTATGACGATCTCATGATCAATATTCTTATTAATTATACTCGGTTCAACTACCAATATTTTAATTAATATTTTATTTTGGTCACGCTGCCAATAATTCATCAGATGAGAAACACTAGCTCAGATAAGCAATATTTGCTCAAATCAGAGAATATTGGTTCAACTATCAATATTCAGCAAATCATCGAATGAGCAATACTTGCTCGCCTCAACTATCAACGTGGGGATAATGCCCACGTTCAATCCATGAGTTTCAGGATATTTTTACAAAATCATGTTCAACTCAGTAAATACATGGACTCATCGTCCTATGATATCACGAAGTCAGCAACTGACTAAACTAACCACGAGACGTCAATCGTGTCACTTGGGGGGATATCAACTAGGGTTTTGGTCTAGCAATCTATGACACGTGTGTTCAAACATACGATGGAATGTGAGCAAGTCGTGCAATTAGTTGAAGGAGTTAACAAAGTAGTGGGTGGAAAATCAACCAAGTCTCCGCATGATGAGCAACTGGTTTCAAACACTATTTCCATCTCTCCACTCTTTGATTCCATCAACTGTCACACTTTATGGGATCATGGTGTCTACAATTCCAGCAATATAAATAAGTCTTTGAATCATGATTGAAAGGACAACCACATCAACAACGACGAGAATCTCACGTCTCACCGAGATCAATAACTCATCAATTGAGCAATTACTCTCAACTGAGCAATTTCAATCATTCAAAACTTATTGTATTCAGAATTCATAACACACCTATAATCTTTGATTACCATTGATTCCACACATTTCTTAGCTTCCCTCCTAAAGATCAACCGTCCTCTCTTGTGACTGAATTTACTCTTGAACGACCATTGTCTTGGTTTAGGCCGGAGTACTACACATTGATCTCTCAAATTCAAAGCACCCCCTTTGCAGTGGTGCATCTGTGTGAGGTTGAACATCTCTCTCGGTTCAAGGAGTCTCCTCCGCACGGTCGTATCCTCAATTCCTTAAAAACCAGCAGATCATTTTTCCCCATCTACAGATTGGCGACCACAGTGGGAGATCATTCTCTCGGTCGCAACTTCAAACTTTCACAGGATGGTCGGTCTTAGGAGTAATTCGACTACTCCAAACTCAATCCAGAATCTTTCAAACGGCGATATTCCTCCTTCCAACGCTACGTCCGACAATGCGGAAAACAGGGAAATCCCAACTCTAACTGAGTTGGCACGAGTTCTAGATATCCACACCAGAAATATAGATCTGATGAAGGATACAATGAACCACATACTTGATTTCCTCATCAAACTCACATCCGAGTTAGGAAGAATCTCCGCTTCAGAAGTCCCAGCACCGGGGACTGACCCGTCACACGATGGTCCTCAAAGCAACAGTTTCACTACTTATGAGAAGCCGGTGGACCAGGAGGTTGCACATCTAGTTGAAGGCTTATGATAACTCTTACACTTTTCCAGAAAGCAACGAACATACATGTTTGCTGCACTCAACCAGATATCATCTGAGGTGCCATTAGTTTCCTTATCTCTAGTAGTTGAAGAAACATTCATGACGTCTGAGCACTCGATCAACAACATCACCTTTGGAGAAGAGGGCCGCATAGCAGACGAAGGACATAATCGAGCCTTGTACGTAACCAGTTTTATCAAAGACTCTGAGTGCTCAGGGGCTTCTACAAATATTGTCACTATGAATACCCTCAAGGCGGCCAAGTTTCCACGAAATAAAATCATTCTTCATCCCATCTTGATGACGGGTTTTGAAGGAATCCAGATCCATACATATGGGTATGCATACATAGACCTGAAGGTGGGGCCTATTCAATCAAAAGCCAAGTTCCACGTGATTGAACAAGAGCCTGACTATCACATGATACTCGGACGGACATGGATCCATGATAACAAGGTGGTTCCTTCAACATACCATCAATGCATGAAAGCTCTAATCAATAACAAAATTGTTCGTATTACGGCTTCATCATATTCTTACGCCCCGATCTATGATGCTGAATTCCTTGAGTCGCAGAAGAACATCCCTGAACCTTCAAACAATATTTACAGTGCTCCACTCCCAAGCTGGGAGTCCGTCGAAAAAGCTGCAAATGAGCCGTCATCCTCAAACGTCAAGTCAGTTAAGCCACCTGCCACACCAATTAAACGCCGCAAGGATCAGATATCAACTCAAGGATTTAATTTTATAAGCAGTCATGATGCGGAGGGTAGAATCATTTACCAATGCAAGGATTAGCAATTAGCAGGGGATAACGACGAAGAGTCTCCCCATCCCAAAGAATCATGTCAGAGTGAATCATCACTCTAAGAAGAGGTTCAAGATGCTCCTCGACAATTACAAGACGACACTGACCCCACCACTGATGATATCGAAATGATCAACATCAGAACGGAGGATGATCCAAGGCTGATTCTAATTAGCTCAGCACTGTCACCAGAAGAACGGACAGAGTTAATAGCACTGCTGAAAGAGTATCAAGATGTCTTCGCATGGACGTACGAAGAAATTTCTGGTCTAGACGACAAATTGGTTACTCATCATCTGCACATCACTCATGGATCCAAAGCTGTCAAACAACCTCCTAGATAGTTCAGACACAAAGGTAAAGAACAAATCAAGGTCGAGATTAAGAAACTATTAGCAGCATGGTTCATCAAACCTATTCAACATACAACATGGCTGGCGAACGTTGTTCCTGTCAAAAAGAAAAATGGTCAAATCAGATGTTGTGTTGATTTTAGAAATCTGAACAAATGATGTCCGAAGGATGAATTTCCCCTACCAAACATTGATATGCTCGTAGATGCAATCAGCGGTCATGGTATGTTCTCATTCATGGATGGCTACAGTGGATACAACTAGATCAAGATATACGAACATGATGCCAACAAGACTGCATTCCGTACTCCTATCAGGAACTTCCACTACACAGTGATTCATTTCGGATTAAATAATGCCGGTGCCACATATCAACGAGCCATGACCTCCATATTCCATGACATGGTGCACAAGCAAGCGGAAGACTATGTTGATGATGTCGTGGTCAAATCGAAGACTCGAACATCTCACTTCCAAGTTCTAAGGCAAGTTTTTGAAAGATGTCGAGAATATAAACTAAAGATTAACCCTCTGAAGTGCGCTTTTGGTGTTTCCTCCGGAAAGTTTCTAGGTTTCCTGGTCACAATAGAAGGAATCAAAGTCAATCCGGATAAGACAAAAGCTATTACTACCATGCCTCCTCCATGCACAGTGAAAGAGCTCCAAAATTTCTTGGGCAAAGTAAACTATATTTGGCGTTTCATCCCTGGATTAGCTCATCTCATTGCTTCGTTTACCCCTCTATTGAAGAAAGGAGACAGTTTTACGTGGACTGCTGTACAACAAGAAGCATTCCAGAAAATACAACAGATACTTCTATCACCTGTTATCATGAAGTCATCGGTGCAAGGACGACCATTGGTACTCTACACAGCTTCTAGTGATGTTGCTATTGGATCACTCCTTGCTCAAGAAGATGACGAAGGCATTGAACGACCAATCTACTACTTCAGTCGTACAATGTGGGATGCTCAACTCCAATACCCAAAAGCTGAGAGAGCATGCCTGGCATTAGTACATGCAATTCATAAATTCAGACACTACTTGCTGTCTAACAGTGTCTTGCTCATTTCCAAGGCTGACCCTATAAAGTTTATACTATCAAAGCCAGCCTTGATAGGACGACCAGCAAAGTGGCTACTCCAGATGTCATAATTTGACATAGCATGTACACCACCCAAGGTAATCAAGGGACAAGCAGTGGCAGACTTACTCGCTGCTTTTCCAGGAGATGATGCAACAGTGTTACATGAAGACGTACCTGGTAAGTTTCCATATGTCTTAGTCTTCAACGAAAAGACATGGATTATATACTTTGACGGTTCTGCCACCCCTAGCAATGACACTGGAGGACCAGGCATAGTACTAGTATCTCCATCTGGCGAGGTTTTCTCACATTCATTCAAGCTGGATTTTCACTGCACCAATAATTCAGCAGAATATGAAGCCTTCTTACTGGGATTATCTCTAGATAAGCAAGCAGGAGAAACACACCTCGAGATAAGGGGAGATTCAAAACTACTATTCAATTAAATGAATGGAACATATTCTCTCAAAGAAATCACGCTTTCTCCATTTAGAACTGAAGCTCAACGGCTGCTAACTTATTTCGTTGATGCAACGATTGTCCATACTGGACGAACTCACAATAGACACGCCGACTTCCTGGATACTCTCGCTTATAAGCTGTAATTTAAAGGAGCAGAGAAGACCATCACCATACAAAGGCGTACTATGTCATCTACCTAGATTGCTCAAGTCGAAGACATCCAAGCAGATGATTGGCGAGCACCTATTATTCATGAATTGAGCAGTTCTCTTTCAGAAGGGAAAATCATTCTCAAGGAATTGAGGAATTATTTTCTACTTAATGGAGCTTTATACTATCAAAACTATGATGGGTCTTTATCACTATGCCTTGGACCTGACGAAACGGACGAACAACTCAAGCGCATACATGAAAAAACTTGTGGACATACGCTGTTGGTAACACTTTACCGAAAGCTTCAAAGAATGGGATACTATAGGTCTTCCATGGAGGTTCAGTCAAGGACTCTGCAAAAGTTATATCCCAACTATCAGATGCCTCCTCATCACTTGGAATCTCTAACGGCCCATCACACCGGGGACTAGAGGGAACCTTACATCAAGTACCTCCGGGACAATGAGTTTCCGCTGGAAAAGAAAGAAACAATCAAGCTCATTCAAAGAGCTAAGAGATTTGTTTTTCTCGATGGGATTTTATATCGCAGAAGTTTTAGTGGAAACCTGCTGAGATGCTTAGATGAGCATGAGATCCCAAAAATCTTGAAGGAGATGCACGATGGAGAGCATCAAGGAAAAAGGAAATTATTTCTCCAGATTCATGAGAAATATTATTGGACGACGATGGATGATGATGCAGTTGCGCACGTTCTAAGATGTCATCAATGCCAAGTCCATGGTAATCTCATCCACACTCCTTGTCTCCCATTGAATTCTGTGAATAGTCCATGGCCCTTTTATAGCTGGGGACTGGATATCATTGGGAAAATAAATCCATCATCTTCGAATCAGTATGAATACATCATCACTGCAACCGAAAATTTCACCAAATGGGCTGAAGCCATTCCTCTTTGAAGCACCACTGGAATCACAATTGCAGCCTTCATCAAAGAGTACATAATATGCAGATTCGGTGTTCCAAAACATATTGTTACCGATAATGGAACCCCTTTTGCCAAAAAACATGTGACAGAATTGCTCGGCGAATACGACATCAAACAAGTTTTCTCTACACCATACTATCCCCAAGGAAACGGGCAAGAAGAGAGCACCAACAAAACTTTAATCCGCATTCTCAGTCGAACAATTCATGATAATCCCCGAAACTGGCATGAACAATTGCCTATGGCTTTGTGGGCTTATCGAACCGCGCCAAGGAGCTCTATTGGGACTTCACCATATTCTCTTGTCTATGGGGCCGATGCCATACTACCGGCAGAAATCAAAATTCCTTCAACAAGGATCGCAACATCCAGTGGAGTGCAATGGGATGAAGCTGAAGTGTCCAACTCGAGAGTAGATAAACTGGACATGCTCAAGTCAAAGTGGGCTAAGGTGGAAAAATATGTAGAAACCTACAAGAAAAGAATCTCCAGAGCTTACAACAAAATGGTAAGACCTCGAACATTTCAAGTAGGGGATCTGGTATTAAAGACAGCAAAGCACATTCAACAAGACATGTCTGCTCACAAGTTCTCTTCGAAATGGGAAGGACCGTATGTAGTCACCAAAGAAGTATCCAGCGGATACTACAAAATTTTAAAGATTGACGAAGGAGTGGAAGAAAATATAATCAATGGAAAATGGCTTAAAGTATATTACGCCTGATCCATAGAAAACAACTGCCTTTTCATCATTTCATCATTGCAAGCATTTTCAAAAATGTAATTTCCATTCCTCCAAAGAGAATTCAAATTCTCATTTGTTCACTAAACATTTCATAAATGAGAAAAATTCATTCGTACCATGATCAATTATTCCACCTAACCAGAAACTTAAACTAATTCAAAAACAACAATCATAAATGCTCACTCAGAGCAAACCATCCAGCAGTGGATAATCCCTGTAAGAAACTCTATCAAGTTTCTTCTGAAAGATCCTAGTCTTTACCTTCAAATCCTCAACTGCTTTCTCGGCCCTAGCAGATTCCAGAGCCCATATCTTCTACTCTTCCAATAAAGCAGTGTTCATGGAAATCGCATCAGCAGCCTCCGCCGCTTTATGAATCTTGATTATCTCAAGTCGACAACGAAGCCAGCTCACATTAAATCTCAATGTCTCATAGTTTGAGATCATCTCATCCCATTCATGAAGCTTATGGTTTTTAACATCTCTGTCCTATAGTGAACAAATCGAACAACAGTTGAATTGAGAAAGAGTAAATCTGATTTGAAAAATCAGCCTAAGAACCAAGTTCTAATTCAATAATTTCTTAGTTACATAGCCGCCCTTCTAACAACATTAATAGGGCAAACAATAAAGGAAAGGAGTAATCCATACACGACACGTGTAGGTAATCTAGCGTCTAAAGGAATAAATTATAAAGGCACCCGGAGAGTAGTTAATACACCCCAGTTTGATTAGGCTACCACATGACACTACCTACTCCTCCAGCATGACCTTGTCCTCAAGGGAAAAAGTAGGGAAGTGAGCTGCAATGGTGGAGATGTATTCCCATGTGGCTTCTTATGCTGAGGCATTGGACCAGTGAATCAAGACTTGTAGAAATGTGGTGTCTCCTTTAGTGACTGATCTGTAAGCCAAGGCTGAAATGGGAGTGATAATTATCTGACCTTCATGGTCCACCAATGGCAGAGTTGGGGAGGGTACATGAGAAGACCCAATCCTTAATTTCAGTTGTGATACATGAAAAACAGGATGTACTCTTGCCTCTGGGGGAAGCTGTAGCTTATAGGCTAATGGACCTACTTTGGCAATGACAGGGAAAGGGCCATAAAATTTAGCTGAGAGTTTGAATTTTTTTATGAAAGATATGGATGCTTGCCTGTAGGGTTGTAACTTTAGGTAGACCAAGTCTCCCACCTGAAAGGATCTATCTGTCCTCTTTTGGTCAGCAAAAAACTTCATTTTGGCATGGGAAACTGAAAAGGAATCTTTGAGAAGGTCCAGCATGGCAGATCTTTGTTGAAGATATTCCTCCACTGCAGCCACAGAAGTAGTAATGGTGGTTGGGAAGGCTAAATGGGGAGCCTCATAACCATAGAGAGCTTTGAAAGAGGACATCTTGATACTAGTGTGGTAGCTAGTATTGTACCACCACTCTGCAAGTGCCAACCATTGTAGCTATTTCTTGGGTTAAAACCCAGTCATACATCTGAGGTAGTGCTCCACACAGGCATTGACCCTCTCTGTTTGGCCATCTGTTTGTGGGTGATAAGAAGTACTTAACTTGAGAGAAGTTCCCAAGTGATGAAAGATATCCTGCCAGAAGTTACTAGTGAAGATCTTGTCCCTGTCAGAGATGATGGAAGCAGGTAAGCCATGCAGTCTGAAGATGTGATGCAGGAATGCCTTAGCCACTGATATAGTAGTGTAGGGGTGTTTGAGGGCAATAAAATGGCTGTATTTAGTGAGCCTATCCACCACCACTAAGATAACATTATTGTGTTCACTCTGGGGAAGACCTTCAATGAAATCCATGGATATGTGTTTCCAAGCTTGCTCAGGGATTGACAATGGTTGTAGGAGACCAGCAGGGAGAGTGTGTTCATGTTTGACACACATCATAAGCTGTAACCATGGATATTATGTCTTGCTGCATTTTGGGCCAAAAAAAAATGTAACTTGGCTCTGTTGTAAGTTGCTTGGATGCCAGAGTGGCCCCCAATGGCAGATGAATGTAAGGATGATAAAATAGAAGTTTTAACATTGCTGCTAGTGCCAATGTATAGTCTTGATTTGTACCTGATGACTTCATCCTTGTATGTATAGTTGGCCATGGAGGTTGGTGAGAGCAGTAGCTGAGAAATCAGTTGTTGTGCCTTGGAGTCATCAACATAGCTACTGATGACCTCTTGCATCCAAATAGGTTTTGATAGGGTGATGGCTTGAATTGAATTCTCTGTAGTGGGTCTCCTTGATAGAGCATCAGCTACTTTGTTGTCTATCTCCTTTTTGTATTGGATATCATAAGTAAATCCCAATAACTTCATCAGCCATTTCTGTTGTAGCCCCAGTAGTGATTCTCTGCTCCAATAGAAATTTTAAGATCTCATGATCAGTCTTGATAGTAAAATGATGCCCTTGGAGATAGTGTCTCCATTTAGTGACTGTTGATCCCAATGCCATCAGTTCCTTTTCATATGTTGACAATCCCAGAGCCTTTGGACCCAATGGCTTACTATGAAAAGAAATTAGTCTGCCCTCTTGCATCAGCACTGCACCAAGGCCACTGTCAGAAGCATCTGTCTTCAATATGAATTTCTTTGAGAAATCAGGGAGTGCCAGGACAAGAGTAGAAGTCATTGCCACTTTAAGTTTGTTGAAATATTCCTCAGCAGTAGTAGACCATTGAAAAGCATTCTTTTTTAGAAGATCAGTTAATGGTTTGCTGATGTTGCCATACCCTTTGACAAATTTTCTGTAGTAGTCAGTTAGACCCAAAAACCCCCTCAGTGCTTTGATGGATGTTGGAGTTGGCCAGGAAGTCATGCAGCTGATTTTTGCAGGGTCAGCTACAACACCTCTAGATGTGATAATGTGCCCCAAGTATTCTAATTCTGTCTGTGCAAAACAGCATTTAGACAGCTTGGCATGCAGATGATGGTGTCTCAGAACATAGAGTACTTGTTGGAGATGAAGTAAATGAGATTCCATATCAGGGTTATAAACAAGTATATCATCAAAAAAGACCAACACAAATTTCCTCAAGAAGGGTTTGAAAATGTCATTCATGAGTGCCTGAAAGGTGGCAGGGGCATTGGTGAGGCCAAAAGGCATAACAAGGAACTCATAGTGACCCTGGTGTGATCTGAATGTAGTTTTGTGTATATCAGGTGGAAAAAGTCTGATTTGATGGTACCCTGATCTGAGGTCAATTTTGGTAAAGATTCTTGAGCCATGTAATTCATCCAGTAGATCATCAATGATAGGTATGAGAAACTTATCCTTGATGGTAATATCATTCAATCTTCTATAATCAACACAAAATCTACAGCTATTGTCCTTCTTTTTGACCAATAAAATTGGAGAGGCAAATGGACTGTGGCTTGGTTGAATGATGCCCTGTTGCAACATATCTTGAATCAATTCCTCAATAATACTTTTTTGTACATAAGGGCATTTATAAGGTTTTTGTTTGACTGATATGGAATTTGGTTGCAGGGGAATAGTATGATCAAGGCTTCTGTGAGGTGGTAATGTGGTGGGTGCGGCAAAAACATCATGAAATTCCTGCAGTAATGATGTAATTTCAGGGGACTGAGATGCAGGAGTTGTTGGCTCTTAGAGTTGTGCAAAAACCCCATGAGTGGTAGTTTGTAAGAATTTATTGAGACTCTTGTTTGTGATTGGTTTAAGATGGTGGGGTTGTGAAGTACCAGTTAATGTAATCTGAGCACCTTGATGTATAAAGGAGACAGTCAAGGTAGAGAAGTTAAACATGACATTACCCAATTGTATGAGCATGACAGCACCAAGTACTACATCACAGCCACCCAAAGGAAGTATTCACAGATCACCAGAGAAGGAGTGGCCTTGCATTGACCATTTGAGGGACTTGAAAATTCCAGAGCTGAAAGTTTGGTCACTATTTGCTACTGTCACTATCATCTTTGTAGTAGGAGTAGGTTTGAAGCTGAGCTGGTGAGCCAAGGAGGAGTCGATAAAGCTATGAGTACTACCAGTATCAATTAGGATAGAGATATGGTGACTCTGCAGGATACCTGGGACGCGAATAGTATCACCCTTGCTAGTACCAGTAAGAGCATGAAGCGAAATTTCCATATCACTCTCAACTGGTGAGGCAGTTTCTTCTTCATGTAACATGTCATCCTCAGAAGTAGCCTCAGCACTGTCCCCTTCTGTAACTATCCAAAATAGTTGTTGTGTTTTGCACACATGACCCTGTCGATACACCTCATCGCAATTGTAGTTCAGGTGTGAGTCTCTTACTTGGAGGGTGGGTGGGAGTTGGTTTAGGCAGAAATGGTGGTGGTGGTGGTTTTGGAGTGGATGGTGGGAGTGCTGGTGGTTTTGGAGACTGATAGGATGATTTTCCCAAGGAGAATGAGTTGGAAAAAAAATTTGGGTTTTTTTTTGAAAGTTTTTGTCGAGAAAGTAGGGACTGTTCTTGCAACCTTGCTAGAGCAAAGGCTTTCATGAGAGTGGAAGGGTTAAATATCAACACGTTATGTTGGATTTCTTCCTTAAGGGCACCAATAAAGCTCATTACATAATAACTCTCAGGAAATTCAGGGTGAATGCTCATCATTAAGGACCTAGCAACCTCAAATTCATCAAAAGATTCTTCTACTGTAGTTGTGTGTGCTAACTTATTAAACATACCCACAATATTATCGTTCGATGGGTTCTCGAAACGAAAACAAGCTTGTTCAGCCAATTCAAACCAACATAAAATAGATCGATAAATTTGTAAGTTAGAGATCCACCTTTCTGCTTTGCCATCCATATGCATAGCTGCCATTTGTACTTTTTGAGACTCCTCTATGATGTTGTGTAGAATAAAAAATCGCTCACACTTTTGGATCCACCCTTTAGGATTAGTACCATCGAATCTGGGAAAATAAAATTTGGGAAATCGATTGTAGTCGTTGAAGCCCCGGTTCTCAGCATTTTGATGAGTGATTGGTATAGTGATTCCCTCTGCTTGTGCACCGATTGAATCTCCCTGATTACTGTCCATGTTGGTTAAATTCTGTAACTGTACAAGAATTAGACTCAATTGATCCTTTATATCCGCTACATCTCCCTTTATTTCAACAACATCCTGATTTGTTTTCTCTATCTGGGTTTGTTGTTTTTTCTGAGTATCCTGTAAATCCTTATTAGTTTGAGCTCCATGTCCACCCATGGTGACATGATCGATCGGATCTTATGCCACTTGTTCTATAGTGAACAAATCGAACAACAGTTGAATCGAGAAAGAGTAAATCTGATTTGAAAAATCAGCCTAAGAACCAAGTTCTAATTCAATAATTTCTTAGTTACACAGCCGCCCTTCTAACAACATTAATAGGGCAAACAATAAAGGAAAGGAGTAATCCATACATGACACGTGTAGGAAATCTAGCTGCTAAAGGAATAAATTATAAAGGCACTCGGAGAGTAGATAAATACACCCCAGTTTGATTAGGCTACCACATGACAATCTCGCAAGTGCATCTGGTTTATTTCCTCAATAATTGGCAACATCCCAGCTACCGTGGTTAAGAGAGTTGGAAGAAAGACTTTCCATACCTCTGTAGTGGCAATATGGCCATACTTCTTCCAGATCTTAGTATACAGAGGCGCATGACATTTGGGAACGACGAACCCGCCAACCACCTCATTGTCCGGGAAAGTATTGATCAAAGGAGCTTCAAATGGGAGTCCAGCTGCAGGGTATTCACGGACATGAACACTGTCTCCTGTCCCCACGGACTCAACATAATCTTCACCAACTCGGACAGTGCTATCCTCAACCTCAACTACAGTCACAGACTTTCCGCTCATTCTTCTGGCATCGACAACGACGCGAACACCCGCCTACAATGAAACAAAGGAGTATTTAATTTCAATAGAGCACGGTATAATCTCAAGAGTTATAAGATTGCTTACAGATGATCCAGCCTCAGCACGAGATGACCTATACTGGACAGGAGCTCTAACAATTCGCTTGGGCCGAGAAGAAGCGTTTTTCTGATTATCCTGCAATAAGTCGTTTGCTTAATAATCAAATCATCATATTGATCAGGCAAAGATGAAAAGAGATGCAACTTACTGAGATGGATGCTGATATTTCACGCTTCGACTGAGTATCATCTTGAGAAGAGATAACATTGCTTGACATGGCGGCAACAAGGTATGATCAAGAATTATCTGCACGATTAAAATAACTCAGGAATGGAAGAAATATTTGCGTAGACGATAGACTCGAAGTTTTGAAGATATATGTTTGACAAGGTGGAGGTTTATCTTCTGTGGATAGTCAATTCAGTTGTAGGTTTTACTGAAACCCTAAGATTTCAACAAGGACGACACTGAAGATGTGGAGAAAAACAACTGGGGACTGACGCACATGGTCAAGACTACACGGATTCAGGGCACGAACATTGGTTCATTTATTCAATCCAAGAAGAATCAACATTAATAAAAGGGTTTTCTCTAAATCAGAAGAAATTTTGTTCAAATCGTCGAAGAAATATCTACTACGAAGCGTAAGGAACATTCAAATGTTTCACAAAGAAAAAAAGACGGAAATAAAGTTATTCTTCAGATTCATCATCACTATCCTTTTCATCATCTGAGTTGTCATCACTATCCTCCTCTTCAGAATCTGAATCAGTGGTGATGGGGTTCAGACGAGCTTCAGGATCATCATCTGAATCCGAATCTTCTTCCGATTCAGCTCCAATTTGCTTCATAGTCCTTTGGTACTCTCTTTCACATTTATCAGACCAAGTCCCGGGTACCTCCCATATGTCTTCTTCAGAATCATCAGCATCAGAGTCAGCAGGCCTCCCGTCCAAGAATTGACGTTTCTCCTCAGTCCTTTGTATTTTGCACCTGATTCGATCCTTTTCACGCCGAGCCTTTTTTGCACCATCCTAAGCTTTTCTTTTCCTGAGTTCATCGAAAGTAACCCTCCGCTCATTCAAGGGTACGCCAGACTTCGGACCCTCACCCTGAGAAGCCTTGGACTTCGATACAGGAACTTTGGAATCCTCATCAGAAGATCTAGAGGAAGAAGAGTAATTGTTGTTGTCGGACATTTTTCTGGAATCAGAAGCACAAAAGATTACCAACATGCAAACAAATCCATCGACAAAAATAGTAATTCTTAACTCTTACCTTTTACGCTTCCACTAACAGTAGTGAGAGTAATGCTAGAGTTAACAATTCAATATCGTTCGTTTCTTCGAAACTTACAGAAGACAAACAAAACTCAGATTTTTCATAAAATCATGAATATTTCTATTGTGTGAACATTCACCAAGGAATCATGAAAACTGAAACATTATTTCATCATAAATAATTGTTTATTTCTAAATAGTATTACACAAAACTCAAGTTTTGATTTTAGAGAAAATAATATATATTTGCATATATATATATCTTATACTAATATAAAGAAAAGAGGTAATTGTTTGGTGAAGCTTTTTCACAGGACAATAATACCCCCATTAACTATGCTTTTAGTTAATATTTTTATATTTACAGGAATGCCATTGTTTTAAAAATAGATCGAAAAAATTAAAACTTAGATATCATTTAAAATACACATCGGATTTTTTCAAAATTAACATATTTGGAAAGCTCTTTAAATTATCTACGTAATGAGTACAAACAAGGATATTAAATTTTTATTTTAAGATTTTTTTTCTCCATTATTATCAAATTTGGTGTTGTTAAAAGAATCCAATTCAAGCATGTGCATCACACATGTGGCCTTACTAGTATATATAAAGAAATCATTTTATTTACTCACGTAAATAAATAAAAAATTGCAATGTGAGCAAGGCTCAAGAAAATAAATTTGTGGACACTCCACGGTTTAAAATAAAATAAAATCCATGAATAGACCATGGTTTTATAAAATTCTTATCCTTCGTGTCGTCGTACGTATTTGAAACGAAGGTTTATTTCGATTTTGTGAAAAATCACACATCATAAGATAAAGTTTTGATTTACATGAAATCTCATACACAAAATTTTATCACTGGACACAAGTCCATATATATATATAAAGAATAAAAACTTTTCTTCGTATCATTGCCATTCCTTAAAACAAAGGTTTATTTCGGTTTTATGAAAATTCACTTTTTTCATGATAAAACTTTGGTACACATGAAAGATCAAAAACATAGTTTTATCACTGGACTTAAATATTCATATATGAAGAAAAATCTCTCCTAAATCAGGGATTATTATTAGTTTTCAAGACTAATAATTAAACGAACATACGTTTTCAAAAACAAGGGTTTTCGACGAAACCCACACTCATATATGCAAATGTATATAATTTTATCATGATCAATATGTGAAAAACCCATAGAACTCATGAACATCAGCAAACATAAAAAAAATTATTCGCACTTACTTGGTCGGCGCCGGCCGGAAACTGGCCGGACGGTGGCAGTGCGATCGGCGGCGCTGGAACTCCGGCGTGAATTTTTTTTCCCCACATGTGCACGGACGTGAAGGTGATGAAGGGATCAAAGCTCTGGTCGTGGAAAAATAAAAAAGAGAAAAGAGAAACTATTCATTTTATATCAAATTTTATTTTCAAAACCTAATTTTCTAAGGATTTCCTTATTGAGCCCGGCCCGCGAATCCTAAACGACCAAAGTCACGTCGTCCAAATCAGCGGATCAACACCAATTTATGTCTACCAAATGACATTCTATCATGCCACTGGAATCTTCATTCAAGTCATGGTATACTCATGCGATCGAAATCCGATAACATCTTAACTTACGACTAAGTTCGATTACTTATATTGTTTATGACCGGAAAATCACCATTCAATGCTGAGTGAGGAACACGGCTTTCCTCACTAAGCTAGGGACTTAATGTAGATGGTGGATTTTCTACAAAGGCTAAAATCTTAAACCCATAATTATACTAACCTCTGATCTAGCAATCAGACGTGAGTACTGAGACACGAGTCTCTCATCGAATCCTCTGATTGTGAATACTTTCTCTAAGAGTACATGTAGATATGTGGTCTCACGACTAGACAACAGCATATCTCATGAATACTGAACAATTCAATAATTATTTCTATATAGTATCACGGGATGGACGGCTCCTAGACAGCTTGCTCTGTTAGTATAGAGCGATAACGTCTTCAGGATACAAACAACGAGTTTACCCTGACTATATAAAGGATATAAATCTCCAGCAAGCTCATATCAGAATATTTAATGCTCCTAGATAGCTTGCTCTGCTAGTATAGAGCCATAAGTTAATTATTCCTAAATTCTTGGATTCATCCACAGAATTTCCGAAAATATTCAAATATTTTCGCAGATATTTCATTACTGCAAACCATGGTTCTTCCCAGCAGGAATCCATGGGTTAGTAATAAATATTCAACGCACGGGCGTCTGAGCTACCTCTGAGTAAGCCTCAATTTAAATGGTGAAAGTGTACTCAACGACGATGCACTAACAATCACCGCACGAACGAGCATTTCAAAATACGACGAGACGATGAACCTATGCAAAATAGGGAAGAAAATAATAAATAATTAAAAATTGACCAAGGCGGTGGGAATATTGGCCCACTGACCGTCCGACTGTTCCGTGGTCAATCCCACGCCAGTTTCATATTTTTATCATATTTTTTGTTATTCTTCGTTTTGAGGAAACTCCTCAGTTTCATGGTGTTTCTTTCACACCAAAGAAATAATATAAAATTAGGGAAGAATATTATGGGGCGTGACCATTGGCCAACCGGCCATGCCTTGGTCCAAGCCGGCCCCACACCTCATGATTCCTCATTATTTTATTATTATTTTCCCAATTTCATGAAAACTCCTTAATCTCATGATATTTCACTGGTCCCATGAAAAATAATATAAAATTAGGAAAACCGTGTGCACGGGCCATAGCCGATCGGCCAAACCCTAGATGGCCCCAGACGTCCCTTATTATTATTATTATTTTATAATTAGTAAAAGTTATTATTATTATTATTATTATTGTTACATGAAACTAGTTGGAAGCCTAACAAGCTAGGCTCCAACGACATACTACTACATTAATTGAACAGGTTGCTATGCTAGCCTACCAGCGAGCCTCATAGGTAACCTTTCCAAGGGGAGCCGAAGCAGGAGGGGGGGCGAGATTGTGTCACAAGGGGGGCAAACTAACACTACCTTCCATGTTAATTCCTGCAATATTACGCCATTGGGGACTTGAACCTGGGACCTCCTGGAACGCATGAAACTTTGGGGAACGGGGATGACCAGCTGAGCTAGGGCCCGTTCTTCTTCTTCTTATTATTATTATATTTTTCATGTTTTCATGATCCCATGAAATCCCTTGATTTCATGATATTTCCTTCAAATTATGAAATTTCCTTTAAATTGTGAAATAATACATAAAATTAGGGAAAACGCACGGGACCGGGCCCTGGCCGGCCAACCATGCTCCAAGCCGTTTCCACACGCCCACACGTCCCTTATTTTATTATTATTATTTTTTATATTTACCTCATCTCATGGAAACTCCTTGATTTGAACAAAACTCTTTAATTTTAGCAAAACTCCTTGATTTTATCATATTTCCCTAAAATCATGAAAATATTATGAAAATTTTGGAAAAACGTGTGGGATTGTCCCCTTGGCCATGGATGGTCCCACACTTCATAATTCTTTTACTTTTTCATTATTTTTCCTTTATCTCATGAGGCTTTGACGGTTTTATCAAAAATCCTGGTTTCTTCATATTTTCTAAAATGATTGCTCAAATGCACATCCAAAAATATCAAAATTCTCAGAACTGAGATACGAACACTTTGGGGACATGAGCATGTTACCTTGACCGACCAAGGTTGGATATTTGGCTCTCAATGAGCCGGTCTTACATATGTTCACAATTTGACCTAATTTACGCAATTGCACGTATTAGGTCCAAAACTCTTCCAAACGACTTGGAACTTCATGGAACGATCAACACTTGATCTCGTGACCACCCAGGGACGGTTTCATGACCCCTTGGTCGGTCCTCCTCTTCTTCATAATTAATTAGGTTTTATCACCTAATACTGAACCCAACAGTAATTTGAATATATGATTAAACCAACATTTAATCATTCTTTCATCAACAAGTCACCAACTCTTCAAGGGGTCTTGGTGTTTGCTCACGTGAGCATATGGGTGTTACATGATTGACCCATGGTCTCATGAAACCAATCCTTCCTTCGTTTCATAGTTCAATTCCTAACAAGCCTTGAAGTGGTCATCAATTGATCGAATTAGGGTTTCTGAGTCCAAGGATTATAATTCCAGATTCAAACACGAATAAATTTATGACGATCTCATGATCAATATTCTTATTAATTATACTCGGTTCAACTACCAGTATTTTAATTAATATTTTATTTTGGTCACGCTGATAATAATTCATCAGATGAGCGACACTTGCTCAGATAAGCAATACTTGCTCAAATCAGAGAATATTGGTTCAACTATCAATATTCAGCAAATCATCGAATGAGTAATACTTGCTCGCCTCAACTATCAATGTGAGGATCATGCCCACGTTCAATCCATGAGTTTCAGGACATTTTTACAAAATCATGTTCAACTCAGTAAATACATGGACTCATTGTTCCATGATATCACGAAGTCAGCAACTGACTAAACTAACCACGAGACGTCAATCGTGTCACTTGAGGGGATATCAACTAGGGTTTTGGTATGGAGGTCTACGACACGTGTTTTAAAACACACGATGGAATGTGAGAAAGTCGTGCAATCAGTTGAAGGAGTTAACAAAGTAGTGGATGGAAAATCAACCAAGTCTCCGCACGATGAGCAACTGGTTTCAAACACTATTTCCATCTCTCCACTCTTTGATTCCATCAACTTTCACACTTCATGGGATCATGGTGTCTACAATTCCAGCAATATAAATAAGTCTCTGAATCATAATTGAAAGGACAACAATGATAATCTCACGTCTCACCGAGATCAATAACTCATCAATTGAGCAATTACTCTCAACTGAGCAATTTCAATCATTCAGAACTTATTGTATTCAGAATTCACAACACACCTATAATCTTTGATTACTATTGATTCCACACATTTGTTAGCTTCCCTCCTACAGATCAACCCATTCTCTTTTGTGACCGAATTTACTCTGGAACGGCCATTGTCTTGGTTTAGGACAGAGTATTACAGATTGATCTCTCGAATTCAAAGCACCCCATTTGCAGCGGTGCATCTGTGTGAGGTTGAACATCTCGCTCGGTTCAAGGAGTCTCCTCCGCACGGTCATCTCCTCGATTCCTTAAAAACCAGCAGATCGTTTTTCCCCATCTATAGTTTGATTACACTCCATTTTTCTATTGAAGATAACAGGTCTTCACCAAAATAATTCTCATTATGTAATTGAGAAGTCACATATGAAATAAAATAATCAACATTGTCTTCCACGGAAACATCCATCTTTTGTAAATAAGGAACTAAAACTGCATCTTTCAAATAGTTCTTTATATCATCTCCCAAAGAAGATTAAATTATAACCGATGTTGATAGATCGCTCCCCTCCTCTCACCCCCCTTCGCCACCACCAAAATCATAACCCTACCTTACCCATATTTGGATCTGACTCCACCTCAGACTCAGCTGAGTCAACAAGCTGAGTTGAGTCAAAGTTGTTAATTAGATCCGGTTTCTTCCCAGAACTTGATTTCAAAGCTTCGAAAACCTTACCCTCTTTTATCTCGGTTTAACCTAGCTATCTGGCGACGGCCTTCTAGTCTCTTGTCTTGGCCAACTTAGTGGACACAATCACCTTTCCTTCCGGCCTAGCTATCAGGACATAACCTCCTTGTCTTTAGGCATATCCTGTCTGTGGCCACGACCACCTTTCCTTCTGGCCTAGCCATGTCTCAGCCTAGACTAGCCATCAGGCCACAACCTCCTAGTCTATTGGCCTAGCCAAGCTAGTGGCCACGAACTTCCTATCTCCTGGCTTGGCCTATCCAATGGACATGTACAACTTGTCCCTAGCCTAACTAGCTAGGACCTCATAGTCTCCTGGCCTAAACAGTGACAACAACCTCCTAATCTCTTGGCCTAGACAAGATAGTAGTCACAACCTCCCTATCTATGGGCCTGTCCTAGCCAGTGACCACGAACTCCTTATGTCGGTCTAGCCATATCCAAGACACGGCCACCTCGTCTCCTAGCCACGACCGTGCGATGACCACCTAGTTTGGGCTGGCCTAGCTAATAGTCACGACCTACTTTCCTCTCGACCTAGCCTAGCCATATGGACATAGATACGTCGCTCCAAGCCTAGCACCCATGTCCATGCCGACTCGGCTGGATATCGACTAGGTCGCGCCCCGCGTCATGACTCAGCTAGCTATTAACTTGGTGTACTATGTGATGCATGTCGTAACCACAACAAATTAATTAATATTTTACTACCTAATTAACAAGTAATATAAGGTAGTCAAGATAGTTCCCACGAGGAGCAAGAGGTTTTAGTTGTCTTATAATGTCACAAAAGGGGGGTTTTGGTTTTAGATTTTTTAAGCAAAGGAAAGTAAATAAAGAAATTAAAAAGATAAAGGAAATAAATAAGAGAGATTAGCTAAAGGAATCCTTCTTCGTTGCAAAACAATGATTCAAGTTATGTTCTTTTCCACTTCTTATTAGTCATGAATTATCACCAACCGTATGTATAGCAACTAGATCAGTGCAAACCCCTAAATCCCTTATATCACCGGATACGGAAGTTCTCGACTACCAGATTCTATTCACCAAACCACAAAGTGGTAGATCACTCAAGATGTAATTTAGTTAAATGCATTAAGATTTATGAATTTATTAGGTTGATATTAGTAGTTAGAATCTTAGATCAAGGTCCACTTGCTAACGCTGTTTTTACACACAATTGCTCCACGGAATCCCTCCGCAAGGTCTCGTGTTTTCTACTTATATAAAGAGTCAAGAAA
This sequence comes from Papaver bracteatum, assembly GCA_023529315.1. Taxonomy (NCBI): domain Eukaryota; kingdom Viridiplantae; phylum Streptophyta; class Magnoliopsida; order Ranunculales; family Papaveraceae; genus Papaver; species Papaver bracteatum. Next base: position 925,154 of record JAJJWX010002186.1, read on the forward strand.
CGATTACTTATCCCCTAACTTTAACTAGCTATAGATCAAATTAACAAATCAATTTAGTTGCGCACCTAAACAATCTATCAATCAACCATGAATGTATAAACATTCCTATTAGTAAAAACAAACGATAATCATGTGAAAACTTCAAAGTAGATTTAAAACAAAACTCAAAACAAGTTAAGAACTAGGAATTCATCCTCAATCAATAAAATTAGTTACTCATGTTAAGGAGTTCACACAAAGAATAAAGAAAAGAAAAGTGTTGTGTGTGTAGAGGTATGCAAAGATGTGAGTCTAAGTGTATGTAAGTATATCTAAGTGTGTATAGAAAAGTAGAGAAATTCTCTATTTATAGGCTTCAATGCTCTCCATATCTTCCAAGGAATAAAATCCCTTTCCTTTAGCACTTCAATTTCCAAATCCAAGCCTTTCCCAAATCTCCCATCTTCTCTTTCCATATTCAAACCAAATTCTTCATCCAATTCCAAGTCCAAGTCTTCACATCCCATGATAGAAATACACACAACATTATGCAACTTTGGCTCGCCGGAAAATTGGGTTTTGGCCGAAAATATGCCCGAATCCTTCACCGGGGACCACCTGAGATTCTTCTCCGATAGGGAATATTCCGTCAGTCCACCGTTAGGGATAACGGTCAAAGAGGTCAACCGTTAGTCAACAAGGTCAAGGGAGGGAAGTCAGCTCAAGTCTTAGTCAGCCTGAGTTAGCTGTCTTAATCATCTGAGTTGGATCACCGGACCGGGGTGAATCGCTGACAACCGAGTTAACTCACCAGAATACAAATCCGGCCGAGTTCTGTCTGTTTACAAGACTTTCTCAGGACAATTTTAGGCATTTCTTTCTTCACCTGTTAAGATCCTAACATACATCTATTCAATCACACAATTGCTTCAATCCTGCAGCATCAACAATCTTCTTTCTTCAATTATATACCCTACAGCAAAGGGAAGCCAACATCTACAACTGAGGAACATATCCTCCCTGTAGAACCATAACCCATTCTATATCTCCACCAATTCCTTCAATCCACCTTCAATTCTCCTTTTCAAATTCCACAGGACCCTTGAAAATCAACAGCTCCAACCGAACCCATCTGCTGTTCAAATTGACAGCATCACCATTCACAGAATCACAGATTCAACAAAACCCCATTATCAGATTTACTCTTTAAAATCCATTTTCAATCTCAATCAATCCCATATGCTTCTTCATCTGTCGTAGCTTCATAACTCGAGCAATAACACCCACTTCATAATAACCCATCTCTGTTCTTCAGTTGCAGATAATCGAAACCCTAATTCCATCAGACCCATCTTCTGAATTGAAACACAGATTCAGATTCAAACCAATTTCTCTCGAGCTTCTTCTCATATTCAAACAATGATTTCAATTTGCTCTCTAAATAACCCATCATGCTTTGATTAACAGCGTCTCTGCCATAATTTCTTGATATCTCATCACGAACCCTCACCCATCTCTCAATTTCAGTCTATTTCATCATCTCGATTTCTTGGACAAACATCAGCAGCAACTGCCTCCTGGTGGAACGAGATGCAAATGATTGAGAGAAGATTACTTCTCGATTTTAGGGTTAGGTTATAAATGGGGGAGGATTCTGGGACCCGATCACTTCTGATAAGGGTTAACCAAAGTTCCCAGCCCCTTATCCACAGCTGATCTGTATTTAGTACTCCTTCAAATAGAGTTGCCCCTTAACAGTGGCTCGGCTCCCAATAATGTCTGCCCATGAAATGATAATTTTTCCATTCTTTCTCCATTTTGAATGATTTCTTCTTCTTTTCTCCGTGCGACTCCAGAGTACCTAATAACTCAAAACACGCGTAAAATACATAATTTACAAGAAAAATAGCAAAGAAAGCATAAACTCTATGGATAGTAAATACGGTGTATTCTACACCTATCAAATTCCCCCACATTTAGACTTTGCTAGTCCTCGAGAAAATCAAACTAAAACTTACAACTTCAAAACGTTCCAGCGTTCCAAGCATCCAAAGAGTTATGAGGACATAGAGTTTCTGCATGCTAGTAATAGGAAGTTAGAAATACTAAAGAACATATTCTCATTCTTAAATGTTGAGTGAGAAATAACCACACCATAATGAGAGAACACGTGTTTGAGAAACGATCAATAAGCATTTCGCCTCGACTTCTGCCTCACCAAAAAGGATTTTATGATAATTGCACTCAAAAAGACATCTTTTTTATGGGTCTCACAAGTGTGCAGGTAGGAATGAAGAGAGAATTCCTGCAACACGTTGAATGGTGGGAAGGACAACTTCCGAAATATTTTAAAAACCCACATCTTTAACATTTTGAAAAACCATTTTTCTAACGATCTCTAAGAAAGGAAATCAACCACTATTACCGAGGATGAGATTACTTACTTACCTTCACATCCGATTGCCAGTTATGATAACACCACTCTCACGGAATCCAAAAGAAACGTCTTCCGCTCCTCGTCTTCAACTATTGATGATAAACACTTGAACTTCATAAATCCTTGACAATTTGTAACCTTTTTCCTTAAAATCCTTGTCGCTTGAAACTTCCTTATAAATTTTCCTTCCCCACGGATTATTAAATAAAAATAAACAAACACAATAATAGATATTTCTCTTGTCTCATATTTTTTCAATATTTTTCTTTTCTTTTTCATTTTTCATTTTTTTTTTAATTATATTTTTTTTCTTTTTTTTTAATTATTATTGAAAGGAGCCGCTCCTCGTCTTCAATTATTTTTTTATATTTTTTTTTTCAAGACAAGAGAAACAAAATACAAAACAAAGTGAAAAATAAAACAACCATGGCCGTGGAAAAGTACTTTACCGCTTGATTCTTCACAACTTGTATCGTCTCGAAATCAAAAACTTCAATAATTCTCACCTTTTACTTTCTTCGCTTTTGTAAATAAGTCTTCAACTTGTATGTAAAAATATGCTCATTGTATGTTGCTTTACTTGAATATGAAATTTGCTCTTTTCTTGTTCCATTGTTGCATGCAACCCTTGAACCTTTTCAACTTTCCTTGTAGATTTTGATGTCGCTCCCTTGTTGATAAATGTGTTTCTACCCGTTGTTGTTGAGAGAGAGAATGGTGCTAACTGCAAATCAAACTACAAGAAGGAGGCTTTCATCCATAGATGTCACCCTCATGATTGACAAAAAATGAGCACTCAAGATATCAAAAATAGTGCTGAAAATTGGTGCGAAGTTGGGTAGCTCACCATTCTACCCGGAATTAACGTACGGTGACACACTCAAAAGAGGCTCTTTAGTCAAATGGAAAAATTCTAGTCGGTGCCTCACATGATATAAAAACGGGTAGTATCCACTAATGATTGATCAGCAACTATAATAATGCATTCTTCTCTGCTCCTAATTTGCATCACTGGCATGATTAAATCCATTATTTAACACTCTAACAAATAAGAAATACGAACATAGTTCCCTAACACTTCCAAGTTCAATTATGTCGGCCAGAATTCTCTATGTAAACATACCTAGAAGTATGCTAGTGACTCTAAAATCTCTAAAAGTTGAAAGTTTTATGCAATTTTTTTTTTAAATATGCTTAACCACTCCCCCACACTTAAACCTTACATTGTCCTCAATGTAATTGAATCCTCCTAGCAAAGTCAAGGTGGGAAATCCTAATATGATATGCAACAAGAAAAATAAATAACAAAAATAAAAAGAAAAATAAAAGGATAAGAAATACAAAACCTATGGGTTGCCTCCCATTAAGCGCTTGTTTTAAAGTCGACGGCCCGACTTGGCTTCTTGTAAGATTCATTCCCCATATACTAACAATCGGAAAATTTGGGGATCCTCCCATGGTACCTGTTTTGCAAACAATAGCTTCATACAAATATTAGCACAAGAAAACAATAGTGAAATTATCGCCCGGTAGAAATTTCCCCCACACTTATTCTTGTCCACACCCGGAAGTGTATAAAGAACATAGAATTTGGGAATTTCTATGTATTCCTCTTGGCAAACCTGCATAGTGTTAGAATCAAGTGTTTCCAATGGTGGATATCGAGAAACAAAGTCATTCAAAAGTACTTTCGAAGCACATACATTCAAACCAATAAGAGGTAAAGGAGAAGAATTAACATGCAAAGGGTTAGAAAAACCTTGCACAATCTCTTGTATGACGGAATCCTCTTCATCCTTAAAACATTCAAGTGAATTACTTACCTCTTTCATATCATGGTCCTCTATCAAACCTTGCAACCATTCTTCGTCATTTTCTACCTTAACTAAAGTCTTGGCATCATCATAATCATTAGCAAGTTCAATTGGGTCTTCCACGAAATCAATCAATTTGGTTTCATTAACGAGCATCATCTCTTCAACATCTTCATCATCGGAATCGGGCCATTCTTCTCTCATAAAATCTTCTTCAGTGTAAATTGTAAGATCTACTTGTGAGGGTGTTACACCGTTTACAACAATAGGTGAGTCATACCCAATCTCCTCCTTTTGAATATGTGAAGGATCGTTATTATGATCCGGAGTTGGAATAACTTCATCATTGTTGCAACGCTCATACACTTCCGCGGACTCATATCTTTCCCTAAGGAATTTTTTACAAGCACTAAATGCATCTTCTTCAAGCTCTACCTTTTGAATAGGTGATTGATCATTATTAAGATCAAGGATCGAGTAATCAACATTAGTGTCATCAAAAGTCTCCAAAGGTTGTTCATTTTCAACACAATCATCTTCATTTTCGGAATCACCATAATAAGAATCTTCATCGGTTTCATAACCTTTATCCCGACATCATTTAAGTTCCATATGAATGGTCCTACTAATTTCTGCGACAAGCTCTTCCGAGTCTCCATCATCTTCCAATTTGTATAATTTTTGTGCAAGTTTCCGGACGTTCACACGCTTACCACCGTTGTCTACAATAGGTTCTCTTTCCCATGAATCTTCCCTTTGAATGGGTGAATGATCATAACTATGATCCGGAGTCGAGTAAGAAAAATTGTTGCAAAAATTGGTTTGTGCGATGTTCTTTCTTTCACGGTCTAGTATTTGCCGCATGTCTTGCAATTCATTGATAATCTGCATACAACTCGAATGAAGCCAATTAGAAGTAGATTTATCCCACCTTGGTGCTTGACTTACATACCCATTACAAGGTTGTTGATATGTATGAGAATATCCATAAGGTTCCGTAGGATATTGATCATAGCCAAAAGATTGGTTTTGATTGTATCCTAAGGATGGTTGGAAGTTGTCATAATGTTGAGGTTGAAAACCGTATTGATTGTTGTAATATGCTTGCTCTTGTCCACCATACATGGAAAACCGGTACCTGAAAAACAATTCTCAAAAACTAAGTTAGATACGATATAGAATCTAACAAAGCAAGAAAAAATAAAAATAAAAACAACTAAAATCGCCCGTTGCTCCCCGGCAACGACGCCAAAATTTGATGCGTATCGTAACCACAACAAATTAATTAATATTTTACTACCTAATTAACAAGTAATATAGGGTAGTCAAGATCGTTCCCACGAGGAGCAAGAGGTTTTAGTTGTCTTATAATGTCACAAAAGGGGGGTTTTGGTTTTAGATTTTATAAGCAAAGGAAAGTAAATAAAGTAATTAAAAAGATAAAGCAAATCAATAAGAGAGATTAGATCAAGGAATCCTTCTTCGTTGCAAAACAATGATTCAAGTTATGTTCTTTTCCACTTCTTATTAGTCACAAATTATCACCAACCGTAGGTATAGCAGCTAGATCAGTGCTAACCCCTAAATCCCTTATATCACCGGATACGGAAGTTCTCGACTACCGGATTCTATTCACCAAACCACCAAGTAGTAGATCACTCAAGATGTAATTTAGTTAAATGCATTAAGATTTATGAATTTATTAGGTTGATATTAGTAGTTAGACTCTTAGATCAAGGTCCACTTGCTAATGTTGTTTTTACACACAATTGCTCCACGGAATCCCTCCGCAAGGTCTCGTGTTTGCTACTTATGTAAAGAGTCAAGAAACGATTACTTATCCCCTAACTTTCACTAGCTATAGATCAAATTAACAAATCAATTTAGTTGCGCACCTAAACAATCTATCAATCAACCATGAATGTATAAACATTCCTATTAATAAAAACAAACGATAATCATGTGAAAACTTCAAAGTAGATATAAAACAAAACTCAAAACATGTTAAGAACTAGGAATTCATCCTCAATCAATAAAATTAGTTACTCATGTTAAAGAGTTCACACAAAGAATAAAGAAAAGAAAAGTGTTGTGTGTGTAGAGGTGTGCAAAGATGTGAGTCTAAGTGTGTGTAAGTGTATCTAAGTGTGTATATAAAAGTAGAGAACTTCTCTATTTATAGGCTTCAATGCTCTCTATATCTTCCAAGGAATAGAATCCCTTTCCTTTAGCACTTCAATTTCCAAATCCAATCCTTTCTCAAATCTCCCATCTTCTCTTTCCATATTCAAACCAAATTCTTCATCCAATTCCAAGTCCAAGTCTTCACATCCTATGAGAGAAATACACACAAAATTCTGCAACTTTGGCTCGCCGGAAAACTGGGTTTTTGGCCGGAAATATGCCGGAATCCGTCACCGGCGACCACATGAGATTCTTCTCCAATAGGGAATATTCCGTCAGTCCACCGTTAGGGATAACGGTCAAAGAGGTCAACCGTTAGTCAACGGGGTCAAGGGAGGGAAGTCAGCTCAAGTCTTAGTCAGCCTGAGTTAGCTGTCTTAATCATCTGAGTTGGATCACCGGACCGGGGTGAATCGCTGACAACCGAGTTAACTCACCAGAATATAAATCCGACCGAGTTCTGTCTGTTTACAAGACTTTCTCAGGCCAATTTCAGGCATTTCTTTCTTCACCTGTTAAGAGCCTAACATACATCTATTCAATCACACAATTGCTTCAATCCTGCAGCATCAACAATATTCTTTCTGAAATTATATACCCTACAGCAAAGGGAAGCCAACATCTGCAACTCAGGAACATATCCTCCCTGTAGAACCATAACCCATTCTCTATCTCCACCAATTCCTTCAATCCACCATCAATTCAACCTTCAATTATTCTTTTCAAATTCCACATGACCCTTGAAAATCAATAGCGCCAACCGAACCCATCTGCAGTTCAAATTGACAGCATCACCATTCACAGAATCACAGATTCAACAAAACCCCATTCTCAGATTTACTCTTTAAAATCCATTTCCAATCTCAATCGATCCCATCTGCTTCTTCATCTGTCGTAGCTTCATAACTCGAGTAATAACACCCACTTCATAATAACCCATCTCTGTTTTTTAGTTGCAGATAATCGAAACCCTAATTCCATCAGACCCATCTTTTGATTTGAAACACGGATTCAGATTCAAACCAATTTCTCTCGAGCTTCATCTCAGATTCAAACAATGATTTTAATTTGCTCTCTGAATAACCCATCATGCTTTGATTAACATCGTCTCTGCCATAATTTCTTGATCTCTCATCACGAACCCTCACCAATCTCTCAATTTCAGTCTATTTCATCATCTCGATTTCTCGGACAAACATCAGCAGCAACTGCCTCCTGGTGGAACGAGATGCAAATGATTGAGAGAAGATTACTTCTCGATATTAGGGTTAGGTTATAAATGGGGGAGGATTCTGGGACCCAATCACTTTTGATAAGGGTTAACCAAAGTTCCCAGCCCCTTATCCACAGCTGATCTGTATTTAGTACTCCTTCAAATAGAGTTGCCCCTTAACAGTGGCTCGGCTCCCAATAATGTCTGCCCATGAAATGACAATTTTTTCATTCTTTCTCCATTTTGAATGATTTCTTCTTCTTTTCTCCGTGCGACTCCAGAGTACCTAATAACTCAAAAACACGCGTAAAATACATAATTTACAAGAAAAATAACAAAGAAAGCATAAACTCTATGGATAGTAAATACTGTGTATTCTACACCTATCACTATGCTATCTACTTGTATTATTTTGGCTAGCTGATTACAATGCCATCTTATAGAAAACTCATTATTAGTCACACATTAACTTGGAGCCGAGTTGTCTCTTCAAGCTATGCCACTTCGACAAAGTTTGGCTAGCTTAGGATATTACTTAGTCAAGTATATTGTAGCAACCCGGATAAGACTACAGACAGTCCATGACTCTACTAATTGCTATAAGAAATCAAAACATGTTACGTGGGGGAATTATTCATGGGTATTGGTCTGGTGGTTTACAACAACGTGTGGCATGGAAACATCCCATGATAAGGAATTTACAAGTAGTGGCAACGGTTGAGAGTAGTTAAAAGAAGTGGCTAAGTAATGGAATGATGGTTTACGATTTTCTAGAAACTTCCATAACATCATGGGCGTAAGCACACCATTATCCCACTATCTCTATCTCTCCACAACCTCCACTACTTACGAGGAAATAATAAGTGTTCCCTACAACTATAAATAGACTACCTTGTATATTCAGAAGACAAGACAAGCTTATGATTCCCAAGGTCTTTTTCATCCATAGTTCAATAACCTCACACCAAATTCAATCACCACTGATTTCCTCAACTTTCTTGCTTTCCCTCTCTTAAGATCAACCCATTTTCTCTTTTTGTAACCGAAGCAAAGCGTGAACGACCAACTTCTTGGTTTAGGCTCGTTTTGTACGATTTTGATTTCGAACCTAAAGAACGTACTTTGACAGTACATTATTTTACCCATGAGCGATTTTTGGGTATTAACAATTGGCGACCACATCCGGAGATCAACCTCTCGGTCACAAAATCAGTTCTTCAACCATTTGAAAAAGAAGGTTGGATATTAAATCTAATTCATTCATTAACCTCAATTCAGGTTTGTCAACCTGTTTCAATTTCGTTAATACCAGCGGTGGAACAACATGGTCATTCTTCGAAATGCTTTTGCCAAAAACACAAAATTTCCTCTTTCATGCCATTGGAGGCGCCATGCGTAGCCAAACATCACCAGGCCTCTCAAAATAAATGAAAATATAAGAACCTCTTGCTGAAACAAAAGGAGGCACAACTACCACCAAGAAGGAGAACCTCGCATATCTGAAGGCACTCACGGAGCAGATGTTACCAGAAAAATTCCAACTCAAGAAGAAGACATCCAGGAACACCTCCAAGTCTACTGATGGTGCTAACACATAAAAATATAACTCACAAGGAGATACACCTTATCAGCAATGTCACCCACGGTAATCTCCAGGACTCCCTCATGTCTTTCTCCATTTGGGTCGTACACCCGCTGAAAAATCATAAAAGCGTCATATTTAGCAAAAAATGGTTCAAGCTTAGATATTCAAGTACAAACCATAAAATTCATAAAACATGTTCACTAAAAACCTAAACATTCATTAAAATTTTTTTTTAGGACATGGCATGTAGTTTAGAAAGGTTATGGGTCGTTTTGCAAGAACTCCGTCAGAAACGTTTTTACACTGCCCTCTGGAAGAACGGAAACTGGCGATAATTGGTGAAGAATATGGGAGTGAGATATATACCAACGATTCGTATGGAAGTCCTTGATAAGCACGTAAGTGCTATATTTTATACCCATATTTATATTAGATAGGACTCGATATTTTGCTAATAACACCATTTTAATGCTTTTGTAGAAAGTACGAGTGAATTCGATAATCGAGTCGAAGATGACTAATTAAGAAGATAAATGGCGTTTGCGACCATTGCTACTTATGGCACCAAAATGAGCCAAGAGTTTTAATTAATTTCAGCACCACTAGATGCATCATAAGGCTGGAGACAGAGAAGCAAGGGAGTTGCTTGTGCATATTTCAAGCACGTCAATCCCACTAGTTAGCCAAGTGAACGACAGCAGACGTGGATAGTCACATACCACATGTCCGTTAGTAGTATATTATTAAAGAACATCATCTTTCGTTGGGTGGAGAATTTTCTTTGGGAAGTTCGAGCAGCGTCTCCATTTTATTGTGAAGTTCGAAATAGAAGGGAGTTTCTCCAAGCAGCTGCCATTACATTTTTGAGATGGAACTCCAAAAGATTTCAGTGAAAACACAGGGCAGTGGTGGTGTTAAACGATTCTGTTGACACTGCAAGCATGGCTGCCATATGAGTGACATTAGGGTTAAGTTTTGCCTGTAATCAGATGGTCATAAATTAGGAGATATTAATGAAGATCATCGGAGCTGCTGGTGATGAACTGGTTTTGCCGTGAGCTACCGGTGGAGGAAGGTCAGGAGATAGATGGCTATTGATGTGGCTAAATGGAGTTTGGGAATCAATGGAGATGTTTCTGTCGAATGATGGAAACTGCAGTCAGGGATGGAGTCAGTGGTGGTGACTATGAGTTCAGAGGCTTCTGCATGGATGTTCAAGAAGCTGGTGCGGCAACAGTTCCGTGATGGTAATCATTGACCGTGTAAACGACGGAGCAAAGCTGAGATACCGGTGTTGCTAGAGTTAAAGGAAGGTGAGTTAGGTCCCGGCTGTGTGTTGTCACTCGATGGGTCTGTGGATAGTCCATAGTGCGGCAGCAACGAGTCTTGAAAATTTCTATAATATATGGTGTTGATTGTTCGCAGTAAAGAAGCTGAATTCAAGCTTCAATAGTATGCTGTCCAGGATGGAAACTTAAAGGAAGAAAGTGGTGTCAGAAGCTCAATAACAATGAACTGAAATTGGGTTTGATCGAGAGTTACTGCCGTCGTGTAGGTGGCATGGATCGATGGAGAAAGATCGGCAGCAACCCGAGAGGGGAGAATTATTAGCCTGTATAAAGAAGCTGGAGGTGTTGTGCCCGGAATTTGTTTACCGTGGGTTCGAATGGCTGTGTATGGAGCTGAAAACTGATGCAATGGAGCTGTTTAGAGTTAAGAGAAGACGAGAAGGAACGTTTGGTGCAGTAACCAGGTGAAGAAAACTCGATAAGGATAAGAAAGGCAGTGGTGAACTTATATTGATTGGCAGTGACAAAGTTGGGTTCGAAAATAGATGATGCGTGCTTGTAGAAAATCTGATATCAAAGACTTAATGAACACAAAGAATGTAACTCAAACTCTTCTCAATTGATGTAATTAATCTCATGGCTTAACAGCCTATTTGTAGTTTAACAAACTTGACTCTCAAGCAAAGACAACCATTCCTAGTAAAACTCAAACTCTAATAAAGAAAACTCTAGAAACTGAAAACTTCTAAGTATAGCAAACTCTTAATACTAGAGCAACTTGTTTCTCAAGTTATCTCCAGTTTTTCAAACTCAGTTACGTTCACAATAACGCGTGACAACTCCTTCTAGTTGCTTCCATAAACGACATCAACTTCCACTAGTTGCTTCCACTCAGACATCTTTAACTTCTTCACTCAGACAGCAGCAACTCCTCCTAGTTGCTTCCAATATATCACATCAACTTCTCCAAGTTGCTTCCATTTATCAAGATCAACTTCTACTAGTTTCTTCCATAGACTATATCTTGGTTTAATCTTCAACATCCTCCCTTAAACCAAGATATTCTTTGCTGATCATTCCAAGTTTTCCACGCAAGTAGATGAAAGTATTAGACTTCAAAGACTTGGTGAAGATATCAGCCACTTGATTTTTACTTTCACAAAATTCCACAACAATATCCTTATTGGTGACAAGGTCTATTATGTAATGATATTTGATATCAATGTGTTTACTTCTTCCATGAAACACAGGGTTCTTTGTTAAAGAGATTGAGGACTTATTATCACATATTATTGTTGTAGGTGTAACCTGCTCATTGAAAAGAGACTTCAACATCATCCTTAGCCATACAACTTGTGTAGCACAATTTTTAGAAGCTATGTATTCTGCCTCTGTTGTAGACAAGGCAACAACTTGTTGTTTCTTTGATGACCAAGAAAAGAATCCAGTTCCTAAATGGAATGCATAACCTGATGTACTCTTCCTTCCTTATGTGTCTCCAGCCCAATCACTATCTGTATAACCAACTAACTTAAGATCTTCTGAAACAGTGTAAAGAATTCCCAAACTAATTGTTCCTTTGAAATATTCAAAATCCTTTTTGTAGCTTGTAAATGTGACTGTCTTAGGAACTCCATAAACCTACTAATTAACCAAACTGTATACATAATATCTGGTCTTGTAGCAGTTAAGTATCTCAAACATCCAACAAGACTCTTAAATTCTGTTGAGTTCACAAGTTCTCCAGATTCATCTTTTGTTAGTTTCAACCTCTCTTCAGTTGGTGTTAAACTTGGATTGCAATTATCCATCTTAACGCTTAAGTATTCCATCTGCATATCTCTGTTGATTAATAAAGATACCTTTTTCTGTTTGTTGTACTTCAATGCCAAGAAAATATGACATTAATCCAAGATCTATCATCTCAAATTCTTTCACCATATCCTCCCTGAATTCCTTTATCATCTCTGAGTTATTGCCAGTAAAAATAAGATCATCCACATATAAACAAACTATAACATGATTTCCAAGTGAATCAGCTTTCAAATACAGTGTATGCTCTTGTGGACATCTTGTAAAACATTTCTCAATGAAGTATGAATCTATTCTTGTATACCAAGCACGTGGTGCTTGTTTTAAACCATACAAAGCTTTGTTTAGCTTGTACACTTAATTCTCCTTCCCCTCCATAATATAACCTGCTGGTTTCTCAACATATACTTCTTCTTCTAGTACACCATTCAAAAATGCACTTTTCACATCCATCTGAAAAATCTTCCAATGCTTCTGAGAAGCTAGAGTAATGATCATCCTAACTGTATCAAGTCTTGCAACTGGTGCAAAGACTTCAGAATAATCTATTCCTTGTTTTTTTATATCCTTTATCAACTAGCCTTGCTTTCAATTTATCAACTTCACCATCTGATTTGTACTTTGTCTTGTAAACCCATTTGACTCCTATTGTTTTCTTTCCTTCTGGAAGTTCTGTAAGCTCCCATGTATTGTTCTTCTCTATTGAGTTTATCTCAGCTTCCATTGCTTGTACACATCCATTATATTTAGAAGCTTCTTCATAAACAACATGATCACTATCTCCATATAAAGAAAAATTAATCTCTTCTTCATAGTATCATCATTTCTTGATATCACATAATCTTTCATTCTTGCTGGTATGACATATTTTCTTCTTGGTCTTGCAGTCTCTTGTTATGGTATTACATCAGTTATTACTTCTTCTGTTATTGCTTCTTCATTTCTTCTTTCTTATTGTTGTTCAGTAACTACATCTTGAGTATTTACTTGTTCTTCAACTGCTATTGGAACTATCTTAACAGTTTCATTTGTTGAGTTGGTAACATTCCAATTCCACTGAGAATCTTCATCAAAAATTACATCTTTGCTTATAACTATTTTACTTGTTACAGGATTGAAAAGTTTATATCCTTTAGTTACTGAATTGTAACCAACAAGAATACACTTTTCACTCTTATCATCTAGCTTCTTCCTAAGTTCTTTAGGTATATGTGCATAAGCAATTCACCAAAAAATTCTCAGATGTCTTACACTTGGTCTTGCACCTCTCCAAGCTTCTTCTGGTGTTTTATTATTCAAACTATTTGTTGGACATTTATTAAGTAAATAGACTGCTGTATCAACTACATAACTCCAGAAATTCTTTGGCAAATTTTTTGTTCTTCTTATAGTTCTTGCCATCTCCATTATTGTTCTATTTTTTCTTTCTGCAACACCATTCTGTTGAGGTGTATATCTAGCTGTCAACTGATGTAGAATGCCATGTTCTTCCATAAAACTATCAACAACTGTATATTATGTTCCTCTATCAGTTCTTAGTATCTTGATATTCTTTCCAATATGCTTTGAAGCTTCTAAAAGCATAAAAAACATCATTTTTCTGTCTAAGTAGATACACCCAAGCTTTTCTACTAAAATCATCAATGAAAGTTATGAAATAGTTATTACCTCCATGTGATGTAACTTCAATAGGACCACAGAGATCACTGTGTACAATCTCCAACTGTTGTTCTGCTCTTCTAGCTTTGTTTATTTGGAATGGATCTCTGTGTTTCTTTCCAAAAATACAATTATCACACCTTGATTCTGGTAGCTCTATAGCCGGTAGACCTGACACCATCTCCTTCATAGATAAAGCTTGTAAACTGTTAAAGTTTACATGACCCATTCTCTTGTGCCACAACCAACTTTGGTTGCTTTCATGAGTACTATAACAGCTTGCACTCTGATATTGAATATTCATAGGAAACTATCTGTTCTTAGTCATCTGTACTCTTGCAATAAGTCTTTTATATCTATCTCTTATTAAACACATTTCATTGAATATGTTCATAGAATAACCTCTCTCTTATAGTTGTCTCATGCTCAACAAATTCTGATGCAGACCTGGTACATAATATACATCCATGATGTATGTTTTTGAACCATTTTTAAGAAGTATTACAATTCTTCCTTTTCCCATAACTGGAATGGTAGAATTATTACCAAACTTAACAGTTGATCTTACAGATTCATCAAGATTATTAAACAATTCTTTTCTCCCACACATGTGATTGCTGCATCTTGTATCTAAATACCACTTCTGGTGATGTTGTTCTTTAGGTGTGTGATAAGCTAACAACATATTGTCAGTTTGCACTTCATCTTCTTCTGCTATATTTGCCTTGAAGTTTGATTTATAATTATTAGCAATTGTCTTTCTAGGTTTTGTACATGCAGTAGCAAAGTGTCCAAAGATCCCACAATTATAACACTACACCTTTGATATGTCTACTGGTTTTCTTCCCTGATAGTTATTAGGTCTTCCTCCAGTGTTGTTTCTTCCTTGATAACCTCCATTGTTAGGTCTTCCTCCAAAACTTGAGTTTCCTTGTTTGTTATTCCATGTAACTTGACTTTGTAGAGCTTCTTCTACTGTTTTTGCAGCAGCTGTTTTTTCACATAATCTCTGCTCATAAGACTGTAAAGAACCTAATAACTCATTGAGAGACATAGTTGCAGCAGTGTTACACTCCTCAATAGCAGTTACTTTCGCTTCAAACTTCTCTGTCAAGCTTCTTAAAATATTTTCAACAACTGTTGAATCTTCTACAATATCACCATTATCTTTTATCTCATTGACAAGATTCAATGTATTTGAGAAAAATTCTGATATTGTTTCAGTTGCTTCCATCTGTAATAATTCATACTTTCGTTTCAAGTTTTGTAATCTAACCTTCTTGACTTTTTCAGACCCTGTGTAATAGATAACCAAACCATCACATGCTGCTTTTGCTTGTTTAATATAAATAACTCTGTCCATGAGAGATTCATGAACACCTTGATGAAGAATATAAGTTGCTTTCGAGTTATTCTTCCTGTTTGCTGTTAAAGCAGTTTGTTGTTCTGCTGTTAAAACAACTCCTTCTACTGGTTAAACATAACCATCTTTCACAATATCCCATACCTCTTGGTATGTGAAAATATTCTCCATCTGTAACCTCCAATGTTCAAAGTTATTTCCTTCAAAAACTAGCACTTTCATTGAACTTAAACTCGTCATCTTCTTTAACTTAACTTCTCATACCCACGGCCTAGAATCTGATACCAGTGCTCTGATACCAGATGTAGAAAATATGATATCAAAGACTTACTGAACACAAAGAACGTAACTAAAACTCTTCTCAATTGATGTAATTAATATCATGGCTTAACAACCTATTTATAGTTTAACAAACTTGACTCTCAAGCAAAGACAACCTTTCCTAATAAAACTCAAACTCTAATAAAGAAAACTCTAGAAACTGAAAACTTCTAAGTATATCAAACTATTAATACTAGAGCAACTTGTTTCTCAAGTTATCTCCAGTTTTTCAAACTCAGTTACGTTCACAATAACGCTAACAACTCCTTCTAGTTTCTTCCATAAACGGCATCAACTCCCACTAGTTGCTTCCACTCAGACAGCTTGCAACCCCTCCTAGTTTCTTCCAATATATCACATCAACTTCTCCAAGTTTCTTCCATTTATCAAGATCAACTTCTACTAGTTTCTTCCATAGATTATATCTTGGTTTAATCTTCATCAGTGCTCGATGGAGGTGGTTATGGTACAAAGAAGTTTGAATCGAGTGGAGATGGAGCTACACGCTAACTGATTTGGTTGGATTCAGTTGAATAAAATAGTTGATGGTAGCGGATTTTACGTCTGGGGAGATGATTGAAGTGCTTTTGTTATCAAGGTCCGAGAGTGGGTTTAGTTGATACTCCAGGAAACAAATGGAAGTGAAGGCCATGAGTTTGATGGGAATTAGCAAACGTCAAGGAGATATCTTAGATGGTCAGGGAACCAGTGGTGATGGCTGTTGATGTTACTCGGAGAGGGACGTGGTCGTTACGAAAATTTTGGACTTGGAAACTGGTTTGGCGCACTTGGACTGGGCCTAGAAATTTCGCTAGGTCAGAATGAAATTATTTCACATCACTGATATATATACAGAGACAAATAACAAAGAGAAGAGAGGAGAGCCAGGGCTACACAGCCGTTCGAAGAAATAGGGTTTGAAGTTGATTTCGACTTTCAATTCCGTTTTGATTATCATTTCGATTGATTCTCTTTGATATTTTATGGCTTTTGAGAAAGCCATGTCTTGCTAGACTCCTTCGTTACTAGAGTTTTTATGTTTGAAACCACTTGGGGTGTTTGGGTACTTTGAATTGAAATATGAAGCAGTAGACCATTATGATTTGAATAGATTGATTCTTGAATTCAAAAGTTAATTACCACCCAATGACATAAATGTAAACAGAAACAACAATGTATTTTAGTAATGAGAAATTCGAAAACACACCTTACATAAACCATTGTTTGTAACCTAATCCTACACCATGGGAAGAATTTTTTTTTTTTTAATGTGCGAACAAATAGAAAATACAAACATATTGTGTAATTTCGACATATATATATATATAGCCCCATTAAGGAAATGTGGTGGTTGTGTCCGGGACGTGCGTGTCGTCGGATTCGGCGATCCAGTGGCCTGGATATATCGTCGGCCAAGGATATATCGTGTGCGTCCCTTCGGGACATATAAATTTTGGACGACGTGGATGATGCCTCGACCCAACCAAGATATCAAATCATCATTGCTCGAAGTAATTTTTTTTTTCCGTTAATATCAAGGTTGTTGGATATATGCGAGAAAAAAAAGAAAATGACTAAGATGATGTTCGTCGTTCAGAAAAAAAATCATCATCAAAAATCAAGAGGAAAATCATCATCGATTAGGAGAATACGAGTTTGGTGAATACGTGAATCTGTGCAGATATTCGAGAAGAAAAAAAACCCATTGATCTCCCAAATCCTATTTATCATTGGTAAACCCTAACCCTATTTTTCTTTTGTCTCTTCAGAACCCTCTAATAAGATATTTTTTTCCATGTTTCATATATTAATCTTAATTGACAGTAAAAGAAAATCCCGTCGAGACCAAGCTAATAGGAGAAACGAACTGATTTTTCTTCTATCGTCGTCAATAGTGAGGGAAACTATAATGTCTTTTTTCAACTTTGGCCCTGACTCTTACGAATCAGGTTTGCGTCAGAGTTATTGATATTCCAATTCAATCCCGATCATGGAATTTTTATTGAAGCCAAATCAAGGTAAATTTTTAATGCCTTCCATCTAATTTCTTCTTTAGGGTGTTTTTTTCTTTTGGGTGAATGCGGTTTTTTCTTCTTTTGCTATTTAGGGTGTTTTGAGACAGAGTTAGGGTTTGGTAAGCGTAGTAGGTGTATGAGGGAAAATGAAAGATCTATCAGTGGAGCAACAACCCAAGCGTGCAGCCCCAGCGCAGACAAGTCCATCCCGGAAAGCCACGGCTAAGACTCTTGTGCAAGAGGATGTTTCTACAGACTTCATATTTCCAATGAATGAAGTCATAGAACTCCTGGAAGCATGGATTCAAGATGACGCCATCAAACTACCTCCTCTCATACGATCGCCGACCGAAAAAGAGATGGAAAATCCCAAGTATTATCGCTACCATAGGTTTTTCAACCATCCGACCAGCGACTGCAACAAGTTGAAGCGCATTTTCAAAGAGAAGGTGGATGCATGAGAACATTAATTAGGAAATGCATAAGTTCACAGAGACCCTCTTACTGTCATGATCTGCATTTATGTGAGATATTGTATTTCTCCAAGGCACAACATCAAGATATGTTCGGAGCCCTCAACGGTGTCGTATCAGGCAAGCATCTATTTCTAGTCAGGGAAGCTGCTCCCAAACCCCAATATTTCCTGGGAAGCATGACTAATAAATGCAACCGGGGACTCCTAACCACCGCTCACTTAAGGGATGTCAAGTTTGACAACACATTGATTGATGCAGCATCTGATTTCAACATTGTCACTATCAAGACTCTTAGAGCTGCAAAGATTTCAAAGCATGAATTTTTTCACTGTCCAACTGTGATTAAAATCGCAAAAGGACAACCGAATGATGCTTATGGGTACATTAATCTCTAAATCAAGGTAGGAGATGCTCTAACACGCGGCAAGTTTTATATTGTTAAAGAATGATATAACTATGATATGATTTTGGGCCGTTCGTGGGTGCACGACAACAAAGAAAAGCTAGGAGTGTGTCCTTTGCCAGTGTCTATACCTGAAAGGATTTCCAACAAGCCGTCCAACCCTGAAGATCATTTGTTGCCGTATCCACAACTTGCCAATGTGATACAACTACTTGGAGAGAGCCCATCGATATACATTCGCAGATTCCGAACCCAAGTAAGTCTTATTGAACAACATTTTCTGCAACCAATCACTTCTCCCCCCATCAAAACTTAGGGACTCGATCCTATTATCAACCCAACCGTTACTAGGGGATGTGAATGGGATGTTGGTCCTTTCAAGAATTTTATCAAGAGCTTAGAAACTATCGCAGTTAAAGATAAGGAATCTGTGAAACTAATGGCGCAATACCCAAATCCATTCCAAATTGGAGATATGGTATTGAAAGTTGCCGCTCAGCCTGCTCTGTCTAATTCCGTAAGGGAGAAAGACATGCCGTTTTGGGAGGTTATTGTGGATGGGGGAAAACATGTCGTCGGTTTTTCGGGAAAGTGGAGAGTCGGGCGAGTTGTCGAGACTCCTCTGCCGGGAAAGATGTTAATCCTTACACAGATGCAACGCTGCAAAGGGGGTGCTTAGATTCGGGAAATCAATCTGTATGACTCCGGCCTAAACCAAGACAATTGTCATTCCAGAATCAATTCGATCGCAAAGAGGGAGATGGGTTGATCTGTAGGAGGGAAGCTGAGAATCGTGTGGGATCAGTGATGATCGAGGATTGTGGGTGTGTTGAAGGTTTCTACAGTATTGGTGAACTGTTGAGTTCTGATAAGTTCTGAGTGATTGATGAAATCTTGTGAGTAGTTAATCGAGAAATTCAGTATTAGACGTGTATTCGAGTGTTTGAATGTTGATAAAGATGTCCTTCAATCACGAATTCAGAGACTTATTTATACTGTTAGAGTAGTAACACCACTGACCCCTGTAAGTGTGACAATTTCTTAAGTGAAAGAGTGGGAAAGTGGGAGATCATGGTAAAGTCAGTTCCACTTCGTGTGGAGACTTGGCTGATCGTGCACCCACTACTTTGCTGACTCCTTCACCGTTGACACGACTTACGCATACTTCTCGTCGTGGGATGAATCCACGTGACGTAGACCGCCAGACCAAAACCCTAAGTGATATCCCCCCATTTGTGACGCGATTGATGTTTCACGAATCGTGGAGTCTGCGGGGCAGATGTGTTTAGGTTAGTCAATTGTTGACTGATTAGACACTGAGTCTAAGTTTGGTGAATCAAGCATGAATGGTGAATGCTCAGCGATTCATGGGTCGAATATGTATTTCTCTGGAGAGATGTCAGTATGACAAGTTACTGACTAGTTAAGTGGTTGAGCAAGTATTGCCGCAAATTATAAGAATTCAATGACCAACTGAGCAAATATTGCTTAATTCTCCAAATTTAAGGATTTGATGGGCAACTAAGCAAGTATTGCTCAATTTACCAAATACTGGAGAATTTTCGAATATGGAGAATTGTCGAATATTGACTAATATTCAGGCGATTGAGCAAGTATTGCTCGATTCAGCGAATTATTTACTGGTGATGTGACCCAGTAAAATATTAATTAAAATATTGGTAGATTACCGAATATTTTTTAATTAATTTTAGATGTTGATTGATGAATCAACGTAAATTTATTAGTTTTCGAAATTGCTCAGAATGATGGTTTCACAGAGCGTTCATTCGAAAACCTAATTTTGGACAATCCTGCATCAATTGGAGAATTGCCGAAAATTGATTATGAGTGATGGAGGGACTGACCACATGGGATGAGGAACGTTCATGTGATTCCCAGCGCTCAAGTAAGCATGAACCAGGGTTCTCAGTTTGAGAGTTGGTGAAAAGTGATGATTAAATGGGGAATTCACCATTTACTGAAAATATTGTTGGGTTCAGCATTAGGTGTAAAACCTAGTTATGAGAGATAGGACCGACCAAGAGGGCATGGACCGGCTCCTGGTGGTCACGTGACCAAGTGTTGGTCATTTGGAGGATTCTCCAGTTTGGTTGAATCCCTGATTAGCGTCCTTTACTAGAATCGATATTAGATTCTCATAGTGAAAAATACTAGAACCCCCTACTATATGGGTTTAACATTTACAAGCCCCACAAAATGGATCTTCCACCCTCTACTCCATACTTTCAAATTTTCATATTTCTAGGCCCAGAATTTTTATTTTTGGGGCCAAGTTTTAAAATTTTCCGGATTTGCTGACGTCAGCGGATCTAGAAATAAAAATTAAAATTCTGAAATTAACCTTCAGTATTTATAGACGTTTTATACCTACCATAAACTGAAAATCAAATCAAATTCAGCTCTTCTTCTCTCCGCTCTTGTTCAGAAACAGAATTGGAGATTTTTTTTTCAGACGAATTATTGTGCTTGATAGTTTCATACTGAAGTTCGTTAAGTTGATAGGAAGAAAACGAGAAGAAGAACAACATATTTTTAATTTTCTATCAATTTCGTTGAGCTGTATTCATCTATTTTTCAGATCTGATGAGATTGTGAAGGTGCATTGATGAACAACAAATAGGTTGTTCGATTTATCTTTTATGTTGCTTGATTCACTATTTTTCTAATCGATTTTTTGATTTCGATGTTCTACTGATTTCGATTTTTTGTTCTGTTTAGAATTTGTTGAGTTTGAGAAGAGGAAGAAGACAGTTGGGAATACATAAATCAACGTAGGTACGAATTGTTATTTCGATTTAGTTTTCAACTCAACTGATTTTTGATTGTTACCATTTCGATCTAGTTTTTTCACTTTTTTTATTTGGTTTTTATACTGATTATGTTTTTGTTGATTCTTACACAGGTTTGGTTGATACCGAGAAGAGGAATAGTAAGAACATTGTTTCAGAAGTAAGAAAACAACAAATCTAGGTAAGAATTTTATGTTGTTTTGATTTTAGATCTGTTTTCAAAAAAAAATTATTTGTTGTTCTTTCATGTCCGATCTGCTTAATTTGTTGTTTTACTTTTTGTTGATACTGAGAGGAGTATGAAGAAACAATTTTGTTTCAGTAGAACAACTTCAATTTGATTTGTTGGACATGCTGTTTTTTTATTACAGGATGTGTAAGCTAAGGTTACACATATATATCATATAGTATTTTTAAGCATATGTAAGGAAGATGCAGATGTTTTTTAGTTGCAGCATGTGTAATTTTAGTTTACACACATTTATCCTGTTTTTATTTTCAAGCATGTGTGAGGAAGATGCATATTTTTTTTAGTTGCACCATGTGTAATTTTAGTCTACACATATGTATCCTATTGTATTTTAAGCATGTGTAATTTGAAGTTACATATATATGTCCTGTAACATGTTTATGTGTAAATAGTTATATCATCCGTATCTTTTTCTAATATTTAGCTTGCCGCATAGAATATACTTCTCACGAGGGGGCAACGCCCCCAAGTGAATTGCGTTCCCTTTTAAAATTTTGATATTGTTATTGTGTGTTTTGATATTTTTCAGGTTGTCATGGATTCTGTTAGTTGTGCTGCTGTTAGTTGCATTGCTGTTGTTCGCTAATTTTCAGATTTTATTACCTTGTGTGTTAACACTGAGATCATACTTAAAGAGTTTAAGGAACAAGTTTGCCGGGAATGGAAGCAGTTTACTCCTCTTGGTATTACTTTCTTCTTTCGAGAAAGTGGGAAAGATTTCCCGCTTGACTGTGATTTTTCATTGCAAGCTCTTATATCCATTACAAATAGTAAAAAGAAGACCAGTGTTGATATTTTCTTAAAAAATGTTCCTCGTGTCGCCTCTTCCTCCAACTCTAGGGCAGATTCTTCTATTTCTAATGAGTCTAGTAGTATGTCTTCGTCCAGAAACAATGTTACTGTTGCAATTTATTTGGAAGATAAAAGCAAGCATGCGAAACCTTTGTTATCGGATGGTTGGCCCAAGGTTCTTGGTGAGATTGGTCATGTGTTTGTTGAAGGAGTTAAGCAAGTCAGGGTTGCTTTCACCAAGTATCGTCTTCGCACTTGTTTTCAAATGATTGTAACTCACAATGTGCATTCTAGGTTCACGGATAAGTGTGCAGATGAAATGCGGTTGGAAATTCCATGCAGCTTCTATCGATGAAAGGAACGAAATTTTTCAAGTAGGTTTTCCGTGTTCTGTCATCTAATGCTTAGCATATGTTATGTTTTGTTACAGTATGTGTAACTTTGGTTTACACATGATGTTTTTTGCACCATATTGTTTTCTGGTTGAATTTTTCACTTTATATTTTGTATGAACCTCTTCAAGTCAGGTCTTATAACCCTGAGCACATTTGTGGTACTGGTGGCCGCAACTTGAACCAAACCTACTCCACCAGCTTCTCGTCTACTTTTATTGAGGAAGAAGTTCGCAAAAATCCTCACAAGAAGCCCAAGCAATTTGCTGCTGATTTCCAGACCAACTACGGGATTAACATGGAGTACAATCAGGCCTATAATACTAGGGAAAAGGTTTATGAGACAATTTACGACGACGATGTCAAGTCCTACTCGTACTTGGTATGGTATATTGATTCTATAAGGGAGACCAACCCTGGTAGCGTGATAAAGTTTGAACGTGAAAATAAACAGTTCCAACGAATTTTCATCGCATTTGCTGCATGCATCAAAGGGTACCGGTTTTGTCGTCCAATGGTATACTTGGATACTACTTTCCTCATTTGGTACATTCAAAGGTTTCTTGATGGCAGCTACTGGGATAAATGGTGGTAAAGGTATGTTTTTTTTTCTTTTTTTTAACAACTTCAGTTGAAAAATAACTGAGAGTTACACATGTGTAACTCTCAGTTACACATTACTTTACTTAGTGTGTAACTAAGAAAATAGCATATGTAACCTTAAGTTAGACATTTGTTTTAGCATGTGTAACTTGTATTTACACATTGTTTTCTGTTTGTGTTAAACTTATTATTCTTTCGATTCTGCACAATTTTTTTTGTAGGATTTTTCCTCCTTGCTTTTGCACTAGTCGATTCTCGAGAGGTTGACAACCGGGAGTGGTTTTGAGGAATTTGACTGAAGTTGTTGGTGATGGGAGGCCAATCACCTTCCTTTCGGATCGCCATGAAGGACTCTTGCAGGTGTTCCACTTGTATATCCAGATGGGTTCCACGACTTCGCTACTATCATTTGACAAAAAATATACCCATCTTTATATGAGATCCTAGGTACTCTCTTGTGATGGACCATTTCAGAGAGGCGATATACGCACTCTCACCTGAAAATCATGCGAAAGCCATACAGAAGATTAGAGACTTGAACTGTGATTGGGTGGCTGATTACATCGAGACCATCCCACCTGAAGCATATGCGAATGCCTATTTCAAAGGTTGTCGGTATGGACGAACATCTAGTACTCTAGCAGAATCAGTCAATATCTGGGTTCTTGTTCACAAGAAGATGACTGCATCTGGTCTTCTTGATCTAAGGTTAATTGAGTGTGTGTGTTTTTAGTTATTTTGTTGTCTTTTTATTTGTTATTTTGTCACTTTATATAATCATAAGGTTTTTTTCCTTTTCAGATTTGGAGGAAAATAATGTGTTTGATGGCAAAGCGTCGTGAAATTGGCGCTAATATGATGACTCCATTAACCCTTGAGTACGAGGAAAAGCTTGCGGCTCTTCAAGATGAAGGTTTGGCTTGGGAAGTATTGGTTTCTAGTCCTACTGTGTTTGAAGTTATTAGCGAAAGGTCTCACATAGTGGACCTCGAACACGAGACTTGCACTTGTCAAAGGTTTGGGTTATTATGCTTTTTCTTCTCTCTGTATGCTCTTTTTTTCCTTTTATGATTAGATATAGTGCATGTGTAAATACTAGTTACACATCTATTTTTCAAGTGTAACTTAAGGATATAAATCCTGTACATGCACCTGTAACTATCTAATTTTGAGTGTTTTATGATTTGTATGTGCAACTAACTGATTTTTTGCTTGTTTTTGTTTTTTTCAAGGTGGCGCGTATATGGTTTTCCTTGTGCTCATTCTCTTGCAGCCATACGGAAGATTAAACGTGAGGCTATTGATTTCATTTCACTGTATTTTACAAGCGACTATTTTAGGAAGACTTATATGCATGCCATCCATCTGATTCCCAACTACAACAGGCCTGCTGAATATCATCCAGACGACATCGTCATCCCGCCTACCGTGAAGAAGCAACCAGGTAGACCCCCAGGAAAGAGGATTATAAGTTAACGTAAGAAAAAGGTGAAGAGAAAAGTTCATTGCAGCAACTGCAAGGAAACAGGTCACAACAAGGCAGGTTGTAGGAATCCTCTGAAGTTCACACCTCACTAGCTTGAGCCTACCAAAGTCCATTTCTGCAAGTAATGATATGATGTGTGGATTCTTATTTGTCTTTGATTATTGGTTTTTTTGGTTTTCATGGACCAAACGCTTTTATTTTTCTGCAATGTTGATTATGTGCAGGGATCATTCATTCATATTTTATAATATTGAGTTTTTATATTTTTGTGAGTTCACAGGTGAAATGTGTTTCTATTCAGAAGGGAAATGCTTGTGTAACTTTGGTTTACACTTATAAAATATGGATGTGTAACTATTGCTTACACATTGTTATTTTTATATTTTTTTGATTTATCTTTGTCTTAATTGCATATGTAACTATGATTTACTTAACCTATGTTTCAGCATTTGACCCTGTTATACATTCTACTATATAATGTCTTTACATGTTGTCTAGAAATAGTTATTTTTAAACATGTGTAACCAGAAGTTACACTGCTGTGAATGAATGTGTAATATTAAGTTACACATGATAAATTCATATGTAAACTCTGGTTACACATTCTCTGTCAAGTTAAGATGTGTAGTTACTTAACCTGTTGCATACTTTCTGAAACCTGTACACACAGCAGTAAAAGTTCTAACAAGATGAAAGTTTTTAATTCAAAGAATTTCAATACAAAAATATTTTCAAAACCAAGAATTGCTAAAATCTACTAACTTATGAAATTTAAAAGTTTCTAACAACATACTTTCCAAGTCTAACATCTGCTTGTGTCTAACAACATATTTCAAAGTAGTAGAATCTTTTCCTAATCCTGACGACTGGTTTACACATTTGCGGATGGATCCGAAAGGATCTTGTAAATAATGCTCCCTCTCATCTTGTTCACCTTGTCAGTCCACCATAAAACCATAGTTGATGAGTATTTTTTGTCCATCTATATACCCTTCATCCTAATCTTCATGTAATTGATACAAACAGAATACAATCAGGAATGGAACCTTGTGGGTGCGAAGCGACGTAGTTGGCATTTTCATTCATTCCAAGAGCTAGATGACAGCGCAATAACAGTTCTCTAGTTATTGCAAATGCATATTTCTTGGCATCGATTAAGTTTTGACCCCTGAGTTGCTTAACATTTGATGAGTTCATGTACGACCAAGGATTAGAGCTACTCAAGTCATACTCCAGCAGTGTGAAGTGTGTGTTGTTGTTGCACATTGGGGCAAAAAGTCTGACCGCACTGTCCTTGTACTTTTCATACTCCTTAGCAATCCTTGGAATCCAAAATCTCTTGAATTCAGGATAATCCTCCAAGTAAGCTTTCTGCAAAAACCATTTTGAATCAAAAGTTACAAATGCACAAGTGATTATGTGAGAAGAAGTTACATATAAGGTCTTGGATTTTACAAAAGAAAAACAAGTATGTGTAACTTCAGGTTACACATTATATCTGTATCTGTAATTTCAGGTTACACATTATAACTGCATTTGTATCCTCAGATTACACATGAAAAAAACTCTGAGCACGTTATCATAGTCTTACAACACCCACTACACATTGTTAATGCAATAAAATTTTAAATATTTCTAAGTACTTACGTATGCTTTTGGCGAGAGGAATATCGCTTTCTCATACTTGTTTTTTGAGTTCATCTTTGTTTGCAACCTGCTTATGTAGAAATCAATGAACTCTGCCTACAAGTAGGCTTCTTGTTGGCAAGTTGGAGCATTAATTATCCACTTATATTACAGAACGGGCTGCGGTCGTCGTTGTACGGTATCCAAGAAATGTGTTTACATTAGAAAGAAGAAAACAATTAAACAGCATAACAAAATCAAATAGTAAGATACAACGAATCTAAATTTAAACAGCAATAACAAAGTAAAGCATGAGTTTTGGTTATAGATATTTTACGATTGGGGATGAGTGTTGAAATATTCAAGCACTTTCTTCTTTTGATCGCTATTAAGCCTTTCAATAACTTCAGAATCTTTGACATCCTTTCTCATTGTGCCGTCATCTTCTTCAGCATCCTGAGCCATGTTTTCTACTTGTACTTCTGGAACTTCGTCCATTCTTCCTTCTTCTACTTCTGGAACTGCGACTATTGTTTTTTCATTTGCAGTCTTCTTACTTTTATTTGGCTTCCTTTCATACTGCTTCAGATGATCTTGATCTATTGTTCTATTCCTCAAAACATGTTTCTGGGCTTCCTTGACTAGTTCTCCAACTGGTTTCGGAGTGTTATCAAGTCCAAGGCTAAAATTTACTCTAGCACTGCCAATGTTCTCCTGAGTTTGAGCTGTGCAACAGCAAAAATAAGCAGCCTGAAAAAAAAAAAATCGCACATGCTTCACTTGTGTAACCTGAAGTTACACTTGCTTTGCATAGCATGTGTAACAGAAAGCAACACTTGCATCATACTGCTACACATGCCTTTTACAATGTGTAACCTTAAGTTACACTTGCATTATAAACAAAACATAAATGAAAAAAAAAACCACAATAATTTAGACAAGTAAGAGAGGTTTCCATTTGAGCTAGGTTGTGCATTCTCCATCATTTGATCATTATCAAAGTTCAGCTGATTTTGAGCTGTGAAAAAACAAAAATTTGGAATCATCAAAAAGAAAATTTCACATGGTAATAATTGTGTAACCTGAAGTTACACTTGCCTTGCATAGCATTACAAACAAAACATAAAGGGAGAAAAGTAAGGAAAAAGAGAATTAAGTTACACAAGGAAGAGTGGTTACCGCTAGAGATAACTTCTGCATTATCCATCACTCCAGTTCCATGTTTGATTTTGATGATGTTGCAGACAATTTCATTTAGCATTTCAAAATCTTCAACATTCATGTCAGCAGGGTTAGCTCCTAGTTGCACCAACCTGTAGGTCTCAGCAATCTCACACGAAGTTGGCGGTGTTGTAGAAGTTATCACCGCAGATTCCTCAAACTGTGTTGAAGCGAAACTTTCTTCAAAAGTCCCCGGTGTTGGCTGAGTTGGATCAGTGATAACCAAATCGTCACCAACAGTTGCAGGTATCTCCTTGTTGACTTTTGCAGTTACATCATCACATGCGGTTTTCTCCTGCGCCCCATCCACAACTCCACACTCCGCAGCTTTCTTCTGCGCATCATCCGTAACAGTTGTCTCTTCACCAACTTTCATTTGCGCCTCATCAACAATATTTGAAGGAGTGGGATTTCCCTTTGAAATGGGCCTTTTGCGCTGTGGAGGAGTCTTGCATGTTGTGACACACTTCATACTCGAACTGTATGTCCTTAGGGCCGTTTTGAGCTCCTCTGCAGCAATTTGAGCCTGTAGAATTTTTGGTGTATTTCCAGCTGCTAGACTGACACATGGAACTGCACAAGGATTAAATTGATGATGTTAAATTTTTTAAAAACAATTTCAAGAGAATATATCATGTGTAATCGACAGCTACACATGCATATGACTTGGATACCTAGCATGTGTAACTAGTGTAACCAAAAGTTACACATGCCTATAACATGTGTAAATAGGGATTACACATCCATATCATCTGTGTACTCGATAATTACTAAGTCTAATTTTGTAACTCTACACATGTCAACTAATATATCATTATCACTATCAAGTTAAAGCATATTATAAATGAACAAGTTACTTACATTCATCATGGAAGGAAGTTTGCGTGTCATATTTCTCTTTCTCTTGCTCAGTCTCTTTCTTGGACTCTTCTTTTTCATGCTCAACAGCTCCATTCCCAGTACCTCCATCTCCACCATCTCCCTGCTCAGTACCTCCATGTCCACCATCTTCATGTTGCATAAACTCTTCATGTGTCACTTCGTAAGGTTCAATACCCATTGCTCTCATAATTCTGCAGCTAAAATTGTGAATCTTGAATTCTTGTGTTCCTTCAAGGTTCCCTTCTGATATCCCTTCTCTGGAAATTCCGTACACTTCTTTGAACATTGCTTGCTTTTCTTGCAGTTGCTGTTTCAGTTGGCTATTCTCAATTATTTGCGCTTTCATCCAACTTTGCAGGTCATCCTTGCTTGGTACCACGGTTGATATACCTAGCTTCTTCTCAAGCTATGAAAACTCAACCACAAAGCTAGTAGTTGGCTACAATTAACAGATGGAGAGGTTAAAAAGAGATAGCAAAAACATTTGAACATTCTAAATATACAAATTTTCAGTTGTATGTGTAACTTAAAGTTACATAAGCACATTTTATATGTGTAACCTATAGTTACACAAATAAATTGAATTCACTGGTGTTATGTTTGCATGTGTAACTATAGGTTACACAAGCACATTTTAAATGTGTAACTTATAGCTACACATGAAAATTCTGATTACATCAAAGTTACATCTAAATTATGTTGATATTACCATAAATTTATAAAAAACATAAACCAAAAAACACTTACCGAAAACTGTGACATGTCTGTTACAGAAATGTAATCCAAAATCTGGTATAGATCCCACCTTCCAACACGCGGGATATCTTCTTCGTGATTTGCTACTTTCGGGATTGAGCCTTCTGGTGCATGTTCAGCAAACAATATCTGCAACCATATATAAATTTTAAGTAGTCAAGCAATTAATATTAAAATATCATGAACGTAACACTAAAAGTGCTGGAATAGAAATTACACACAAGCTTTTACCAGTAAGTACTGCACACAAGCCTTCACATTTGCCAAGCAATCAATATTATCATGAATTTCTTCAAACAATTGCTCGTGTATTAAGTCAGGCCAAGACACCTTGAGCACCGTCTCATATGTTTCAACGATACTAAGATATTTCACGTTCACTCCATTTGCATTTATGTCGCCAAAAAATAATACACAACATAGATAAAAACCTATCAAACAAACCATATCATTGTCATCATTTTTCTTTCTTTTCCCACTTTTGCTCCTTTTGGTCATAAGTTGTTTTATCTTCTCTAAAATCTTTGTCTTAGTCACTGTTGTCTGATGTGTTGTAGATTTAATGTCGGTGAAGAACTTGTTGTACAAAACATTATCATTCAAATCCTTATGAGAAAAGTTCTTTAATAGCTTTTGACCCTTTCTCTACGCTAATCCTTTGCATGTAAAATAAACCAGCCAAACTTTTAGGTGTAGACTCTATAAAATTATCATCACCAAATTTGAAAGAACAAGGTGTGTCACAATCCAGATCAAAGCAGTTCAAAAGCTTCAAGACGCCGGTTTTGTTGGTAGTGATTTGTTTGGTTGTACTTGGTACAGCTAGATCATACTCATCGTAATACATCATTACTAGCTTACCGTAAGCAACTCTCAAAAGATATTGTTGAGCCCTATCACTCAGTCCTATCGGTTTTATCACCTTTACCAAATCCTTAATTGCATTCAAGGATTGCCTTAATTTTCCTGTACACATCACACACAAAAATAGCATGAGTCAGTATTTTGTGTACTTATCAAATACACTCCTTTATAACTGTAAAATAAAAATCATGTCACAAACTATGTGTATTTACCAAGTACACAAACTGACCCATTCTATTATGTGTTGTGTAACCTCAAGTTACACATGCATATGAATCTGTATTTGCTGTCTAACTATAAGTTAATCACACCACATAACTTATAGTCAGTGGTGAGATTTGAATGTGTAGCTTGTAGTTACACAGTCAATCAATATATAAACCATTGTAGAGTCAGTGGTGAGATTTTTTATGAGATTTTTAATGTGTAACTATAAGTTACACAATCAATATACAAACCATGCCCTATTTCTATAAGATTTTGAATGTGTAACTCTTATTTACACACTCTCTATTTCTATGAAAATTTACAAGCATATCATGAGATCAAATTTAGTTTATGACATCATCACAAGCAAAAATCAGAATCAAATTTAGTTCATGACGAGATTTTCCATGTGTAACTTATAGTTACACAGTCAATTGGCAAGTTATTTTTGAGATTTTCAATGTTTAAATTATAGTTACACATACACAGGCATTACATATGATCAAAACATGAGATTCCAAATGTGTAATTGGCAACTCAGCGGCGACATATTGAATGTGTAACTTACAGTTATATAGGCTCATTTGTATGTGTAACTTTAAGTTACACACTCAATATACATACCATAATACAGTCATTGGTTAGATTTTGAATGTGTAACTTAAAGTTACACAGGGCCTTGTTTGTATAGTTCAACATTCAAAGGCATTTTCACTTGCATGATACCATAACAACACACATACTCTAAAAATTTCACATCTAAGTACCTCTTAAAGCATATGCTTCAGGGGGATTCCTTCTTCCTTGCGCCATTTTAGTTCACAAATGAAAATTGATTCTGAATCTGCAGTTGATGTAGTAACAAAATCGAGTTAGTTCTAGGGTTTTCAAACAAGAACATCTCTAAATGAAATACACTTAAGTAAATACAAAAGGAGAAGATCGAAGATAAAAACAAAGTAGATTCGAACCTCTCTTTCTTCTGTCTCTTCTTCGTTCTTCGTCTTCTTCTTCTTTCTAGGGTTTTAAATATCGATTGTTCTTCTTCTCCGATCTGTAAAATTATCAGTCAGAATGAGTTATGCCTAGTTCAAAATTTTTTGACACACGAATTAGTAACAACAGGAATCAAAACTAACAGATTAAAATCAAAACATACCTAGTGATTCATCGTCGGAGTATTTCATCAACAGGAATCAGTAATAACGTTGATTTAGGTTTTGAATCTGAAAATGAAACTGTTTCAGTGATTTATTTGGATTTTAAATCTGAAACTGTTTCAGAAACTAAATCAGAGGGAAACGGAGAAGATCGAAGATAAATTCAAGCCTCTCTTTCTTCTGTTTCTTCTTCTTTCTTCGTCTTCTTCTTCTTTCTAGGGTTTTTGGATCGGAATTTTTTTTTCTCTCTGCAACTCTCTCTCTCTCTCTTTCTAAAACCGTCGAATGTGGTGGTTGGGAGGAAAAAGGTAGGCCTGGTCATATAAATACGAAAGGTTATTCTGGTCATTTCGACCTGTATTAAAATTTATTTTTAATTCGGGGCCTGTTTTTAAAACTCTTTTAACTAGGGGCCTCATATTATGGGTTATCCATGGGTGGGGCCTTATCCTAATTTTCCGATTCTCATATGGACTCGGATTTCGATGGTCCGCCCCTCCATTCGATACGGAAAAGAATTTCCTATCTCCTAACGCGGGAATATTTAGGTTTTGAGCTCGTTCGGGAGGTGAAAACAGCTTGAAAGTAAAACTCATGAAGAATTCAAGAGGGATGGTAAGAGAGATTTTTGGGCCCAGTATGAGCGATTGAGCAAGTTAGGTCAGAATTGCGAAATCATGTGGGACCGTCTTTGTGCAAGCCTTAGGGGTGACCTGGTTGGTCATGGAGGAATGCACATGTTGCCATGATGTATGTGTATCCATACTGAGAGTTTTAGTATTTTCTGATGTGCATTTGAGCGATGTTGTGAATTTTCAGAAGAGTTTCATCTTGGCTGAGAATTCTCGAATTTTTGGTGGAATGAGCATGTATGCTCAATTTATCAATATTTTGAAAATATTAAATAAAATATTTTAATAATCCAAAATTGCCGTGAGGGGCTAGCCATCCGCGTGACCATGTTGGCTTTTGGTTTTTTCGTGATTCGAGCAATATTTGAGAAAATATGGAGAAGTCACGAATTTTGTTCAAATCCAGGAGTTTCACGAGTTGAGGGAAATAATAATAATGAGAAATTAGGGATTGCAAGGTGAGGGACCGACCATGGCTAGGGCATGGCCGGCCGTCCAAGCTACCAGGTCCCGTACAACTTTCCCTGTTTTATTATTATTTTTTATGAATCCTTGAAGTTATGGAGAATCCAGGAAGATATGGAGAATCCATGAAGTTTTGGAATAATAATTATAAAAAGCTAAGGATTGTGAGGTGTGAGACCGGCCACGGCTTGGGCATGGCCGGCAGGCTAAGTTTCCCGGTCCCGCACACTTCTCCTTATTTTATAATTTATTTGGTGAATCCTCCAAGTTATGGAGAACTCTTGAGTTTTTTGCAGAAATTTTGCCAAGATGGAGAACTCTCCATGGGTTTATGAGAATTGTGAGAAAATAAAGAAAATAATGGGGAAGCATGGGACCGGCCACAGCTAGGGCATGGCCGGCCGGTCGGTGTGCCATGGGCGCTTCCCATTATTTTATTATTTATTATTTTCTCTCTCCTATTTTGTGGAGAACTCTCCATTGTTTCATGTTTTTGGATGCTCGTTCGCGCATCCGGGTGCTCATTCGTGCATCATTGCCGAGTACACTTGCACTATTTTTGTTGGGCTTACTCAGTGATGGTCCAGATGCCCAATTATTGAGTATTTATTATCAATTCATGAGATCCAGTGGAGAATAATTCATGAAACTGAGTAATATAAGTGAATAGATGTTTTATTATTAATTCGTAAGATCAGATGCGGATTCGACTACGAATTCAGAATAATAAAGCGAGCATTACCATCCCATGGGATCGTGGGTTCGACCATAAAATCGGAGAAATTGAGATTTATCCATCACCATTTCATGAGACCAGTAGATTCGATCATGAAATCGGAGTAATGAGATAATATAGTTGTTTCATTGCTATTCTATGAGACCGAGCCATGGATTCGATCATAGAATCAGAACAATTGTTATTGCCATTTTATGGTATCAGGCCGTGGATTCGACCATGGTATATGAGCAATTGTTATTGCCATTCCATGGGATCGGTCCGTGGATTCGACCATGGAATAGGAGCAAATTTTTATTTCCATTCCATCGGATCAGGCCATGGATTCGACCATGGAATAGGAGCAATAATAGATTATTCTGGGAATTCAGTGGTGAATGTCACTGCAGAATTAATCTATGTGCATAGTCAGGAGACGGCAAATCCTGAGGGTGCTCTCAGACACTACTAAGAACACCCGAGTCTATACATGTCGCTCTACATAGTCAGGATCAGTGAGTGTCACTGTCCTGAAGGCGTTGTTGCTCTCAATTTATCGGAGAACTGCCCAATTGTTCTTCTATGTAGAGGGGGGTCGCTCTCATGTAGTCAGGGAACAATGAGTATTACCGACGTCCTGAAGGAGTTAAGCCCTCTCAACAAACAATTATCTAGGAGGACCGCCCAATTCTATTATTCTACATAGAGGGCACAATAAAATGCCAGGGATCGAACGCTCAGCTAGTGGAGGCTTTTCGAAAGACATGTTCATCATGGCTTCGTAAGATATGAATCGTCATATGCCTGAAGCCGTATCAGAAACAAGCAGTATCATGGTTTTACGGTTTTGCCCTTTGTTGAAAATCCACCATCTACATTAAGTACCCTGCATAATGGGGAAGTCATGTTCTACAATATGCATTAAATGGTGATTTTCAGTCGACGAGGTCTGGTTGAACTCGGTCTACAAAGGTAGTTTCAGAATCCTCAATTTACTCCAAGGAGATCATGTATGAGAAAATGTGTGGATGAGAACTCTGATAGTAAGGTAGAGCGTCATCTCATGAGCGTGGAGAGATGAGGCACTGCTGATTTGGGTGTTTAAAAGCTTAGTTATGGTCGATTTAGGATTTGCGGGCCAGAGCCCAGAAAGGAAACCCGTCCTTATTAGGTTTTGGAAATAAATTTGATTTAAAAGGGAATAACCCTAAAAATTATTTTTATTTTCCTTTGGCCGACCAATACTTCGTCATCACCTTCACACCACGAGCAGAAGCAGGATAATTCGTTGAAGTCAGCAGCACCGCCGCCCATCCGATCACCGCTGGTCATCCAACCACCGTCGGCCGAATTCCGTCTGGTGCCAACAGGTAAGTTCGTGATTATTTTTGTTTGCTGTAGGTTCGATTGATGATTGTTCACAAAACCCAAAATCCCATGGTTACATATGTATGTGTAGGATTTATGAAGGATTTTTTAGAAAACATATGTGTATGCACGTTTGTTCGTTAGTTGGAGGAACGAGAAAAAATCCCTAATATGAAAGAGATATGTTAATTTTTGAATAAACATGGCCTAGTTGCAGTAGCAAAAGTTTTGTTTATTAGGTTTCATGAAAACCCAAGTTCGTTTTTTTTTTAAGTATGAACTTTGCAAATACTTTTATAAACGTAACTTGTTCGTAAAAGTAGTAAATAATAATCCTTAGAGTTAAAGGAATTTTGAAAAGACCTGGAGTTCATATTGAAATTTTACTTGAGAACTCTCAAAATTTTATTTGAAATATGGAGAACTCTACAAAAATAGAAAAGTCCCTGGTTCCATAGACGAATGCTCGGTTGAGCAAAAAGTGTTTTTTTTTTCAATTTACGTGAATTATTAACTGACGATTTTTTTTTTTTAAAAAGTGCGTGACTTATTCATACCTTATTAAATAAAAATTGGGTTTTTGAAAATACCCAATTTATGAGTTTTTGAAAATACCCAATTTATGAGTTTGGTGAATTCACAGTGTATTCGCGAATTCAGTGATTTTATAGCGTATATATATACATAAAATCAGCGAGTGCTCACATAGAGGGTTATGTGAATTACTCATGGTTTCTTGGAAAGTCAGTGTAGACTTTTAAATAATATGTTTTATGCTCAACTTTGCAGGTTTGAAAGAAAGAGCAAGTTTTGGAGTTTTTACGTTGTTATCACTAAGTTCGTGAAATCGTAAAGGGGTGAGAATTGAGAAATACCATTTTTGCAGACACCAATTGTCTAATTTGCTTTAGTCCCATTGTGTTGATGAATTAATATATGGATGTTGTAACAAGTTTGCAAAATGGTTGAATCCCGTAGTGCTTCTGAAGATGATGTTTCTTCGAGAGAGGATGTTTCCACAGATACCTCTTCCAGAGATGATGGTTCTTCCAGAAATGACGATACTTAGGGGAAGAAGGAAAGTTCCAAGACTAAGAACATTCCAACTGCTGAGGACAAATTCTTCGTGTATTTGTATAGGCCTGAAAAGCGTCCTCTAGGATCTTTGTTTTGGTTGCTGATAAATCCTAGGTGCACTGTGATGTGAATCAATAATGTTGTAGTAAGAAGGTTTGTGAGACTTGTGAAAGCAATGGATTTTAGATTTAATAAAACTTAAAAGTAAAGAAAACTTAGATCAAAATTGATTTCAAGATATGAGAGAATAACCAAGACACTGATTCCACTATTAGGCATGAATGAATAACGGTAAATAACCCAAAACTCTAATTATCTTTTAAATCCCTTGTTTCTTAATTCACAAATAATCAGGCAAATTCTCAAAAATTAATTGTATCCCCTAAGCATAGATTATCTTAATACAAAGCATAACCTATCTAATTGAATCACAACTAATGAAGAAAATTACACAAACAATTTAAAACTCTGCAAAAGAAGTGATTGAGTGAATTATCAAATATAAATTAGAGAAAATAAAATAGTTACCAATTATCCATGCGTGAATAGATTCCTCATTTCCTTGGTTGTGGGAGAATTAGCTCATCATCATGTTGGAAACACACTCAAAAGTTGATTTCATTTATGCTCAAAAGTGGTTACAAATGATGAAAAATGGGAGAAAATGATTAAAATCGGATTTTCGTAACTGTTATAATTGTTGCAAATCAGTGTTACTAAGAACGATAAAAGTGTAGCGTCACTGTCACTGTAGCGGTACGACCCTCACGTTTGTGTCGCAAACACTGTTGAAGAACGACTGTCTTGGCTGGTCTGTTCTTCGTGTTCTTCAGAACTGCAGCAGCACAAAAGAATTTTCATACTTGATTTCTAATACTCTGTTCTTCTCCCCAACTCTCTGTCAAAACTGAATTTCAAAAGGTTGAAGATGATGTCCCCTTATCCAGTACAGGTGTCCCCTTAGCAATTTGGGTGTAAATAGCAATTCCAGGGGTGCGAATAACCACATGTTCCAAATAAAAAAGAAGGTGCCCCTTAGCAACTGGACACCCCTTAGTAATTGAGGTGCCCCTTAACCTACATTGAGAGTCTGAATAACACGTGTCCTCAGGGGTACAAAAACCACTTTTCGAGCAACTTTCTCTATAAGAGCTTATTTGAAAAAAACACCTACAAAGAAGATTATTAGTGATAAAATGAGTCATAGCTAATGTATTTATGGGTGAAATGCGTCGCACTTTCATGCTCATCAAATTCCCCCACACTTACATTTTGCTAGTCCTCGAGCAATACATAAAATTGACCCGCTACACAGCTGGTTCATATAAAAAGAGACTTAGACCCGCTACACAGCTGGTCATGACAATTTCCACATACACAAGACACACAATATATATATATATATATTTTAGACCCGCTACACAGCTGGTCATAACATGCAAGAAAAGAAAAGACTCGCTACACAGCTGGTGCCTGGTCATGACAATTGCCACATACACAAGACACATATTTTTTTTTAAACCTGCTACACAGCTGGTCGTAATAAGGAAATTTAGACTTTGCTAGTCCTCGAGCAAATCAAACTAAAACTTACAACTTCAAAGCTTTCTAGCGTCCCAAGCATCCAAAGAGCTATGAGGACATAGAGTTTCTGCATGCTAGTAATACGAAGTTAGAAATACTAAAGAACATATTCTCATTCTTAAATGTTGAGTGAGAAATAACCACACCATAATGAGAGAACACGTGTTTGAGAAACGATCAATAAACATTTCGCCTCGACTTCTGCCTCACCAAAAAGGATTTTATGATAATTGCACTCAAAAAGACGGTTTTTTTATGGGTCTCACATGTGTGCAGGTAGGAATGAAGAGAGAATTCCTGCAACACGTTGAATGGTAGGAAGGATAACTTCCGAAATTTTGAAAAACCCACATCTTTTAACATTTAAAAAAAAACCATTTCTAACGATCTCTAAGAAAAGAAATCAACCACTTATATCGAGGATGAGATTACTTACTTAACTTCACATCCGATTGCCAATTATGATAACACCACTCTCACGGCATCCAATAGAAACGTCTTCCTCTCCTCGTCTTCATCTTATTGGTCTTCAGCTTCAACTATTGGTGATAAACTCTTTAGCTTCATAGATCCTTAACAATTTGTAACCTTTTTCCTTAACTCCTTGTCGCTTGAAACTTCCTTATAGATTTTCCTTCCCCATGGCTTATTCAAAAAAAAACAATAATAGATATTTCTCTTGTCTCATATAAATATATTTTTTTCTTTTCTTTTTCTTTTCTTTTTTTTTTCATTTTTTTTTTCATTTTTTTTTAGACAAGAGAAACACAATACAAATCAAAGTGAAATATAAAATAAACCATGGCCATGAAAAAGTACTTTACCGCTTGATTCTTCACAACTTTGTATTGTCTCGAAATCATAAACTTCAATAATTCTCACCTTTCTTTTCTTCGCTCTTGTAAATGAGTCTTAATACTTGGATATAGAATTACCTCATTGCATTTTAAGTCTTCAACATATATGTAAAAATCTGCTCATTGTATGTTGCTTTACTTGGATATAAAATTTGCTCTTTTTCTTGTTCCATTGTTGCTTGCAAACCTTGAACCTTTTCAACTTTCCTTGAAGATTTTGATGTCGCTCCCTTGTTGTTGATGATTATGGTGTTTCTATGGACCCGTTGTTGAGAGAATGGTGCTAACTGCAAATCGAACTACAAGAAGGAGGCTTTCATCTATAGACGTCACCCTCATGATTGACAAAAATTAGCACTCAAGAGATCAAAATAGTGCTGAAATTGGGTAGCTCACCATTCTACCCGGAATTAATGTACGGTGACACACACTCAAAAGAAGCTCTTTAGTCATGGAAGAATTTCTGGTCGGTGCCTCTCATGATATGAAAATGGGTAGTCTCCACTAATGATTGATCATCAACTCTAATAACGCACTTCTCCCTGCACCAAATTTGCACCACCGGCATGATTAAATCCATTATTTAACACTCTAACAAGCAAGAAATCGAACGTAGTTCCCTAACATTTCCAAGTTCAATTATGTCGGTCAGAATTCTCTATGTAATCATACCTAGAAGGATGCTAGTGACTCTAAAATCTCTAAAAGTTGAAAGTTTTATGCAAAAAATTCTCTTTTTTTTATGCAAAAATATATGCTTAGCCACTCCCCCACACTTAAACCTTACATTGTCCTCAATGTAATTGAATCCTCCTAGCAAATTCAAGGTGGGAAATCCTAATATGATATGGAACAAGAAAAATAAACACACAAAACAAAAAGAAAATAAAAACAAAAGGATAAGAGATACAAAACCGGTGGGTTGCCTCCCACTTAGCGCTTGTTTTAAAGTCGACGGCCCGACATAGCTCTTGCTTCACATTACTCCTCTAGAGGGAGAAAATCTTCAAATGGAAGTTCATCCACATTCACATAGGCGATGTTCTCATAGTATGGCTTCAATCTATGGCCGTTGACTTTGGAAACCGAGTTGTCTCTAAGACTAGTAATTTCAACTGCACCATAAGGAAAAACATTAGTAAAAACATATGGTCCAATCCAACGGGACCTTAATTTTCCAGGAAATAGTTTAAGGAGAGAATGAAATAAAAGGACTTTTTGCCCCACAACAAAACTTTTCCGAGAAATCGTCTTGTCATGAAAAAGCTTAGTCTTTTTCTTGTAAATCCGGGCACTCTCGTAAGCATCATTATGTATCTCCTCTAGCTCATTTAGTTGCAACTTCCTTTGTTTCCCCGCTTCATCATACTCCATGTTGAATTTCTTTATCGCCCAATAAGCCTTATGTTCAAGTTCAACCGGAAGATGACAAGCTTTTCCATAAACCAACCTATATGGAGACATACCAATCGGTGTCTTGTACGCCGTTCTATACGCCCAAAGTGCATCATTGAGATTAAAGCTCCAATCTTTCCTTGTGGTATTCACCGTTTTCTCAAGAATGGACTTGATTTCACGGTTTGAAATTTCTGCTTGTCCACTAGTTTGTGGATGGTAAGGCGTACCAATCTTGTGTGTTATGTTGTACTTCTTGAGGAGAGCGTGGAAAGTCTTCTTGAAATGTGAGGCTCCATCGCTTATCACCACTCTTGGTGTGCCGTGCCTAGTGAATATGTTTTCTCTTCGTATGATTTGATTAACGCCATATTTCCATAAGTATGGTTCATCCCACACATATTGCTTGGCTATCTTCTTAAGCTTCATCTTTTGGAAGTTAGACATTGTGCTAGGTACCTTCCTTGTCACCAAATAATTCACTATATTCGCATACCAAGGTGTTGATTCTTCCAAGGAGAAAAGTTGTTCGTCTGGAAAGCGGTCTTGTAATGGAAGTTCTTATTGAGACATAACAAGTCTACTAAGATGATCCGCAACGGTATTCTCCACACCTTTCTTATCCCGAATTTCTATGTCGAACTCTTGTAGTAATAGGATCCACCGGATTAGTCTTGGCTTAGCTTCTTTCTTCTTTATTAAGTATCTAAGTGCCGCATGATCGGAATACACAATAACCTTTGTATCCACCAAATATGATCGGAACTTTTCTAATGCAAACACTATAGCCAATAACTCCTTTTCCGTGGTAGAATAGTTGATTTGTGCATCATTAAGGGTCCTAGATGCATAATAGATAACATGGGACAACTTGTCCACTCTTTGACCCAAAACGGCTCCAACCGCATAATCACTAGCATCACACATTAGTTCAAATGGAAGATTCCAATCCGGTGACTTGATAATCGGCGCACTTGTCAACATTGCCTTTAATTTGTCAAAAGCATCCTTGCAATCCTTGTTGAAGTCAAAAGGTACCTCCTTTTGTAGTAACTTGCACATCGGCATGGAGATTTTGGAGAAATCCTTGATAAACCGCCTATAGAAACCTGCATGGCCAAGAAAAGAACGAACCTCCCCGGCAACGGCGCCAAAATTTGTATGCGTGTCGTAACCACAACAAATTAATTAATACTTTACTACCTAATTAAAAAGTAATATAGGGTAGTCAAGGTCGATCCCACGAGGAGCAAGAGATTATAGTTGTCTTATAATGTCACAAAAAGGGGGGTATTGGTTCAAGATTTTAAAAGCAAAAGAAATAAACAAAGTAATTAAAAGTGTAAGTTGAATTCAATAAGAGAGAATAGATCAAGGAATCCTTCTTCACTGCAATACAATGATTAAAGTTATGTTCTTTTCTACTTGTTATTAGTCATAGATTATCACTAACCGTAGGTATAACAGCTAGATCAGTGCTAACCCCAAAATCCCTTATTTCACCGGATACGGAAGTTCTCGCCTACCGGATTCTATTCACCAAACCACCTAGTAGTAGATCACCCAAGATGTAATTTAGTTAAACGCATTAAGATTCATGAATTTATTAGGTTGATATTAGTAGTTAAACTCTTAGATCAAGGTCCACTTGCTAACGTTGTTTTTACACACAATTGCTCCACGGAATCCCTCCGCAAGGTCTTGTGTTTTCTACTTATGTGAATAGTCAAGAAACGATTACTTATCCCCTAACTTTCACTAGCTTTAGATTAATTAACAAATCAATTTAGTTGGCCATCCAAACGACCTATCAATCAAACATAGACACTAATATTAGTAAAAACAATCGATAATCATATGAAAAACTTCAAAGTAGAATTGAAACAAAACTCAAACCATATATTAAGAACTAGGAATTCATCCTCAATCAATAAGAAAATTAGCTACTCATAATTTGGAGTTCACACAATAATAATAATTATAAAGGAAGAAAGAAAAACTTATTGAAAAGATGATGGTTGCTCCTTCCTCCAATCCTTGTGCACTTTAACTCCTTCTTCAAAGTAGATGTGTGTTAAAAAGTTGTAGAGAACTCTATTTATAGGCTTCAATACTCTCCATATCTTTGTAGGAAAAGATTCCTTATTCCATAAGAACACCAATTTCCCAATTTGAGCCACATTCCAATTTCTAGTCCAATTCTCCAAAACTTCCAAGTTTTCATCAAATTCCCAATTCTAAGTCTTCACACACATAAGAGAAGTCCATACAAAATTCTATATTTTTACTCGCCGGAAAACTGTGTTTTTGGCCGGAAGTTGGCCGGAATTTGTCGCCGCCGGCCACCTGAAAATTCTGTCCCGGTCAAAGAATATTCCGTCAGTCCACCGTTAGGACTAACGGTCAAAGGAGTCAAACGTTAGTCAACTGTTAGTCAGTGGGTCAAGGAAGGGGAGTCAGCTGGCGAGTTAGCTTTCTGATTCTGGGCTGAGTCGTCTTAATCGTATGAGTCACTGTGCTGGATCGGTCGTCGGACTCGTTCTGGACCGGTTGTCGCCGTCACCGAGTTGACTCGCCGGAGGGGAGAATCGGCCGAGTTTTGGCTAATTACAAGGCATTTCCGACCGTTATTGCAGGCCATTCTTCTCTTCTTCCTGCGACAATCCTAAGACATACATCTAGGATAATACAATTGCTGCTTCAATAGCCCTCAACAGCGCAATTCTCAGCAAAGCAGCGTCAAACCCATTTTAAGTTTCATCTCAAATCAAAGCATCTATCATTACCAAAACAATCAAACAACAGAACCCATATTCAATTTTGTTCTTTGTCTCTCAATAGCAGCATCACTAGTCTCTTTTCCTCCATGTTCGATTTCCACAAACTGAGAACCACCACCATATCCTCCATGTGCTGCAATTCATCACAGATCCAACCATTGTTTGCCAATTCGACCCAGTTTCAACAATCAGCAACTATTGATTCAACCCCATCTTCGATCTATTCCAACAACCACTACCAACCCATTTCTGAATTCACCAATTTTAGCAACTTCGACCCATTGATTTCTCCTATTATTGATTTCTCGGAAAACAACAGCTACGTCTCAATCTCGATTCACAGATACAACATCGAACCCTAATTTCTTCTCTGTCTGATCTTCTGGGTTTCGATCTGCTTCTCTCTCTCGATTTCTATCGATTTGTTCATGGCTGCTGCGCAACTTTTCTCCCTTTTCTTCTAAATTTCAGAAGTGAGTAATGATTGAGAGGGTCTAAAGGGTATCGATTTTAGGGTTAAAGAATAATTGGGTGGTTATTTGCGCCCCATATGCAGCCACCCAGTGATATTCACAGCATGTACTAAATGATAATGGGTACTCCAAATGATAACCCCTTAACCATAGCTGGTTTGCGTTTATAGTGCTCTTCCCAAAGAGTTGCCCCTTAACCTTGACTGGGCTCCAAATAGTATTTGCCCTTGAAATATGACGGTTTTTCCCTTCTTTCTCAATTTTGGATGATTTCTTCTTCTTTTCCTCCGTGCGACTCCAGAGTACCTAATAACTCAAAAGCGAACATAAGATACATAATTCACACGAAAAAATAGCAAAGAAAGCATAAATACTAAATATAAAATTAGGTGTTTTAGACACCTATCAGAATTACATAAAAATAGACCCGCTACACAGCTGGTCATAACCCGAACAATCATAAATAAAAAATTAGACCTGCTACACAGCTGGTCATAATAATATTTTTATTATATTTTTAGACCCGCTCAAGAGCTGGTCACAATACGCAAGAAAATTCCGGAAAAAATTAAAAGACAAATTTAATAACCACTCCCCCACACTTAAATATTACATTGTCCTCAATGTAATTGAGTCATCCAACGTAAAAATTAAGATGGGAAATTCAAAAACAAAAATAAAATAAACAAAAATAAATAATTATACCTACTGGAATGTACAAAAACGGATCCCCATAAA
This sequence comes from Papaver bracteatum, assembly GCA_023529315.1. Lineage (NCBI taxonomy): Eukaryota > Viridiplantae > Streptophyta > Magnoliopsida > Ranunculales > Papaveraceae > Papaver > Papaver bracteatum. Next base: position 968,837 of record JAJJWX010002186.1, read on the forward strand.
CTAATAACCTGAAAACTTGGGGATCGATCCAAAATATAATATTTACAAACGACAGCTTCATAATTATTTTATGAAAAATGGGGACACTGAAACTGTCAGAAACCAAGATTTACCCCTAAACCAAGTTTTTACTGCACATAGAAGTGCGTAAAGAACAAAATATGGGGATTCTGTTGAGATTGGGAAATTTTCAACTGGCTCATGCACGGTATTAGAAATAGGCAAATCCTCTGGGTACTTAGATGCAAAGTAATCCAATAACACTTTAGAAGCACACAATTCTAACCCTAAATTAGGAAACTTTTGGAAGTCTAGGGGTCTTGAAACAACCACTAAGTTGGGTGAATAATCTTGTGAGGTAGATTCATCTATGGAATTAGGCTAATCATCCACACAATCATCCACAGGGTCATCTATATGTTCTTTTAGGAACAAAGAGTCACTATCAGATTCATCATCATCAGCAAATAATCTTTGACATTCAAGAACTCTCAATCTTTGTTCAAAACTAGGTGGTGTGTGTTTGTAATACTTCTCATAAATAGTTTGATGAGATTCTTCACTTACCTCATGTGGAGTAGAAACTCCATACCATTGCCTACACATATATTCAGCAAGCGTCATCTCAGATGAGGTTTCCTGATAATTTGACTTTCTACGCATATATTCCGCCAGCGTCATCGTAGGTGACGTCTCCTCAAAAGAAGTCATCATCCTCAAATAGTCCCTGAAAAGAAATACAAAAAGAAACGCATAAAAAGGAAAAATAAAAAGAAAATACTGTACAAAAAGAAATTAAAAAAAAAACCTAAAAATTAATCTAAAAACAAATCCCCGACAACAGCGCCAAAAATTGATGTAAATCAATAATGTTGTAGTAAGAAGGTTCGTGAGACTGTGAAAGCAATGGATTTTAGATTTAATAAAACTTAAAAGTAAAGAAAACTTAGATCAAAATTGATTTCAAGATATGAGAGAATAACCAAGACACTGATTCCACTATTACACATGAACGAATAACGGTAAATAACCCAAAACTCTAATTATCTTTTAAATCCCTTGTTTCTTAATTCACAAATAATCAGGAAAATTCTCAAAAATTAATTGTATCCCCTAAGCATAGATTATCTTAATACAAAGCATAACCTATCTAATTGAATCACAACTAATGAAGAAAATTACGCAAACAATTTAAAACTCTGCAAAAGCAGTGATTGAGTGAATTATCAAATATAAATTAGAGAAAATAAAATAGTTACCAATTATCCATGCGTGAATAGCTTCCTCATTGCCTTGGTTGTGGGAGAATTAGCTCATCATCATGTTGGAAACACACTCAAAATTTGATTTCATTTATGCTCAAAAGTGGTTACAAATGATGGAAAATAGGAGAAAATGATTAAAACCAGATTTTTGTAACTGTTATTCATAGCTCAAATGGTGTTTTTATTGAAGAAAACTAATAATACAATGAATTCGAAACTCTGTAGAGCCGTTACAAAACTGTTTAGAAAACAATTGTTTTGTTCTGTCGCAGAAAACTGTCGTTCATGGAAGAACAGTGAAAGTTCTAAACGATAGACTACAAGTGTAGTCTGTTCTTCTTCTTCTTCTCTGCAGCAGCAGAGAAGTTGCTCTGCAACTCTTGATTCTTGTCCCTCAACTCTCGATCAAAACTGGATTTCAAAAGGTTGAAGATGATGTCCCCTTATCCAGTACAGGCGTACCCTTAGCAATTTCGGTGTAAATAGAAATTCCAGGGGTGCGAATAACCACAAGTTCCAAATAACAAAAAAGGTTCCCCTTAGCAACTGGACACCCCTTAGTAATTGAGGTGCCCCTTAACCGACATTGAAAGTCCGAATAACACATGTCCTCCGGGGTACAAAAACCACTTTTCGAGCAACTTTCTCCATAAGAGCTTATTTGACAAAAACACCTACAAATAAGATTATTAGTGATAAAATGAGTCCTAGATAATGTATTTATGGGTGAAAATACGTCGCACTTTCGTGCTCATCACACTTTCCAGAACAAGTTGGTGTCTCCCCGAGCTGTGGTTCGGTTTTGTTTGCAAGGGAAGTATTTCGCAGCTTCTCAGGTGGAGTTGAAGCTTTCTCGGAGACCTCTGATGCACTTCTCTGGGTGGGCAAGGCACATGTTAGGCCATAGCCGTGTGAGGGCCATATTGGATAGTGCTCAGGTGACACGAGCCATTCAAGCTGCTGGAGATTTGATCATCAATCATGATATTCCAGGTATGATAGCCCTGCTCGCCCGTTGGTGTGTCCCTACTCACACATTTATATGCAGATGGGGAGAATTCACCATTACTCTGGAAGATGTAGTTGCTTTGTTGCACCTTCCAATTACTGGTAATTTTCCTGAAGAACTCTCGACAGAGAAGAAGGAGATATCTGACATGTTAGAAGCAAAGATGCACGAATTCAATGAGTCACCTGCGTCTTGCTATGCCCGATGGTTATCACACTGGTGGCCAAGAGATTAAACTCCTGAAGGACCGATTGATGGCGTTTTGTTGCGGCTTTCTTGTGCCTGTGGCTCTCACGGAATATCTTCGAAGATTGTGGACACTTGCTGAAGACGTTTGTGATTCGTTTTGCCATTAAGATGGCCAAAGGTGAGAAAATTCCTATTGGCAGTATATTTTTGGGTTCTTTGTTCGCCAACTTGGACTCTCTAGTTACGGACTCCAGTATTTATGATGGCTTCATGAAGGTTGAAACGAATACTAATATCATGTTTCTCCAAGATTTGATGTGGGAACACCTTGAGAGCTATGCCCCAATTCCCCGTAGAATTTTGCAAGGACCCAAGGTCGACACTCACCATTCCCTTCTTGAGGAGAATAATGCTAGGATCATGCGCTGGTCTAGAAAGCAACCACAATACAAGATTTGCATTACTGACGTTTTGGACATTGAGTCTGAGTTCAACTTTCTCCCCTAGGTGTCAGTTCCTTTTCTTTTCTCATAGTTAATTACTTTCAATACTACTGATGATAATATCACGTTGAGTATTGGTGCCGGTCTGAGTGAAGGAGAGAGATCTTTCGTCTTGAGTTATACTCTTGGTTTCTTGCTATCAATAATGAACGGAGGATTCCAGGTAGAAGAGTACAACATTGACAGAGCCGTTAGACAGATGGGACTTGACCAGTGCATTCCGGGTCATCAAACGAACAAGCCAGAGATTGAGTACCCGAAGGCTCATTTAGACTTCACCCGCGTGGAAAGAAATGAATTCTTGTTCCCATGTTCTGACCGAGAAACTTTCGCAACTCCTGGTTATATAGGCTTTTGGCGTCAGCAACTCGAGCTTGTGTATGCGTTTGTAACAGATGTTCAGTCCCCTGTACGAGATTTCCCTCCTCCTGACGTGGTTTCCGGCCGACCCAGGTTGAAGAATCTCCCTAGTAGTGATAAGAGGAAGACATCTCCAAATGCGTCACAAGTAAGTGCTTCTTCTTATGATTTCGGCCAAAGTATGCCAATCACATTTTAATCGTATTGCTTTTCTTGTGATAGGGTGGTCGTACTGTGAGACCTCGCATTGATGTAAACTCTTCAATATTTCAAGAAAGTCCCCAGGGAGGAGATGGCAGAAGTAAAACAACAAATAGGATGATACCGAATAGAATACAATCTCCTGCCGCGTCTTTGGTGAGTTGCCTGCGCTTTTCTTCGTTGTTGCAACTTTCTCATCCATGTAATTAGGATTTAAAAAAATTATTGCTCATTTATTTCAGAAATTTTCCCCATCGGTTATTGATGGTCTCCGTTTTCCTCTTGGTCGAACAATTCAGGACTCCAGCACTGAGGAGGTTGACGTAAGTTTCCCCTTTTGCACTTGATAATTGTAATGCGTCTTTGGACGAAGGAGTGACAATTGTTGTTGATGTGGACAGAAGGAAATTACCCTGGATAAGGAGCATGTTTATGAGGCTCATTCCTCTTTGAGTCATGAGAATATAGAGAGCTCTTGAAATCCCGAACATAACGCATATGGAGAGTTCTCCGAATGAAGATAACGGAATTGCCAATGGAGGTTCCAACATTGCCGAGTCCTGAAATGGTTTAGAGGATCCCCTAGTAAGTATTTATCTTGTAGCCTCTCCATAGAAGTATGATATTTCTGATTTGTGCATGAATGAATGAGAACCCGTATGAATATACGAGTAATTTTGCCGAAATACGTCATCAGAAAATTTCAGGCTTCAGATTTTATTAGAAATGTTGTAGAATCCTCATCTGGAGTCGGAGTTTCGATGTCCGCATATGTATCTTCAAGCCCAGAAAATTTCCAAGCTTTAACAAAGAATATTTTTGAATTTTGAGCATGTTTAGGGCCTGAAAAACGCGAAACAGTAAACTTCCAGGAGATATTCAGAACTTTTCCAGATCGCGCGTTGTGTGATGTTTTGGCCACATCTCCTCGCTCGTTCATCCGATTGTCATGAAATTTTTACATGTTGTAGAGAACTTCCATACTAAGAGAATGATATATAACTCGTCTCCATATTCCTCACCAATTTCTCCCAGTTCATCATTGAACATAGGGCAGTGTAAATTTGCTTCAGCTGAGCTTCTTTGAAAACGTGTTTCATGACTTCGATACTTCTTTCACATGTTGTAAATGTATAATAAGGAACTTAGATGATGTTATTTCACTTACTTTATTAATCTTATGATTGCATTGGATTTCCACGCCTGAACCATCCTAATCCCATGTAATCTTCGCATTAGGTACCGAACGACGAAGTTAGGAATCATGGATCCAATAATGATAGCTTGGGAAGTCCTGAAGTTGTTGGCGATGGAACTCCTATATATGCACCTCCAGGTTATGAAGTTCTGGTTTTTGATGCAGGGGAGGTGGTGGAAAGCCCAATTGAGCCTCAGATGTTGGAACCCGAATCAGGAATAGCAGAAATTGCTTCGTCTGAATTGGTCTCCATGATTGTTGATGCTGCTCCAGTAGTCGAGAGGCGTATGATAGTGCATGAGTATCCCAATGCAGGGATTACTTTTTCACCTCAATTTGGTGAGTTACTCCCATACCACCATTTAGTTGGTGGTTTTAGTGTTCCCATCGGATATGCTGTTATGTATGAGAAACTGTGGAAAATGTATGGACACATCGTGGTTACTCAGGATTCATAATGGAGCAATTTCTTGACAAAGCAAGCGGAAGCCATCTTGCGTGTTATACGTGATATCTGTATCACTCCCAGAAACATTGTTACTCTAGACGCACTCTTTGATTGGGAGTACAACTCGAAGACTGCTGAAGAACTAGGATTCAATCTGAAGTGGCTTCATCAAAGGCTTGAAGTCAGTGATGCCGTGACGAAGAAGATGGACAAATTTGCTGAACTGACCAAGAAGCTAGAATTGGAGAAAGCGACTTTGAAAGCTTTGGAAGATGCGGAGAATCAGAAATCATTCTTTGATGGTTTTCTTTAGTTTCCTTTCCAAAATCTCATGAACTTCTGAGAAAGATGTGAGATTTTATTTGGGTTTTGATTTTTGATAGGTTTTGAATTTATGAGTGACTGAGGATTTTCTTTTGATTTTGGATTTGACAGAGATTTTCTTAAATAAAGAACTTTGATAGATTGCTGAATTTTCAAATGCTGAGTGCAAGTATGCACACGTTTTGGAGGAATTGAAAATACAATTAAAAGAAAATCCTAAAATGAAAACATCAGATGTTTTGAGCGCTTGCCTTGGACATAAAACATCCAATGTTGAATGCTCCATGCATCGAAAATCTTGAGCCAATTCTCATGAATTACTGGTATTTTTGCCTTGCCCTTGATGTCAGCTAATTTGTAGTATCCTTCAACGACTGACTTAGAAATCATGAAAGGCCCTTCCCAGTTAGAACCCCTTGTAGAATGCAGGTTGCGCTTGGTTGCCTTAAGAACCAAATCTCCTTCATGAAACTTGTTAGGCTTTGTTGCGCGTGCCTTGAATATCTTCTACTGTTTTGGAATCACCTGTGGATTCCATGCTGGTGAAGATTTCCAATTCTGTGGTACATGTGGACACTCATGCAAAGGAAAATATGGCGGGTATCGCTTGTCAAACTGAGCCAAGTCTTCAGCGATGAACCTTTCAATGTGGTGCATAATCAGAAAAGGTTCCAACCATGCAGTGTAGTATTGCTGAGGTGAGACTGTCCACTCATAGGGTTTGATGACAGGTAGGTTTTGAGCGAGTCCCCGAATTAAGGTAGCATATTTGAAAGTAGGCAACACATATGCATCATGAGGAATAAGACTTGACTGAGTGCGAAACCTCCTGAAGAATTCATTAGGGTTTTCTCCAGGCCTTTGCGTGAGTTCCATCAGAGTTTCGACCTTTTCCAAATGCTCGAAAGGCTGGTTATCTTCTGAGACAGAGCTTTCTTCGGTGGATAAATGTGCAACTAAAGGTGAATATACCGCAGTAATTTTTCCATCATGGATCCACGCTCTCCCAAGAACCATGTCGTATCCAGGATCCTCCATGATTATGAAGAATTTAGTTTCTGTCCAGGTTGAATCACTTCTTATGTTGAGAATGATGTAACCATAGCATCCCTACAAATTCCTTCATGATCTCTGACTGAAACTGGAGCATGAGTTGCTTCTTGATGAGTGATCCCAGAAGCTCTGAGGGTTTTCAGAGGGATGATGTTGACAGCAATGCCAACGTCGACTAATGCTCATCTGAATTCGTTCCCCTTGAGATGCACCATGGTGAGAAGTCCCAAGTCATACATCTCTTTGTCTATCACAGGTGGTTCAGGGAATGTTTCCTGAATTGTGAGTCGTTTGCCTCACACGATATGGTTTAGCGCAGCAAACATGTCATATCTTTGGGCCCTTGACAAGTACAGCAACTCGCAGACGTGCTCCATTAAAGACTGAACTGCTTCCTTGACCGGCTACTCGTAGGGTGCGAATATTCTGACCGGGAGAGGATTTATGTGTACTTCTTCAGTCCCCAGTTCTCCTGAGTCGGCCTTTTCTTTAAAGATGCGCTTCAAATTTCTGCAGTCACGGGTTGGATGACTGACATACCTATGGAAGTGGCAATAGCATACATTCTCCATTTGCTCCGCGGTTGGCTCCTTTTTGACATGAGGTAACTTGACTGCACCATCTTGGATCCAGACTTCCAGTAGTTCGATCACCTTTTCAATGGGAAATCAGGAACTTCCTTATCATTCTGTTGTGATTGTGCATTTCTGGTCTGGTTGTCCTTCCTTGGAGCTTTTGGAGGGTGAGACGTTGGAGAAGCATTTTTGTGTTGATGTGCTTCGGCCTTTCTCTTGCTTCATTCAGAAACATTCATGGAAGATTCAACATTATACTGCTTGTTGATCAAGCGCCGACCGCTGCTTCGAGTGTCTTTCGATTCCTCCATTTTGACAGTTTTCGTTCTTTCCAGCAAGGAGGGAGCAGTAGTTGCTGACCGCTTGGCTGCTTCGTGAAGTTCCGAAAAGGTCTGGAAACGGAGATTCTCCAACAAAGCTCTGTAAACAGGGATCATCCCATTGATGCACAAGTCCACTAGTTATTGTTCAGTAATATTTGGATCATGACAATCCAGTGCCTGGAGTCTGAACTTTTTTACGTAGTCATTCGGGTGTTCAGTACTCTTCTGAGACATCCTCCCCAGGTCGGAGAGTGTGACTTGTTCAGAAACAAAGAAATATTTCCTGTAGAAAGTGTAGTTGCAGGAAATCCTACACTACACCCTTGATAAGATCTTACAGTAATTAACACATATTTGATGATTAAAACTACACTTTATTATTTGATTTTTAGAAATGTTTACAAGTAAAGGAAGAAGATCAAGAATACAACCGCTCTCTTGAATTTTCTCTCTCCTCAAGACTTTCTCAACACTCAAAAATACATCATCCTTCTCTGAATATATAGGAACCCTTTATATAGGAAATTACATAGTGGATAACAGCTAAGTTTTCCTTTTATTTCGGATCCACTCTGCGATCATATCACGACAGTTATAATGTCAACTCTCGCAAGCATTGTAACCATCGCAGGACAAACACGCTCTTCTTGTGTTTCTTCAACCGTCAACTATTACGTCATTCTTTAACCTATTCTGTGACACTCGCAAAGTGTTGTTGAAGAGTTTGTGGTATTCTCGCAGAAGTGTTGTTTATCTCGCAGGAACACTGTTGTAGCGATATTCTGGTCCTACAAAAAGCATTAATCATTTCTCCCCAATTGGCTATGCTCCCTGGAGTGATGTTGTTGTACCAAGTGTATGCACGACCCATCAGGGATTTCGAAAATTTCTTTAAGAAGACAACATGATTGTGTTCATGTTCTCCTAATGCTTCCAGAAATCGAGAAACGTGTTTTCGAGCATTTCCTGTTCCGTTGTAGAGTGTGAATGTTGGAGAGGTGTAGCCTTTTGGGAGAGGGATCCTCTGTGTGGCTGCAGGATACATAGGTTGATAACGGTGCATGGTCATTGTATTACCCCTTCCTCGATTCTCCATAAAGCGCTCCAAGTCTTCAGGGTGATGAAGCCGCCAGGTTGAGACTCTGTGGCTTTGTAGGTTTCATCATCACCAGGAACAGGCATAACTTCGGGGTCCTTTGGAGATATTTCCTTGTATTTCCCCTTCTCTTGAGTTTTGTCTGACATCTTGTCAGTGAGAGTTTTGAGATACTTGAATAGTTCCTTCTGAGTAGTAGCCATGTCAGTTTGATTCTTGGCGATAACTTCCTGGACTTTCATGAGATCGCCTATGGTAGGAGGATTTTCTATGATTTCATCTGGATGCCGCCCGAAAAGAGGATGATCTTCCACATTGGTATGAGGAGGAGTAATATCACCACCATCGTTATAAGCGGGGATTGTTTCCGGAGTACCACCAGTGTTGTTGCTGGTACTAGCGTGGTTGGTGTTGGGATGTGTAACTTCTCCTGACCTAAGATCGACCATCTTTTCGAAAATGAGAGATTGCAACCGAGAGATTAATCTCCCACTGTGGTCGCCAATCTGTGGATGGGGAAAAACGTGTCGCCGGTTTTTTGGGAAAGTGGAGAGTCGAGCGAGTTGTCGAGACTCCTCAGCCGGGCAAGATGTTAATCCTCACATAGATGCACTGCTGTAAAGGGGGTGCTTAGATTCAATATACCAATCTGTATGACTCCGGCCTAAACCAAGACAATGGCCGTTCCAGAATCAATTCGGTCGCAAAGAGGGAGATGTGTTGATCTGTAGGAAGGAAGCTGAGAATCGTGTGGGATCAGTGATGATCGAGGATTGTGGGTGTGTTGAAGGTTTCTACAGTATTGGTGAACTGTTGAGTTCTGAGTGATTATTGAATTCTTTTGAGTAGTTACTCGAGAAATTCAGTGTTAGACGTATATTCGAGTGTTCGAATGTTGATAAAGATGTCCTTCAATCACGAATTCAGAGACTTATTTATATTGTTAGAGTAGTAACACCACTGACCCCTATAAGTGTAACGGTTTCTTGAGTGAAAGAGTGGGAAAGTGGGAGATCGTGGTAAAGTCAGTTCCACATCGTGTGGAGACTTGGCTGATCGTGCACCCACTACTTTGCCGACTCCTTCAACCGTTAACACGACTTACGCACATTTCTCGTCGTGGGATGAATCCACGTGCCGTAGACCGCCAGACCAAAACCCTAAGTGATATCCCCCCATTTGTGACGTGATTGATGTTTCACGAATCATGGAGTCTGCGGGGCTGACGTGTTTAGGTTAGTCAATTGTTGACTGATTATACATTGAGTCTAAGTTTGGTGAATCAAGCATGAATGGTGAATGCTCAACGATTCATGGGTCGAGCATGTACTTCTCTGGAGAGATGTCAGTATGACAAGTTACTGACTAGTTGAGTGGTTGAGCAAGTATTGCCGAAAATTATAAGAATTCAATGAGCAACTGAGAAAGTATTGCTTAATTCCCCAAATTTAAGGATTTGATGGGCAACTGAGCAAGTATTTCTCAATTCACCAAATACTGGAGAATTATCGAATATTCACTAATATTCAGGCGATTGAGCAAGTATTGCTCGATTCAGCGAATTATTTACTGGTGATGTGACCCAATAAAATATTAATTAAAATATTGGTAGATTACCGAATATTGTTTAATTAATTTTAGATGTTGATTGATGAATCAACGTAAATTTATTAGTGTTCGAAATTGCTCAGAATGATGGTTTCACAGAGCGTTCATTCGAAACCCTAATTTTGGACAATCCTGCATCAATTGGAGAATTGCCGAAAATTAACTATGAGTGATGGAAGGACTGACCACATGGGATGAGGAACGTCTATGTGATGCCCAGCGCTCAAGTAAGCATGCACCAGGGTTCTCAGTTTGAGAGTTGGTGAAAAGTGATGATTAAATGGGGAGTTCACCATTTACTGAAAATATTGTTGGGTTCAGCATTAGATGTAAAACCTAGTTATGAGAGATAGGACCGACCAAGAGGGCATTGACCGGATCCTGGTGGTCACGTGACCAAGTGTTGGTCATTTGGAGGATTCTCCAGTTTGGTTGAATCCCTTATTAGCGTCCTTTACTAGAATCGATGTAGAATTCTCATACGGACTCTGATTTCAATGGTCCGCCCCTCCATTCGATACGGAAAAGAATTTCCTATCTCCCTACAAGGGAATATTTAGGTTTTGAGTTAGTTCTAGAGTGAAAACAGCTCGAAAGTAAAACTCAGGAAGAATTCAAGAGGGACGGTAAGAGAGAGTTTTGGGCCCAGTATGAGCGATTGAGCAAGTTAGGTCAGAATTGCGAAATCATGTGGGATCGGCTTCGTGCAAGACTTAGGGGTGACCTAGTTGGTCATGGAGGCATTCATGTATTGCCATGATGTCCGTGTCTCCATACTGAGAGTTTCAGTATTTTCTGATGTGCATTTGAGCGATGTTGTGAATTTTCAGAAGAGTTTCATCTTGGCTGAGAATTCTCGACTTTTTGGTGGAATGAGCATGTATGCTCAATTCATCAATATTTTTAAAATATTAAAATAAAATATTTTAATAATCCAAAATTATTGTGAGGGGCTAGCCGGCCGCCTGACCATGTTGGCTTTTGGTTTTTTCGTGATTCGAGCAATATTTGAGAAAATATGGAGAAGTCACGAATTTTTTTCAAACCCAGGAGTTTCACTAGTTGAGGGAAATAATAATAATGAGAAATTAGGGATTGCAAGGTGAGGGACCGACCATGGCTAGGGCATGGCCGGCCGGCCAAGTTGCCCGGTCCCGCACACCTTTCCCTATTTTATTATTATTTTTCGTGAATCCTTTAAGTTATGGAGAATCCAGGAAGATATGAAGAATCCATGAAGTTTTGGAATAATAATTATAAAAAGCTAAGGATTGTGAGGTGTGAGACCGGCCACGGCTTGGGCATGGCCGGCCGGCTAAGTTGCCCGGTCTCGCACACTTCTCCTTATTTTATAATTTATTTGGTGAATCTCCAAGTTATGGAGAACTCTTGAGTTTTTTGCAGACTTTTTGCCAAGATGGAGAACTCTCCATGGGTTTATGAGAATTGTGAGAAAATAAAGAAAATAATGGGGAAGCATGGGACAGGCCACGGCTAGGGCATGGCCGGCCGGTCGGTGGGCCATGGGCGCTTCCCATTATTTTATTGTTTATTATTTTCTCTCTCATATTTTGTGGAGAACTCTCAATTGTTTCATATTTTTGGATGCTCGTTCGCGCAACCGGGTGCTCATTCGTGCATCATTGCCGAGTACACTTGCACCCTTTTTGTGGGGCTTACTCAGTGATGGTCCAGATGCCCAATTATTGAGTATTTATTATCAATTCATGAGATCCAGTGGAGAATAATTCATGAAACTGAGTAATATAAGTAAATAGATGTTTCATTATTAATTTGTAGGATCAGATGCGGATTCGACTACGAATTCAGAATAATAAAACGAGCATTACCATCCAATGGGATCGTGAATTCGACCATAGAATCGGAGAAATTGAGATTTATCCATCACCATTTCATGAGACCAGTATATTCGATCATGAAATCGGAGTAATAAGATAATATAGTTGTTTCATTGCTATTCTATGAGACCGAGCCGTGGATTCGATCATAGAATCTGAACAATTGTTATTGCCATTTCATGGGATCAGGCCGTGGATTTGACCATGGAATAGGAGCAATTGTTATTGCCATTCCATGGGATCGGTCTTTGGATTCGACCATGGAATAGGAGAAAATTATTATTGCCATTCCATGGGATCAGGCCATGGATTCGACCATGGAATAGGAGCAATAATAGATTATTCTGGGAATTCAGTGGTGAATGTCACGGCAGAATTAATCTATGTGCATAGTCAGGAGATGGCAAATCCTGAGGGTGCTCTCAGACACTACTAAGAACACCCGAGTCTATACACGTCGCTCTACATAGTCAGGATCAGTGAGTGTCACTGTCCTGAAGGAGTTGTTGCTCTCAATCTGACGGAGAACTTCCCAATCGTTCTTCTATGTAGAGGGGGGTCGCTCTCATGTAGTCAGGGAACAGTGAGGATCACCGACGTCCTGAAGGCGTTAAGCCCTCTCAACAAACAATTATGTAGGAGGGCCGCCCAATTCTATTACTACATAGAGGGCACAATTAAATGCCAGTGATCGAATGCTCAGCTAGTGGAGGCTTTTCAAAAGACATGTTCATCATGGCTTCGTAAAATATGAATCGTCACATGCCTGAATCCGTATCAGAAACGTGCAGTATCATGGTTTTATGGTTTTTCCCTTTTTTGAATATCCACCATCTACAGTTATTACAAGCTCATCAATGAAGAAAAGCTAGAGGGCATAGTAATACACGCACGCTGGCTCAAACCCTTCAATATGCGCCGCCCTATCCTCCAAGATTCATTTTAGTGTTTCCTTCAGCAATTTCCCTTTTCATACAATATTTGTAATTCCTTCAAAATGATTGCACTACTTGCATTCATAATTAGGGTTTCAATTTATCGGTTAATCAAAGCATCATTTTAAAAAAATTCTTACTCCTGAATCATCTCAAGGCAAAGTCTCAAGTAAATCCAAACCCTTATAAAATTATTACCCATCAATTCAAGCTAGAAAGACAAAACCCTAAAAGGGACATCTCATATCTTTCAAGAAACACCGAAAAGGAGAGTACATGAAGAAAGAAAAGGGTAAGGAAATTGTCGAACAATATGTGATTTTTTAAGGCAAGCGCCTTTTGTACCCTGAAGTGCAGCCTGCTTCAACGATGAAGTATCCCCTCAATCACCACATGTATTCCAACGCGCTATCAATTGGAGGTAAATAGGTTCGTGGTCAATCCTTAATTTCCATCATTGCATCCCCTACTTCAAGATATCATTATTAGGGTTATATGAAATTATCAATTAGAGGTAAACAGGTTCTTATTGGCCCGGGCACATAAGAACACATCATCACTTATATGTGTCGCGTTCCCTTCGGTCGCACAACTCGATAGAATGTGGAGATTCTATTGTAACCCTACTGGAAAGCGCCTCAACTAGAGTCTCAAGATAAAATGAATAGAAGAACTACTATTTGATAAGGTTCAGGCTCCAATCACATAAACAGAAAAACCACAGAATACCAAATGTCTACAAGCTACGAAAAGATGCTAAAATAAAAGAAATGATAAAATGGGAAATCTAGTTATCGGAGTTAACACAAGGATCAATGGCGCCTTCACTGGAGTCTTCATTGGAAGCTTCTTTAATATCTTCCCCATATCCTCTCTAGAAGCTGCCTCGACTTCCCTTTCGGATTCCGCTTCAACACCTCTCTCAGATGCTTCAATGTTCCTCCCAGGAGACGCTTCAACATCCTCTCCAGATGCCGCTCCCATGTTCTCCCCAGCAGTCGCTTCGATATCCTCTACAGAATCTACTTCTACCTCTTCCTCGGAAGCTGCACTGACATTTAAGGATGCTCCGGTTCGTCCACATCAGAGTCGAGAATTATGATCCTGTTATGAATAGGGTAATGATACTTATTCCCACCTGGATATTTCTTATGCTCAACCCTCCGTCACTTCAATCGAGTCGCGAATATTTCAGCCCTGGCACTAGGGAGTTGAGACGCTTCATCACGTCTCCACTTCACCTCCATACTAACTGAAGCCAGAAAATCTTGAACATGTTCTCTAATGACGCATAAACGCACAAGATACATACCCTGTATAGCATGACCAGCTTCCTGAAACGGAGAATCTATCTTGACCATCACCTCTTCGAATGCGTTAGCCCTATGTTTTTCAATTTCAAAGCTCTTCTCTAGAGAAGTTGAAGAATGATCATCACCAGCAGTTCCCATCATATACTGCAAAGAGGCATTATGATTGTATCATCAACTTACGTGATCTAAAAAAAATAATCAAATCACGTGAAAACATGATGCAATATCTGGAACAAAGAAGACTGGAATAAATAATAAAATAATTCTATGACGATCAGGGTAGAGAGAAAGGCTCCAGCTTTTGCTTTATATTCCACAAACCAGCAGGGTCCCTGGAAGTAAAGAAGTCTCTACCTGCCGTGAATAAAGGCTTAAAATGCGGGATAACAATCAAATAGATACTTATATACCTGAAGATAACTGACGTATGCTGAAAAGAAATGTGTCTTGCTCAAGAACCGAACCAACCTCTATCCTGGTAATGTACGTCGAACTTTTCTTGTGAATTTCTTTGTCTGTCACCACCTAGTGCTTACCCCACAATAGCGTCACTATTACATGCTAAGCAGAGGACTTAATGTTGATGGTGGTTTTCGGTTTAGGGCTAAAATCGCGAAACCCTGTATTTTAATGTGTTGTCATCCAGCAAAGGAATGAAAAACTATTTGAAAGTGATGAGTGCATAAACCTTTTCACTTACATATGTATTGAGCAATTCAACATATTTATGAAATTTATCCAGAATGATGCGTGAAGCAACAATCTCAGATATTCTATAAATTTTAACCTATTGCATTATTCACTAATGCATGACCTGCCTAGTATTTTCCTATGCTATGTTCCCAGCCAAACTCTCAATATTGGCATCACATGATAATTAATGTTCACTCGCAGTGGAGTAGTATGAATTTCCCGAAGTGTCAGTGTTGACACCTGCATGAAAACACTCACGTAGGCTACACCACTCTCTGATAAAGAGATTAGCATGTTTACACACATTTTAGTTAAAAGTTAACACGATCGAACGCGCTTAAATTCCTTAAGGAAAATCTAGACTGTCCATATCAGTCTCAAAAAATGATCACGGCCACACGATTTGGCCACACAATTCAACAGGCCTAGCATACTCCTAGCGAAACTAGGCGATCATCATAATGACCACCGATGGGCCCACGGTCGATAGGATTCCATCTAGTACACTCACAACGTCTTTGAATGCTAGACCTAACATGGGGGATCACGTTGTTGAAAGATGAGCTCAAATGAGCTAATACCGACAAAAAGGTTCTCAAAGTCCATCGCATCCGTCCAAGTTATCCGGCCCAGTTGGATGTCTTAGATCGCATCTCGAACGATCAAAGAGGCATCAATGTGTTCACCGTCGGCCCAATTTTCTTCCCAGTCGATCGACTTTCTCATGGCGAGTCAATAACGCATCAAACCATTCGATAGAACTAGAGCAGATGCGGCTGCTTTGAAACCCTAATTTGTGTTTGCGGAAGTATGTCACTATCGCAAATCGATCATAGCCGCTCATCTTCGCCAGCCTAGTCGGATAACCTAGATTCAATCTCACTCTACGAGTAGGGTGCAGATACATTCACCGGTGGCTCGGCTATTGTACCGACCAATCGAATATTCACTAGAAGGGTGATAACAACCAAAATCATTGGCCCAAAGTAGGTTGGACACATGACTCTAAAACCCTAAAATCAACGGCAGTTAGCAATTGCTGCAAATTTTCTTCGTCGTCCAACTTCGCCAGCCAAGTCGACCGGCCATGATTTTATTTTAGATGACCGACGAGATATCGTCATGACCACTATCCCCTCCTCTTTCATGGGGAGTAATCGAACGAGCAACGACTAGTCCATAAAAATCCCAAACGATCACCCAAAAAAAAACCAATTGCGCTGCTTGCATGTAATACAACGGTGGCCATCAACTGTCGCAAACCATCTCAGCCGTTCAACTTGGATAGCCAATTTAAACGGTCCAGATATAACCAAAATCGACCGATATGATTTCAGAATGGCTACCAGTCGCCACTCGCCTAAAGAGAGTGATCGACCAAACAATAACTCACCTCTAGAGCTACCAAACGATCGCCTAAAGGTGTCCGGTCACGCTCTTTCTTTTAAGATGATTGACTTGCGACTAATTTAGGCAATCTTTAAAACAATGATGCTTTATACGCATCGATTATAAACGTTGTTTTATAAATAATGCTTTATTCCATGAACAATTTTATTATTTGACCTAAGAAGCACTACGTGATGTTTTTAGCGACAAGTCTCACGACTTGAACCGTTCACTCGAGACACCAAACATGTCACAAACTGGGGGATGCTCACTGGGGTATTGGTCTGGCGGTCTATATCGTGCGGCATGAAACGCCCCTATTACGAGAAATTGTCAAGAAAGGACGGACAATTAACAGTAATGAGAGTAGTGGGTGAGAGTGTGACCAGTCCTCTCTCATAACGGAAACACGATGATCACCACTTTCCGCACAACTCCGCTTCTCCACTACTTAACTTCCTCCACTTCCTATGAGATCAGGGTGCGCTCAATGACTTGTATAAATAGGTCTTCAACCTATTTCAAAAAAAAAAAACACAATTGTTATCAACAAAAGTATCCAGAAACCACATTTTGATACAAGTCATAAAACAGCCACACCTTCATAATCCAACATTCTGATCTTAACACCTTCTTCGCTTCCCTCCCTAAGAGCAACCATTCTCCTTCACTTTGTGACCCAATTAAATCTGGAATGGTCATTTCTTGGTTTAGGACAGAGTCTTACAGATTGATCTCTCGAATCTAAAAGCACTCTCGTGCAGTGCATTTGTTTAGGATTTGAATTCGTTTCTCATCAACACACCCAAATTTACCAAAACCAGTAGAAGCAGTTTTTACCCTCAAACATTCACATACGTGAGTTATGTGAAAGGAAGAAACCCTTCCTTTGGGCCATAACGATGGATCAAAGCCCATCAATGTTCATGGTCGTGGTCGTCTAAGGTTCGTTTTCGTAGCCACCACTCCTCATTCCTTCCAAGGTTCGTGCACGTAGCCGCCACTCCTTCCTGCCAAGATCCATGGCCATCGCCACCACTCATCCCTACCAAGGTTCATGCCCGTATCCACCACGCCTCTTTGCCAAGGTTTGTGCCCGTAGCCATCACTCCTCCCTTCCAAGATCCATGGTCGTAGCCACCACTCGTCCCTGCCAAGGTTCATGTCGTAGCCACCACGCCTCTCTCTACCAAAGTTTGTTCATGTAGCCACCACTCCTCTCTTCCAAGGTTCGTGTCATAGACACTACTCCTCCATATCAAGGATCGTGATTGTAGCCAGCACGCCTCTCTCTGCCAAGGTTCATGCATGTAGCTACCACTTCTCCTTGTCAAGATCGTGACCATAACCAGCCAAGGTTCGTAGGTGTGGCCACTTCTTTTCCCATCCAGCCAAACCTCATGTTCATGGATAGTTTTACTTGCTTACACGTCCATCCAACCCCTTTGCTTCCACGGACGCCCATGCAGCTCCATCCAACCTGTTTTGTTCCATGACAATGCAGTATCTTCTGATCACAGTTGCTGCCTAGATCCCAGTTGCTACTCGCTTGTTGACACTATCCAGAGATTCACCATGGAAATAACCACTACATACAAGGGTAATCCGTACTTTTCCATATTCTAGTTTCTCATGGAAGAAGAAATAGAGACACCCGAAGTGTAGCGCCCCTAAGTTAGCAGCTAACTAATCCAAGAGATTAACTAAATAAAGTGGTACTACGAAACCAAATCATAAACTTAAGCATTCAATTAAGAAATGTGCTACAAAACCTAACCCAAAACTAACCCGCTCTGAAACATATATATACAAGAAGTCCTCTCAAATGATACATATACAATAGTCATTTGGTTTGCACATACAATATGCAATTTAATAAACATAGTAAAAGTTATCCAACTAACGAAATCAACCCTTGAATCATTCGCTGCGCAACACTCATCTGTCTCTGAAATTGAAAGTGGGAATGGGTGAACACATCATCCCTAAAAGGGGTGCCCAGTAGGAATAACATTTAACTTTCAAGTAATCATTGTAAATGAGTTGAAAACAATTCATGTTTTCCCTAAACACTAAAACACAACCAATTCACAGAGGTAAACAATCATGTATATGGATCTAACTCCTTCCAAACAATTTACTACTAACGGTGACTCATCCCACACCTAGATAGCTATATGGTGACTCGTCCTGCACCTAGTTATTGCAATAAAAGTAAGTAGGTTGATAAGCACGTAAGTGCTAATTTTTATACCCATATTTATTTTAGCTAGGACTCGATATTTTGACTAATGACATTATTTTAGTACTTTTGTAGAAAGTACAAGTAAAATCCGTTCACTCATAAATAAATGGCGAAATGCGAAGCTAAATGACATTTGAGGTGAAAAGCACCAAACCAAACTCGTTGTACCAAAGAGATAGGCTTATGGTGGTCGCACCACTAGAGCCATGTCACTGCCAAACAACACAACATTTTGTTGTTGACCCAATAATGCGAAGTCCACTGATGGCTAAGAAGATTAAATGGGTACAGAAGGTGTTGTTAACTAGCATGGTGTATGACATTCCAGTGAGCACCACTGGTGGCTTAGGAAAAGAACGTGGAAAACTCTTGACCACATACTCATTTCTTAAGCATCAATTACGTCTCAGTACTTTCATTTCTCAAGCAGCTATTTCTATATCAATATTGCAA
Organism: Papaver bracteatum; assembly: GCA_023529315.1. NCBI lineage: Eukaryota > Viridiplantae > Streptophyta > Magnoliopsida > Ranunculales > Papaveraceae > Papaver > Papaver bracteatum. Next base: position 987,876 of record JAJJWX010002186.1, read on the forward strand.
GATCAAGACGTTATACTGATGATTGAAGTGGTCATGTTCATGAAATATTAAGGCAAGTGGGTTGACTGATTTACTCTCGGAGATGAAGAGTTGAGCATGATGGAGTGATGGAGGAATGAAAATGCGAAATATTAGGAGCTGGTGGTATCTTCTAAGACTACACAGAGATGAAGGAGACAACTTCAAATTAAGCAGCAAATACAGGTGATTGTACACAGATCGTAGACGAAATGAAGAAGCAACAGAGAGAGTATCTCATAATGGCCGAGAACAATGGGTTCAAGAAGCAAGTGGCCGTTGATTTGTACAGCTGCATGAATGTGCTTAGTAAGTCGAGAAAATCTGGTGCTGATAGATTCAAGGGTCCGATTATTTGTAATGGTTGGATTTGTGTTGTGGTTGGACGTGAACTGCAACAAAAATATCAAAGGAAGTGAGTCTGTTGTGGTACATGGTGATCTCTTTGAGCAGGAGGAAATGGAGAGGAATGCAGACAAGATTGGTGCTCGAGTTTAGTAATGAAGTTAAGTTTCGAACGGACAAAATTTGGAGTTGGTGCGATAACAAGTTTCTACGGTGGAGGATTGGAAGCAAAGCAAAGGTCAGTAAAGCAACGATGTGAACTGAGTTTATCGCTGGTGTTTATATTGAAAGCTCGTGAGAAAATGGAGCAAGAGAGGTGCTGATCGAGAGAAGTTGTCTCAATAATATAAAACCGATGGAGGAAAGTGCTGCTGCGACATGAATAGTGATTCAGCCATCTCGAGTTCATGTTTGTGAGCCTGTGCAATCGGTAGAGCATTACTTTTGGCAGTGGAGGATTTTATAACCTCAAGATGAAATGCTGTTGAATGGAGTATGGTTGAGTTGTGCAGTTGTGGCTGAAATATAGCAAGCAGTGGTGATTATTCTTGAACACTTCTATGGATTTTTGCCCGAGCGAAATGGGGTTGATGTTCTATTGAAGTGAGAGTTTTGGCAGCCATGGACCTGAACAAGGAAGCAAAGGGAATGGTGATGAGATTTAGAAGGTCAGGACTTTGGGAGCTGGTGGTTAGCGGGACTCTGGTGAATGCCTGATTTCGGAAGGTAGTCTTGGAATAGTAGTTGAACCGATGGAGAATGGAAGCGGGTTTTGTTACTGAGAGCGTGAAGAGACTTTGTTGGACTGGTCCTTGGGCAGTTAACTGCTAGGTATTATATCTCCCGTAATAGCCCCTATATAATAGGAGAATCGAGAAAAAAATAAAAGGGGGAAGCCTGCCACAGAGACGAGGAGGGGAAGAACATTGTTGCGGCCGTGAAAAGGGAAGAGAAGCCGATGGAGAGTTCTTTTGGAGGCCGACAGCCAGAGAACCAGAAACGGGAGTTTGAACAAGAGATTGAAGGGAAGGAGACGATTCGGTGACAAGGGTTTATTCTTTCCTCTATTTTTCTTGTAATAATTATTTTTTGTGGGTTTTGAGAAATCCATAGTATGTCTTGCTAGGTTTTTTGGTAATTAGGGTTTTATGTGGAAACCACTTGGAGTATGGGCTATTTTGAATTGATTAATTGAGCAAAGACTATTATGATTTGAATAGACTAATTATTAATTATTGTTTATCGATTAATTGAAAACATGAGTTGTTGCTTCACCGGGTTCAAAACCTTATATGCGTAATCGGTAGTTTTGCAATTATATTTGCCTCATTGTTTGATAGTCCATGCTTGGATTCATTTCTTTGATGGGTTATGCTTAGGATAGCCAAATAATATTTGTGAACTAAAGTTTAGTTTTGTATTATTTTTTCGCTAACGCAATTTGATGGTACATGCTTTGGTTTAAACTCTTGATGTGTCATGCTTAGGGCGTCCCAGTGATATTTGCGATTCTAATAAATATAATAGGTGTTGTCGATAGAACGAAAGATAAACATATACTCATAATTATGTTTCTTTTCAGTAATTGAATAGAAATAGTGGTGGATACTAAAAACCCTGGTTACTGATTCTCCCAGTGCATTTATACTATTTGTTTAGTTTATATTTTATGTTATTATTCTTTCAAAAATCCAAAAACATTATTGTTGGTTAACTTTATTAGAGATATTGATTAGAGTATTTCTATTCAATTTAGTTTCGTATTATTTTTTCGCTAACGCAGTTTGATGGTACATGCTTTGGTTTAAACTCTTGATGTGTCATGCTAAGGGCGTCCCAGTGATATTTGCGATTCTAATAAATATAATAGGTGTTGTCGATAGAACGAAAGATAAACATATACTCATAATTATGTTTCATTTCAGTAATTGAATAGAAATAGTGGTGGATACTAAAAACCATGGTTAGTGGTTACTGATTCTCCCGGTGCATTTATATTATTTGTTTAGTTTATATATTATGTTATTATTCTTTCAAAAATCCAAAAACATTATTGTTGGTTAACTTTATTAGAGATATTGATTAGAGTATTTCCACCGCTCCTCGTGGGAATGACCCATACTTTCCTTTGTCTACATTGTAAACGCCGTGCGATTGCGGTTTATTAACTAGGGAATCCCGAAAGCCTATCAATTTTTGGCGCCGCTGCCGGGGAGCGGCTGTGGAATATTGTAATTGGTATTTTTGATTTTGTATATAAAGTTATTTTATTTTGTACATAGTTTTTTTTTTCTTTCTTTTGTACATAGCTTATTTTTGTTTTTGTTTTTGCTTTTGTTTTTATTTTTATATTTTCTTTTAGTTCTTTTTACGTAGCTTATTTGATTTTTCTCAAGTACTTTAGTCTGAAGAGCGGCGATTGGAATCAACAACTGGCCTAAAGTAAGTACTTGATTTTCTCACAAAGCTTTTGTAGGGTGAGTTATTGAGAATTACTTTGTATAATGGTTTCCAGCGAGTTGACTTTTTAATAGCTTTTTGGAATCTTACCAAAAGAGCTGCGACAGAGGATTCATATGATATTTTACCTGAGGAGTATGCATACGCACCTTCTCATTATCAGGAATCTGCCGATTGTGTAAATAATGATTGGAATTATTCTCATAGGTATGATCGTTCCGGACCTTGTGAAGGTTATGATCATTACCAACCTTACCCTGGTTATGAGCCACAATTTGTTGATTCCAATTATTACTCACACATTTCTCCATCACAGTATGAGAGAGATGACCAATCTTACTGTGACCCATCTGCATCACAACTATCTTTGCTAGAACGCCTCAATATTGACATTGTTGAACAAACCAAAGCTAATGAATTATTTTTTGCTGAGCTGAGTAAAACCCATGCTCATATTGCTCAACTTGCTGAACAAACTGATTTATTGATTGCTCAACTAACACAGTCGGTAAAAGATTTTGGTCTTATCGAGGAGACAAGTTCTAATTTTTCTAATATTATTGATATTTATGATGAAACCGCTTTAACTAATGAATCAATGTGTATGGAGAATGATGATGAACTTGATAGTTGTGATCATAGGAATAGAGACATTGTCATACCAAGTGAAGGTGGTGTATTTAGTCCAACTCCTGATCGTGTTAATGATCACTCGCTTATTCAAAAGGATGAGTTTAGGATTGAAGACACCATTCTTTTATACGGTGTGACATATCAGTGCTATAACAATGATGTTTATGAAGAATGTCTTAATTCATAGGAAACTGTAGTTAAGTCTAACGACTTAGAGACATTGCAATCTATCTATAAGGTTTCTTTTAATCATATTTATTGTGATATTCCTATTGATTCCTTGGTATATTCCTATTGATTCCTTGGTTGATGATGATTTAATACAGGGTCACAAACCCAATGGAGAAGTTAATATACCTAGAATTGTTAGCACAACTTTTTAGAAGATTCCTAGTTTTGGATTAGAACTGCGTGCTTCTCCAGTATTACTAGATTATTTCGCATCTCGTAATTTTTGTTTGCATGTGCATGACTCCCGGATCGTTTCAGTTCCCATCCCCAGTGAACCACTTGAGTCGGTAATTCTTTTCACTGACGATATATCCTTTGCAAAAACAAGGTTTGGTGGTAGCTCTTTCCTTTTGATAGTCTCTATTTATTTACGTTGCTACAGCGAGAGTGTGAGATTGTCACTAATTGAATATATTGTGCTCTGGGTTGATCCCCAAATATTTAGGTTGTTGATATATGGTGAGTCTTATTTGTATATTCCAGTAGGTACATCTATGTTCTTGTTTCATTTTTATTTGTTTATTTTTAGCATTTTAGGATTTCCCACCTTAATTTTTTTTACGTTGGATGACTCAATTACATTGAGGACAATGTAATGTTTAAGTGTGGGGGAGTGGTTGTTAACTTTTTACTTTTCTTTTTCAGGAATTTTCTTGCATACTATGACCAGCTATGTAGCGGGTCTCTTAAAAAAAAAAAAAAAAGATGATCAGCAGTGTAGCGGGTCTAAAAAAAATACAAATTTTTTTATTATGATTGTTAAGGTTATGAGCAGCTGTGTAACGGGTCTTTTCTTTTTCCTTGCATGTTATGACCAGATGTGTAGCGGGTCTAAAAAAAAGATGATCAGCTGTGTAGCGGGTCTTGTGTATGGTAGTTGTCATGACCAGCTGTATAGCGGGTCTTTTGTAGGGTATTTTCTATGATCAGCTGTGTAGCGGGTCTCGGTATGGTATTTCAAATTTTCATTAATATTATGACCAGCTGTGTAGCGGGTCTAACTCTCTCTTATGATATGGCCAGCTGTGTAGCGGGTCAATTTTATATTTTGCTCGAGGACTAGCAAAATATACGTGTGACGGTGTTAATAAGCACGTAAGTGCTACTTTTTATACACATATTTATATTAGTTAGGACTCGATATTTTGACTGATGACATTATTTTAGTGCTTTTGTAGAAAGTACAAGTGAAATCCGTTCACTCGTAAATAAATGGCGAAATGCGAAGCTAAATGACATTTGAGGTGAAAAGCACCAAACCAAACTCGCAGTACCAACGAGATAGGCTTATGGTGGTCGCACCACTAGAGCCATGTCACTGCCAAACAACACAACATTTTGTTGTTGACCCAATAATGCGAAGTCCACTGATGGCTAAGAAGATTAAATGGGTACAGAAGGTGTTGTTAACTAGCATGGTGTATGACATTCCAGTGAGCTCCACTGGTGGCTTAGGCAAAGAACGTGGCAAACTCTTGACCACATACTCATTTCTTAAGCATCAATTACGTCTCAGTACTTTCATTTCTCAAGCAGCTGTTTCTCTATAAATATTGCAAGATCAAGACGTTATACTGGTGATTGAAGTGGTCATGTTCATGTTCATGAAATATTAAGGCAAGTGGGTTGACTGATTTACTCTCGGAGAAGAAGAGTTGAGCATGATGGAGTGATGGAGGAATGAAAATGCGAAAGATTAGGAGCTGGTGGTATCTTCTAAGACTACACAGAGATGAAGGAGACAACTTCAAATTAAGCAGCAAATACAGGTGATTGTACACAGATCGTAGACGAAATGAAGAAGCAACAGAGAGAGTATCTCATAATGGCCGAGAACAATGGGTTCAAGAAGCAAGTGGCCGTTGATTTGTACAGCTGCATGAATGTGCTTAGTAAGTCGAGAAAATCTGGTGCTGATATATTCAAGGGTCCGATTGTTTGTAATGTGGTTGGACGTGAACTGAAACAACAATGTCAAAGGAAGTGAGTCTGCTGTGGTACATGGTGATCTTGTTGAGAGGGAGGAAATCGAGAGGAATGCAGACAAGATTGGTGCTCGAGTTTAGTAATGAAGTTAAGTTTTGAACGGACAGAATTTGGAGCTGGTGCGACAACAAGTTTCTACGGTGGAGGATTGGCGGCAAAGCAAAGGTCAGGGAAGCAACAATGTGAACTGAGTTTATCGCTGGTGTATACATTGAAAGCTCGTGAGAAAATGGAGCAAGAGAGAGAGAAGTTATCTCAATAATATAAAACCAATGGAGGAAAGTGCTGCTGCGACATGAATGGTGATTCAGCCATCTCGAGTTCATGTTTGTGAACCTGTACAATCGATGGAGCAGTATTTTTGGCAGTGGAGGATTTTACAACCTCAGGATGAAGTGCTGGTAAATGGAGTATGGCTGAGTTGTGCAGTCGTGGCTGAAATATAGCAAGCAGTGGTGATTATTCTTGAACACTTCTATGAATTTTTGCCCGAGCGAAATGGGGTTGTTGTTCGATTGAAGTGAGAGTTTTGGCTGCCATGGACCTGAACAAGGAAGCAAAGGGAATGGTGACGAGATTTAGAAGGTCAGGACTTTGGGAGCTGGTGGTTAGCGGGACTCTGGTGAATGCCTGATTTCGGAAGGTGGTCTGGGAATAGTAGTTGAACCGATGGAGAATGGAAACGGGTTCTGTTGCTGAGAGCGAGAAGATACTTTGTTGGACTGGGCCTTGGGCAGTTAACTGCTAGGTCTTATATCTCCCGCAACAGCCCCTATATAAGAGGAGAACCGAGAAAAAAAAAGGGGGAAGCCGGCCACAGAGACGAATAGGGGAAGAACATTGTTGCGGCCGTGAGAAGGGAAGAGAAGCCGGTGGAGAGTTCTTTTGGAGGCCGACGGCCAGAGAACCAGAAATAGGAGTTTGATCAAGAGATTGAAGGGAAGGAGACGATTCGGTGACAAGGGTTTATTCTTTCCTCTATTTTTCTTGTAATAATTATTTTTTGTGGGTTTTGAGAATCCATGGTATGTCTTGCTAGACTTTTTGGTAATTAGGGTTTTATGTGGAAACCACTTAGAGTATATGGGCTATTTTGAATTGATTAATTGAGCAAAGACTATTATGATTTGAATAGACTAATTATTGATTATTGTTTATCGATTAATTGAAAACATGAGTTGTTGCTTCACCGGGTTCAAAACCTTATGTGCGTAATCGGTAGTTTTGCAATTATATTTGCCTCATTGTTTGATAGTCCATGCTTGGATTCATTTCTTTGATGGGTTATGCTTAGGATAGCCAAATAATATTTGTGAACTAAAGTTTAGTTTTGTATTATTTTCTCGCTAACGCAATTTGATGGTACATGCTTTGGTTTAAACTCTTGATGTGTCATGCTTAGGGCGTCCCAGTGATATTTGTGATTCTAATAAATATAATAGGTGTTGTCGATAGAACGAAAGATAAATATATACTCATAACTATGTTTCATTTCAGTAATTGAATAGAAATAGTGGTGGATACTAAAAACCCTGGTTACTGATTCTCCCAGTGCATTTATATTATTTGTCTAGTTTATATTTTATGTTATTATTCTTTCAAAAATCCAAAAATATTATTGTTGGTTAACTTTATTAGAGATATTGATTAGAGTATTTATATTCAATTTAGTTTCGTATTATTTTCTCGCTAACGCAGTTTGATGGTACATGCTTTGGTTTAAACTCTTGATTTGTCATGCTAAGGGCGTCCCAGTGATATTTGCGATTCTAATAAATATAATAGGTGTTGTCGATAGAACGAAAGATAAACATATACTCATAATTATGTTTCATTTCAGTAATTGAATAGAAATAGTGGTGGATACTAAAAACCCTGGTTAGTGGTTACTGATTCTTCCAGTGCATTTATATTATTTGTCTAGTTTATATTTTATGTTATTATTCTTTCAAAAATCCAAAAACATTATTGTTGGTTAACTTTATTAGAGATATTGATTAGAGTATTTCCACCGCTCCTCGTGGGAACGACCCGTACTTGCCTTTGTCTACATTGTAGACGCCGTGCGATTGCGGTTTATTAACTAGGCAATCCCGAAAGCCTATCATAGGTATAAATGAAGGAGCCGTATCCTATATACCACAGATGGAAAATCTCATTCTCTAAGAAATCAATGGAAATTCTTATTTCCCAAACAATTCATAAAGACGAACAAAGCATTACAATTCCTTTCCAAGCAATGGAAAGATTAAAAGAAATAACAGTATTTTCGGAATTCAAAATAATACAATGCATGGAAAGCACAAACAGACAATGCATGAATTTATTAAACATAAATTTTGGTAAAAGAAAACAACAATAATCACAAAAGAGTTAAATATAAATTCCCACCTCTTTTGATGACAAGCTATGCCTACCTCGAGATCTATGATCCACTGGTTCATTCTTGGAATCAATCGTTGTTAATAACTAACTGTTAATCATACAAGTACTCTAAGAGATTAGCCAAAAAGGCTCATATAAGGATCATACAAATCTAATTAATGGTTCTAAGCCCAAAACCACCAAACCAGACCGTCAAACTAAGATTACAATATACTAAGCCCAAGTCCACTAAACTAGTCCAATAATCTAAGGCCTAGTCTAACTGGTCAACTAACGGTCAACGTCTTGTCAGAGGGAGTCGACTAACAATCTCTAACGGTCAACGTAAATAGTCAAGTCAAGGGCTGGTCTGGTCAACTGTCTAACTTGGTCAACTGAGTCTACTCGGGTCAAAACTGGAAACTCGGTGAGTCAAAAAATCCGACTCAGTCAGATTAACTGAGTCATCTTTGATTAAACTAGTCAGACATCTGACTTGTAAGGGAATTCTAGGCAATGTTTGGAATTAGACCTTGATATAAAAAGAACTATGACACTAGTTCAACAAGGAAACTCTCTAATGTTCAGTTTCAGTAACTCAGTTCTATCTAATTTGGTCATTACACAAATATTTACTTCAACATAATTCTAGAATTCAAAGTACAATTATAATTTAAGATTTACCTGCAATTGTAGTACTAAGCCAAACTCTTCCTACATACACAACTATATCTTCACTATGTATTTCATTGTCACTAACTTCTCAGACTTGCGCCTTCCCTTCCTGCAACTCTCAAACACACAAATAACACCACTCTAACTGAAGGTTCACTCTAACTTCAAACCAACTCCTGGCATTCAACTTCACTATCACCTTCAATCATGTAACAATCCTAGCTTCAGACTTACATCTCGGTTCAATGCTTCAACACTCAACATAAATCACCAACTCTTTCACAATGAACGCCAACAGTTCATTCATACTCTTCATCCGCAATACTAGTTCTCAACCAAAATCTAATTCGATTCATACTCTTCATCCGCAATACTAGTTCTCAACCAAAATATAATTCGATTCCCAAACCTCATTAAACAGAACCAATCATTAATTTAATCCCCTAATTCATCAACTTCATATTCTAATCTTCTCATAATTATTACAAACCTTAGTTCAAATCTCCTAGAAACCCTAAATCTTGATTCATCTTCAAAACTACTTCAGAACTTCAATTAAACACCAACCCTCTCATTCTTCATTTATCTGCTACTCAAAACACGAATCAATTCCATAAAATCTCAAACAACTCTGGAACCCTAAGATACCCGGTTTTCAGATTATTCACAGGAACAACTTCATCTTTTTAATCCATCAATAGCCCTCTTAATCTTCAACTATTACAACTTGATATCACCCTCGGTTCAACCCGAAATCTAAAGAGAAACCAAATTCAAAAACCCTAACTTGGTTCTCTGATTCATCATTTCTTCTTCATCATCAACAACCTCGACTCCTCCATCATCTAAACAATTCCATCACCGAACTTCTTCAATCAAAACTCACTCTCAATCGATCTCTCACAAGCTCTCAGAAACAACATCCGTGAAGAACAGAAGAAAAAAAAGGAGAAGAAGAAAGAAGAATGAGAGTTGATAAGGCCGACCAGATTCTACCGAGGCACCCACGATCTGGATAAGGGCTTCCAAGGCGGTAAACTACAAAATAACTATTTTTCCCTTCAAACAAAACTGATGATATCTTATTCGCCCGATATTCGAACGACACGTTTGAGTAGTCCATTCCACACAACTTCCCGGGACCTATTCAACGGTACTAATTTCGTAGATAGATCGTTGTTATATTAATTCCTATTAATTAACATTCGTGTTAAACTAATCGAGTTATCATCAACTAATATGTCTCTTGACTAGTCTAATAGCGTTGACGAGCTCGAGGGTCTTTACATTCTCCCCACCTTATATATTTTCGTCCTCGAAAATCAATGCATCCTTCTGGTCTTCAAAAACTCCTCACCTTATAGAATAATCCCATCTCTTGTCTAAGTGGACACAACATAAAACAAAGAACAAACATATATGGATTTCTACAACTAAAATTATGGCTCTAAGTTCAACCACGCTGATTTCCTCTGCAAATTTCTATTTAATAACATATTTGTCTCTAACTTCAAGGAAGAATCTTACAAATCTTTCTAAGGTTGAAACTATCGGTTCTCTAAAAAAAACTAATTCATCCTTCTATGATCGGTTATCTCTGAATGCAGTTGCCCTGTCCAGGTTGGCCAATCCCAACAATGCCTTCCTACGAACAGAGAAAACACAACCTTCTCTATTCTTCAGTGCTAGATTTATTTATTAAGATTAATTAATTTCTAATTTATTATGACTAATTAATCTCTAAATTTAATTGTAACTAATTTAACTTAAAAAATTTACTTCATAAATTATATAACATTTTAAACAATTTGATCATCGTATTTTATTTTATCAATAAGTAATCCTATTTTGACTTTACGTCAATTTATAACATCTAATATCTTTAAGTTTGTTGCAATACCAAATATAATTTTTAAATTCATGTACCATTTAAGAACAACTTAATGTTATAATCATTATCCAATGTTACTATTACTATTAATATTTTATTTTATTTTTAATATCAATTTCAATATATCTATTTGTTTGTTTCATTATATGACTTGATATAGGTACATTACTGCTAACAATTTTCCATAATTGATTGGTATTAATATTTTATTATTATTAGTACATTTATTTTTTTATTTCTTAGGCCGATAAATGTTAATAATAATTAATCGCAATGCCAAATTTAATTTTATTATTAATACTAGATTTGATTTGATCTAACTTTATTTTCTTAAGTTTATATTATTGCTAAGTAAACCTTAAGTTGTACTATTAATAAATATTACGTTTTACTATTACTATCCAATAATTATTATCCAGATGATATTTACAATGACTCTAAATTTTATAATAATTTGTATTAGATAGTATTATTATTTGTTTATCTTATTTAAAGTTATTACCTTAATTATATAATCATTTTCATTATTGTTTTATCAATTTTCCCATTTGATTATTACTAGCATAACTAAAATTTGACCAGAATAACTACTTAGTAAGGATTTTTAGTTTAATTTCTTTATGCCCGAATCTTGTAAATATAATTCTACTTTCACATAAGGGTTGGTATAACAGACTTTATTTATTCAGATTGAACACGCGTATTATATCCTGTTAAATATTGGTGTTAGTAATTTAATATAATTTATATATGAGTCTGCATAAATTTTAACATGTCTTAGATTTTTGGTATTATTAATAAGTATCTTATTCATGTGAAATTTTATTCTCCTTTCAGTCTAATTTTGTACTAAGCATTTAAGTACTATAAAATGTGTATAATTTAGTGATTTAGTGAATCATTTATTGAACTATAGATAATCTAGGTATAAGATCGTTCACAACTTTAGTCTTTATTATGTGCCTTATATGACCTCGCGTTCTTTTATTCCTACTTAATAAGTCATATATTATCTATCTGGTTTGAATGCAAAACACATAATTCAAATTTGTTATTAGTTAAATTTGCAAATTTTAATCTTAGATAAGTACTAATAAAATTATTTAATCCTAATCATTATTTTATCGCTATAAATTTTGTTAATGAGATTTTAATTTAAGTTATACTCAATATAATACTAATTTAAATTCTAACAGTTTAAGTTTATCATTCTAATTTTCCATTTCAAAAGATGATTGAATTTATTTATGAAGAAGGATCCGATTAATATACATATTTATTTTATTTTAATTCTAATTCTATTATTACACTAAGCACCTGAATACTATTATTACTAATTCATGTATATTTGTTTCATTTTACAGATTTATTGGATCATTTATTAGATCAAAGATAATTTCGGTACAAAATTACTAACAAATTGAGTCTTTTCATTTTATATATTATATCCTCATTTTCTTAAGTCTAACGCCTAATAAGCGTTACTAGTTTAGACGCAAAACATATTTCTCTAGTTTATAATTAGTTAATTTACAAGACTTAATCGTAAACAAGTGTTATTAAATTTTTTAATAACTAATTAACCATAATTATTATTTTTATCGTTATATATCTTTAATAAGATTTTAGTTAATTTAAGTTCAATATGATACTAATTGATAAGCGCTAACATTACTTTATTAAAATTATGAAAAGACGCCCAAAGGCTTTTTATTAATCAATATCAAAGTCAACATTACAAGGGATGGTGGGCAACCTAGCTACAAGCTGGGCGCCAACACCTTTTTGAATAACGATCCCTAACCTATGAAAAAGAGAATTGCCCATCTTAAAATTAGCGTCATGTCGAGCCATGCAATTCCTTATTCGTTTCAGAAAAACAACAAAATCCATACCAAGTTCACCAAAGGTGGAAAAGGCCAGCACACCAAAACCATAACCGAGTGAAGTACAGATATCCAGGTATTTAGTGTTCTTGTGAACGACCGCTGCAGATTTGGCATGCCCTGGGATGTGGTTTCGAGTTCGGGCACTAGTGAAAGGGGAAACTCCAGTAACATCAAGACAAACATCCCTACCATCTTCCCAATTATAAGCCATAATATCAGCGGGTCGAAATTCTTTGCCATTGATGATGCCCAAAGAAATCTCCTTCCTAGCCACCACACCGGATCTGTAACACATGTCTGCCAAAATATCTTTCACCAAATCGTGTCTGAATTTAAGCCCAACCTCACTAGCACAGTGTATTGCATGATCGCCAAAAATGTCCATGGGCTTGCCACAACAGGAGCATTTGCAACCTTCAACAAAAAGGGGAATAGCAAAGCGGTACTGCAGCACCGAGCTAAACTGCCTAGGCCCAACCGCCTGATTGAGGCCGGGTATTGGAATTTCCTTAAGGAAGTCCATAGCATGGATAGACCTATTGCATTGCCAAACGTCAAACTCACGTGAAGATAAAGCAAAGGCAGAGGGTACCTGGTCTCGAACTACTCCAAAATAGATAGTCGCCAAAGACTTCATGGAAGGGGGGGCGGTATCGTTGATGTTGAAATTCGAGGGGGAAAACCCACAAGCTTGCTTGAAACATTGTACGGCGCCGTGAAATTCAGGACTGAGGTCTGCCGACATAGTTTTCAAAATTGAATGATGTAAATGCCGAGTTTGTATTTGGGAATCCAGGTAGCAATACTTCATTTTGTCTGTCATTGTGAGAATACCAAGGCATCCATCCTTGATGGGGAGTGTAACCAAATGTTGTTGGATTAATCCAAAATCGGCACCATCTCCGACCACTAGACGATGAAGATATTTCATAAGGTAGCCATCAAACCGTTCAGCAGCAGGAGAAAGTGCCTTCGGGCTGGTGGTACGCAAGGCAAAATACAACCTCGAAACCCCAGTACAACTACGTAAGAGCAATAGTTCGCACTGGGGATCTTGTAACTCCTGGATCTTGTCCATAAGCTTAATGGTCTTATCAATCCTATGAGACACAGTATTGCAGCAGAAGTTAGAATCCAAACTTACCGGCCCGCCAAGTAACTTCACACCATCTGTAGATTTACCAATATTCGCAGGGAAAGCATCGACAATATCCCTTCTCAAATCATAAGACGGCCAAAACAGCTCGGTCTTCGAAATATTAAGATGTAACCCGTAGCCTGGTCCATCTTCTTGAAGGATTTTTAGAGCCTTGGATACTTCCAATGTGTCCCCCGCAATGGTGCCATCATCCAGATACCAGGGGTGGAAATATAGAACACAATTAGATGCAATCTTCTCCACGAGTGGGTGTAAATCTAAGGAGAATAGCAGGGGACCAAGGGGGTCACCCTGCTGGACTCCTTGCGTCGATGAGAGTACATGGCCACGGTAATATAACATGGCAGGGTTCATATAGCAAAATTCGAACCAATATGCAATGCTAGGACACCGAATGCAAACCTCCCTAATGATGCCAGATCGGTCGACAAGGTTAAATGCGTTTGAAAAATCGATCAGCAGCATGGTTTTGGAGTCATCAGAACCGCATAACTCGAGTAATCTGTTGGCTGCATGCAATATTCCTTCCCCTCCACATGGAACACCAACACCGTACTGGAAGTTTCCAAGGTAAGAGCTCAAACTTTTGCAGGCCGTGTTGGCAGCTAGTTTGGAGCATAGCCTCCGCCATATGGTACCCACCGCGATGGGTATCAACCCGCCACCAGGTTTAAGCAGTAGCGTCAAAGGGGAGCTGGCGACAAATTCACCGAGAGCAGAAGGGAATTTGCCTGCAAGCCACAGATTCATAACTCCAGTGATAGACTGCAGCACATCATCCGTGATAGCAGCACTTGCGCCGCTCAAAGCATCAAGGAGATGCTGAGCTATGAGGCCGTCTCTGCCACAGGATGTTCCCTTAGGGAAACTTTTAAGTGCAGCGAGAACGTCCTTAGCCTCGACAGATACAGCAGGAGATGAGATAGATGATGCAGGTATAATAGGAGGCCGAGCTGCAGGGTGATTCCGTTGGAGTTCGTAAAGTGTATCAGGAGTTGGAGGAGCAACGCCACTGGACGAGAGAATGCGTATAGCTGCGGTGTAGTGGCCGTAACTTAGTTTCTTCCTGCAAGCAATCTAATGTTTGCTAGTCTTTTTGCCGGTACGCTGCTTGGGAGGTTGCTTATTATCATCTATAATTACTATTATAATATTACTTTTTATTATTAACATTGATGATTGAACTATTTTTTTAATAATTTTTACAAATATTAAGTTCCAAGAATATTATTAACATTTATGTAATTATAAATTATTGATTCTATGTATATGTCAAGGTATACAATAAATTTATATGATTTTCAAAATTTATTAATAATATTAATGTTACTATTTTCTAGTATTGAATTATCTACATGTTCATACTTTTTAGATTAATTATTCTCAAATTCTTATTAGCTAAAGTTATTGGTGTACCCTACAATTTTTACTTCATTAAATATACAAACAATCAAACAAACAAATCGATCAACCAAATAAATATTTTAATTATTGATAGCTTTTAGTGATTAAGATGTATCTCACAACCCAACCCATTTCTAAACTAATCTAATTCACTAACTGGCATTGGCTATTCCTATTGTTTCCCATATAAGATCTAATATTGATCTCTGATACCAACTCTGTGGCACCCCCTAGGCTAGCAGCTGACTAATCCAAGAGATTAACTAAATAAAGAGGTACTACGAAACCAAATCATAAACTTAAGCATTCAATTAAGAAATGTGCTACAAAACTTAACCCAAAACTAACCCGCTCTGAAACATATATATACAAGAATCCCTCTCAAATGATACATATACAATAGTCATTTGGTTTGCAGATACAATATGCAATATCATAAACATAGTAGAAGTTATCCAACTAACAAAATCAACCCTTGAAGCTTTCTCTACGCAACTCTCATCTGTCTCTGAAACTGAAAGTGGGAACGGGTGAGCACATCATCCCTAAAAGGGGTTCCCCGTAGGAATAACATTTAAATTTCAAGTAATCATTTGTAAATGAGTTGAAAACAATTCATGTTTTCCCTAAACACTAAAACACAACCAATTCATAGAGGTAAACAATCATGTATATGGATCTAACTCCTTCCAAACAATTTACTATTAATGGTGACTCATCCGGCACCTAGATAGCTATATGGTGACTCTTCCCGCACCTAGTTATTACAATAAAAGTAAGTAGGTATAAATGAAGGAGCCGTATCCTATATACCACAGATGGAAAATCTCATTCTCCAAGCAACCAATGGAAATTCTTATTTCCCAAACAATTCATAAAGGCGAACAAAGCATTGCAATTCCTTTCCAAGCAATGGAAAGATTAAAAAAATAACAGTATTTTCGGAATTCAAAATAAAACAATGCATGGAAAGCACAAACAGACAATATGAATTTGTTAAACATAAATTTTGGTAAAAGAAAACAACAATAATCACAAAAGAGTTAAATATAAATTCCCTCCTCTTTTGATGACAAGCCACGCCTACCTCGAGATCCACGATCTACTGGTTCATTCTTTGAATCGATCGGTGTTAATAACTAACTGTTAATCATACAAGTACTCTAAGAGATTAGCCAAAAAGGCTCATATAAGGATCATACAAATCTAATTAATGGTTTTAAGCCCAAAACCACCAAACCAGCCCGTCAAACTAAGAATACAATATACTAAGCCCAAGTCCACTAAACTAGTCCATTAATCCAAGGCCTAGTCTAACGTGTCAACTAACGGTCAACGTCTGGTCAGAGGGAGTCAACTAACAGTCTCTAACGGTCAACGAAAATAGTCAAGTCAAGGTCTGGTCTGGTCAACTGTCTAACTCGGTCAACTGAGTCTACTCGGGTCAAAATTGGAAACTCGGTGAGTCAACAGATCCGACTCAGTCAGATTAACTGAGTCAGCTTTGATTAAACTAGTCAGACATCTGACTTGTAAGGGAATTCTGGGCAATGATTAGAATCAGGCCTTGATACAAAAAGAACTCTGACACCAGTTCAACAAGGAAACTCTCTAATGTTCAGTTTCAGTAACTCAGTTCTATCTAATTTGATCATTACACAAATATTTACTTCAACATAATTCTAGAATTCAAAGTACAATTATAATTTAAGCTTTACCTGTAATTGCAGTACTAAGCCATACTCTTCCTACATACACATCTACATCTTCACTATGTATTTCATTGTCACTAACTTCTCAGACTTGCGCCTTCCCTTCCTGCAACTCTCAAACACACAAATAACACCACTCTAACTGCAGGTTCACTATAACTTCAAACCAACTCCTGGCATTCAACTTCACTATCACCTTCAATCATGTAACAATCCTAGCTTCAGACTTGCATCTCGGTTCAATGCTTCAACACTCAACATAAATCACCAACTTTTTCACAATGAACGCCAATAGTTCATTCATACTCTTCATCCGCAATACTAGTTCTCAACCAAAATCTAATTCGACTCCCAAACCTTCATTAAACAGAACCAATCATCAATTCAATCCCTTAATTCATCAACTTCATATTCTAATCTTCTCACAAATTATTACATACCTTAGTTCAAATATATGAGAAACCCTAAATCTTGATTCATCCTCAAAACTACTTCAGAACTTCAATTAAACACCAAACCTCTCATTCTTCATTTATCTGCTACTCAAAACACGAATCAATTCCATAAAATTTCAAATAACTCTGGAACCCTAAGATACCCGGTTTTTTTATTATTCACCGGAACAACTTCATCTCTTCAATCCATCAATATCTCTCTTAATCTTCAACTATTACAACTTGATATCACCCTCGGTTCAACCCAAAATCAAAAGAGAAACCAAAATAAAAAACCTTAACTTGGTTCTCTGATTCATCTTTTCTTCTTCATCATCAACAACCTCGACTCCTCCATCATCTAAATAATTCCATCACCGAGCTTCTTCAATCAAAACTCACTCTCAATCAATCTCTCACAAGCTCTCAGAAACAGCAGCCGTGAAGAATAGAAAAAAAGGAAGGAGAAGAAGAAAGAAGAATGAAAGAGAAATAAGAAGAAAAAATGAGAGATTATCCTCTCGATTGAGTTGACCAGGACGACAAGATTTTACCGAGGCACCCACGATCTGGATAAGGGCTGCCAAGGCGGTAAACTACAAAATGACTATTTTTCCCTTCAAACAAAACTGATGATATATTCTTCGCCCGATATCCGAATGACACGTTTGAGTAGTCCATTCCACACAACTTCCCGAGACCTATTCAACGTGCCTAATTTCGTAGATAGATCGTTGTTAGATTAATTCTTTTAATTAACATTCGTGTTAAACTTATCGAGTTATCATCGAATAATACATCTCTTGACTAGTCTAATAGTGTTGACGAGCTCGAGGGTCTTTACAGGAAATACAGATGCAAGATGGTGAAATCTTTATCATGGTCAACGTCCACCGACCATACAAAATAGAACCATGGAAACCACACTTGGAGACTAAGGCTCAACATGGAATCCCTTCACTGTCAAGGACATCTTCAACTCAGAAGACACGGTCAATCAAAAATTAATAACTGTGACAAGGACATCCACTCTTCAAAGATGTAGCGTAAGGATATCATCACCTCCCTATCTGGAAGGCGCCTGACCAACAAGCAATATTTGGTTCAGCCATCCATATGCGTTGTTACCAATGAAAAATTAAATAGGAAAGTCGCGCCTCAGCAAGCCAAATAGACCAACCGCATGTCTGCCAGATCACCTACTCAGAACTCAGCATCTCCTACCCAAGGTCTACACAAAGCTATGCATCAATAACCACATCAGCCGACAAAGTCGGATTTGGTGTTTCTAGATTTCAAAATTTCTATGAAAGGGTTACATGGGCTGCCAGTTATTTGGATACAATACAGGTCTATCAAGTGCGACTCCGGCCAATTGATCAGCAAATGACAGATCCAAAATATTTCCGCTTTCGTCAATTCATCAACCACCTTACCATCAAATGCAATGGAAGTACATCTTTTAGGATAAAATAGGCTCAGGATAATTATACATGAGGACTGCTAGCACTGGAAGCCTTCACGGCCCTCAACCAGGTTATTTCTGGTAAACACTTATCCTTTTCCGAAAAATTCACAGCTCCATACAAACCTGTCTCTGAGACCGAGATCAACAGGAATGATATGAAGTCCATCCGGGGACTCCTTACAACCTCCCATATTGGGCAAGTTGAATTTGAGAATATGTTTATTGATGTTGGATCAGTTGTCAACATCATCACTGTCAAAGCTTTACGAGGTGCACAGATTTCTCAACATGAAGCCTTACACGTGCATGTTATCATCAAAGATCCCGAAGGAAGATCCAGAGATAATTATGGTTGTATCACCCTTGAGCAAAGCCAAATATGATGCACCTCAGCTGTAGAAGTTACTATCAAGGGACTCTCTTGATGATCTGTTAGAGCATTGCTCGGTCGAACTCGCATGTGTTGCTATCTCAAGTATGTTTGTCAATGTTAGTGATCAAAACTATAAAGTCTTGATTTCTAGTCTACTATAGCTAAGGTCTCGGACTAGGATAAAAAGTGTAGTTGAGCTCAAGAACTCCATGGAGATCATCATACAAGACAAAGGACTACTCAAGGAACCAGTGGATCTTCATCGACTAAAAGGTATGTGGAGACTTGAACTTATCTATCACTCAAAAGTCTATCTACTCTATCTCCTATCTTGAGACAAAATTCATATTATTAGACTAAGATTATACACATATGATATTTCGAGCTGAGTATATCTCGCTTATCTATTTCTCGAAATATGTGTTGGTAAAGCTTTCGTTTTAGCCAAGTTCATCTTTACCTAGTGACGAAAGTCAGGTTATGTTTCAATCATTTTGGAAATCGCGCTGACAAGAAATAGTTTGTGAATAACAACTATATAACATCCTCTGGGAATGTTTCAATGATTAAAATGAGAGTTTAAATAATATAACCATTGGAGGATATAAGCATTATTGTGGTAACACATATATGTATAAGTACTTATTGCTTGAACCAAAGTTGGCGAACTTTGTTGATCAAGTGAAACTGGAGTAGTGCATGAGCTCAGTCCGTGAACTCAACATACAAGCTCATTCCGCGAACCCAGTCCACGAACTGGCGTAGTTCTCGAACCCGAGAATTTCTGCTGGAGTGTGTGAACTCCGTCCGCGAACCCAGTCCACGAACTTGAGTAGGTTATGTCTAAAAAAGATGTTTGTGAACTTATCATAATAAACTAAGGTATGATATTACAAACCGTGGATTTATAGTTCATGAGTCGATTCGAGTGAATCACATCATTTTTGCTTCAATTGTGTCTTGTGTAGTACATAAAGATCTAAGCAATTAAACAACTCTCTATGTAGTTCATTTGAGTCATTTGGAATAGTTATGGTGAAGAAGAATATGGTTGATATGAAAGTTATCATTTGGCTAACCATTTGGTTAACTAGTGTTGAACCAATTAATGTACAAGTTTGCGTATCGTTACACGAACCTGAAATTGTCTAGTACATGTGTGTATGACAAGCTACATTTTTGATCTAACGGTTGATAAATATTAGCTTGAATCTAATTAGGTTTTCATCTAACGGTGAATATTGAATGTTTTGTTACTAAGCTGACATTGATTGCAAACCCTGATTTGAAGACTATATAAGGGAGAACTCTAGCAAATGTGAAACCTAATCCCCACACATTCTTTGTGATACTAGTTGTGCTAAGATAGAGTCGATTCTCCTTTAACCTTTGGTTTTCTTCTTCTAAAACCTGGTTAACGACTTAAAGACTTCATTGGGATTGTGAAGCCCTTGTAGTTGTGTGATCTGATCTTGTTGTTTCTATCGTACGAGTACGATGGTAATAATTAGATTAAGATTTCTATCTCTGATAGGAAAGATATAAAAGTAATCACAAACATCTTCGTCTTATCGTTTGTGATTCCACAATATCTTTTTCGCTGCGTCGGTTAAGACTATTGTGAGGTGATTGATAAAACTGAGCTGTTCTTCGGGAATATAAGTATGGTTTTATTGATTGGTTCATGTTCACCTTGTTTATCAAAATACGGGAAAAAAAACTCATAGATTTATTCGTGGGGGACGAATTTATCTATCTTGTAGACTTTTCTGTGTGAGACGGATTTGTTTATTAAAGTCTTCGACTTTGGGTCGTAGCAACTCTTGGTTGTGGGTGAGATCAACTAAGGGAATAAAGTATGCAGTATCCTGCTGGGAACAGAGGCGTAGGAGCATAACTGTACCTTGGATCAGTGTGAGATTGGTTGGGGTTCAACTACAGTCTATACTGAATTTAATTTGGAGTAGGCTAGTATTTGTAGCATCTTAATACAGTGTATGTTTAATCTGGACTAGGTCCCGGGGGTTTTCTGCATTTGCGGTTTCCTCATTAACAAAATTTTGGTGTCTGTGTTATTTCCTTTTAACATTATATTTTGTTATATAATTAAAATAATACAGGTTATGCGTTGTTCAATCAATTAAAATATCCGACCTTATTGGTTGTTGATTTAAAATGATTGACACTTGGATATTGGTCTTTGGTACCATCCAAGTTATCTCTCTTTGATTAAGACTCGCAGATTGTATTTTCTTGAGTATATAAAATTGAGAGATTGAGATAATAACTTCTTGAGATATTTTCTATTGATTGAGTCTAGTTGATTCTCTAGAAAGTAACTCGGAGTTGTCCATACAGATTTCTAATCGAAATATTGGGTGTGGTTGTTAGACCCCCATTTTTCAATTGGTATCAGAGCAGGCAACCATGTTCAAGACCTTACAAGTCTGTGTTTATAGCGATCTGACTCTATGGACGACAAAGTCTCTTATAACGCTTCACCAGAGTTAAAAACCAAACGTAAAAAATTTCTGATAAACTGGTTATTCTCCAGAAAAGGTTGGATGAATAAATCCGGATCAACCCTGATCTTATTGCAGAAATTACAATTCTCAAGGATTTTAAACCAGTTATAAATCCTTTTAAGGATATGAGAGATCTCAGTAGTTTCTCTCCAAAGAAAAGTCACACTCAAAACAGTTCTGCAAAATGAAAAGATGTTGGCCCATGTTTGTTTTGTGATTCCTCAAATCACACTCAACATAATTGTGTGTCTTTTAAAAAGATATTAAGGGTTACAAGTAATCTTCATAAGAGAACTAAACAGATATTTATGTCTCTAGAAAGACATACTAAACTATTGAGAAATTCCAAACAGAATAGTACAAATAGTATGGGAGCTTTTGCTTTAAAATCAACATCACCCTTTCAATGATTTCTCGACAGTGGATGTAGCAGACACATGATAGGTGAGCTCACTTGATTTGTTTCTTCAGACGACTATGAAGGCGGACCAGTAACATTTGGATATGGGAGATGTTGCTACATAAGCAAGAAGGGAACGATCAAATTACCTGGCGTACCTGAAATCCATGATGTAGTCTACGTAAAAGGTATGACTGCAAATCTTCTTTCTGTTAGTCAAATTTGTGACAAAGGACATCGAGTTTTCTTCAATTCAAATGGATGTAACATTGTAGACAAAACTGGGAAGGTAATTTTTCAAGGAACTCGTGGGTCGAACACGCATGCGTTGCTAGAGCATTTCTCAGTCGAACATGCATACGTTGCTATCTCAAGCATGTTTGTCAATGTTAGTGATCAAAACTATAAAGTCTTGATTTCTAGTCTACTATAGCTAAGGTTTCGGACTAGGATTGAAAGTGTAGTTGAGCTCAAGAACTCCATGGCGATCATCATACAAGACGAAGGACTAATCAAGGAACCAGTGGATCTTCATCGACTAAAAGGTATGTGGAGACTTGAACTTAACTATCACTCAAAAGTCTATATACTCTATCTCCTATCTTGAGACAAAAGTCGTATTACTATATAGACTAAGATTATACACATATTATATTTCGAGCTGAGTATATCTCGCTTATCTATTTCTCGAAATATGTAAGTTCATCTTTACCTAGTGACGAAAGTCATGTTATGTTTCAATCATTTTGGAAATCACTCTGACGAGAAATAGTTTGTGAATAACAACTATATAACGTCCTCTGAGAATGTTTCAATGATTAAATGAGAGTTTATACAATATAACCATTGGAGGAGATAAGCATTGTTGTGGTAACACATATATGTATAAGTCCTTATTGCTTGAACCGAAGTTTGCGAACTTTGCTAATCAAGTAAAACCGGAGTAGTGCATGAGCTCAGTCCGCGAACTCAGCATACAATCTCAGTCCGCGAACCTAATCTGTAAACTGACGTAGTTCTCGAACCCGAGAATTTCTGCTGTAGTTTGTGAACTCCGTCCGGGAACTTAAGTCTGTGAACCCAGTCCGCGAACTTGAGTATGTTATGTCTAAAAACAATGTTTGTGAACTTATCATAATAAACTAAGGAATGCTATTGCAAACCGTAGCTTTATAGTTCATGAATCGATTCGAGTGAATCACATTGTTTTTGCTTCAATTGTGTCTTGTGTAGTACATAAAGATCTAAGCAATTGAACAACTCTCTAACTAGTTCATTTGAGTCATTTGGACTAGTTATGGTGAAGAAGAATATGGTTGATATGAAAGTTATCATTTGGCTAACTGTTTGGTTAACTAGTGTTGAACCAACTAATGTACAAGTTTGGGTACGGTTACACGAACCTAAAATTTTCTAGTACATGTGTGTATGACAAGCTAAGTTTTCGATCTAACGGTTGATAAATATTATCTTGAATCTAATAAGTTTTTCATCTAACGGTGAATATTGAATGCTTTGTTCCTAAGAAAACATTGATTGCAAACCCTGATTAGAAGAATATATAAGGGAGAACTCTAGCAACTGGGAAACCTAATCCCCACACATTCTGTGTGATACTAGTTGTGCTAAGCTAGAGTCGATTCTCCTTTAACCTTTGGTTTTCTTCTTCTAAAACCAGGTTAACGACTTAAATACTTCATTGGGATTGTGAAGCCAGACCGATACTACTTTTCTTGTAGTTGTGTAATCTGATCTTGCTGTTTCTAGTGGCTTAATACAGTGTATGTTTAAACTGGACTAGGTTCCGGGGTTTTTCTGCATTTGCGGTTTCCTCGTTAACAAAATTCTGGTGTCTGTGTTATTTCCTTTCCGCATTATATTTTGTTATATAATTGAAATAATACATGTAGTGCGTTGTTCAATTAATTAGAATATCCGACCTTATTGGTTATTGATTTAAATTTATTGACACTTGGATATTGATCTTTGGTACCATCCAAGTTATCTCTCTTTGATTAAGACTCGCAGATTGTATTTGCTTGAGTAAATCAAATTGAGAGATTGAGATAATAACTCCTTGAGATATTTTCTATTGATTGAGTCTAGTTGATTCTCTAGAAAGTAACTCGGAGTTGTCCATACAGATTGCTAATCGAAATATTGGGTGTGGTTGTTAGATCCCCGCTTTTTTATGATCAACAGTAAAACAGAACTACAAACGTTCTGTTGATGGTGGATTTTCAACAAGGATCAAATATGTAAAATCATGATACTGCATGCTTATGATACGGCTTCAAGCAGGTGATGATTCATATTTTACCAATCCATGGTGAACATTCCTTTCGAAAAGCCTTCACTAGCTGAGTGTTCGATCCCTAACATCTCATCATGTACTCTATGTAGAATAATAGAATTGGGCGGTCCTCCTGCATAATTGTTTGTTAAGAGGGGCTTAACGCCTTCAGGACGTCAGTGATACCCATTGTTTCCTGACTACATGAGAGCAATTCCCCTCTACATAGAAGAACGATTGGGCGGTTCTCTGTAAGATTGAGAGAAACAGCGCCTTCAGGACAGTGACACTCACTGATCCTGACTATGTAGAGCTACCGTGTATAAACTCGGGTGTTCTTCGTAGTGTTTAAGAGCACCTTCGGGATTATCCGTCTCCTGACTATGCACATAAATTAATTCTGCCGTGACATTCACCACTATTATGCCAAAATGATCTATTATTGCTCCGATTCCATGGTCGAATCCACGGCCTGATCCCATGGAATGTCAATAACAATTTCTATGATTCATTGGTCGAATCCACGGCCCGATCCCATTGAATGGAAATAACAATTGTTCTGATTCTATGGTCGAATCCACGGCCTGATCCTATGGAATGGCAATAACAATTGCTCTGATTCCATGGTCGAATCCACGGCCTGATCCCAGGGAATGGCAATACCATTTTTTCTGATTCTATGATTGAATCTACGACTTGATCTCATGGAATGGCAATAACAATTTATATTATCTCATTGCTCCGATTTCATGATCGAATTTACTGCTAATCTCATGAAATGGTAAAGGATAATTTTAATTACTCCGATTCTATGGTCAAATCCACGATCCCATAGAATGCTAATGCCTGTTTTATTATTTCGAATTCATGGTCGAATCCACAACTGATCCTATGGATTGATAATAAATAACTACTTATTTTATTGTTATGTTTCATGAATTATTCTACACTGAATTTCATGAATTAGCAATAAATATTCAACCACCGGGCATCTGGACCATCCCTGAGTAAGCCCCATGAAAAATGGTGTATGTGTACTCGACAATGATGCACGACTGAGCACCCGGATACACGAACGAACATCCAAAAATGTGAACAAATGAGGAATCCTACGCAAAACAGGAGAAAACAACAAATAATAATAAAATAATAGGAGGCGCCCATGGGTCGGGCCCACCGGCCAGCCGGCCGTGCCGGCCCTATGCCTCCTCCATTATTTTTCCCTATTTTGTTACTTTCATGAACTCATGAAAACTCCTTCAATTTAGCGACTTTCCTTGTTTTTTGCAAAACTCATGAATTCTCCATAACTTCATGGATTCATGAAAAAATATTACAAAATAAGAAAAGGTGTGCGGGACCGGGCAAAATTACCGACCGGCCATGCCCAAGCCGTGGCCGGTCCCACACCTTATAATCCTTAGCCTATTATAATAGTCATTCACAATTTCATGAAACTCCTCAGTTTCAACAAAATTCATGGATTCTCCATAACTTCACGAATTCATGAAATAATAATAATATTATTATAAAATAGGGAAAGGTGTGCGTGACCGGACAACATGGCCGGCCGGCCATGCCCTAGCCGTGTCCGGTCCCACACCTTGCAATCCCTAGCTTTTTATAATCATTATTATTCCCTGAACTCATGAAACTCCTTCGTTTCAACAAAAACTCACGGATTCTTCATAACGTCACAGATCCATGAAATAATATTATAAAATAGGAAAAGGAGTGCGGGACTGGGCAACATGGACGGCCGGCCATGCCCTAGCCATGGCTGGTCGCACACCCTGCAATCCCTAGTCTTTTATAATTATTATTTTCCTCAAATTCATGAAACTCCTTGATTTGAGCAAAAATCATGATTTCTTCATAATTTCTCAAATTTTGCTCAAATCATGAAAATTCAAGAGCCAACATGGTCACGTGATCGGATAACCTCTCATGAAAAATTTAAATGTTAAAATATTCTTATTTTAATATTTTCAAAATATTGATCAATTGAGCATACATGCTCATTCCAACGAAAATCAAGAATTTCAGTCAAGACGAAACTCTTTTGAAAATTCACAATGTTGCTCGAAAGAACGTCAGAAAATACTGAAACTCTCAGTACGGAGACACGGACACCATGGAAACATGTGCACTCCTGAATAACCGACCAAGTTTTTTTAGGGCTTACACAAAGCCGGTCCCACACATCTTCACACTTTTGACCTAATTTGCACGCTCACCCGGGTAATTTGGCATCACATGGACGTCCATGGTCCCATAAGGTCGGTCCCTCCTTTTCTCATAACCTATGAATGGTAGCTTCACCACATTAATATTTTACCAAGTTGTTGAATCTGACATTTCTATGAATTGAGCATTGAGACATTCATTACTGAGATGATGTCCAAGCATGGCAAAGAACACTTTGGGTGTTTCTCCATAGCTTGCAGGAGTGTCCATGAGTGCAACAAAATCAGGAAGCTCTTATGTCTGCACAAGTGTTAAACCCCACTACCTGCAACGAAAGGAATGCTGAATCAATAGAAGATACTCAGGGCCGAGACGATCAAACCTAACACATTCGATGCTTAAGAGATATGACGCTTAAATGCTCAAGCATCTAAGAAGCCTTCGAATTGTACTCCCAATCAAAGAGTACACCTTCGATAATGGCATGGTATATCTGACTTCAGCACAAATATCTCGACACACTGATTCAAATCGACACGATCAATGTGAAACTGAACTACAATCGTTGAGTCTTCACTATATCCATGACAATACTTCTGAAGCAGATGCAACATCATTCATTTGTCGATGGCACGAATTCCTTCAAAATGCACTGGGGACTTGATCTTATTGGACAAGATTCAAGGCATAGAAAGTCATTGCAACCTGATGCGATTCCATGAAAACTTTATCAACGGAATCTCTTTACATCATGAACCTTGCATGACTAAAGAACTTCTCTCTTCACCGATCACACCCAGAATGGAGACTGCTGATGCAATCTGCCGCAACAAAGTCGACTCACTGACTTCATAGTAAAGTCACGCTGTTCAGGAAAATTCATGTTGAACTCCAAAATACTGTCATCTCAAAGATGCTCAACCCACCAACTAGTTCATAAATGTGAAGGCTCACTGGATGGAGGAGCAAAGACTATGTCGATAAATCATGGTCCTTGCCTTTTCAGTCTTTGAAGCAACTCCGACCATAGTATCGGCATTAACAAGGATATCTGGAGGAACTCCGTCCATGGTCTCATCATCAATAAGAATTTCTAGATAAAATTCAACCGTGATCTCAGCATCAACAACGGTCTGAGGAGCAACATCTTCATGTCAGGGCTTCATCAACTAACCATTCTCTGAAGAGTTACACATGAAGCGGACTTCTCCAAGAACTAATGATTCATATCAAGATGTGTAGACCTGATAACATGCTCACATGAAAGTCTTCCCAAAGCCTGCACAACTGGTGGGCACAATCCAAAGTCTTCGATAAGATGTTCTCATCACCTCCACAAATGAGATACAACACGCTTCAGGCTAGGGGTTTACAAAAACGTACCAATGGATAAGGAAAGGGACAAAGCTTCCTCAACGAAAGATGTTCGCCTATGTGTCTTCTACAACATACAGAAAGGGCGCATCAATCGGACATACGAGCTAAAATATATGTCCTTTACCGTCAGGTCTACGAAATCTGAAAAATTTGTACGGGATTACAAATTACAAATGTGAACGCTTCGTTGGCTAACCTATACAACTCCAAATTGAGTGATTCATTTCTCATATGATAACTCGGTCTCTTAGCTTCAAAAGTTGGGGTCAATCATCGAATTTCGACGTCGTATGAGGTTTCTACAGCTCCCAGAGCGTACAACATGCAAGCAGCAATTCTTAGACGGGATTCATAACTTCCACAATCGACCGATGTCCACCAAGTCTTCCCACTAAGTAAGTAATTCAACAAGGTATCTCCAACTTCGACCACCTAGGTCTTTACATCAATTTTTCTACCTGGGTCTTCTATCCAAGTCTTGCCAGAAGAAGAGAAAACGAAAAGGAGAGATTTAACAAAATACTAGGGACTGACGGTCCACTAAACATGACGATCAGTTTCACTGTCCAAGACCCATGGTACCAGATTCTCATGTGCTAATTATTAATCATAAAATGGATGCTACCACCAGGGAATGAAACCATGGTCATTACATCACCCCCTCTTGAGACCAACATCAGCTATGGTCCCGTGACCAGGGTTTCAGAAGTAATGTTACTACTACTAACAGAAGATGGTCGTGCAAGCACCACCATGCTCATGTATCAATCAAGGGTTCCTTATCTTAAATGAATCAATGACAACAAAATCCTTCACCAACTGTTCGAGACACGATCAAATGGTCTGAAGACGCAACGGGGCCGTATTATAACAAGCTCGTCTGAGACGATCTTTCACTGTCATAAACAAAGAGGAGATCTGGGAGCAATTTGTGAAGAATCTATGGATTTATCATATACCATTATCTTCGTATGTATGTCTTCTACAACATATCCAAAATTCACAGCAATTGGAGAAACGGGCGAAAAGTTGCGGCCAAAACATTAGACCACATGCCAGCTGAATATTTTCTGAAGGTCTCTTGGAAGTTTACTGTTTCATCGATTTTGACCCCTAAACGTTCTCAAAACTTAAAAGTCTTCCTTACTAAAGATTGTAAATTTCCTGGGCATAAGGATACATGGGCAGACCATGAAAATACGACTTCGGACGAAGATTATACAGTGTTTCTATTAAAGGCTGAAGTCTGAAATTTTCTGGTGACGTATTTCGACGAAATTACTTGTATACTCGCATGGATTCTCATTCATTCATTCACAAATCAGAAATTTCATACTTCTATGAAAATATTAAAGGATATATACTTACTAAGGGAGACCCTAAATCATTTGAAAGATCGACAATACCGGAATATCCATTGATAACGCCGCTATCTCCATTTGGTTCGGGATATCTGGAATTCTCCATATTCCCATGCCCCAAAGAAGAGTGCACTTCATTAACATGCTGCTTATCTACAATGATTTCTTCCTAGACTCATCAACAATAATTATTATTATTTCATTCAAGGAGATGCCACGATCGCCTGCACGAAAGAGATGCTTATATCGACTTCTTCATCAGTGATGGATTGTTTTCCCGAGAACAAGTTGAAGGCCGTCAATCGATGGAGAAAAGTCTAAAATAAGTAACAAACCTTGGTATCGTGATACTAATTGCATGGGCAGGGAAAATTCATGACACAAGGAGCACTAACAACTTACCAAAGAAACGGCTGGGGACTGCACGTCATTTGCTAACATCCTGTTGAACTTGGGTTCTCCACTCCCGTAGACTTTCTTCCATTTTTGTGGGATCTACATTTATCCGGGATTTCACTATACGATCATCCTGTGATAAAGCTAATGAAATAAGCAGAAGTACAACTCAGTGTGAATAATCTCTCACCATCACTTAGAGGTCCCAGGAGTACCATTTCTTAAAGTTTCGTCCATAGAGATGTCATCTCTGGAAACACCATCTTTGGAAGTATCATCCTTGGAGTCGGTCATTCTTGCAAAGTGGCTATTTCAACACATCGTTCATACAAAGCGCGGGATTCGATGATACAATGAATCATGCAATTAGGATGCTCACATCAGCGTCTACAAAAATGGTAACTCTCAACTATTACCTATTTACGGTTTCACCAACTTAGTGATAATAACGTAAAACTTCGAAAATCTTGCTCGCTCCTTCAAACCTGCAAAGACGAGCAACACCCATTACTTAAAAGTCTGACACCTGACTTTTCACGAAATTAAGAATAATTCACATAACCCTTCATGTGAACATTCAATGATTTTATACCGTGTGTGCATACACTATGAAATCACGAAATTCATGAAAACATCATTGTTTGCTTTTAACAATTGTTTAAAATCAAAACTTGATTTAGCAAAATCTTTCATAAAATCGTGAACAACCCATGTAACTCTTTACTATGTGAACGGTTTTTCAAAATTTGGACAGACATCCATTCTACAATTGTGAAAACTCAAATATAGACATTATTTCACTGTGTATAATTGTGTACTTTCAACAGTTGTTCAAAATCAAAACATTGATTTTACAAAAATATATATTTTAATGTGAAACTCACGTAACTTTGAAAATATATGTATATATGTATTTTTTTCTCCCTCTCACGAGCATTCGTCTATGAAATGAGGGTTTTTATACCTTTGTAAAGGTCCACATATTCCAAATAAATCCTATCATGAGGTGCAGGTCTTTTCAAAATTTCCTCTAACTCTAAGGATCATTATTTATTACTTTTACTATGAACGAACCTACGTTCCTAAAGGTATTTGTGAAAGTCCATGCTTTGAAAATAAATTTTAGTTTTCATGAAACTTCATGATTTTTTTTATCTACTGTAACTAGACCATGTCTACTCAAGAATTCATGTATCTCTTTCATATTAGGGATTATCGCTTGTTTCTTAAACTAACGAACGAACGTGCATATGTTTTCCAAAAATAAATTTTCATGAAACTTACACATACATGCACACATGGAATTTTATTTTAAACAACTCATGAACAACTGAACTTTAAAAAAACAAAAAAAAAAACAAATTTAGGGCTTCACCCTTTTATATTAATTTTATTTCCAAAACCTAAAACACTTGGGTTTCCTCTTTTGGGCTCGGGCCAGAAAATCCTAAATCGACCAAAACTAGGCTTTTAACTTACCAAATCAGCAGCACTTCACCTCTCCATGATCACAAAACAACATTCTACCACACTATCAGGGTCCTCACCCGAACATTTGATCGTACATGACATCATTGGAGCAAATCGAGGATCCTGAGACTACCTTTGTAGACTGAATTCAACCACGATCTCATCGACTGAAAATCACCATCTAATGCTTACTGTGGAACATAAATATTCCTCACTAAGCAGGGGACTTAATGTTGATGGTGGATTTTCAACAAGGGTCAAATCCGTAAAATCATGATACTGAATGCTTCTGATACGGCTTCAGGCAGGTGACGATTCATATTTTACGAAGCCATGGTGAACATGTATTTCGAAAAGCCTCTACTAGCTGAGTGTTCGTCCCTGACATCTCATCGTGCACCCTATGTAGAATAATAGAATTGGGCAGTCCTCCTGCATAATTGTTTGTTGAGATGGGCTTAACTCCTTCAGAACGTCGGTGATACTCACTGTTCCCTGACTACATGAGAGCAACTCCCCTCTATATAGAAGAACGATTGGGCGTTTCTCCGTAAGATTGAGAGCAACAACGCCTTCAGGACAGTGACACTCACTGATCCTGACTATGTAGAGCTACCGTGTATTGACTCGGGTGTTCTTCGTAGTGTCTGAGAGCCACCTCATGATTATCCGTCTCCTGACTATGCACATAGATTAATTCTTCCGTGACATTCACCACTGAATTCCCAGAATGATCTGTTATTGCTCTGATTCCATGGTCGAATCCACGGTCTTATCCCATGGAATGGAAATAAGAATTGCTCTGATTCCATGGTCGAATCCACGACCTGATCCCATGGAATGGCAATAACAATTCCTCCGATTCTATGATCGAATATACGACTTAATCTCATGGAATGACAATAAAAATTGCTCTGATTCTATGATCAAATCTACGACTGGATCTCATGGAATGGCAATAACAGTTTATATTATCTCATTACTCCGATTTCATGATCGAATTTACTGCTAATCTCATGAAATGGTAAAGGATAACTTTAATTACTCTGATTCTATGGTCGAATCCACGATCCCACGGAATGGTAATACACAACTGATCCTATGAATTGATAATAAATAACTACTTATTTTATTGTTATGTTTCATGAATTATTCCACACTGAATTTCATGAATTAGCAATAAATATTCAACCACCGGGCATCTGGACCATCCCTGAGTAAGCCCCACGAAAAATAGTGTAAGTGTGCTCGACAATGATGCATGAATGAGCACCCGGATGCACGAACGAACATCCAAAAATATGACCAAATGAGGAATCCTACGCAAAACAGGAGAAAACAATAAATAATAATAAAATAATGGGAGGCGCTCAAGGGACAGGCCCACCGGCCGTGCCCTAGCTATGACTGGCCTCATGCCTCCTCCATTATTTTTCCTTATTTTGTTACTTTCATGAACTTATGAAAACTCCTTCAATTTAGCAACTTTCCTTGTTTTTTGCAAAACTCATGAATTCTCCATAATTTCATGGATTCATGAAAAAATGTTATAAAACAAGGAAAGGTGTGCGGGACCGGGCAACATAACCGGCCGGCCATGCCCAAGCCCTGTCCAGTACCACACCTTACAATCCTTAGCCTATTATAATAGTCATTCCCAATTTCATAAAACTCCTCAGTTTCAACAAAATTCATGGATTCTCCATAATATCACGAATTCATGAAATAATAATAATAAAATATTATAAAATAGGGAAAGGTGTGTGAGACCAGACAACATGGCCGGTCCCACACCTTGCAATCCCTATCTTTTTATAATCTCTAGCTTTTTATAATCATTAGTATTCCCTGAACTCATGAAACTCCTTCGTTTCAACAAAAACTCACGAATCCTTCATAACATCACGGATCCATGAAATAATATTATAAAATAGGAAAAGGAGTGCGGGACCGGGCAACATGGCCGGCCATCCATGCCCTAGTCGTGGCCGGTCCCATACCCTACAATCCATAGTATTTTATAATTATTATTTTCCTCGAATTCATGAAACTCCTTGATTTGAGCAAAAATCATGATTTCTTCATAATTTCTCAAATTTTGCTCAAATCATGAAAATTCAAGAGCCAACATGGTCACGTGACCGGCTAGCCTCTCACGGAAAATTTAGATGTTAAAATATTCTTATTTTAATTTTTACAAAATATTGATCAATTGAGCATACATGCTCATTCCAACGAATATCAAGAATTTCAGTCAAGACGAAACTCTTCTAAAAATTCACAATGTTGCTCGAACGCACGTCAGAAAATACTGAAACTCTTAGTACGGAAACACGGACACCATGGAAACATGTACACGCCTGAATGACCGACCAGAGTTATTATTAGGGCTTACACAAAGTCGGTCCCACACATCTTCACACTTTTGACCTAATTTGCACAATCGCTCATATTGGGCCCAAACTCTCTCCAACCAACCTGGGGATTGCTCAAACGACCAATAATTGGTCACGTGACCACCAAAAGCAGGTCCCATGCTCTCTTGGTCGGTCCCTTATCTCTCATACTTAGGGTTTGCCTAATGTTGAACCCAGCAGTAATTCAATAAATGATGAAACCGGCACTTAATCATCATTCCTTCACCAACTCTCCAACTGAGAACCCTGGTGCTCACTCGGGCAATTTGGAATCACATGACGTCGATGGTTCTATGAGGTTGGTCCCTCCTTTGCTCATGACCTATTTTCAGCAATTCGTTGAATAATGAGCAATTCATCAAAATTAGGGTTTTCGAAAAAACGGTCAACAAATCATTATTCTGAGCAAGTTCAAACACCAAATAAATTTATATATTGATCCACGGGGATTAATCATATAATATCTGGTAACCTACCAATATTTTTATATATTTTATTGAGTCGCGTCACCAATAAATATTTCGTCTAATTGAGCAACTTTGCCCAGTTACTCGAATATTGACCAAAATATCAATATTCAGTACTTCATCAGTAACTTGTCGAATTGAGCAATACTTGCTCAATTGCACGTCAAATTCTCAAATATTCAGTAATTTGTCAAATTGAGCAATACTTGCTCAGTTGCTCGAATATTGACCCAACTATCAATACTCAGCAATTTATCAGTATTTCGTCGAATCGAGCAATACTTGCTCAGTTGCTCAAATAATTTATATATATTCAGTAACTCTTCAATATTTCAACAACTCGTTGAATTTATAATATTTACGTTCATGAATCGCTGAGCACCTTTCAAACATGCTCGATTCAACAAAACCTAGGCTCATTGCCTAATCAGTCAACAACTAACACACTAAATACACGGCTATCATGCAGACTCCATGATTTGTGAGACATCAATCACGTCAAATTGGGGGATAACAACTAGGGTTTTGGTATGGCGGCCTATAGCACGTGGATTCATCCACGACCGGGAATGTGCGTAAGTTGTGTCAACGGTTGAAGGATTTAGAAAAGTAGTGGGTGCATAATCCATCAAGTCTCCACATGACATGGAACTGACTTTACCACGATCTTTTACCTGCCCACTCTTCCACTCATGAAACCGCCACACTTACAGGGATCAAGGTGTTCACAACTCTGACAATATAAATAAGTCTCTGAATCCATGATAAAGGACAACAAAAAAAC
Source organism: Papaver bracteatum (assembly GCA_023529315.1). Lineage (NCBI taxonomy): Eukaryota > Viridiplantae > Streptophyta > Magnoliopsida > Ranunculales > Papaveraceae > Papaver > Papaver bracteatum. Next base: position 1,022,595 of record JAJJWX010002186.1, read on the forward strand.
GAACGATCATTAATTGACAATGTTTTCGGTCTACACAGAATTTCTCGAGTAATTACTCTCAAGAATTCATAATCCTTCAGAACTTATCAGAACTCCACAGTTCACCAATTATTACAGAAACCCACAACACATCTACAATCCTTGATCATCACTGAACCCACATAATTTCCCAGCTTCCCTCCTACAGATCAACCCATTTCCCTTTTTGCGACCGAATTGACTCTTGAACGGCCATTGACTTGGTTTAGGCCAGAGTCCTACAGATTGATCTCTCGAATCTAAGCACTCCCTTTGCAGTGCATCTGTGTGAGGTTAAGCAGTTTTGCCCGGTTCGAGGAGTCTTGACAACACGCTCGAATCTTCACTTTCCTAAAAAACCAGCAAATCGTTTTCCCCTATCTACAGATTGGCGACCACAGTGGAAGATTATTCTCTCGGTTGCAATCTCACTTTTTCACAAAATGGTTGATCTTAGGTCAGGTTTAGTCACAAATCATAACCCTAACAACGCTAGCACTAGCAACAATGGTGGTACTTAAGAAACTACTCCTGCTTCCAACACCGGTGTTGCTGATACCACTCCTCCGAAAACTAACATTGGATACAATCCTCTCTCTGGCCAGTCTCCCGAAGAAATTAGAGAAAACCCAGCTACCATAGGTGATCTCATGAAGGTGCAAGAAACTTTTTCCCAAAATCAGATTGACATGGATAACACTCAGAAGGAGCTGTGCAATTATCTCAAAACTCTCACTGACAAGATGTCAGAAAAAGCTCAGAATAAAGGAAAAGCCAAAGAAACATCTCCGGATGCTGACCTTGAAGTCACTCTGATCCATGTAGTATATGATTATGAGGTGCACAAGGCTTCAGATAACCCACCAACAAAGGAACCTGCAGGCTTCATCACTCATGAGGACCTGGAACGCTTCATGGAGGATCGAGGAAAAGACAAAGCATCATCATCAACCTTCATATCCTGCTGCTACGCAAAGAATTCCTTTCCCGAAGGTCTACACTTCCCAAACATTCACGTAGTACAACGGAACAGGGAAATCTCGAGAACATGTTTCTCGATTCCTAGAGGCATTAGGATAGCATGAGCATAACCATGTCATCCATCTGAAGGAATTCTCGAAATCTCTGATAGGCCGAGCATACACCTGGTATGACAACATCGCACCTGGGAGCATTGCTAGTTGGGGAAAAATGGTTAATGCCTATTATAGGAAATACTTCTTCACCTCAGAGCATATTAATCTCTCCGACTTAAGAAGAATGTCTCAGAAGAGCAATAAGCATCCCAACGATTATGTGAAGAGGTTCAAAGTTCAAGCTTTGGATTGTCATGACCCTAATGTCACTGAACAACAACTGGTGGACTTGTGCATCAGTAGAATAATCTCGGTCTATAGATCCCTGCTGGAAAATCTCTGGTTCCATGCTTTCTCAGAGCTTCATGAAGCATTCAAACGATTAGCAGCTACTGCACCTGCTTTACTGGAAAGAGCAAAGTCTGCAAGGTGGAGAAACCTCGAAGCAGCCGATGCCTAGTCAACAATCAGTACAATATCTAGCCTTTAACATATATTATTGCCGAAAGGAATGAAAAGAAGACCGAGACATAACATCAGAGCGCTTCTCCAACATCCTAGACTCCTCTGAAGGCGCAAAGAAAAGATAACCAATCCTGAAATGCACAAACCTCGACCTAACATCAACGAACGAGGAAATGATCAGACATACTAAAAATTCTCTCTTCTCATGAAGGAGTGATCGAGTTACTGGAAGTCTGGTTTCAAGATGGTGCAATCATATTGTCGTTCATCAGGAGAGAGGCAACTAAATAAGAAATGGAGAATCCTAGGTACTGCCTTCATAGGTTCATCGATCATCCAACAAGTAACTACAATATTTTTAAGCACACCTTCAAAGAGAAGGTTGATCCATAATAGATTCAATGGGGGACTGAATGAGTACACAAGAATCCTCTCCCAGTTAGAACCTTTACATTCTCGAACAAACAGTCAAGAAGCAGTTCAATCGTTGATCGAGCATATCTGTGAAATTGCTCTATCTATCTAAGATACAAAGGCAAGACATGTTCACAACACCGAATTACACTGTGTCAGACGTTTGTCCATCCTGGAAATATTCCTTGAACCTTCATCCATAGACAAAGAGATGCACGACTGGGGACTGCTTACCACAGTCCATCTCAGATGAAATGAATTTGGAAGAACATTGGTCGATGCTGGTACCGCTATTAACATTGTTCCACTGAAATCCCTCAGAGTCATACCCGACAAGATGGTACTCATGCTCCCATCTCAATCAGAAACCATGAAGGAACGCTCAGAGATGCATACGGTTTCATCACTCTCCAAAATAAAAATTGGCTCAACCAGACAGAAACCAAGTTTCACATAACCAGGAAGATCCAGGATATGACATGTTCTTAAAACAATCGTGGATTCACGGAAAAGATGAGTACTGGCAAACCGCATTTGGTTGCACATCTCTCCAATAAAGAAAGTTCTGATCCAGAAGATTTGTCGGACGTTCCATTATCATAGCACTTGGGGGAATTTCGAACTTTGACGAGTTTAAAGCAAGAACCTGTAAAACATGCATAGACATTCATCAAGAGGTTTCGCACTCAGGCAAGTCTCATTCCTCCATGTTATGTCATTTATTCCTCATATGCTATCCTGACACGGGGACTCCTAGCAACTCTGCAAGACGTTATAAATGGTAGCTTCACCACATTAGTATTTTACCAAGTGGTTGAATCTTACATTTATCTGAATTGAGCATTGAGACATTCATTACTAAGATGATGTCCAAGCATGGAAAAGAACACTTTGGGCATTTCTCCATAGCTTGGAGGAGTGTCCATGTGTACCAAAAAATCAGGAAGCTTTGATGTTTGCACAAGTGTTAAACCCCACTACCTGCAACGAAAGGAATGCTGAATCAACAGAAGATACTCAGGGCCGAGAAGATCAAACCTAAGACATTCGATGCTTAAGAGATATGACGCTTAAATGCTCAAGCATCTATGAATCCTTCGAATTGTACTCCCAATCAAAGAGTACACCTTCGATAATGGCATGGTGCATCTGACTTCAACACAAATATATCGACATACTGATTCAACATCGACATGATCAATGTGAAACTGAGCTACAATCGTTGAGTCTTCACTATCTCTATGAAAAGACTTCTGAAGCAGATGCAACATCATTCATCTGTCGATGACACGAATTCCTTTAACATGCACTGGGGACTTGATCTTATTGGACAAGATTCAAGGCATAGCAAGTCATTGCAACCTGATGCGATTCCATGAAAACTTTATCAATGGAATCTCTCTACATCATGAACCTTGCATGACTAAAGAACTTCTCTCTTTACCGATCACACCCAGAATGGAGATTGCTGATGCAATCTGCCGCAACAACGTTGACTCACTGACTTCATAGATATGCTAAACCCAGACTCACTGAATTCATAGATATGCAATCTGTCATCTCATATATGCTCAACCCACCAACTAGTTCGTAAATGTGAAGGCTCACTAGATGGAGGAGCAAAGACTGTGTCGATAAATCATGGTACTAGCCTTTTCAGTCTCTGAAGCAACTCCGACCATAGTATTGGAATCATCTAGGATATCAGGAGGAACTCCGTCCACGGTCTCAGCATCAACAAAAATGTCCGGAGAAAATTCAACCGTGATCTCAGCATCAACAACGGTCTCAGGAGCAACATCTTCATGTCAGGGCTTCATCAACTAACCATTCTCTGAAGAGTTACACATGAAGCATACTTATCCAAGAACTAATGATTCATATCAATATGTGTAGACATGATAACATGCTCACATGAAATTCTTCCCAAAGCCTGCACAACTGGTGGGCACAATCCAAAGTCTTCTATAAGATGTTTTCATCACCTCCACAAATGAGATACAACACGCTTCAGGCTATGGGTTTACAAAAATGTACCAACGGGTAAGGAAAGGGACAAAGCTTCCTCAATGAAAGATGTTCATCTATGTCTCTTCTACAACATACCAAAAGGGCACATCAATCAGACATATGAGCTGAATGATATGGCCTTTACCGTCAGGTCTACGAAATCTGAAAAATTCGTACGGGATTACAAATTACAAATGTGAATGCTTCGTTGGATAACATCTACAACTCCAAATTGAGTGATTCTTTTCTAATATTGTAACTCAATATCTTAGCTTCAAATGTTAGGGTCAAGCATCGAATTCCGACGTCGTATGAGGTTTCTACAGCTCCCATAGCTTACAACATGCAAGCATCAATTTTTAGACGGGATTCATAAATTCCACAGTTGACTGGTGTCCACCAAGTCTTTCCACTAAGTAATTCATCAAGGTATCTCCAACTTCGACCACCTAGGTTTTTACATCAATTTTTATACCTGGGTCTTCTATCCAAGTCTTGCCAAAAGAATAGAAAACGAAAATGAGAGATTTAACAAAATACTGGGGACTGACGGTCCACTAATCATGACGATCAGTTTCACGGTCCAAGACCCGTGGTACCAGATTATCATATGACTAATCATTCATCATAAAAGGGATGCTACCACCAGGGAATGAAACCATGGTCATTACATCACCCCCTCTTGAGATAAACACCATTTATGGTCCCGTGACCAGGGTTTCAGAAGTAATGTTACTACTACTGACAGAAGATGGCACTGCAAGAACCACCATGCTCATGTATCAATCAGGGGTTCCTGATCTCAAATGAATCAATGACATCAAAATCCTTCACCAACCGTTCGAGACACGAGCAAATGGTCTGAAGATGCAACGGGGGCGTTTTACAACAAGCTCATCTGAGATGATCTTTCACTATCATGCGCAAAGAGGCGATCTGGGAGAAATTTTTGAAGAATATATGGATGGGTCATATATCATTCTCTTCGTATGGATGTCTTCTACAACATATCCAAAATTCACAGCAATTGGAGAAACGAGTGAAGAGTTGTGGCCAAAACATTGGACCACCCCTAAACGTTCTCAAAACTTAAAAGTCTTCCTTACTAAAGCTTGGAAATTTCCTGGGCATAAGGATATATGGGCATACCGTGAAAATATGACTTCGGACGAAGATTCTACAGCGTTTCTATTAAAGGTTGAAGTCTGAAATTTTTTGGTGACGTATTTCGACGAAATTACTCGTATACTCGCATGGATTCTCATTCATTCATTCACAAATAAGCAAATTCATACTTCTATGAAGACATTACAGGATATATACTTACTAAGGGAGTCCCTAAATCATTTGAAGGCTCGACAATACCGGAATCTCCATTGATAACGCCGCTCCATTTGGTTCGGGATGTCTGGAATTCTCCATATTCCCATGCCCCAAATAAGAGTGTGCTTCATAAACATGCTGCTTATCTACAATGATCCTTGTAAGAGGTACAACGAGTCTTAGTAATTGGTAACCGATCCTATGACTAATGCAACCGAATACGAGATAAATACCATAAATATGTGGTAACCGATCCTAGTACCTAGTCAACCAAATTTTGGAAAGCTAGTGTGACCGATCCTAGTACCAACATGGAGGTAAATCCGAAGCTTTAGGTTTTGGTAGAACTGTGAAACCCATTGATGGTGATTTGATAGGAAAATCAATCACATAGTTCTCGGAAGTCAGATGAACCAATTATAAACTTGTTTGGAAGTGTGGAAAATCGGTTCCAAGATTGTAAATATGTAAAAGGATTTACAAAGTAAAGATGTCGACATACTTTGAACATGTGAAGTAACTCTTATCTTTTATTGTTCAAATATACTCCTTAATAACTAAAGGAGAATCCCGAATCAAAATAAATTGAGAATCTTTTAATTAATGTTTTCTTTTTTATATGTTTTTAATTTACAGCAATTAAATGCATATCTTTAGAAAATAAAAATTAGTAATGTGCAATTACTAATTGGATATTTTCTACTGAGATTTCGGTTAATATTTGGACAGTGCATTTCCAGGAATTATGAAAACCGATTTTGGCTTTATTGCATATCTTTGAGAATATTCGGTTTTGGAAATTCCTTGGTGTCCAAACTTCCTTGGTCTATAAATATTGAAGTTTTCATTTCAAGCAAACTAATCCTCAGAGCCAGCAAAACTACCTAGTTGTGTTGTTACTGGTGGAGCCGTCTATTCGGAGAGGAAAGTACCCTAATTAGGCAAAATCTCTTACGACCGCTCGTTTTAAAGACTTCTTTGGGATTGGGAAGCTCTACGAGTACCGTTGGAGGGAAACTAGATAATTGCAGTTTATTATTATTTTCGATTGATTTGATTGACTAACGGTTGTTGAACTTTGATTGCACCTCATTTGTTTATGCTTGAGAATCTTCTCTTCTGATATAAGATTCACTCAAATTAGATCGAAGTATCGACGAGGATCTTTAGACTGTTTGTAGATCTAAAGACGTCTTGTGATAATCCATTATTGATAAACTCCGTTCTGTGTGTAATTGGTCACAAGTGATTCAAGTTGTTTGTGTGCAGGTATTTAATGAAGATCTAAGAAGATTTGAAGACAAAAAAGATTTCTTATTTGACTTCATAATCTTTGGTGTGCACAAAACTTGATCGGCTGGGGATCCAAATATAATCAGTTTATCTTTGTGATAACCTTGATTGATTAGTTGAGTAGATCGGCATCAATACAATTCTTTGTGATTAAGAGTATTGATTGCATAGTCTAGACAATTATTTTGGTAGTTGTAAAGAGATAGTTCTAAGAACATGACAAAGGAGTTTATTGGGATAAACAGAAGAACCTTTTGTCAAACTCATATCACTTTGTTTGAAAAGAGTTATTACCGAACAGATTTATTGTTCCTTTACTGTTTGGAACACGAACCAAAGGAATTGTTTTAAGTGCGTGACTTATTACAAGTTGGAGGCGCAGAGATACTGAGGGAACTAGGTGAACTTTAGGTTTAGTCTCTTGGTCTCAACTATACGCAGTTGGTTTAGATTTGTATAGCGGCTTAATTATGAGAGTATTCATTTCTGGACTAGTCCCGGGGTTTTTCTGCATTTGCGGTTTCCTCGCTAACAAAATCTTGCTGTGTATTTTATTTTTTTATTTCCGCAATTATAATTGTTTTATTATAATTAAAAGTAAAATACACAAACATTAATTCATATTTACTTGATAGCAATCCTATTGTGTTTGATTAAGTCTGAACCTATTATCAAGTAAACATACTTCGTTGTTGTATTGTATCGATCTCATATCCATAGATGATCACACGAAGTGTAAACCAATTAGTTTTATTGTCTCTACTCAGTCCATAGACAATCACTTTCGGAGAAAGGACTTACATGTGGAAAAGTTTTAGATTGAGGCATATTTGGGTAACCTCGTCTTTTCAATTGGTATCAGAGCAGGCAAACACAAAAAGATCTAACAATCTGTGTTTAGTGTGATCCAACCTATAAGAAAATGTATCTTATGAATGATTCAGTTAACATTTTAGCAGAATCAGTAGACTCAAAGCTGTTTGAATCAAAATCAAACACTTGTTGAGTCTCTTCGGTCCAAAGAATTTTGGACATTCGACGAATGTCGCTTATATCTTAGTCTCACAGAAGATGCTTCTAGCAAAATCAACAGAAAATTATCAGAATTTGCTGAAATGGAAAGGCAACTTTCTGACTTAAAAATGAGATTAAAATATATGAACAAAAGGAAGATGAGTCACTATCTACAACACTCAAGATCCTTGAAGATTCTAGTAGAATTCAAAATGAGGTTGGTGAGTTTCTCAAATAGCTGGATAACTCAAAGGAAACTAATAATTCTAAAGGAAATCATCTCATCCATGAGTACTTGATGAATTATACCTCTGAAGAAACTGATATCTCTCATGATTTTTTTTTTAATTCTTCTAAAGAATTACTTCTTGAAGATTATTATGTGACATATGTCAATGATAATACAAGAGGTTGTTTTGATCTGTCCAAAACAGATAAAGTAATATTGACTGATAATTTCATGTCAATATCTACAATGATAAGTTCACCAAGTCTTAAACAACTTGAAGTTTATCAAAAAACCCATAATTGGTTGCCTCTAACCAATTTCTGGTTCTCATGGTTCGGTTATATTTGGGACCAGATCCTAGTCCGAATACGAAATAGTTTTGGTGATAAAAACAAAGAAGGATGTGTTTCCCTCTTTCTCTACCTTCTTCAGTTTCAAAGAAAACCCAACAACTCACAAGGGTTTTAAATCTTCCTTCTAGTGATTTTTGCATGTTCGATTCAAGAAGAAAAAATGTATCAATCAATCCTAGAATTCAAGAAGGACTAAGGGTTTCCCTAAATTCTCTCCAACTCATCCCAAACAAGGAGATTCAATACTCTACAAGTTCTATCAATTGTAAGTGGTTTTTCACTCTTCTTGTTAATTCAATGGCAAATAGAGGTACGAGTAGTAGAAACTTTGTTAGAGGAGAAGGCTCAAATAGAAATTCCATGCTCTACTCAACCTTGAATATCAATTATGAAAACATGCCTAGTCTCACCTATGATATTGGTTCTCAAAATTATTTTGTGAATAATGAATGTCTTATGAAATTCGGTTCAATCGAAGAACCCATTATGGAAATGATATTTGTCAAAGTTTTGGATATGAAATATATGAATTTTGTGAAAAATCGTGAATGGGGTATAATTCATGAAAGCTTTTTCAACGCTACTCCGGACCTTGTGAAGCTATTTTATGCTAATATGCATGAAATGAACTTTTAAGGATGTACTTTTCGCACTATGATTGGTACAAAATAGTTTGAGGTTAACAAACAAGTGATTTCGGAATTGATTCTCTATCCCTACATAAATACATTCTTACCATGTTTGGATGAAAGGTATAGTGTTGACAATAATATTATCTCATCAGTAATTGGTGGAGCATGGTCAGGTAATTCCTTTCTTATTCATAATATTGCATTTCATCTCAAAGTTTTTGGAAAATTAGCTTGTGCAAACTTGTGACCTAGCAATATGCATAAGACTAAATGGAGTAGAGATGTTGCTGAACTTGTATATTATCTTGTCAGATGAATCAATTTTTTTGATTTATGTGGCTTAATGATCAGAAAAATGATCACAATTCGAAGAGGTAAAAGAAGAACTCCTAACTTTGCTTGTTTGATTACAAGAATATGAAGCTCTTTTGGAATTGTCTGGAAAAGTGCCGGGGAAAAAAATCCAAAGAAATTAGGAGAAGGAATTCTCAACAAAATGAGAGGAAAAATTTTCAATGCTCCTCCTATAAGAGTTGAAGGAGATCCACAAACTCTTAAGAGAAGACTACAGAGGAAGAATGACTGCATTGTCAAACTGATTGATCATACTACAAACATCTATCCAGATCTTACTATAGACTTAAATGGCATTTCATACAAGTATCAAGATACTTCTTTAGAAGAAGATACTGACTTGAACATCTCAGATTAGCTTCTACAACTGTTATTGTATAATATTATGTATATTACTGTAGGTTTGTCTGGTAAGCAATCTTTAATGTTGTATGCTTGTTAAGAACCTTTGTGTAATAGTAAGATGCTTTATGCTTTCAATGCAGTCTATCTGTACTTCTTTTGGTTTAAATTACCATTAAAATTATTGCTATGTATGGGATGTTTGATTTCAGTTTTCACAACCTTATTATTCGATCTCATATGGTGTGAACCCTTATGGTTTGGGTGACTTTTTAGTTTAACATGATTAGGTTCTAGCCCATTTTGGTAGGATTTATCAAAGGATCATAAGGGGTTTTGATTGAAACTAAGATGTAAAAAAGTCACAATATGTTTAATCGTTTTTGGTTTAGCATAAAAGCATATGTGTTTAACTTTTGCATTGCATTAGTTAAAACTGGTTTTCAACCTTTCTCTGGTAAAGGTTGGTCCTTGTTGTTGTTCTTTTGTCTTGCGAGAGAATGACAACACAACGGGGGAGAGTTCTATGTGAACTTGTGCTTAATGATTTTCCACCCCAGAAAGATGCAAAGAAAAAGGGAGAAGATGATGCAGAATCTGAGGTAACGAATTTGTTAGTTAATCGTTTTCCTGTTTAAGAAAAGCCTGATTTTATTGCATATATTTATTGCTTTTGCTTAACAAAATTTCGGTACAATTGATATTTATTCCATTATTTATGTATGGATGTGTGTATGATTCAATTGTTGCCGGTTAAGAAAAACTATTGTTATCTTGTTTTATTGTTTGGTATCAACTGTTTAGGCTTACGAAATTACGGTGCAATTGTCGTACTTTAATGTCTATGTTTGTTTCAATTGCTTCTTGTTGAGGTAAATAATTATGCAAGTTTATTTATTTGGTTTGTATGAATTGTTTATGGCTTAACAAAAAGGTTTTCGGGATGAATTGTTTAGTCCAATTCGATTCCGGATAAGAGAAACTAAGTTAATTCTGATCTTAGTTAAATTTATCAAAGTGGAGGTTTCGGTTATTCAAGTCCAATCGAATGCCTTAACAAGAAATGCTAGTTAACTAACCTAGTACTTGTCTTTTTTAAAAGTGAAAGGTCTAAGTTATTATTTGAATAATTAGAACATGATGAGAAAAATAGAGTTAATTATGATATTTATTTTGGTCTTATCCAACAAGCGATTGTATTCGTACAATCGGTTTAGCAAAAGAACTAAGGTGCTTAGTCAATTTTTTATTTGCTAAACTATTATGGATAATTTCTCTGGGCAATTGTTTCCTTGGTAACATATCAAAACAAAATTACTTTGTAGTTTTGTTTTGATATTGGTTGTCTGAAATGGTGTGTGGAACCCTCATGCTTAACTCTTATAGGTTTTGCAAGTCTTTTAGATTTGTAAGATCCTTTCGGTTTGTCTTTTATTTGCTCGTACTTTTGTCATTTTGTGACAAAAAAGGGGGAGAAATATATGGAGTAAACAAGTGATTTGGTATCACTAAGGAAAGGACATTGGTGCTTAAACACTATATCTAACGAAAGAGTAAATCATAGACTAAGGGGGAGTAACATATCATATTGATACTTGTGGTTATCTTAACTACAAAGGGAATAACAAATACGTGTGGATTGAAAATCTACCTATCTTACCTTTAGGGGGGGGTATTAGCTTTGTTATTATAATGTCAACGACGACATTTATGGATTGAATGTATACAGATTATTGTGTTGTTGAAACTTGGAATCAAGCGTGTGTGTAATGATTCTTGTAATTTTTTTATCCATATGATGTAAGAGTTTTGTCACTAAAATTGACAAAGGGGGAGACTGTTAGAGCATAGCTCGGTTGAACCCACCAAGCGTTGGTATGTCAAGTTTGGTTGTCATATTTTAGTGAATCAAAACTCATTTAAAGAGTCGCTTGATTATTTACTAGAGTCAACTTCGTATAGGTTAGCTAGAAAGTTACTAGGATATGAGACTTACAAGTATTATGTGAAGACTTGAAGAATGTGAAGAAGTAAAGATCTACAACGACGACATCATCCTTCCAATTGAGGTTAGTAAAATTTGACTTGAACTATTTCATTCCTAACGTATCTTTCAAGTCGTGCATATTGAAAACATAACTGCGAAGCTGTGAATGATTATACCCTAATTAGATATAGTATTAAGGGATTACAATACGAAGTATAACGTCTAACTTTTGAACTTTGCATATAAGACATCGACATAATCGTATGAATGTTATTGTGATTATGTATGGGTATGGGTGAAGATTTCGTCCTAGGAAACAATGTTTTACATTCATTTAAAGGAAGTACAATTCATGAACTTGTTTCATGAACTTGTTTCATGAATCGAAAGGGAAATTTCTAGGCTTATTGGTATCGTTATTCATTGAAAATCTTTAGATTGCCAATATGTGTGTTTAGTTTAACCACTTATAACTTGTTTATGTATCTTGGTAAAAATATTCACAATGGCTGAGTTTGTATTGGTATGACTTTTATTAGTAAAACCGATCTTAAGTAATCACTTGAGATGGTATGATCGATTTGTTGTAATTGGTATGACTAACTCTAGAAATTGGGGAACCGACCCTAGTAAGAGATGCAACCGATCACAAGCATGAGGAATCGATCCTTGTAAGAGGTTCAACAAGTCTTAGTAATTGGTAACCGAACCTATGACTTGTGCAACCGAATACGAGTTAAATACCATAAATATGTGGTAACCAATCCTAGTACCTAATCAACCAATTTTCGGAAAGCTAGTGTGACCGATCCTAGTACCCACATGGAGGTAGAACCAAAGATTTATGTTTTGGTAGAACCGTGAAACCCATTAATGGTGATTTGATAGGATAATCAATCACATAGTTCTTGGAAGTCAGATGAACCAATTCTAAACTTGTTTGGAAGTGTGGCAAATCGGTCCCAAGATTGTAAATATGATAAAGGATTTACAAAGTAAAGATATCGACATATTTTGAACATGTGCAGTAACTCTTATCTTTTATTTTTCAAAGATATTCCTTAATAACTAAAGGAGAATCCCGGATCGAAATAAATTGAGAATCTTTTAATTAAGGTTTTTAATTTTTATATGCTTTTAATTTCCAGCAAATAAATGCATATCTTTAGAAAATAAAAATTAGTAATGTGCATTTACTAATTGGAGATTTTCTACTGAGATTTCGGTCAATATTTGGACAGTGTATTTCCAGGAATTATGAAAACCGATTTTGGCTTTATTGCATATCTTTGAGAATATTCGGTTTTGGAAATTTCTTGGTGTCCAAACTTCCTTGGTCTATAAATATTGAAGTTTTCATTTCAAGCAAAATAATCCTCAGTGCCAGCAAAACTACCTAGTTGTGTTGTTACTGGTGGATCCGTCTATTCGGAGAGGAAAGTACCCTAATTAGGCGAAATCTCTTACGAACGCTCGTTTTAAAGACTTTTTTGGGATTGGGAAGCTCTACGAGTACCGTTGGTGGGAAACTAGATAATTGCAGTTTATTATTAGTTTTCGATTTATTTGATTGACTAACGGTTGTTGAACTTTGATTGCACCTAGTTTGTTTATGCTTGAGAATCTTCTCTTCTGATATAAGATTCACTCAAACTAGATCGAAGTATATATGGGAATATTTAGACTGTTTGTATATCTAAAGACTTCTTGTGATAATCCATTGTTAACAGACTCCATTCTGTGTGTGATTAATCACAAGAGATTCAAGTTGTTTGTGTGCAGGTGTTTATTGAAGATCCAGGAAGATTTGAAGACAAAGAAGGTTTCTTATTTGAGTTCATAATCTTTGGTGTGCACAAAACTTGATCGGCTGGGGATCCAACTATAATCAGTTTATCTTTGTGATAACCTTGATTGATTAGTTGAGTAGATCGACATCAATACAATTCTTTGTGATTAATAGTATTGATAGCATAGTCTAGAAAATTACTTTAGTAGTTGTTAAGAGATAGATCTAAGAACCTGACAAAGTAGTTTATTGGGATAAACGGAAGAGCCTTTTGTCAAACTCATATCACTTTGTTTGAAAAGAGTTGTTACCGAACATATTTGTTGTTCCTTTAGTATTTGGAATACGAACCAAAGGAATTGTTCCAAGTGCGTAACTTATTACAAGTTGGAGTCGCATGGATACTGAGGGAACTAGGTGAACTATAGGTTTAGTTGCTTGGTCTCAACTATACGAAGTTGGTTTAGATTTTGTATAGCGGCTTAATTCTAAGAGTATTCAATTCTGGAATAGGTCCCGGGGTATTTCTGCATTTGCAGTTTCCTCCTTAACAAAACTTTCTGTGTCTTTTACTTTTCTATTTCCGCAGTTATAATTGTTTTATTATAATTAGAAGTAAAATGCACAAATTAAACGTTAATTCCTATTTACTTGATAGCAATCCTATTGTGTTTGGTTAAGTTAGAACCTATTATCAAGTAAACATACTTCATTGTTATATTGTCTCGATCTCGTGTCCATAGACGATCACACGAAGTGTGAACCGATTAGTTGTATTGTCTCGACTCAGTCCATAGACAATCACTTTATTAGAAAGGACTTATAGGTGGAAAAGTTTTAGATTGGGGTATATTTGGGTACCCTCGTATTTTCAGATACTAGTAGGCCCAAAACTTTAAAATTCAGGGCTTATTAATAAAAGATTTATTTAAAATAATTTTGATAATACCAATAATGCCCTTTACTATATATATGTATGTATGTATATATGTAATAAAACTAGCTATTAGTTTCATTTTTGGTTTCATTTTTTTTTCTCTACTGTTCTTCGCAGAGAACGAAGAATGGAAGATTAATTTGATGAAATTCGAAGAAAACTTGAGGATTCATCATCATATTGAAAGAACAAGATAAGTTTCTCGTCATATTTTCGACCCTATTGAATTCTCATTATGTTTTAACCAAAAATAAGTTCTGTAAAGTTTATTGACAACTTCAAATACCTAATAAATTCGATTTTACTTCAAATTTTGATTCGATTTTAGAATCGTTGGTTCGATCTATCATCATGTTATCATTTTCTTTGATTTGAACTAAATTTTCTCGATGAACTCAAGATTAGAGTTCAGATCTGTTATAATCTAATGCAATCAAGACAAGATGATTTCCCAGAAGTAAGTTGATTCATGATTTCTTATATTAACATCACTTTATTTGCTTTATTTATGAGCATTCTTGGTAAAATAGATGTACTCTGTCTACACATATATGATATTTTATGTGGTGTTTCAGTGATGTGTATGGATAGTTAGAAACTCAGAAGTCATACTTCAAGTGTATGAATCGTTTTATGTTTGTCTTAGTGAAAATTTTAATATGAAGTATTTTCTATGGTTCATACATCGCGGTGATGGTGTAGATACTGGTTTCAGGTGAGTATTTTGGAGTCGATGGTGGTACTGATGCTGACGATGGTATTGGAGTTAGAGATAGGGTGGTTCGGTGAAATATTGAAATCAAATTTGTATCTCTAAGAGTTGTCTTATTCTCTATTTTTTATAGATCAATTGATCACCTGTTTGTTTGCACCTTGTTCACGATTCATCTCTTCTTTTTTTATTTCATTTTTCTGGATTGATAAAAGTCATGTTGAGGATAGAAAAAAACATATCAACTTGATACATTCATAAGTTTTGTAAGATAAATCTTAAAGATATACTTATTAATTTCAATCTGATATATCTTTAGAGTTAAGTTTATGAGAGTAAACTAGTGATTACGATGTTTTAGAGCACTGCTCGGTCAAACTCGCAAGTGTTGCTATCTCAAGCTTGTTTGTCAATGTTAGTGATCAAAACTATAAGTCTTGATTTCTAGTCTACTTATAGTGATGTATCAGACTATGATAAATTGTGTAGTTGAGCATTTAGACTTCACAACGTTCATCAAATCAAGACGAAGAACTACTAAGGAGAGCTCGTGGAACTTCATCAACAAAAGGTATGTGCAGATTAAAACTCATATATCACTTGGAAAGTCTATTTCTACTCTATCTCCTATATTGAGACATAAGTCGTATTACTATATGATTTTCGATTATACACATTTGAGATTTTGAGCTGAGTTTAACTCACGAGAAATATGTATTGGTCAGCTTTCTCTTCAACCAAGTTCATCTTATATTCTTGACTAAAGTCAAAAGATGATCATTTGAAAATTGCCAAGTAACATCTTACATGGTTTATGTGATACAATCATTTGGTGTAGACTTGGAATGTTTCATTATGATTATTTCAATAACATCTTACATGGTTTATGTGATGCTAATGGTGTGTGAAAATGGCTATTGTCATCCTCTAAGAAAGTTTTAATGATTGAAATAGAGTTTAGAACTATTGGATTATGAACATAGTATGCATTCTTGCATGTATATGATCCATGACCGAAGCTATAGTATGTATACCCGTATGCGTACTTATAGTTGTGAAATTCCGGGTACCGAGTACACGTACCGGTACACATACTTGCGTAAGGTAGAGGTCCGGGAATGGTTTTGGAAGTGTACTTAGGTATGCGCACCCTTCCGCATACTGGCGAACTCAAACTCAAACCGGCTATTAGGTATGCGTACCCGTATGCATACTTGAGTGGTTAAAGTTCTAAAATCGGTTGGCTCATGAACTAATACATTTGTATATTACGGAATGCATTCTTTGCAAACTGTGGCTATAATGTTCATGATTGATTCGAGTGAATCAAGCCGATTTAGCTTCAATTGGGTTCTTGTATACTTCTATGAGAATATAGCAATTCAACAACTCTTTAACTAGTTTCATTTGAGTCATTTGAACTAGTTATGGTTAAGATGAATAAGGATGATATGAGAGTGTTCATATAGCTAACCTCGGTTAATTACTATTGAGCCAACATGGTGTACACATTTAGGAACGGTTATATAAACATAAGTGATGTGATGAGGTGTCAACTCGCAAATAATATTTCTCTACTTCTCTTTAAACTAACTAGTAGTATACGGACAAGCAGGTTCGTTCCTAAGGGAGAGTTGAGATAAATTTGTCAATTCAATTTCTGAACAATGCAAAACAAATAAATGCAAACGATGAGGATGAGAATGATCAAGGACTCTTTCTAAGGCAAAAACGTGAATCTTATCAATATAGCTATGTTTTTGCAATCATCCATTACTAATAACCCTAGAATAATTAGTACGCTCAACTATTCCGTTAATATCTCTTAAATTCACCGGACACGGAAGCGCTTGACTACATGATTCTACTTGCCAAGTTTCCTAGAAGTATGCTCTCTAGGCGTGACTTAAACAAATGCATTAAGTTCTATGAGATAGGCTATTCCTAGTGACAAATACAAAATCTTGACTCATCTACTAGTGTCATTCAATATACACTAATATTAACAAAATCCCATCATCAATATCCATATATCGCTACTTGTATTAAAAATCTCTAGAAAATTACGGGTCGAAGAGGTCTTAACTAGCTATAGAATCATCCATCAACCATTCAATTTGCAACTTAAACGATTCAAGAATAATTCATAAACACTTTTGGCACGGTAGAGAATAAGCAATAAAAAGATGGATTGCAAGAAAATAGGCTCTTTTAAATATCAATATGGGTTCATGCCCGGACATCGAAATCGTCCCTAATCAAGATGCTTAGCCATTGGAGTTCATAGTAAACAAAGCAAAACAACAAATACGACTTTGAAACCAGATTAGCAAACCCAGGAAGCAGCAGGTGGTAATGGAATGATGTTGTGGACTGATGATACTTATTGGTGTATGGACTGGAGGTACGAATGCTTGCCGCTTTCTTGGTGTTGGAGCTTGCAACAGAACTGGTGCAGTTGAGGTGGTATTTTTACGCTGATATAGTCGTCTGTAATCTGCTGCCTTGTTGTTGCGGCGTGGTGAGATGCAGGTGGATGCATGTGATATGTGATGATGTATGCTATGGAAATGGTTATGCAGGTGTTGGATGTATACTGATGGAGGTGCAGATGGTGTAGGGTTCTGGAGAGTAGCAAAAGCTCCCCTCTGTTGTATAGGAAGCAATTGTGAAGGAGGGTATGAGATGATAATTCTGTGTAGCCCTAGCTCTTCTTTTATAGTTCTCCAAGTCATTTTCTTTCCTGTAAATCCGAATCGGACCACGACCCAAGTTTCCTAATAAAATCAGGAACTATCCTAACTGAATCTCATCCATTCATCATCGATTTTCAACGGCAGAAAGCTTGGGCTCTTCCCTGTTTTTCTGGCTCATAAATATCTCCTACAACTTAACTTCTCGGTCAATAATGAACTCCTTCTAACCCTTGGTACAGGCCACAAAAGTCACGGAACAAATCAGTGTCTCAACCATTCCAAATAAGTCACATTCAATCCCCACAGAACCCTTGCAGATAAGCCTTGAACCATGGCAGCAACTCAATACTTCAGCTGAATCTTAGCTCAAATAACTTACCCAAAACCGATGAACTTGAACTCCTGTTTTACAACATTTTTGCCTTCGAAATTCTCTCTTTCATCCTCCTCACAGACTCACAGACATGACTAACCAGAGGCAAAGGCGTGGTTTTGGGAACAATAAGAATTTCTGCAGAACTGGCCATTCAATCAGGCATTTTTCCGAACAGTTGGTGTGCATCTAGCAAACTAATGATGGACAAAGCTCTGGCCGTATTTTGAAGATCACAATTCATCTCTTCCCTGAAAATGAGATAAACCCATGTATTAAAATAATTCACAAACTCTCATTTGCCTTAATTCCTCTCCGTTCATCACTAAATATCAATGGAAGCAGCTTGAGTGTTTATGTTGTTATCACGACAGCAAACTTCATTCAATTCCCTTATAAAACTCATCTACTCTCCTGAAAAAATCAAATTCGAATCAAACCCAGTCTTTCTAACCTGTCACGGATTCGTAAAAGCTTATTAATCTCCTTCCATTCATCACCGTTAATCAATGGCAGAACTCGTATTGAGCTGCTAAGCTCTCGGCAGGTCAGGTCCTAAAACAAGATCACCAAACTCATAAGACCTCCCTATCTCTTGTCTTGAATTCGAACCTCTCTAAACCCTTGGCACTCATCCATCCTGTGGAAACCGGAGGCAAAGCTTGGTGAAACTGAGTCTTCTCGGCTGAGTGAGGAGAAAATTGAATTTGTAATAATACTGCACTTTGACTCAGGTTTTGTTACAAAGGAGGAGATGCCCCTTAACAAGCTTCAGTCTGTCTTTAGTGAACCTGTCATATGGGTGCCCCTTATCCTCGTCTGGTCTCCCAATAGCACTTGCCTATAAAATGACGAATTTACCCCTTTTGCACCTATTTCTTATTCTTTTGATCCAAAATACCTATAAAAATACAAACAAAGCGTAATATACAAAAATACAAGAGAAATAACTAAGAAAAGCATAATAAATTGATACTCAAAAGATGTATTTTATGCACGTATCATGAGGGTACATTTCATTTGTGTATAACAAGCTAAATTTGATCTAACAGTTGAAAGATATTAGCTTGAATCTAATCAGGATTTCATCTAACGGTGAATATTGAATGCTTTGTTACCAAGGTAACTTAGATTGCAAACCCTGATTTGAAAACTATATAAAAGAGAACTCTAGCAACTGGGAAACCTAATCCCCACACCTCCTGTGTGTTACTAGTTGCATAATCTAGAGTCGATTCTCCTTTAACCTTAGGTTTTTCACGAAACCCTGTAGGTTAACGACTTAAAGACTTCATTGGGATTGTGAAGCCAGACCCCAACTATTTTCTCCGTAGTTGCGTTTTCTGATCTAACTTTAGTAACGTGATTGAGTACTATCTTTGATAAGATTTGCTTGTGATTTATCTCCGATAGGTAAGATTGAAAAGTAGTCACAAACATCTTCGTCTCATCGTTTGTGATTCCACAATATCTTGTTTCGTTAATCGATTGGGATTATTTTGAGGTGATTGATATTTCTAGGCTGTTCTTCGGGAATATAATCTGGTATATTAATTGGTTCTTGTTTACTTTGATTTATCTAAATACTAAACAAAACTCGTAGGTATTTCCGTGGGAGATAGATTTATATATTCCAATAGACTTTTCTGTGTTAGACAGATTTGTTTATCAAGTCTTCGACTTTGGGTCGTAGTAACTCTTGGTTATGGGTGAGATCAGCTAAGGGAATCAAGTGCGTAGTATCTTGCTGGGATCAGAGGCTTAAGGAGCATGACTGTACGTTAAATAAGTATGAGATTGATTAGGGTTCAACTACATTCCGGTCTGAAGTTCATTGGTAGTAGGCTAGTGTCTATAGTGGCTTAATACATTGTGGTATTTAAATCTGGACTAGGTCACGGGGTTTTTCTGCATTTACGGTTTTCTCGTTAACAAAACTTCTGGTGTCTGTGTTATTTCTTTTCTGCATTATATTTTGTTATATGATTGAAATATCACAGGATGTGCGTTGAATCAATCAATAAGGAAATCCAACCTTTGGTTGTTGATTGAATTTGATTGATCCTTGAACATTGGTCTTTGGTACAGTTTAAGTTATTTCTCTTATATTCAATCGGGCTCGCAAATTCCTATTTGCTAATTGCGGATTGTATTAAGAGATAGAAATATAAAACTCTTTGTATTGGCAAACACATTAAATACCTCATAAGTCTGTGTTTGTAGCGATCTGTAATAGACATAAGTGTTATCTTTGATAAACACATCACGAGAAACAAAAGTTTTGTTTTTATGAAATCTATTAAAGAGAAAGATTTGTCAATCTCGAAAATAGATGAACCTTGTATTCCAACGAAACAGACTTCCATTGACAAGTGCTACCTGGATTTCCTTACTGATGATTCTGACTCCAAAGTTGAAAGGGAAGCAGCCAAAGAGAGTGCAGTGATTCTAAAACTTGTTAGAATCCATGCTGATAATGTCAACCGGTTGAAACACAAAGTCAATGCTCTTATTGGTATGGTAAATGAGCGTGACTCTCTTCTAAAGGTCCTTCAAGAGGAAAACGACTCAGTTTGTTCTTCAGGAACTCTGCTTGAGAAAAAACTCAAAAAGGATGCTTTGGAAATTGAACTTCTTTTGAGTAAACTTTATGTTCAAGAATGTTCCAAAGAGTCCACTATACCAACTGCTTCTGCGTTAACTGGAAAAATTTATGTTCCAGAAGAAAAATCAAAATCCCTTCCTATTGAAAAAGATGTGTCTGTGTCTTCCTCTAATCAAGGAATAGCCGCATCACATGGAAGGAAGATATCTCCCGACGATGGATTTAAGACTATTCTATCTAATCACTCAGGTGATCAGAAAGTGTGTCTCTTTTGTGATTCAAAAGGACATGGTGAACAAAAGAGAAAATCGAGGTTGAATGACAATTTTATTGTTCATCTTCAACACACCTTAGATTTAATTCTCAAAGGAGTAACTGACATTCGTATGTCTATACCAATTGGTTTTAGTATTCACCCTGTATACCCTAACAAGAAACTTAGTTCGATGTGTTC
The DNA here is from genome assembly GCA_023529315.1 of Papaver bracteatum. Lineage (NCBI taxonomy): Eukaryota > Viridiplantae > Streptophyta > Magnoliopsida > Ranunculales > Papaveraceae > Papaver > Papaver bracteatum. The sequence goes on from JAJJWX010002186.1 coordinate 1,043,671, forward strand.
CTCAAATGTTCAAATACAAAACAGTCTCCCTAAACCAATTCGTTCAAGAAGGACTCATGGGTCATTTTCAATCAAAAAGGGAGATAATGTTGTTCATGATGTGAAAAAGGTACCATAAGAAGAAAGCAAAAATGGAGAGATGGAAGACAACCTAAAAATGATAATTGAAGGTTATAAAGAGATTATTAACAGGCTGTCAATTCCCTCTAGTCAAAATTCTTCAGGTAAGAATTCATACTATGCGTCGTATTTTGATGATAGTAAATTTTATGATAACTTTTCACATCATAACGGTTTTCCCAAAGATCAGGAGAAATAGGTTTAATCGAAAACAACGTTCATCTGATGAGCTTAAGGCTCATACATGTGCTAATTAATCACAATAAGGTTGAAATCTCACTCACAAAAATCCTAGTTGAGTGAAATATGGTCAGGTATACTTGATTCCAAAGTGTTTCCTGATTCTCTAGCTATTTTCTTGTCGTTCCTAGCCGGATTATCTTTTACAAACATGTTTGCATAAGTATTTGTATGTTGTTTTGACAAAGCTTTTGTTTTTTAGTTTCTTCTTGAAACTTTGTGAAAAGATGAGGGTAACCAAATATACCTCAATTTAAAACTTTTCCACCTATAAGTCCTCTTACCGAAAGTGATTGTCTATGGACTGAGTCGAGACAATACAACAAATCTGTATTCACACTTTGTGTGATCGTCTATGGATACAATATCGAGACAATACAACAATCAAAGTGTGATTACTTGATAATAGGTTCGTACTTAACCAAACTCTATAGGATCACTATCAAGTAATACAGAGTTAACGTTTGTGTAATTTACTTTAAATTATAATAACAACAATTATAATTACGAAAAACAAAAGTAAATGACACAACAAGATTTTGTTAACGAGGAAACCGCAAATGCAGAAAAATCCCGGAACCTAGTCCAGAATTAAATACTCTCAGAATTAAGATGCTATACAAAATCAACCTAACTTCGTATAGCTGAGACCAAGAAACTAAACCTATAGTTCACGTAGTTTCTTCAGTATCCTTGCGCTTCCGACATTCAATAAGTGCACGCACTGGATCAATTTCTTTGGTTCGTATTCCAAACAGTAAAGGAACAACAAATTTGTTCGGTATCAACTCTATTCAATCCCAGTGATATGAGTTAGACAAAGGCTCTTCTGCTTAATCCAATAAACTCCTTTGTCGGGTTTAGATCTATCTAACAAACAACTAACAAGTAGTAGAGTTTAGATTTTGCAATCAATAATAGTATCTATCCAGATACTAGATACTGATGCCGATCTACGAAATTAATCAATCAAATCTATCAAAGATAAACCGACTATAGTTGGATCCTATCCGATCAAGTTTTGTGCATACCAAAGATTATGAACCCAAATCAGAAATCCTATTCGTATTTAAATCTTCAATAAACACCTGCGCACAACAACTTGAATCTCTTGTGATCAATCACGCACATAATGGAGTCTGTTAACAATGGATTATCACAAGAAGTCTTTAGATCTACAAACAGTTCTAAAGATCCCATCGACACTTCGATCTAGTTTGAGTGAATCTTATATCAGAAGAGAAGATTCTCAAGAATAAACAAACTAGGTGCAATCAAAGTTCAGCAACCATTAGTCAATCAAATTAAATCGAAAACTAATAATACTTTAATTATCTAGTTTCCCACCAACGATACTCGTAGAGCTTCTTGATCCCACAAAAGTCTTTAAACGAGCGGTCGTAAGAGATTTCTCCTAATTAGGGTACTTTCCTCCTTGAATAGACGGATCCACCGGTAACAACACAACAAGGTAGTTTTGCTAGCTCTTAGGATAGTTTACATGAAATGAAAACTTGGGTATTTATAGACCAAGGAAGTTTGGACACCAAGGGATTTCCAAAACCGAAATATTATTTAGATATACAAAATATTCCCAAAGCGGTTTTCATAATTCATGGAAATGCTCTGTCCAAAATTAACCGAAATCCTACTAAAAGATATCCAATTTGTAAATGCACATTACCAATTTTTATTTTCAAGAGAAATGCATTTTAATTGATGGTAATTAAAAGCATATAAAATTAACAACCTTAATTAAAAGATTCTCAACTTATATCGGGTCTGGGATCTCCTTTAGCTATTAAGGAATATCTTTGAACAATAAAAGATAAGAGTTACTGAACATGTTAAAAGTATGTAGACATCTTAATTCTTTGTAAATCCACTTTCATATTCACAATCTTGGAACCGATTATACCATACTTCCAAACAAGTTTAGAACCGGTTCATCTGATTTCCAAGAACTATGTGATTGATCAAATCAACACACAAATCATGGGTTTATGGTTCTACCAAACACAAGGATTGGTTCTACCTTAATATGATTACTGGGATCGGTTACATCAATTACCAGGACCAGTTACCATATTCTCATGGTATTTCTTGTGACCGGTCCCACCAGTTACCAGGATCGGTTATACCAATTACCAGGACCGGTTACACCAATTACGAGGATCGATTACTACTCTTTTGTGATCGGTCACACCAATTACTAAGATTGGTTACACCAATTACCAGGATCGGTCACACCAATTTCAACTATCGATCATACCATCTTTGGTGATTACTTAGGATCGGTTACACAAACAAAAGTCATACCAATACGTAAGTGAGGCATTGTGACTAGTTTTACCAATATATATAACAAGTTACGATCGGTTCTACTAACAATACCAATAAGCCTAGCGATTTCCCTTTCGATTCACAAAACAAGTTCATGAATGTACTTCCTTTAAACGAATGTAAACATTGTTTCCTAAGAAGAAATCTTCACCCATACCCATACACATAATCATAAAGAAGTGAGCCAATATATGAGACTGAAACACAATGGTTTATCTCATAAACTCAAATGAAATACACCATAAATATTCAACAGAAAATCAAGTATTGCAATTACCTCAATCTTGTAGGAAATTGAATTACGAAACCAACGCAAAAAAGAATGAGGTCATTCCGAGTTCGGACGAAGAAGTTATGAGAAAAAAAGTTTTACACTCCTTCGTATGACTAGGTAGGGACCGGTCATACCAAGTATAGGTTCTGACCGCCATGTGATTGGGTTGTGACGGATACTAACATGAATTCATACACAAAACTGTTATAGGCATAAATTTTGCATACGATGTCTGAATTCAGTAATTTTTGGCTCGTTTTAACCGTATAAAGAAGAGTTATACATATATGACATGTGGATATCAACAGCATAAACTCAAAATTTTCGTTTCTATCAAATTCTCAAATATAGATAGAGGAGATATGAGTATAGAAGATAAAATATTCCTGAAGGTTTTAAATAGTCATATAATAACTGAGAGGTCATATGCTCAGTTTTCATGTGATTCCTCTTCCAACACAACTCAGTTGTGTTTATTTGAGCCTTGTCTTATTTTTCACAAGGTACGAAGACAAAATCACTCTTAACCTCTTGCTTGGTTTGCTTACTCTTGTTCCATCTCTTGTTTTTCTTCTTTGAATTTTGATGAAGAGTGTCATTATCACAACATTCATTCGTACAAGAGATTTTAGACAACATGATGTCTTTCTTTAGTCTTTCAAGTATCCTTTCAGTATTTATCAACTGAGTGTCATTCTTGTAACTAGATTTTGGTCCCTCTTTGGCTATGGAGGACTTCGGGACCCATTTAGAAATGGGTTCGCGAGAGCATATTTTTCCTTTATATACCATTAGGATAACTGCCCTTTTGGATATTTTGCAAAACGACCTGTCTCCAATTTGGAACATCATATCTTGTCTTCGCATTTACAAAGTCATCTCGCTTTATATATTCAGGTCTTTTATGAGATGATCTTGTCGAATGATAGGCAAAATTTGAACTATCATTATAATAATTCTTTTGCCTAAACTTAGGACAATAATGATCTGAGTTCTTTTGGGGAACAAACTTAGCCAATTCGTTTGATACAAAAGAAAGTCCATCTTGCATCTTACGAACTTTGTGTCCCCATTGCAAGTGTCCTTTATTACCAAAATAATAACAATGCTTAGTAACATACGAAGACTGAGTTTTAATGTTACCTTTTTGTGGATCCTCTTGCATTGGAGATCGACGAGTTTTCTTCTTCTTTTTATCTTTGTTCAACGTTGTTGCTTTCTTGACATTATCATAAGTGCCTTCTTTGATGGATGTATTTGAAAAGTCTGCTTGAACATTGATTCTTAGGCTTAACAAGCTTTTCTTCTTTACAAGAAATAAGAGCATCTTTGACATCAGTGGAAGCCTATGATTGAGAAGAATTTGTAGCTTTAACAAATTTTATCTCATGGTTATCGTTGGAAGCACTTGATTCCTTATAATATCCCAATCCTCGTGTATCACCGTGAAATCTTCCTGCTTCTAACAATGAGGATAAATTGTTTGTGCTATCATTGGACTTTTTCAAGCATAAATTTTCTTCTTCCAACGTCTTAATTTTATTAAGAGCACCAGTTAGATTAGCCTCAAGGTATTTTTCTCGTGAGAGATATTCACCTTCTTTCTTTTTAAAACTCTTTTGTTTAGAGTTAATCCTTGTTTCAGATTCATCAAGTTTATGTTCCAAATAATGGACCTTTTCAAGAGAAGCGTCACACTCTTTCTATAGCAATATTGTTTGAAATAGACTAACACTTGCTTTGTCTTCAAGACCATGTATTTGTTGAGAAGCAACTTCCCTCAATTTTTCTTGATCTTGACGAAGCTTTTTACATTCATTAGTTATTGCTTTCAACTCATCCTGGGCTTTCTCAAATAGCTCGTCAGAGATATTTAGCCTATTTTTGTAAGTAAGCAATTTCTCACAAACTGATTCTGAGAGTGGTTCAATAGCCTCTTGCGATATATTAACTGAGCCTTTCTTTAGGTTTTGCTCTCGCCTAGCTATACTTTGACTCATGTCTTATAGGTTGGATCGCACCAAACACAAATTGTTAGATATTTTCATGTTTGCCTACTCTGATACCGATCAAAAAGACGAGTGTACCCAAATACACCACAATCTTTTTGTTTCAACCCATAAGTCATCTACCAAATGTGATCGTCTATGGACAGAGTTGAGACAATACGAAAATTCGGTTCACATTTCGTGTGATCATCTATGGATATGAGATCGAAACAATACTACAACAAGATAACTTGTGTGATTGACTATGGATACAAGATCGAGACAATACAACGACGAAGTATGTTACTTGATAATAGGTTCGGTAATAACCAAATTATGTAGGATCACTATCAAGTAATGCGGAGTTAACATATATGTGTATTTTACTTTATTATAATAAACAATTATATTACGGAAATCAAAGTAAAAGACACAACAAGATTTTGTTAACAAGGAAACCGCAAATGCAGACCTAGTCCAGTTTTGAATACTCTCATAATCAGGCCACTATACAAAATCTAAACCAACTTCGTATAGTTGAGACTAAGCATACTACCCATAGCTACTTAGTTCCCTCGGTATCCCTGCGCCTTCGACTTCTAGAGTCACGCACGTGAATAGCAAGTCCTTTAGATCGTATTCCAAACAATAAAGGAATAATCTATTTGGTGACTACTCTAATCAATCTTTGCTACAAGATATAGATGAGTCGTTGACAAAGGCCTTTCGTTTAATCTAATAAACTCCTTCGTCTAGTTAGATCAATCTAACTTTAACTACTGAAATAGTCAAGTATAGATTCACAATCAATCAATATAGATCTCGAAGAGAAACTATAATGTAATGACGATCTCACGCAACTAATCAATCGAATAAATATGATTCTAGTTGGATCCTATCCGATCAAGGTTTGTGCACATAATTCACAATATACAAAAACCAATAAGAAATCTTCTCCGTCTTCAAATCTTCTTTAATCTTCAATAACCTGCACAACACCACTTGAATCTCCTGTGATCAATCACGCACAGAACGGAGTCTATTAACAATGGATTATCACAAGATATCTTTATATATAACCACAATTCTAAAGATCCCGTCGATACTTCGATCTAGTTTGAGTGAATCTTATATCAGAAGAGAAGATTCTCAAGAATAAAAAAACTAGGTGTAATCAAAGTTTCAACAACCGTACGACAATCAAATTGATCGAAAACTAATAACACTGCAATTATCTAGTTTCCCACCAACGGTACTCGTAAAGCTTATTGATCCCACATAAGTATTTAAATGAGCGGTCGTAAGAGATTTCACCTAATTAGGATACTTTCCTCTACGAATAGACGGCTCCATCAGATATAACAAGAAATGATATTTGCCTGGCTCTTAGGATAGTTTGCTAGAAATGCAAACTTAGGTATTTATAAACCAAGGATGTTTGGACACCAAGGAATTTTCAAAACCGAAGATATTCTCAAGATATGCAATGAATGGCAAATTCGGTTTTCCTAATTCCATTAAATTCTTGTCAAATATTTCTGAAATCTCTTAATATAAAATATCCAATTAGTAAATGCAAATTACTAATTTTATTCTCTAAAAATATGTATTAATTGCTGGTATTTAAAGCATATAAAACCAAAAACCTTAATTAAAAGATTCTTAATTTATTTCGGCACAAGATTACCTTGAGTACTAAGGAATATCTTTGAGCAATAAATGATAAGAGTTATTGCTCGTGTTCAAAGTATGTTAACATCTTTTCACTGCAAATCCTTATTTCATATTTACATGGATTTGCATTCTTGGAATCGGTTATACCACACTTCCAAACAAGTTTAGAATTGGTTCACTTGTATTCCGAGACTACTATGTGATTGATCAAATACCAAATCACATACATGGGTTTAATCGGTTCTACCAATCACTAAGATCGGTTATGCCTAATTATGGAAACACTTGTGATCGGTCATACCAGTCACTAGGATCGGTTACACAAGGTACAAGGATTGGTTCCATATACACATGGTATTACTTGTGATTGGTCACACAAGTTACCATGACCGGTTACCAATTACAAGGATCCCTCACACAACACTCGTGATCGGTCACACCAATTACTAGGATTGGTTACTGTAATTGCAGGTTTTCTTACAACACACCCCTTATCATATCTTGATAACAATTTCTAGATCTAAATATAAAAATGGTGATAAAAATACTAAAATTATAAATAGACACCAAGATTTTTTACGTGGTTCGATCAATGTGATCTACATCCACGGTTCTTCACTATGATAATTTGTAGCTACATCAATTTACATTTACAATCTCCATTAATGGAGTTCTTGCAAGAATTCTAGATCTAGTTTTGGGGAAGAAGATGATAAAGAAAATACATTTCCTCTCTCTAAAAATCTCTCTCTGCAAAATATCTTTCTCTCTCTTCCTAAAATTCTCTTCCCCTTTCTCTCTCCTGCTCTCTTCTTTATATAGGTAATTACATAGTGGATGACAGCTCATTTACAACTAAGCTTTCCCTTAATTTCGGATCTGAGTTCTCCGGTAATATCTTTCGCAAGCTTTCTTCATTTCTCTCAAGTTTCTGTTACATTTCCCTCAAGTATCTCCATGTCTCGCAGGATTCTTCCTTCTTGCTACATTTCTTGCGAACTATCACCTTATTCTTGCGAGTAATGATAAAATCTTCACATATTTCGTCATTTCTTATAATTATTTGCGACACTTGCCATGTGTGGCAGAAATCCTTGCAAGAGCGTTGTTGTTGCGAGATTCTGCTCCTACATTTTGCCTCTTTTTTCTTGAATATTGCCTGAAGAGCAATCTTTAAGAAAAAACTCGTTGTTGTAGTAGTCTTTGATCTTTGTTGACAAAGGAACTAGCGAAAGAATACCAAACTTAAAAAGTATATACTTGCCTCTATTCTTTTGCGAAGTTCTGAAGCTTTGAAAAATAATTAGAAGTATCATCTTTTGAAGTACACGAAGTATGAAGAATGAAGTATACGAAGTATCCTTGAAGAAGTATAAGAAGTACTCAATCCTCGAAATATAATAAGTATCCGCTCTTGAATGAAATATATGTCCTCTATTCATGCGAAATTATTTCTTCATTTTTGGTGAGAATTCTTTCCCATTTTGGAAATGATTCTTGCCGAGAAGATAAAGAACATAAAATATTTTCTTGGTAATCCCTAACTGCCTCTGTTCTTTATCTATGAAGGAGAATCCTTGAGAAAATGTTGAATGATTAAATTGCTTCTTTATTCTTATCTTGCCTCTGCCTCAAGTGATAATCACTTTAAGAAAATAATCACTTTCTGCAAAATAATCACAATTCCTGCGAAATTCTGGGTGAATCTGCGAATTTATGAATGAGTCTGCGTGATTATGAATAACCTTGCTAATTTCTGAATATTTCTGCGATTTTCTGAACATTTCTGTGAATTATGAATAGTGCTCAAATAGTAATGCGAATTATGAATAGCCCTGCGAATAGTGTCGCAAATAGTGCCGCGAATTATGAATAGTGGCACAAATAGTATCGCGAACAGTATTGTGAATAGTGTCGCAAATAGTTCTGCGAATAGTGCCACAAATAGTGCTGCGAATAATGGATCAAAATATGAATAGTCCTGCGAAATTTCAAGGTATTATTCTCATTTCGCCGCGGTAAAAGTGATGTAGCTTTAAATTGCCTCCATTCTCCATTTCTTTGTATTTTTCTCTTTCTTTATTGCGACTATTTTCTGCGACAAATTGTAATTTCCATTCTATGCATTCCCATACCTGCCTCTTGTTATTGATCTGTAATGAAATAAGACTAATATAAAGTCGTTAGCAATCTGTTATACGCTTGTAGGTATAACCTCTCTTGTGGTCTTATTTTGCCTTCCTAGTTAAAGGTCTTATTATGCCACTTGTCTGCGACAAGATCGCAGGACATTCTTACTTTTATATGTAATAATCCATTGATCTTGTCTTATCATTTATTTTGATCTCTGCGACAATATGATAAGTCTAAGCCATCTTGTGAGATTAATCTCTCTTTGCTTTTTAAGACTTATGACATTTGCGATGAAATCGCTGGACGTCTTTGCGATTTATATCCTCTTATCATTGATTTCATTTATCTCATCTTTTGATCTTATCGCAAAAACCCATTGATCTCATCTTAACATTTCTCTTGAGGCTTTTTGGCCTGTCACGCGACAATATGACGGGCCTAAATATTCTTGCGAATATAAAGTCCCATGACATTGCCGTATTTTTTGATACACAACTCCCTAATGGAGGGTATCGCCCTTATCTCTCCCCCTGGTTGCCCCTTCAAGGAGACGTACTTCTGCCATACAAGACTAGCTCCTCCCATCCGGTTCTAGAAACAACCAGTTGTTTTCGTAGCCTCTTATCCTTTATGCCTATATGGCTTATAGTTACGAGACTACACCCTAAAGGGTTTTCTTCGGGCCGAACACATCGTAAGCCAAGACTTGCCATGGATGGCCAGGGTAGGTTCATCCGTCCCGGGCACCCACAGCTCAACCGTGTACCTCGGCACCTTGATCATACTTTGCATTCCTTAGGAGAAACTCTCGGGCGCCCAACCAGGGTATAACCTTATATAGCTGGGAATCCAAGTAATCTCTCCTGGATGGATTTTCTATAATCCCAAATCTCTATGACTAGGTTCCAGCAGCAGTATAGCCTTTCCCATAGTCATGCAAAGAGATACCCCCCTTATGACGTACTTTAAGGACATTGCCTCTTACGGAATAGAATCCGCGAACTAAGGTGTACGCCATAAAGGTTCGTCCCATTCTTATATGTTTTTAGGCAATTTGCGCCCATCTTATGCATTTGCATTTCTCTCTTGCGAAATTTTATTCGCGTCTTTTGCGATAATTTCGCATTTCTTTATTCATTCTTTCATTCTTTCTTTCATTTCTGTCATTTCTTCTTTCATTCTCATAATATCATTTTTGAAGTAAATTCTCTGTAAAATATTTTAAAATCTTAGAAATCTTCTTTGAAATGTTGCGATTATATCGCGTCTTTAAATCAAAAATGTTTTATAGAAATATATAAATTTAATTTTCTCTGTTTTTTTTTTTTTTTTTGTAACTTTGAAATCTTTGAAAAAATTTGAGATCTTTAAATTTTTGCGATGAATTCTTTTTTTGAATCTTGCGATTGTATCGCAATCTAAAAAATCTTTGAAATGTTTTGAAATCTTAGAAATTTTAGAAATCTTGCGATTATATATCGCTTTTAATAAATAAAATCAAAAATCTTTCTCGCAAAAATCATAGATAAAATATTCAAGGAAATGGTACTTATCTTTTGGGGCTTGCTGTTGTCTCTTGGGAAGTATATGATTTCCTTGAAAATTGAGAAGAAATGAGAAATGAAGTCTTGAAAAATTAACTCTTGATCTGACTCTTGTATAATGTTGCGCCATATCAACTGTTCTAACTATTTTTTGCAAAATATGTCTGCGAAATATTCTCCCGTTTCTTTATTCGCGTTTCTTTATGCTTTCATTTCTGTTTTCATTCTCATAATATCATATCATCTGAAGTAAATATTCAAGAAAAATTCTAACATATTGTAATTCTGAAATTTTTGTAATTGTAAAATCTTTGTAATTCTGCGATTGTATCGCTCTTTGTAAATCAAATCAAAATATTTTGAAATCTTAGAAATCTTTGCAATAATTTCACTTTTTGTAGTCTTTGAAATATCTGAAAATTTGTGAAATCTCTAACTTTTTGTGATAATTCGCAGACATTTTTCATGATCTTTTGTAGTCAAAAATCTTTGAAATGTTTTGAAATCTTAATAATTTTAGAAATCTTGCGATTATATAGCTTTTTGGAAATTAAATAAAAAATCTTTTGTTTGTTGTAAGTAAAATATTCTAAGAAAAGGTACTTAGCTCTTATGTGAATTGTCTGAACATCTCGCAGAAAAAATAATTGAGAAGAGTGAGACTTGAACCCTTGATCTACTTTCTGCATTTTCTCGCACCATACCAACTGTGCTAACCTTCTCTTGCGAAATAATGAAAGATCTTGCGAAGTAATCAAAGTCTAATTGTTCTAGAGACAATTCTCGCAAAACAAAAATAAACATGCGTGAGATGAGAATTGATCCTGCGACCTATTGCTTGCATTCATGCCTCTCAACCAACTGTGCTAGCTCTCTTGATCGCGAAATTTATCTGCGAAATAATCAAAGGCTAACTTTCGAAATAACAAAAATAAACTTGCGTGAAGTAAGAATTGATCCTGCGACCTATTGCTTGCGACATATCATGCTGAACCATCTGTGCTAACCCTTCTCTGCGAAATTTCTCTGCAAGATTATCATTAACTATCTTCTGCGTGAAATACACTTGCAAAATTATCAAGGATTGCGTGAAAAAATATGTATGTGTTGGGACTTGAACTTGCGACCATAAACTCATTAACTTCGCAGATTATCAACTGTGCTTCCTCTTGTTTGCGAGATAATGAAACAATGTTGCGAAATTATCTATTTTTTCACCCTTTGTAAAAAGAAGAAAATTATGCTCGCAGGAAAATTCGAACTTGTGACCACAAACTCACATACTGTTCTCTGGACCAACTGTTCAAGAATCTCTCTGCGACATTTAACGCAGAACTTTTTTACTTATTCTTTTATTCTCCGCTGAAAATGAGAAGAAAATGAAAAATATGTATTTCTGCGAGATTTGAACCCTTGACCTCTTTGTTATTCTCGCAGACTTGAACCATCTGTGCAAACTTATGCTTGTGATAAAAATTGCAGTGTCTACCTCTTATCTTCTCTTCGTCCTCCCTTAATTTCTTTCACAATTTGCCTCTTATTTATTCTCCTGAACATGAAATCTTCCACTGAAACTTTGGTTTTCTTTCTCAAATTCACCACAACAACTAATTTTTTCTCTTAGTCTTCACATGTCTTTGAATTGTTGATAATGCTTACTCCCTGAAAATGTAATTTCTTCCATGAAATTTCCATTTTTAACCCTAAAAAAATTTTAGATCTAAAAATATACATGAACAGTAGCTAATCTTTCTTGGAATTTTCTTGAATCAACAAATTCATCCTTTTTACATAGTTTTGCATCTTCGTCTTTTTCTTTTATGCTCTTTCACTGTGTTGTTGGTTTTTGTTTGAAGACACAACTTCTCCATTATCGAATTTCCTCTCAAAATTTTTAAATCTCACAAATTCTAACTCTTCCTGTAGCCAATTTCTTTGAATCTTCCTCAATTAATCAAATAGCAGGTAGTGTTTCTAGCACCAAAATGTAATTGCAGGTTTTCCTACAACACACCCCTTATCATATCTTGATAACAATTTCTAGATCTAAATATAAAAATGGTGATAAAAATACTAAAATTATAAATAGACACCAATATTTTTTACGTGGTTCGATCAATGTGATCTACATCCACGGTTCTTCACTATGATAATTTGTAGCTACATCAATTTACATTTACAATCTCCATTAATGGAGTTCTTGGAAGAATTCTAGATCTAGTTTTGGGGAAGAAGATGATAAAGAAAATACATTTCCTCTCTCTAAAAATCTCTCTCTGAAAAATATCTTTCTCTCTTCCTAAAATTCTCTTCCCCTTTGTCTCTCCTGCTCTCTTCTTTATATAGGTAATTACATAGTGGATGACAGCTCATGATAGCTCATTTACAGCTAAGCTTTCCCTTAATTTCGGATCTGAGTTCTACAGTAATATCTTTCGCAAGCTTTCTTCATTTCTCTCAAGTTTCTGTTACATTTCCCTCAAGTCTCTCCATGTCTCGCAGGATTCTTCCTTCTTGCTACATTTCTTGCGAACTATCACCTTATTCTTGCGAGTAATGATAAAATCTTCACATATTTCGTCATTTCTTATAATTATTTGCGACACTTGCCATGTGTGGAAGAAATACTTGCAAGAGCGTTGTTGTTGCGAGATTCTGATCCTACAGTTACACCAATTACTAGGATCGGTCACACCAATTACCATCACATGGTGATTATTTAGGATTGGTTACACCAATTAATACAAAACAGTCATACCAAATCATAAGTCAGGCATTGTGATTAGGTATACCAAGATACATAGCCTATGTTAAGATTGGATCTACCATCTCACACATATTGGTCATCCAAAGATTTGCAATGAATAGGCAGAACAATAAGCCTAATGATTTCCCTTTCGATTCACGAAACAAGTTCATAAATGTACTTCCTTTAAACAAATGTAAAACATTGTTTCTTAGGATGAAATCTTCACCGTAACCCATACACATAATCATAAAACTATATACAAGATTATGTCGATGTCATATCTACGAAGTTCAAAAGATAAGCGTTATACTTCATATTATAATTCCCTAATACTATGATCATACTATTACGATCATGTCACATTACTAGATTATTATACAATATGTACAATATATACAGCTTCGCAGTTATGTTTTCAATATAGTACAACTTGAAAGATACGTTAGGAATGAAACAGTTCAAGCCAATATTACTAACCTCAAGTGGAAGGATGATGTCGTCGTTGTAGTTCGTTACATCTTCACATTCTTCAGGTCTTTAGAGTAATACTTGTATATCTCAATATTCCTAGACTTTCTAGCCTAACCTAAACGAAGTTGACTCTAATATTTAATCAAACGACTTCAGATGAGTTTTGATACTAAAATATGACAACCAAACTTGACATACCAACGCTTGGTGAATTCAACCGAGTTATGCTCTAACATGCATTGTATCAACCTATGTGGAAACAATGAATACATCTCAATCGTGTCTCGTACTTTCTTAATTAGATTCTATCTAATCAATGCTTTACTCTCTTTCATAAATAGCACAGTACAATATTTATATACTGATTTTTTATGGAGTGCAACGTTTATATATTATTTTAGCAGTGCATCGTATATGGATTGTACTTTCTAAAATGACTACCCTTGCTAATAAAATTTCTAAAATATTGTAATTCTAGGCAAACATGTGTATGAAGGCTTGCCGAATACAAGTTTAGTACACATTGAGTTGTTGTCGTTGCACTTTCAGATCCATTCAGAAGGTATCTACGCACGAACTACATGAACTATATCTCCATGCCTGCAAAGAAAGAAAGAAATATGCAACATCAGAGACATCTTTAACCTCAAAATATTCAGTACAATTGTTATGCACTTCTCAAAAAATTCAGTACCGTTGTTATGCACTGTATATTCTATTCTAGTATCGAACATACTGCTGGGTAATAGTTTGAAGACAGGTATGCAGTAAGAAGAAAAATTACTTCAATAAAAAAATCCAATATAGTTGTTATGCACTGCTCAAAAAATCCAGTGTACTTGCTACGTACTATATGTTTTTTCTAGTTTCGAACATACTGGGTTAGGTAGTAATGTGGAGATTACTAGCATCTGATTTTTCAGTATACCAAATATGTATTCAATATATTCTCAGTACATCGAATATGCACTCAACTCAATCCGTTTGTAAACCATTTTCACATTACTATCCTATAACCATGGTGTACTGTAATTAATAAGAGAAAATAACCTTACCAATTTTGTTGACCAATTTTGCTTGTATTCAAGAGGACTCCTCAACAAAAATGGTAGTACCCAGACACAAAAATGACAGCATACCATCCAACGAACGGCAAATTACTCATAGATACAACCTACTGGAATATAATTAGCAACATGATTATCGAAGAACCATGGTCTCCATTTGCCTAAAATTTTATAACTGAAAGACCTCGTCCCTTTGTCACTCCGGATATATGCACTGTGAATCAATAAGAAAATAATAAAAGTAATTATGACAAGCAGCACCGGTTACTGAATTACTGGTCTACAATCACTTCTAAAATAATCCACCACTGTGGATTAATCCAAAATGACCCTCAACAGTAGATAAAGAGCATAATCACTTAAGACACTTAAATGACTACACCTGTTACCAAATTAATGCGACAATCACCCTCAACGATGGATACTAGTAAGAAAATAATTATCAATCCAGACAAACTATCTACCAAAACCAATCAAAATCTACCATCACCACAATAACCTTCACAATTATAATCAATTACCAAATCACAACCAGTCAAAAATTTTATGCAGTTTAGAAGAAACACAGATTTGTAAATAGACATAATACTGGATCTGGCAACACTACATTCCCAATGGATACAAAATATACTCAATTCATCTCACTATATAAAGTACGCACTCAATTCATTCTCAGTACATACACCCAGTATATTCTCAATATGTCAAATATATACTCAGTTCGTCGTTCTCAGTATATCAAAAATATATTTAATCTCAACAATCAACATCTATTTCCATGCACATGATAAAATCAAAGCAAATCCAAAAATCAAATAAATTATACTTGCATTCATATTTCTTATAGAATTCACCAGTAACATGGCTCTTCACAAAAGTAGTCTCTTCCTATTAAGTATTGTTAATGGGTGAAAACAGTTTCTGTGGTTTTTGGTAAATTTGGGTGTGTGGATGAGAAACAA
This sequence comes from Papaver bracteatum, assembly GCA_023529315.1. Taxonomy (NCBI): domain Eukaryota; kingdom Viridiplantae; phylum Streptophyta; class Magnoliopsida; order Ranunculales; family Papaveraceae; genus Papaver; species Papaver bracteatum. The sequence goes on from JAJJWX010002186.1 coordinate 1,059,236, forward strand.
ATCTAAACCCTAAACAAATGCACTGCACGTGAGTTCTTTTGATTCGAGAGATCAATCTGTAAAATTCTGGCCTAAACCAAGAAATGGTTGTTCCATACTTGCTTCGGTCACAAAGTGAATGAGATGGGGTTGATCTTAGGGAGGAAAGCGAAGAAGGTGTTGAGATTGTGAAGGTGTTGGCTATTTATGACTTGTATCATAATATCGATATGGCTTGCAATAATATAAGCAATCAGCTCTGGTGTTTTCTGGATACGAATGACAACACTTGGTTTTCTGTGCTTGTCTGTGTGTTTTGGAAATAGGTAAAGGACCTATTTATACAAGTCATTGAGCGCAAAACCCTCATCTCATAGGAAGTGTAGGAAGTTGAGTGATGGAGTAGTTGGGTCGTGTGAGTGATTGCATGATCACGTCTTGGCCCACTTACCTCATCTTATTAACCGTCCATGTCTCCTGACATGTTCTTGTAAATGGGCGTGTTGCACGTTACACACTGTAAACCGCCATACCAATACCCCAGTAAGTATCCCCAGTTTGTGACATGTTTGATGTCTCGAATGAGTGGATCGTGGGACCCACTGTAGAAAGTAGCATGTGATGCTAAAATAACTAAGGATTTGATATTTATGAAATATCGTGTATGCTCAATACATGTAATGCACCGCAAATAATCAACATATATGAAGCATTGATGTTTTAAAGCCTGACCGAATAAGTTGCAGACCAAGCGTCTTAAAATAACATCACGTACAACCATATTCGAGTGATCATTTGGAGGATGCATGAGCGAGCTATCTCCTGGACGATTACTCCCCGTGGAAGAGTGGCATATGGTAATCATTAGGATGCCTCACTGGTCGTCTAGCTTTCAAACTAGGTTGTCCGACCAATCTAGCGAAATTGGACGGAAGAGATGGTTTAAGACCCTGATCTGCGACTGTTGATGGATTTTTAGGGTTTTAGGAAGTGCTCGAGCATCACTCATATGCTTGACCGAATCCAAGTTTGGGCACAAGTTTTGGTGGGGCCGACCAGGCATGCGTGTAGACGGTATGCCGGTGTATATGCCCATACCTCTTTGTCTCATGAAGGTGCGATCTATGCCACTTAATTTGACCGGCAAAGGTGAGTGGTCGAGATCGATTTGCGGTAGAAATCCATTGCCGCAAAGGATTTGGAAGCCGCTCAGCATTCCACTTTTGGGTGCACGTTTCGAGGTCATCGAGTCCTAGTCTGCATAGGCCGACCAACTCCACGCAAAGGTGGGCCCACGGTGATCATGTTAACATGCTTGATACCTTTTAAGTCTATATCTATACCCTCCATCCAAGCTTGCGAAGATAGATGGTCGTGATCAAACTGCGACAGTTATGCAGCGCCACGAACCCTAATTAGGGTTTTGAAAACAGCACGTACACACGATTTTGGCCAAACGGTTTGGCAATTTATGCTCCTCTTTTGGAGGAACCGAACGCGTGAGGCCCACATTGGGACGATAGTGAACGTGTGTGCACTTTTCTAATGGTCTTAGGCACAATCTAAGCCATCCAAACATGCTGGCGAAGTTGGATGGTCGTGATCAATTTAAGACATTAGTGGAATTTTCGCGATGCTTGCAAAGCATCATACCAGGCATGTTTCGGGCATGCGATCGTGGCTAGATGTCCACGCCGTGAGCAAACCGACCAGGTAGGGATAGAGTGAGCTCGCTAATGTGCGTGATAGTGCCTCCTTCATCTTTCATGGTGCGATATAAGCCATCCAATCAGGCTAGTGAAGTTGGACGATCATGATCATTTTGAGACTGTCTAAAGCAGTCTTGCTCATCCGAGCTTCTTCCAAAGCAGCACGGCCACCCTATTTTGGGGCTGGCGTTTTGGCATGCTGGGAAATAAAGTGTAAAATTCGACCGGCTAGGGCATAAATAGGCCCGCCAGTGGTCATCACGGTGATAGCCTGCTCCTGCTAGGGCTCGTCTAGGCTGGTTAAATCATGCGGTCAACCTACGTGGCCGTGATCGTTTCTGAGACTGATATGGACAGTTCAGATTTCCCTTAGGAAATTAAATATGCTCAATCGGGTTAATATAACACACCGAGAGATGTAGCCTGTACGGGTATTTCGTGCATGCCTCACCGTTGACACTTGGAGATTCATGTTACTCTGCTAAGATCAACGCTCAGTCGTCATGCCGCACCAATAATGAGAGTTCTGCGGGAACAACACAGGAAATACTAGGCAAATCATGCATTATAAATAATGCTAAAAATTCACAGGGTATTTGGGATTGTTGTTACATGCTCCATCCTGGATGAATTTTGTGTATTTAATTCACAAAATATTTGGGATTGTTGCCACATGCTCCATTCTAGGTAAATTAATAAAGCGAAGAGGTACTCATCACTTATCAAACAACTTTATCCTCTGCAGGGTGTTATCGCATTAAATTTGGCTTTACAATTTTAGCATTTGAACTAAAATCCACCATCAACATTAAGTCCCCTGCCTAGCACATAATGGTTACACTATTGTGGGGTAGGCATTAGATGGTGACATATACAACGTAAGAATACAGGATAAGGAATCTTACCCGGAGTATTTTTGACCGACCGCTAGTAATTGCCCATGTGAACGTGTCGCGCGAGCATGGAACTTTGGTGGGACCGGTTTCTTCCCTTGGGCATTCGAGCTAACAAAGGAATCTTTCTTCTACTAGGATTCTCCAATTATTTGTGTACAAAAGGGATGCTAACCCTCATATTTTCCTTATTTCCTCCTTTCTTTTTGTTATTCGTGTAGCTCATCCCATCCGTGACTTTGTTACCACTACTGTTGATGACGCTGCCACCACCGTCGACGCCGCTGGACCTTGCTTCCATTATTGTCATCCGTCCGTCAACGAGGTAGGTGCTTCACAGTTTTTTTTTTTTTGTTATTGCATGCAAAACCTAGCTTTAGGTTGCGACTTAACCCGCCCATAGAAGAAATGTGCTACTTGCCTTTTGCGTAGCTTACATGCAACCCTGGACGAATCATGGGTCCCACCATGTGCATGCTTTTCTAGAACGTGGATGCGGGCCCGCTATGCTCATATTCTCCCACGACTGAACATTGATATAACCAAGTCCACAGGATAAAGTCTGGCCCGTTTCTTAAACTAGATGCATTTCTTCCTATTGCACGACAACTGCCCTCAAATATTCGATAAACATCCATTGATTGTTATCCCGCATTTGTAGCCTTTGCAGACGGCAAGTGAAGACTCATTTTCTTCCGGGGATCTTGTTAACTTGTGAAATAAAAAGAATACGCTGAGCCTTATCCCATTGCATAATTGTTTCTTTCTTTGTCCCAGGTATTTCTCCATGTCTATTACACAACTAGATCTGATTGATCATGATTTTTTTTATATATATGTTAATATAATAATAACCTCTTTTCACAGAATCTCATGGAGGCTGCCGGCAAGGACTACTCTGGTACCTCTCCCGATAGAAGTTTCGAAGTGAATAAACCTGAGACTGATGATGCGTTCGAGGAGGTGATGGCTAAAATTGATGTTCCGCTTCGCGAGGCTGATCGCGCTATACGGGGCATGTCGACTTTGTATCTGCATATTACTCGAGAACGCACTCGAGATCTTCTGGCTTCAATCGACAGAGAGGAAAAAAGGAGGCTTGAGGAAGCGTCACAGCCACTGGTAAGCGCAAGATCTGAGAGGTTTGCAGCACGGCTGAAAAGGCGAAGGGTTGAACATAAATGACCTCCAAATGAAGATATGCGTGATTATTCGATCTATGATGGTGTGATAATCCTCGATTCTGACACGGATGAACCCGATCACCCAAAGGTTTTCAGCACAATCTCTGCAGTATCCCTTGGATAAGGTATGTAAGATGTCTCTACTGAGGATGTTGTCAAAGCGGAGAACGTTGTTGCGGAAATACCTGAAGTGGAAACTGAGGCAGGCCTGAAGGAAAAAATGACCCACGATGATGACGTTGAAGCAAACTTCAACGGTGGGGAAGACACAGTCGATCTCCTTGGTGACTAAATCTTCCTGTTCCTTCCCTTTTCTTCTTTTCTGAGTATTTTCTCATAATTTGTGAATATTTTCTCCTTGTACTCAGTGGCGGATGAGTTCAAGGTCTTCTTATTTTCAGCTTGCTCATTTGAACAATGGTTTTTATTTATGTTATTTTTGAGACAAATCTTTCATTAAGACTGCATTTGAGTCTTCTTAGGTGCAGTGGTGTGCCTTCATATGATTGCATGTGATTCTTGTGATGAAAGAAGTAATGCCATAATAAAACACCAAGAACTTATCTGTGCTCTTATGGCGTAAGTCTGATTCTGGTGGAGTAGACTGCTCAAGGTGCTTTCCCTTTTTTCTCTGCATACATTCTATTCCTCCAACGTCTCCCGAAAGGTGTGAAATGTTTCTTTTTAGGGTTTTCTGGTATAATCTGGTGGGTAATGATGTTGACTCAGGCTTGAATCAAAGTTTGTGTCATGCCCAGGGGTAAAGAAATTTCTAAAAGAAATAATACTTTGATTAATTGAGAAATTGGCACCATAATAATTATGAATGCAAGTAGTGCAATCATTTTGGAGGAATTACAAAAATTGCATGGAAAGGGAAATTGTTGGAGGGACCATCACGGAGATCGCTGGAGAAAAAGGGTAGCACAATGTTTCTAGGTATTGTAGGGTTTAAGCCATCGTGAGTGGATCGTCACTCCCTCAAGCTTGCCAGCGTTGATGATCTTGCAATAGCTACCTAGTATGACATCTTCCACTAGGTATGGTTCATCCTCCTTTGCTGTTGGTGAATCAGGTTGAGAGGTCATCTTCACTGCTACGTTTCCAACTTGAAATGTGGTCACCTTCACTAACATATCTCCAATTCGAAACGGGTTTGGACTTGGTACAACTCCTTGATTCTGTGACACGTTGTCTCTGACTGCTTCCAATCTCTTGGAAAAAATCTTGTAAGGACCGACACCCTACTCACATCTCTTAGTGACGGTTAGGTTGTTGATCGAAACAAGTCCCCGAGCCTCAGTAAGAAGAGGTTTTACTATTTGTAAAAAAGGTTGTTCAATGAAACTTACTTGGGTTCGGAACCTTTTCAGGTATGAGTTCGAGCTTTCTCCAGGAAGTTGCGTCACATTTGCAAGGTGTCGATATGACAACAAATAATCTTCAGAATTTGACGGTTCATTGGAGATTCTGTCAGGTATTGAAATCGGCAAAGGACACACTCCCATTGCTGCTTTGTTGTCGTGTATCCACGGGTGTCCCAGGACCATGTCGTAATTCGGATACTCTTTTACTATGTAAAATTTAGCCTATGTTAAAGCATCACCGATTTTAACTTCAAGGTCAATGCATCCATAGGCGTCTTAGAATTCTCCTTCTGGGCCCCTGATCACAGTTGGGCTGCGAATAACTTCATGTTTCAAAATATTTGCAGCTCTCAGAGTCTTGACGGTGATGATGTTGAATTCGGAGACTGCATAAATCAATGTGCTGTCAAACTCGACATCCTTCAAACGAGTGACGGTCAAGAGTCCCCAGTTCCCCTTGCTGGTTGCATCTTCCAGGAAAGACTGAGTTTTTGTTGTTTCCCTTTCTGGATATAAGCGCCCACCTAGCACAATACGGTTGAGGGCTGCAAATATGTCTTGACGATGTGCCTTGGAGAAATACAATATTTCATACAAATGTTCCATCATAGACTGTATAGTCTTGTGAGTAGAATCCCCTGAGATCATGCAGCTCCTAATAGGAAGAGGATCCCTATGAACACCTTCATTTCCTAACTGGAGCTCTCCTGCCTCCACTTTTTCTCTGAATATGAGTTTCAATTTGTTACAATCCTTGGTCGGGTGATGGACGAACCTATGGTAACGACAATATTTGGGATTTGCTATCTCTTTCTCGGTCGATGGACGTCTGATATGAGGTAGATTGATCGCGTCATCTTGAATCCACGCTTCCAAGAGTTCGATGACTTCATTCATGGGAAAGGGGAAGTTCGGAATTGTGTCTCCGGATTCTTGCACAGGAGCCTTGCACGCTCCCTTTTGAGATAAAAGCGTATGCGCTGGAGATGCATGCTTGGGTTGCTACTCTATTTCTGAAGATTTCCTCTTTCCTCCTTCGCCTACCATGCTCACGAAAGGACTAGTTTTATATTGCTTGTTGATGAGACGCCTGCTTCCTCGACTCTCACGTGTATCTTGAACAACTCTGGTTCTTTCCAACAATGTTGGGGCTGTTGTGTCCGATCGCTTAGTGGCTTCATGGAGCTCATAAAATGTTTGAAATCCCAGATTCTCTAACAAAGCACGGTACATGGGAATCATTCCATTAATGCATAACTCCACCAACTGGCGTTCGGTGACATTCAGATCATGACAATCCAACGCTTGAGTCCTGAACCTCTTAACGAAGTCGTTCGGATATTCGTTGGTTAGTTGAAAGACTCTTCCCAAGTCTGAAAAGGTGAACTTCTCAGACACGAAGAAGTACTTCATGTAGAAGGCACTGACAATCTCACTCCAGTTGGATACATTGTTAGGTGCGACGTTGTTCTACCAAGTGTATGCTCTTCCTGTAAGTAACTTCGAGAATTATTTCATGCGGAGAACATGATTGTATTCGTGTTCCCCTAAAGACTCCAAAAATTGAGAGATATGTTCACGAGCGTTACCAGTACCATCATAAAGAGAGAATTGAGGAGAGGCGTAGCCTCTTAGAAGCGGATTCCGTTGAACATCTTGAGGGTATGGAGGCTGATGCTGGTGCATGTACTCTGGATTTCCTTTGCACCGATTTTGGAGGAGTCGCTCCAGGTCCTCACGCATAATGAAGTTGGATGGCTGGTCCCTTTCTCTTGGGCGTTCAGGAGCGTCACGAGCTTCTTCATCCATGTTGGCATGTACCGTTGAAGTGTCTGCTCCGAGTGTATTGAACATGTTCCTTGTTGGCTCGAGGGACTGTCGTAACCCTTGTGGCAATCATTCAGTTAAAATTTTGAGAAAAGTAAGTACCTCCTTCTGAGTTGCATCTATATCCGTTTGGGCTCTAGCAAGAACTTCCTGCCTTTCCATCAAATCCATAATGGTAATAGGGGGTTTTACTCCTATGGTTCCTCTAAACTCTTGTCCTGGCGGAGGAGTAGCAGTTGGCCTGGTGACGACTGGAGGCGTTACACTTGAAGAAATGCCGGGATTTGAGGCTTCTCTAGCTCTGGTGATGGGAGGTGTCACGCCTACTAGAATATCTCATGCTCCGCTGGTGTTGGTGGTAGAGGAAACGTCTCCACGAGATATATTGGTCACATTCTACATGGCAGCTCCGCTAGCAGAGACATCGACACCGAGAGCGTTGTCAGCGCTAGTTCCATCGGAATTAATCGCTGCTCATGGCCTAAGTTCCACCATCTTGAAATCGGGATTGGAAAATAAAATTGGGAATTGGAAATTGATATTGCAACCGAGAGATTAATCTCCCACAGTGGTCGCCAATTGTTTATGGGTGAAAACTGTTTCTGCGGTTTTTGGTAAATTTGGGTGTGTGGATGAGAAACAAATCTAAACCCTAAACAAATGCACTTCACGGGAATGCTATTGATTCGAGAGATCAATCTGTAAAATTCTGGCCTAAACCAAGAAATGGTCGTTCCAGACTTGCTTCGGTCACAAAGTGAATGTGATGGGGTTGATCTTAGGGAGGAAATCGAAGAAGGTGTTGAGATTGTGAAGGTGTTGGCTATTTATAACTTGTATCAGAATATCGAACTGGCTTGCAATAATGTAAGCAATCAGCTCTGGTGTTTTCTGGATACGAATGACAACACTTGGTTTTCTGTGCTTGTCTGTGTGTTTTGGAAATAGGTAAAGGACCTATTTATACAAGTCATTGAGCGCAAAACCCTCATCTCGTAGGAAGTGTATGAAGTTGAGTGATGGAGTAGTGGGGCCGTGTGAGTGATTGCACAATCACGTCTTGGACCACTTCCCTCATCCTCTTAACTGTCCATGTCTCCTGACACGTTCTTGTAAATGGGCATGTTGCACGCCGCACACTGTAAACCGCCAGACCAATACCCCAGTAAGTATCCCCAGCTTGTGACGTGTTTGATGTCTCGAATGAGTGCATCGCGGGACCCACTGTAGAAAGTAGCATGTGATGTTAAAATAACTAAGGATTTGATATTTATGAAATATCGTGTATGCTCAATGCATGTAATGCATCGTAAACAATCAGCATGTATGAAGCATTTATGCTTCAAAGCTTGACCGAATAAGTTGCGGACCAAGCGTCTTAAAATAACATCACGTCCAACCATCTTAGAGTGATTGTTTGGAGGCTGTATGGGCGATCTATCTCCTGGCCGATCACTCCCGTGGAAGAGTAGCGGATGGTAATCATCAGGATGCCTCACTGGTCGTCTAGCTTTCAACCTAGGCTGTCCGACCAAGCTAGAGAAATTGGACGGACGAGATGGTTTAAGACCCTCATCTGCGACCGTTGATGGATTTTTAGGGTTTTAGGAAGTGCGCGAGCATCACTCCTATGCTTGACCGAATTTGAGTTTGGGCACAAGTTTTGGTAGGGAAGACTAGTCATGCGTATAGACGGGATGCCGGTGTATATGCCCATACCTCTTTGTCTCATGAAGGTGCGATCTACGCCACTTAATTTGACCGGCAAAGGTGAGTGGCCGAGATCGATTTGCGGCAGGAATCCATTGCCGCAATGGATTTGGAAGCCGTTCAGCATGCCACTTTCGGGCATGCATTTCGAGGTCATCAAGTCCTAGTATGCCTAGCCATCTCCACGCAAAGGTGGGCCCACGATGATCATGTTGGCATGCTTGGGACCTTTTAAGTCTACATCTATACCCTTCATCCAAGCTTGTGAAGATGGATGGTCGTGATCGAACTGCGACAGTTATGTCGTCTCAAAACAGCACGTACACACGATTTTGGCCAAACGGTTTGGCAAGTTATGCTCCTCTTTTGGAGGAACCGATCATGTGGGCCCACGTTGGGCCGACAGTGAACATGTGTGCACTTCTCTAATGGTCTTATGCGCAATATAAGCCATCCAAACATGCTGGCGAAGTTGGATGGTCGTGATCAATTTAAGACATTAGTGGAATTTTCGTGATGCTTGCAAATCATCATACCATCCATGTTTCGGGCATGCGATCGTGGCTGCATATCCACGTCGGGAGCAAACCGATCAGGTAGGGATAGAGTGGGTCTGTTAATGTGCGTACTAGCGCCTCTTCCATCTTTCATGGTGCGATCTAAGCCGTCCAATCAGGCTAGTGAAGTTGGACGATCACGTTCATTTTGAGACAGTCTTAAGCAGTTTTGCACATCCGAGCTTCTTCCAAAGCAGCGTGGCCACCCTATTTTGGGGCTGGCATTTTGGCATGATGGGAAATAAAGTGTAACATTCGACCGGCTAGGGCATAAATAGGCCCCCCAGTGGTCATCACGGTGATAGCCTGCTCCTGCTAGGGCTCGTCTAGGCTGGTTAAATCATGTGGTCAACCTGCGTGTTCGTGATCATTTCTGAGACTAATATGGACAGTCCAGATTTCCCTTAGGAAATTAAATATGCTCAATCGGGCTAATATCACACACCGAGAGATGTAGCCTGTACGGGTATTTCGTGCATGCCTCCCCATTGACACTTGGAGATTCGTGTTACTCTGCTAAGATCAACGCTCAGTCGTCATGCCGCACCAATAATGAGAGTTCTGCGGGAACAACACAGGAAATACTAGGAAAATCATGCATTATAAATAATGCTAAAAATTCACAGGGTATTTGGGATTGTTGTTACATGCTCCATCCTGGATGAATTTTGTGTATTTAATTCACAGAATATTTGGGATTGTTGCTACATGCTCCATTCTAGGTGAATTAATAAAGCGAAGAGGTACTCATCACTTATCAAACAGCTTTATCCTCTTGTTGATGGTGGATTTCTATTTAAAGGCTAAAATTGTAAAAAGCCAATTTTTGTAAGCTGACGTCCTGCAAAGGATAAAGCCTTCAGGTGATGAATATTTCTCACCATGATAATTCATTGGATCATGTGCAACCATCCCTGAGAATTATAACCTACCCAGAGCGGAGCATGTAGCAACCATCCCGATTTTTTGTAGGTTTACAGCATTACAATTAATGCCCTGCTCAAAGCCTTGTGTTCGACATGCAAACACCCGTAGGCTACCTGACGGCGGGTTATATTAGCCCCGTTGAACGCATGCAAGACTACCCATGTTAGTCTCACCTGCTAAAAACAAACTCAAAAATAGAACTCATCCGTCCAACTTCGCAGGCATGGTTGGACGGCCTAGATCACGCGCGGGACCGAGTAGCGCGCACGCACATGCTCACCGTCGTCCCAACATTCCCCTCGCACCATCGACCTCACCAAAAGAGGTCGGCAAATGCCGGATTCGGTCGGATATAGGTAACCGGTCGGAAACCCTAAATTAGGGTTTGCATCAAGTGGTCGCAGGCAGCCACTTTGAGACAAACGAATGGAAGCCAAAGTAAGGAGGGATTAGCTGGCCGACCACACAAGCATGTCCACTATGGGCCCAGCTACACGGCCAACCAATCGGACGTGAACGGTTGCAGACCAGCCATCTGAAAATTCGTGCTCAAATGTAGCATGCACGGCCCCCATATAATCTCAGCTGTCCATCATCGCAGGCTGAAACGATCGACTTAGATTGCTCTGATTGACTTCCAACAAGCATGGGCATGAAGAGTGGTGTCCTGCCTACCTGCTGGACCGATCGGCCACTCCATGCATGCCTCCCAAGGCTGAAAACCGTTAGGGTGAAAAGTGAGGCTTGCAAGCCTTCCAAACCCTAATCCAATGGTTATTCCTCCATCAATCTCGTCCGTCCAAGTTCGGATTCTTGGATGAATAGCCTAGGAAGGGATTTAGGTGGCAAACAAGGTATCACCGTAATCACCATCCTCCACACTTACCCATGGCATAACCGGAAAGGTGGGTCCCGCTCATGCGACCTCCGAACAACGCCTGAACATAGCTAGTTGAGTCACTTCAACTTGCAATCTTTTCATCAAGGTTGTGTAGGCTTCAAGCATGTTAAGCATATTTAATGCACCGCATGCATACAATATGCGCCTACAAACAACTTGATTATTTTACCTAGCACCGTTTGCTACCTTATGTGGGTCCCGCGACTCACTCGAGACGTTAATCACATCACAACTTGGGGATACAAACTGGGGTATTGGTCTGGCGATTTACAGCGTGCAGCGTGCAACACGCCATCACAATATCGTGTCAGGGAAACATGGGTGGTTAGCGATGATATGAGAAGTGGGAAAGCAACCGTGTGACACTAACACATAACTCCACTTCCTCCATTTTCCCACGAGAGACGTGATGAAGGCTTATCGACTTGTATAAATAGGTTCTCCTCCCTATTTCCAACAACACAGAAAAACCAAGTGTTAATACCATCGTATTCAACACCCAGAGCCTGTCTGCAACATTTGCTAGCCTGCTCAACCTTTTGTTAACAAGTCATCAAATATCCTTCACCTTCATACTCTTAACACCTTCTTCACTTCCCACCCTAAGATCAACCTCACATCCTTCACCTGTGACCGAAAAAAATCTGGAATGGTCGTGTCTTCGATTTAGGCCAGAATTGTACAGATTATCTCTTGAATCAAAAGTGCTCATCGTGCAGCACATTTGTTGAAGGTTTAAATTCACTTCTCATTCACACACACCCAAAATTACCTAAACCTGCAGAAGTAGTTTTCTCCCACAAACAATTGGCGACCAGAGTGGGAGGTTAATCTATCGGTTGTGAAGTCGATCTCTTCAATACCATTTCAATTTTCAAGAATGGTGGATCTTAGATCTGGATCAGCAACCAATCCCGAGGGAGGTAGCGCCGACATCACTTCTAGCGCTGATATCCCAATTACTGGTGTCACTATGCAACCCGCCAGTACAACCAACGTGTCCCGTGGAGTTGCGTCTTCTACCATCAGTACCACCAGTACTAGCGGAGCAAGAGCGGACATTCCAGTAGGTGTGACACCTCCCATTACAAGATCTAGAGCGGCTGCAAATCCAGGCATTTCCTCAAGCATGACACCTCCATCCGTCACCAGAACGACTGCTACTCCCCCTTCAGGACGAGGATCTGGAGGACCCAAAGGAGGACAACCTCCTATCACCATGGTGGACTTGATGCAGAGACAAGAAACCCTCGCTAAAGCTAAGGCAGACATGGAAACCACTTAGAAGGAGGTACTCACCTTCCTTAAAACATTAACCGATCGATTACCGCAAGAGTCGAGACAGCCCCAAGGTCCAACAAGAAATACGTTCAGCACACCTGGAGAAGGTGCCTCAGTTACGCAAGCCTACCTGAACGAAGAGTCTTATGCTGCTGACCACACAAGACAAAGGGACCAGGAGCGTCTCAGGGAAAGAAGCCGATCATCCAACTTTATTACACGTGAAGATATAGAGAGACTCCTCCAAAATCGTGGAAAATAAAATCCGATGGATGCGCATCGACACCAGCCTCCATATCCACAAGACGTGTAGCGGATTCCTCTTACCAGGGGATACACCTCCCCTCAATTCACCCTTTACAATGGTACCGGTAATGCTCGTGAACACGTCTCTCGATTTTTATAATCCTTAGGAGAACACGAATACAATCACGTTCTCCTCCTGAAGGAATTCTCCAAATCACTTACGGGGAGTGCCTATACGTGGTACAACAACATCGCACCTGACAGCATATCCAATTGGAGTGAGATGGTCAGCGCGTTTTACAAGAAGTATTTCTTTGTATCTGAGCAAGTTACTTTCTCAGACCTGGGGAGAATCTCCCAATGGAACAACGAACATCCAAATGATTTTGTCAAAAGGTTCAGAACACAAGCGTTGGACTGCCATGAACCAAATGTCACAGAACGACAGCTGGTGGAATTATGCATCAACGGAATGATACCCATATATCGCGCCCTGCTGGAAAACTTGGGATTCCATACATTCTCAGAGCTCCATGAAGCAGCCAAACGTTCAGCCACTACCGCCCCAGCATTATTGGAAAGAACCAGGATCATCCGGAGCGACGATTCACGAGATAATCGGGGAAACAGGCGCCTCATCAACAAGAAGTATAATACTGTCCCTTCTGTCAGTGTAGTAAGCGAAGGCGGAAAGAGAAAAGCTCCAGCGGCGGCAGAACAACTACCCAAGCGTGCAGCTCAAACGCATAAAGCTTCGCCCCGGAAGAGAACATGCAGGGATCCTGCGCATAGCACCGAAGACACAGGCTTCCCGTTTCCAATAAATGAAGTAATGGAACTCTTGGAGGCATGTATTTAGGATGATGCTATCAAGCTACCTCCTATCAGACGTCCACCAACTAAGAAAGACATGGCAGACCCTAAGGCACGCCGTTATCATAGGTTTGTCCACCACCCAACTAAGGATTGCAACAAGTTGAAAGAAATCTTCAGGGAAAAGATAGCAGCAGGAGATCTTCAATTGGGAAATGAATGAGTTCACAGAGACCCTCTTCCTGTCCGAAGTTGCATGATCTCTGGAGACTCTGTGCGCAAGACTGCACAATCCATGATGGAACACCTGTGTGAAATATTGTACCTTTCCAAGGTACAATGTCAAGATATATTCATGGCCCTCAACCGTATTGTGTCAGGCAGGCGTTTGTACCCAGAAAAAGAAGTCGTTCCAGCATCTCAAGCCTCCTTGGAAGATAGCGCCAACAAAGGAAACTGGGGAATTTTGACCGTCGCCCATTTGAAAGATGTCAAGTTCGATAGCACATTAATCGATGCAGCTTCTGAATTCAACATCGTTACTATCAAGACCCCCGCAAGCCGCGAAAATCTCAAAGCAGGAGGCTACCCGTGGTCCGACTGTGATCAAGAATGAAGCAGAGAGTTTGTGGATGTCTACGGATACATTGACCTTGATGTCAAGATCGGTAACACTCCAACACAAGACAGATTCCATATAATTAAGGAACATCCAGATTACGACATGATTCAGGGCGCCGTGGGTACACAAGGCGCATTCCTTACCAATCTCAGTACCTGGAAGAATCTCCAACAAGCCAGCTCCGATGATTTTCAACAAACCTTGGAGACTCGAAGACTTCCTGTTGCCTCCATACCAAAAACTCACAAGTATAACGCAACTCCCTGGTGAAAGCCCTTCGTCCTATGTCAAGAGATTCCGATCCCAAGTAAGTCTCATTGAACAACCCTCTTTGCAAGTAGAATATAATTGTCCTGCTGGACCACAGGTGACTGTTTCACCTGACAGGCGGGCCACCACCAAGAGATGTGAATGGAGTGCTGGCCCCTTTAAGCGCTTCAACAAAAGTTTGGAAGCAGTCAAGAACGACACATTTCAGAAACAAGCTGTTATACCAAGTCCAAATCCGTTTCAAATCGGAGATATGGTAGCAAAGGTAACCACGTTCCAAGTTGGAAACATGGCAGTAAAAATAACTGCCCAGCCTGATATGCCTGCAAAGGAAGAGGAAGTATTCTTAGTGGCAGATGTTATCTTGGGCGGTTACTGCAAGATCATCAATGCAGACAAACTCGAAGGTGTGGTTGTTTACTCACGATGGCTCAAGCCCTACCTCACTTGAAGACACGACATCACCTCTCTAATCCTCCCGGGGGGATTCATCCAACAATTTTCCTTTTCACAATATCTGTAATTCCTTCAAAATGATGGCACCGCTTGCCTTCATACTTATTAGGGTTTCAATATTTCTTCAAGTAATCAAGATTTCATTCCTTTTATAATTTCTCATAAAATTACACAAAGTTATGAGTCACCTTCAAACCACCATTACCCAGAAAGAAAACGATAAATCCTCATACCAAATCTTCATACCAGCCTGGTAATATGGGAGGAATAAAACATGTAAAAAGGGGAGGAGGAAGGTATCCTACATGATCTACTTCAACAGAGCCAAACTCACGTCAAGGGGCACAAGAAGAAAACAAAATGCATGTTTCGAAAGCAACATTGAATAAAACTTTGTTCAAGACAAGCAAGCAAAGAAGAAAACTTCAAACTCAGCCGCCACTGAGTATAAAAAAAAAAACACTACGAAGAAGAATAACAGGGAAACTCAATTGCTGGTTGCGTCTTCATCGCTGTTGGGATCCACATCTTGTGCCGATTTCTCCAGAGACGCCTCAACTTCTTCTTCGGGCACAGCAGCTACCGCCTCAACATCTTCAGCATGCGTATCTTATGCACCTTCTATAGAATCCATTGCAACCTTGGAAATTGTGACAATCACTTTCGGACGTTCAATCTCATCAGTATCAGGGTCAAGGATTATCACACCACCACGTATTGGGTAATCACACTTCCCATAACCAGCAGGACGTTCGTGTTCAACCCTCTGTCTCTTCAACCGAGCCGCAAACCTTTCAGTTCTCGAGCTTACTGGTGCTAGTGACGCATCGCGTTTCCACTTCGCTCGCAACGCTTCTTCATGTCTTTGTTTCTCCTCCATATCGATTGCAACTGAAAGAGCATGGAGCCGCCCCCTGACAATGGTTAAATACAAGATAGACATTCCATGTACGGCATGGCTGACTTCACGAAGTGGCGAATCAATTTTAGCCATTACCTCCTCATGTGCGTTAGCTTCTAGTTTATCAACTTCAAAACTTTTTTCTGAATAAGCTGCAGAGTGATCATCACCAACTCCTTTCATGATGTACTGCAAAAAAGAGAGGAAGATAAGTTACGGCGGCACATAAAAAGTATTATAATCACAACTATCGCCAATCGTTTAAGAAATCAACGTGTGGAGCAATACCTGAGATGTTGAATAAGACGATCGCCTAATGAGAAGAATACAGGAAAACTTCTTTATATGCTTCATGATCCAACAAGATCCCCAGGAGAAAAGAAGTCCACCTTTGCCGTTTTCTGAGGCTGTTGAGTCGGGATTGTGATCAACAATATTTATCGAATGCACGATGCTTGCTAGGCATATGAGAAGGCACACAAAAAGAGGAAGGCCAAGGTGGATCGACCCACCAAGATGTACTTCCCCAGCCGAGCTTTACCATTGGAAGGATCAACTCAACCGGCTCCAAGGCATTTAATACACATGGCATACCTTCTCCCACGCGGTAAACATGTATTTACTCTGACTTTAGTTATTTTTGTATGCAAATTGTCACCATCTCATGCCTACCCTACAATGGTGTAACCATTGCATGCTAGGCAGGGGACTTAATGTTGATGGTGGATTTCTATTTAAAGGCTAAAATTGTAAAAAGCCAATTTTTGTAAGCTGACGTCCTGCAAAGGATAAAGCCTTCAGGTGATGAATATTTCTCACCATGATAATTCATTGGAGCATGTGCAACCATCCCTGAGAATTATAACCTACCCAGAGCGGAGCATGTAGCAACCATCCCGATTTTCTGTAGGTTTACAACATTACAATTAATGCCCTGCTCAAAGCCTTGTGTTCGACATGCAAACACTCGTAGGCTACCTGGCGGCGGGTTATATTAGCCCCGTTGAACGCATGCAAGACTACCCATGTTAGTCTCACCTGCTGAAAACAAACTCAAAAATAGATCTCATCCGTCCAACTTCGCAGGCATGGTTGGACGACCTAGATCACGCGCGGGACCGAGTAGCGCGCACGCACATGCTCACCGTCGTCCCAACATTCCCCTCGCACCATCGACCTCACCAAAAGAGGTCGGCAAATGCCGGATTCGGTCGGATATAGGTAACCGGTCGGAAACCCTAAATTAGGGTTTGCATCAAGTGGTCGCAGGCAGCCACTTTGAGACAAACGAACAGAAGCCAAAGGAAGGCGGGATTAGCTGGCCGACCACACCAGCATGTCCACTGTGGGCCCAGATACACGGCCAACCAATCGGCCGCGAACGGTTTCAGACCAGCCATCTCGAAATTCATGCCCAAAGGTAGCGTGCACGACCCCCTTCTAATCTCGGTTGTCCATCATCGCAGGCTGAAAAGAGCGACTTAGATTGCTCTGATTGACTTCCAACAAGCATGGGAATGAAGAGTGGCGTCCCGCCTACCTGCTGGACCGATCGGACACTCCATGCACGCCTCCCAAGGCTGAAAACCGTTAGGGTGAAAAGTGAGGCTTGCAAGCCTTCCAAACCCTAATCCAATGGTTATTCCTCCATCAATCTCGTCCGTCCAAGTTCGCATTCTTGGATGAATAGCCTAGGAAGGGAGTTAGGTGGAAAAAAGGTATCACCGTGATCACCATCCTCCACACTTCCCCATGGCATAACCGGCCAAGGTGGGTCCCGCTCATGCGATCTTCGAACAATGCCTGAACATAGCTAGTTGAGTCACTTCAACTTGCAATCTTTTCATCAAGGTTGTGTAGGCTTCGAGCATGTTAAGCATATTTAATGCACCACATGCATACAATATGCGCCTACAAACAACTTGATTATTTTACCTAGCATCGTTTGCTACCTTGTGTGGGTCCCACGACTCACTCGAGACGTTAATCACGTCACAACTGGGGGATACATACTGGGGTATTGGTCTGGCGGTTTACAGCGTGCAGCGTGCAACACGCCATCACAAGATCGTGTCAGGGAAACATGGGAGGTTAGCGATGATAGGAGAAGTGGCCAAGCAACCGTGTGACACTAACACACAACTCCACTTCCTCCATCACTCCACTTCCTCCACTTTCCCACGAGAGACGTGATGAAGGCTTATCGACTTGTATAAATAGGTTCTCCTCCCTATTTCCAACAACACAGAAAAACCAAGTGTTAATACTATCGTATTCAACACCCAGAGCCTGTCTGCAACATTTTCTAGCCTGCTCAACCTTCTGTTAACAAGTCATCAAATAGCCTTCACTTTCATACTCTCAACACCTGATAGGTGTCTAAAACACCTAATTTAATATCTAGTATTTATGATTTCTTTGCTATTTTTCTTGTAAATTATGTATCTTATGTTTTGTTTTTGAGTATTTAGGTACTTTGGAGTCATTCGGTTCAAAAAGAGGAAGAAACAAGGCAAAAGCGTCATCTCAAGTGCAACTGCTGTTGGAAGTGAAATTATTTCTTATTATTTGCTTTTATTTCTTCATCTCTGTCTGAAAAGTATGTCGGCTTTAGTGATGCGATTTCTGTCTGAAAGGCACGACAACTTTAGTGATGACTCACATTGAAGAGAGTAAGTGAATCTGAGGAGTAAGATACGGTTGTTGCTGAGCATTCATTTGGAGCATAAAAGGGCAGAATTTTCATTTCAGGGGCAAACACTATCTGGAGATGAGCCAAGTTTAAGGGGCAACTCTCGTTTGGAGAAATATTAAAAGACATGCAACAATGGTTTGGGGCTGCTAGTTGGTTACCCCTTATCAAAAGTGAAAGGGTGTCTATATCCCACCCTACCTCCTTTCCCCTGAATTGAGAGACGTGTTCTCTCATTCACCACATTTACGTTTCACCTGGAAACAAAAGAAGAAAAGCAGTTTTGAAATGAATCGAGAGAGGTTAGGGTTTTGCTGAGTCTGTGGTTGCGAGATGAAGAGAAATTGGGGATTTAAATGTGCAAAGGAAGGACAAGAAGACTTAGATTGGTCTAATTTGAGTTTCTGATGGAAGAGGGGATAAAGAAGATGTTGTTTTTATGTGAATCTCAGAGAATTGAAATCAACAGATGAGACCGAAAAGAGGAATTGAAGTTAGAAATCATAGCTGTACAATGGTTTTCTTGGGTTGGATTTGGAATTTGAAAAATAAGCAGAAGGGTTGGTTGTTGCTGTGCTGGAGAAGAATTCAGGGAGATTTGCTGGTCAAATTGAGAGATTGCAATTGGTGATGCCCTGTGATTGATGTTGTGACCATGGCTGTTATGGGAGCAATGGGTTTTTACTGAATTGATGAGTGAGTGATGTGTTGTTGTGAACCAATGGGCTCAAGGTGGAGGAGATATTGGTGCTTGAAGCTGCTACAATGAGCTGGGGAATAGCAGGTCAGGTCTGATGGCTTTATTTGCATTGAGATATTGCTGGGTTTGAAGTAGAGAGGCAGTGGAGCACAGGGAGCATGAATTGGTTGGTTTAGGGAAGGAGTTGGAGCTCTGGAAATGCAGGGAGAGCAGCTGCTACTGAGCTGCAAGGCATGATGAGCACTGATGCTAGAGAGTGTTGCAGATTTGATGATTGAAGATACAGTGTTAGAGTTACAGTGAGTTGGAGGAGCAAGAAAGCACCAGTTTGTGCTAGTATGAGCAGCTGTGAGCCATGACTACAGGTGCACAGGTACTGGAGTGAGTTGCAAAGCTCGGGAAGATAGTTGTTCTGCTGCGAATGATACAGCGAGACAATGACTGAGAAGGGTCTTGTGGAATTGAAGTAATGCTGCCATTGAGCTGCTATTGCAGTGAGGAGTTGGTACCAGGATAGGAGATTGGAGTTAAATTAGTTGGTGGTTGCAGGACAAGTTGTGTTTGAGCTCGGGTTGCAGAGGAGCTGGTGGATCACAATGAAGAATAACTGCTATAATTGAACTGGTGGTGCTATTGATTTCTGAAAATGGGTTTATGAAGGTTGTGAGTTCGCAGATGAGGGTTGTTGATGCTGGAATCGTAAGTGCAAGATTAGAACAGTACCTGTTGTGTGCAACTGAGATGGAGAATGGAGTTGAACTTGAAGTTGTAGTGTGTTGTTGATGCTGTTGTTGCATGAGTTAGGAGAAGCCACAGAATGAGATGCATCTGGGCAGCTGAGTTGTCGAGAAATATTGCAGCAAAGGTGGTGATACTTGGCACAGAGAAGCAACATGGATAATGCAGATGGGTGAAGGTTATGGAGATGTGAGTGGGTTAAGTTACAGCTATAGATACAATGCCGCAGAGCAGCTAGAATTGGCAGTTTTAAGTTGCCGTGGTATTGATTGGAAGGAAAGATGTGAATTGGAGCTATTGGTTATACTCAGGGAAGGAATCAAGCTACATTTTCAGGGAGATGGTGGTGGCTGGTGCAGTTCAGAAACAAAGTGACAATGATCTTGAAGCTGCAGAAAATAAGAAGTGAAAAGACAAGAAATTGGTTGCAACAGCTGGGAAGTTGCAGGTGTGAGTATCAATTGCAGTTGAGGAGATAATGGGATGGTGATTGTCAAAGAAGGGAATGGATGTGGCTTGTTGCCATGGATGTGAAATTACAGGGACAGAATGGCAAGAAACCAAGATTGCAGAAATTGTGCGAAAATGGGGTGAAAATGGCACGCCGGTGAGCATAGTTCCGGTAGTCGGATTTTAGAGGTTAAAGTGTCGATCGAAATATTTCAGTGAATCGCGAGGGGGGTATGAGTCGGATGCAAGAATTGATGGCTGGAAGTATGAGCTACGCGTCACGCTTTTGGGTACGTTTTCGCAAGAATATAAAATTGGATTTAGATGGGTTATGCAAATGTTTGAAATGCAGGAAAGCAAAGCTGAGCTACTGGAAGTGTAGAATTGCATGGTGATAGTTTCCAATGGTTCAAGTGATCGGAGAAAGTTTTCCGGTGACCGGATTTCGGCCACGGTGACCGGATTCCGGTGATGGCGTCAGCATTCCGGCAACCCGTTTTGGGCCAGAAAATTCCAGAGATATATTTTTCACACATGGGCTTGGTGGACTGGTAGATGGACGTGGACTTGAGATTTTGAAGACTTTGACCTATTTTTGGAAAGCAATGGGCTATAAAAAGAGAGTTTCTACAACAAAGATCCAACGTTTTTATTCTATTCTTGGAGCTTTTGCAGAGAACTACTTCTAGGGTTTGCTCTCTTTTATGTTTCATAGTCTTCCTTTGAATATTTTGATGATGAACTCCATGAATATGAGTAGCTAAATACAATAATTGGTTATGGGATAAAAGTTGATTTCTTCAAGCATGTTATTTGATTCTATGAATTAGTTTTGTCTCAATTTTATCGTTTATGATTCATCGTTTATATTATCATATGATTTGAATGCTAGTTTGGTTGAGTCTGGAATCAATTGTATTTGTTTTCATCTCTAAATCTATATTAGGGTTTCAATACGTAAAAGTTGTTATCTCTGATTTTTAGTAGCATCTTGTGGTTAATACTTGTAGTGATATATCTTTTTAATCGCATATGAATCATAAACTTTGTTAAAACGAATTAGTGCTTTTACACGTTTGTTTGCATCGATTAGTCTTATTTCATAGAACTTATTGCTCTTAGGGAGTTAAATATAATTGTGCTTTTACACTTTAGGTTGCTTTTTAAGAAGATTTCACGATAGCATCTTTTAATGTTGTTTGTGATAAAATCAGGAAATAAACGAGATACTCTTGCGATCAAGATATCCTAGGACTTTTGATAATTGAGAGATTAAATACCAATTCTAATCATAGATGAAAAATACATGTTTGTGAATGATACTATCCCTTAACCAATATCTTCTCTTTATTGATTATTCCAACTATTTACTTTGCTTTATTTAGTATTATTACTTTGATAAAAACAACAACACACCTTGGGTTATTTGGTTACATAAGAATCTGAAAATTGCATAACAACGATCGCCTCTCTGTGGATACGAACTATTTCTTATCGAATACTATATTTATAATTAGTAAAGTGAGGAAATGAATTATTTTTGACGCATACGACACGCATCAAATTTTGGCGCCGTTGCCGGGGAGGCATTCGGCTTGTTATCTAGTTTTTAGTTTCTTTTTATTTTTCTTCTTGCATACTTGTGTTTCGTTTCTTGTCTTGTTTTTCACTTTTTTGCGAGAATTGTTTTTCAGGTACCTAATCTCTGGCTTCTAAAGATTGGAATTATCCAAGGTGCGGGATAGCTACTCGAAAAGGCACAATACTCCAACCAAGGCAAGGCACGACGGAAGAACACAACTTGGAAGTAGAACACGAAGCTCTTCGGCAAGAAGGAGAGGAAGTAGAACACAATATTCCTTTTGAAGAAGAAGGAGAAGGAGAAGAAGCAATGGGTGACCCTGCAAATCATTCACTTAAAGACTTAGCTTCTCACAAGCTGGATATACAGTATGGTTGCATTCAAACCGACTCCACTTTTGAAATCAAGCCGGGACTTCTTAGAGAATTACTAAAGTTCTATGGCTTAGTGAATGAAGATCCAAGCAAGCATCTTATGGATTTCCACACCATTGTCATGGATATGCTCCCATCAAATATGGAGGCGGATGGTGCTATGTTGAAGGTTTTTCGATTCTCATTGGAAGGTAATGCTAAGGATTGGTTATACTAATTGCCTTCCGGGAGTGTTACAACTTGGAATGGGCTCAAGAAACTCTTTCTAGAGAGATATTTTCTTGCATCTAAGGATACTCAAATTCGCAAGGAGATTTGCGGAATGAAGCAAAATGTCGGAGAATCGTTATATGATTGTTGGGAACGATACAATAGGTTGGTGGCAAGCTGTCCTCATCACCAATTTAGTGACGCTATGATCATCCAATACTTCTATGAAGGACTCCAATCAAGTGATAGGAATATTATCGACGCAGCGGGTGGTGGTGCACTAGTGATCAAGACGGTGGCACAAGCTAGAGAGTTGATTGAAAACATGGCAGCAAACTCTCAACAATTCTTGAGTCATGGTTCGGATGTGATTCTTCGGCGAGTCAATGAAGTGAGCGAGGTGGAGGAACTTCGTCAACAAATGGGAAACATCACAGCAATGCTACAACAAGTTTCAGCCACGGTAATACCAAATTCTCATGGGTATGAAGACGTCAATGAGCAAGCTAATGCGGTTTTTCCAAATCAGCCAAGACGGTGTGATCCTTATTCCAATACTTACAATACGGGATGGAGAGATCACCCCAATTTTAGCTATGCGAATAAGCAAGGAGCGGTTCAACAACCTACTTTCAACAATTCGGGTGGATTTCAACCTCAACAACAACAATTCCAGCCGCGTCAACAATTTCAACAATCTCAATTTCAACAACAACAACCTCAAAATCAGGGGTCAAGTATGGAGGAGTTGATGAAATCTTTTATGCAAATAACGGAGAGCACAATGAAAGAGTTGCAAACCCAAGTTGGTTCTATGGCTCTTGAGATGAACCAAATGAAGGCACAAAATAGTGGGAAACTCCCTTCTCAACCTATTAACCCAAAAGAAGGTGTCAATGCTATTACGTTGAGGAGTGGTACACAACTTGTGCAACCCGAAGTTGCTGATTCGGGAAAGGTGGAAACACCAAAGGAACCTGTTTTGGAGGAGAAGAATGAGGATTCTCCCCAAACTTCTGAGGTACCTATTCCTAACTCTAAAACTCCTATTCCTACTTATGTTCCTCATTTACCTTTTCCTCGCAGATTTGCAAATTCTAAGAAGGAGGCACTAGAAAAGGAGATTTTAGACGTTCTTAAAAAGATTCATGTGAACATACCACTCATTGATGCTATTAAGCAAGTTCCAAAGTATGCCAAAGTGTTGAAGGACTTGTGTACCAATAAGAAAAGGCTCGAAGGTAATGAAGTGCTTAGTGTGGGGGAGAATGCTTCGGCAATCTTACAACACAAACTCCCACAGAAATGCAAAGACCCGGGCAACTTTGACATCCCCGTCACAATTGGTACCACTACATTTAACAAAGCAATGTTAGACTTAGGTGCATCCGTTAATGTTATGCCTGCATCTATGTATAAGTCACTTGATTTAGGTCCTCTCAAAAAGGCTGAAATTGTGTTCCAATTAGCCGATCGCTCTAATGTCTACCCAATGGGTATTGTTGAGGATGTTCTTATGCAGGTTAATCAACTAGTATTTCCAGCAGATTTTTGTGTCTTAGAGATGGATGAAGGTTCACCGGACTCGTCTCTTCCTTTTCTACTTGGGCGTCCCTTCATGAAAACGGCAAAGACCATAATTAATGTGGATAAGGGAACGCTAACTATGGAGTTTGATGGAGAAGTAATACGTTTCAACATTTTCGAGACGATGAGATATCCTAGTGATGTCCACTCTTGCTTCTCCGTTGATGTTATGGATACATTGGAACAACAAATGTTTGAATTGAATGGTGAAGATGCTTTGAAAACCGTTCTAACTACATCCATTGATAATGGTGTAGAGTGTGGTAATGAGGTTAAAGAAGCCCTTGGTGATCTCAAATCACTACAAGGATGTCCGGAAACTCATAATATCTCTTTTATTTCTTTACCATGCAGTGATGAAAAACTTTTACCTTCTATTGTTAAATCTCCAAAGTTAGAATTGAAAACTCTTCCTAGTCACTTAAAGTACTTGTACTTGGGTGAAAATGAAGAGTTACCTGTGATTGTTTCTAACAAGCTTAGTGAATTACAGGAGCAAAAATTTCTAAGGGTGCTAAGGAAGCACAAGACGGCCATAGGATGGACAATTGCCGATATCAAGGGTATAAGCCCTGCCGTTTGCATGCATAAGATTCGTTTGGAGGACGATGCAAAGCCTACGAGGGAAGCGCAGCGTCGTTTGAACCCCCCTATGATGGAAGTTATGAAAAAGGAGATACTCAAGCTTTTGGAAGTGGGTGTTATCTACCCCATATCCGATAGCAAGTGGGTGAGCCCGGTACAAGTTGTACCAAAGAAATCAGGGGTGACCATGGTGGATAATGATGAGAATGAACTTGTCCCAAATCGTGTGCAAACCGGTTGGAGGGTTTGTATTGATTATAGGAAATTGAATGACACTACTAGAAAATATCACTTTCCATTACCTTTTATTGATCAAATGCTTGAACGTTTAGCTGGACACTCTTATTATTGCTTTCTTGATGGCTATTAAGGTTATAATCAGATTGTGATAGCGCCGGAGGATCAAGAGAAAACCACTTTCACTTGTCCTTTCGGTACTTTTGCTTATCGAAGGATGCCTTTTGGCTTGTGCAATGCTCCAGATACTTTTCAAAGGTGTATGGTAAGTATATTTTCAGAATATGTTGAAAACATAATCGAAGTGTTCATGGACGACTTTAGTGTCTTTGGTGATTCATTTGACCTTTGTTTGAACAATTTGTCACTAATCCTTGAACGATATGTTGAAACAAATCTTGTGCTTAGTTGGGAGAAGTGCCATTTCATGGTAACTCATGGCATAGTTTTAGGCCATATAGTATCTTCTAAAGGCTTGGAAGTTGATAAATCTAAGATAGACCTCATTCGTGCTCTAATCCCTCCCACTACGGTGAGGGAGATACGCTCTTTTCTTGGTCATGCAGGTTTTTACCGTAGATTCATCAAGAATTTTTCCAAGATAGCATCACCACTTTGTACCTTATTGCAAAAAGATGTGGTTTTTAACTTTGATGAGAAGTGTGTGGCGGCATTCAATTGTTTGAAAGAACTTTTGATTTCATCCCCTATCATTAAACCACCGGATTGGAGCAAGCCTTTTGAGCTCATGTGTGATGCTAGTGATTATGTGGTTGGTGCGGTGCTTGGGCAGCGTGTGGGGAAGATACCTCATGTTATTTATTATGCTTCTAGAACGTTAAATGAAGCCCAACAAAACTACACTACCACTGAAAAAGAGTTATTAGCTATTGTTTTTGCTTTGGAAAAGTTTCTCTCTTATCTAATTGGTACAAAAGTTGTTGTCTTTTCAGATCATGCAGCACTTAGGTACTTGCTTACAAAGAAAGAGGCGAAACCGAGGCTCATACGGTGGATTTTACTCTTGCAAGAGTTTGATATAGAAATCAAGGACAAGAAAGGAATTGAGAACACCGTTGCGGATCATTTGAGCCGTCTTGCTGTAGACAAGGAAGCTATCCCGTTGCGTGAAAGTTTCCCGGATGAGCAACTATTCTCAATTGCATTTGGAGAAACATGGTATGCAGATATTGTGAACTACTTGGTCACTAAACAAATCCCAAAGAACTTGTCTCGTGCAGAGAGGGACAAACTTAAGAGGTTAGGAAACCAATATATATGGGATGATCCATACTTGTGGAAACATGGCAGCGACCAAGTCATACGAAGGTACGTTCCCGAATCTGAATTTAACTCTATATTGTCTTTTTGTCATTCCTATGCTTGCGGAGGACATTTTGGGAGTAAAAGAACAGCTCATAAGGTACTTGAAAGCGGTTTTTATTGGCCAACTCTATTTAAGGATGCACATATATTTTGCACAACTTGTGATAGGTGCCAAAGAACAGGCAATCTAGGTGCTCGAAATCAAATGCCACAAACTTTTATTCAATTTATTGAAGTTTTTGATGTATGGGGTATTGATTTTATGGGTCCTTTTGTCAACTCTCATGGGAATTTTTATATCTTACTTGCTGTTGATTATGACTCGAAATGGGTGGAAGCTAAGGCCACCCCAACTAATGATTCTAAAGTGGTTTCAGATTTTGTGCAAGCTAATATTTTTGCAAGGTTTGGAATTCCAAGAGCCATAATTAGCGATGGGGTTCTCACTTCAAAAACAAGTTCTTACAAGGATTGTTGAAGAAGTACAATGTGTCGCACAAGATTGCAACACCTTATCATCCCCAAACCAATGGACAAGCCGAGGTGTCAAACTGAGAGGTGAAATCCATACTAGAAAAGACGGTGAATCCAACAAGGAAAGATTGGAGCATGCGACTTAATGATGCTTTGTGGGCTTATAGAACCGCATACAAGACACCTATTGGGATGTCTCCCTTTAGGCTTGTGTATGGTAAACCTTGTCACTTACCCGTTGAGATTGAACATAAAGCGTTTTGGGCGATTAAGCAATGCAATATGGAGATGGATGGGGATGGAAAGCAAAGGAAGTTACAACTCCAAGATCTAGAAGAGTTACGCAATGATGCGTTTGAAAGCTCTCACATTTACAAGGAGAAAACTAAGGCATTTCATGATTCCATGATTTCTAGAAAACAATTTTGTGTTGGGCAGAAAGTGCTTTTGTTTAATTCTCGCTTGCAATTATTTCCGGGTAAACTAAGGTCATGTTGGATTGGACCTTTTATTGTTACTAATGTGTTTTATCATGGTGCAGTAGAAATTCGTAGCATAGCTACAGGTAAGGAGTTTAAAGTGAATGGACACCGGTTGAAACCATATTATGAGAACTTTACTTCCGAAGTTGTGGAAGGTGTGAACTTTGTGGAGGCATTCTCGCTGGAGGAGTCTTAGTGAACAAGGAGAATGTCGGGCTGACGACTTTAAAACAAGCGCTAAGTGGGAGGCAACCCACAGGTTTTGTATCTTTACCCTTATTTTTTTATTTTTATGCATTTGCTTTTATCTTTATTTTCTTTGTTTTTGCATATCATTTGCGGAATTTCCCACCTTGAACTTTCTTTGGATGATTCAATTTTACATTGAGGACAATGTAAAGTTTAAGTGTGGGGGAGCATTTATATGTTTGTATAGTTTGTTTTAGTGTGTTTTATGCCTTTTAAAAAAAAAATCAGAAAAATAGAAAAACCAAGAAAAAATTTGTGCTTTTTTGAACTCCGAAATCTAGAAACTTGTGCCTTTAGGATGACACCATTAGTGAATGGAACCATTTTGAATGCAGGAGTTGAGGAACCAATTAACTAAACGGGACGAACATAGCTCATAATCATAATTAACATGATAGTTGTTACCATATCTCGGAATATCACCATATCGCATTCTATTTTTATTTTTCCATATTTATCTATTGTTCTCTAAGTGCTTTGGTGGGTCACTAAAAATCGAGTTATTATTACTTCTAGGATGAAATAGAGTGATTGAGTTACTAAAAAAAAAAATATATATATATATATATATATATATAAAAAGACTGACCAATTAGGCCAAAACGGAATAAAATGACACTTGGGAATAGCAGTATGTGTGAAACATAGTCCCTGTCTCCGTCGCCTAAACAAGCGTGGAATGCAGGATCCAAGGCAACTATCATGTACTTGCTGACAAGAATCATGCACTTGGATCCAGTTTGATCCAATCATGTTGTCTAAAAAAAAGTAAAAAAAAAATGAAGAAAAAAATGAAAAAGAAAAGAAAAAGAAAGGAAAGTATTATATTGGTTCAATAAAGTCACTCCTGGTTCCCTTGTATATGCTAGTGAGTTGATGTAGAATTCATACCAAGTAGCTCAATCCAATAGGAATAGGTTCATCTTGGCAGTGACCTTCAGACAGATATGGGAAACATCGATCACTTGTGAACATTCGCCAACATCTACATCTATATCCATCTTCTTAATCTTTTCATTGTGATTGTGGTTTGTTAGTTTTCGAGTATCGTGGCTTGTTCGACTATCTAATTAGAGCTTCATTTACTAATATATGAACTGAATTTGCGCAAGGTACCTCCTCCTGTAGTCATTTTGGATTCATTCATTGATTTGTCACAAATAGACGGAGTTGGAAATATAAGTTTTGTAGGCAGACCTCTTGTAAACCTTCACGAGACTAAAACTCGTCCACTAGGGACACCTAGGGGTTCAAAGGCTTGTTATTTATGCTTAAAGTAACCGTAGCCTCGACGAGACGGAGTTGTATGTATGATTTATAATTATTTTGTTTGATTTGCTCGAGGACTAGCAAAGTCTAAGTGTGGGGGAATTTGATATGTGTCTAAAACACCTAATTTAATATCTAGTATTTATGCTTTCTTTGCTATTTTTCTTGTAAATTATGTATCTTATGTTTTGTTTTTGAGTATTTAGGTACTTTGGTGTCATTCGGTTCAAAAAGAGGAAGAAACAAGGCAAAAGCGTCATCTCAAGTGCAACTGCTGTTGGAAGTGAAATTATTTCTTATTATTTGCTTTTATTTCTTCATCTCTGTCTGAAAAGTATGTCGGCTTTAGTGATGCGATTTCTGTCTGAAAGGCACGACAACTTTAGTGATGACTCACATTGAAGAGAGTAAGTGAATCTGAGGAGTAAGAGACGGATGTTGCTGAGCATTCATTTGGAGCATAAAAGGGCAGAATTGTCATTTCAGGGGCAAACACTATCTGGAGATGAGCCAAGTTTAAGGGGAAACTCTCGTTTGGAGAAATATTAAAAGACATGCAACAATGGTTGGGGGCTGCTAGTTGGTTACCCCTTATCAAAAGTGAAAGGGTGTCTATATCCCACCCTACCTCCTTTCCCCTGAATTGAGAGACGTGTTCTCTCATTCACCATATTTACGTTTCACCTGGAAATAAAAGAAGAAAAGAAGTTTTAAAATGAATCGAGAGAGGTTAGGGTTTTGCTGAGTCTGTGGTTGTGAGATGAAGAGAAATTAGGGATTTAAATGTGCAAAGGAAGGACAAGAAGACTTAGATTGGTCTAATTTGAGTTACTGATGGAAGAGGGGATAAAGAAGATGTTGTTTTTATGTGAATCTCAGAGAACTGAAATCAACAGATGAGACCGAAAAGAGGAATTGAAGTTTGAAATCATAGCTGTACAATGGTTTTCTTGGGTTGGATTTGGAATTTGAAGAATAAGCAGAAGGGTTGGTTGTTGCTGTGCTGGAGAAGAATTCAGGGAGATTTGCTGGTCAAATTGATAGATTGCAATTGGTGATGCCCTGTGATCGATGTTGTGACCATGGTTGTTATGGGAGCAACGGGTTTTTACTGAATTGATGAGTGAGTGATGTGTTGCTGTGAACCAATGGGCTCAAGGTGGAGGAGATATTGGCGCTTGAAGCTACTACAATGAGCTGGGGAATAGCAGGTCAGGTCTGATGGCTTTAGTAGCATTGAGATACTGCTGGATTTGAAGTAGAGAGGCAGTGGAGCACATGGAGCATGAATTGGTTGGCTCAGGGAAGGAGTTGGAGCTCTGGAGATGCAGCTGCTACTGAGCTGCAAGGCATGATGAGCACTGGTGCTAGAGAGTGTTGCAGCTTTGCTGATTGAAGCTGCAGTGTTAGAGTTACAGTGAGTTGGAGGAGCAAGAAATCACCAGTTTGTGCTAGTATGAGTAGCTGTGAGCCATGCCTACAGGTGCACAGGTACTGGAGTGAGTTGCAGAGCTCGGGAAGATAGTTGCTCTGCTGCGAATGATACAGCGAGAAAATGACTGAGAAAGGTCTTGTGGAATTGAAGTAATGCTGCCATTGAGCTGCTGTTGCAGTGAGGAGTTGGTACCAGTCTAGGAGATTGCAGGTTAAATTAGTTGGTGGTTGCAGGACAAGTTGTGTTTGAGCTCGGGTTGCAGAGGAGCTGGTGGATCACAATGAAGAATAGTTGTTGTAATTGAACTGGTGGTGCTATTGATTTCTGAAAATGGGTTTATGAATGTTGTGAGTTCGCAGATGAGGGTTGTTGATGCTGGAATCGTAAGTGCAAGATTAGAACAGTAGCTGTTGTGTGCAACTGAGATGGAGAATGGAGTTGAACTTGAAGATGTAGTGTGTTGTTGATGCAGCTTCTGCATGAGTTAGGAGAAGCCACAGAATGAGATGCATCTGGGCAGCTGAGTTGTCGAGAAATATTGCAGCAAAGGTGGTGATACTTGGTACAGAGAAGCAACATGGATAATGCAGATGGGTGAAGGTTATGGAGCTGTGAGTGGATTAAGTTACAGCTACAGATACAATGCCGCAGAGCAGCTAGAATTGGCAGTTTTAAGTTGCCGTGGTATTGATTGGCAGGAAAGCTGTGAATTGGAGCTGTTGGTTATACTCAGGGAAGGAATCAAGCTGCAGTTTCAGGGAGATGGTGGTGGCTGGTGCAGTTCAGAAACAAAGTGGCAATGATCTTGAAGCTGCAGAAAATAAGAAGTGAAAAGACAAGAAACTGGTTGCAACAGCTGGGAAGTTGCAAGTGTGAGTCTCAATTGCAGTTGAGGAGATAATGGGATGGTGATTGTCAAAGAAGGGAATGGATGTGGCTTGTTTCCATGGATGTGAAATTACAGGGACAGAATGGCAAGAAACCAAGATTGCAGAAATTGTGCGAAAACGGGGTGAAAATGGCACGCCGGTGAGCATAGTTCCGGTAGTCGGATTTCAGAGGTTAAAGTGTCGATCGCAATATTTCAGTGAATCGCGAGGGGGGTATGAGTCGGATGCAAGAATTGATGGCAGGAAGTATGAGCTACGCGTCACGCTTTTGGGTACGTTTTCGCAAGAATAGAAAATTGGATTTAGATGGGTTATGCAAATGTTTGAAATGCAGGAAAGCAAAGCTGAGCTAATGGAAGTGTAGAATTGCCTGGTGAAAGTTTCCAATGGTTCAAGTGATCGGAGAAAGTTTTCCGGTGACCGGATTCCGGTGATGACGTCAGCATTCCGGCAACCCGTTTTGGGCCAGAAAATTCCAGAGATATATTTTTCACACATGGGCTTGGTGGACTGGTAGATGGACGTGGACTTGAAGATTTTGAAGACTTTGACCTATTTTTGGAAAGCAAAGGGCTATAAAAAGAGAGTTTCTACAACAAAGATACAACGTTTTTATTCTATTCTTGGAGCTTTTGCAGAGAACTACTTCTAGGGTTTGCTCTCTTTTATGTTTCATAGTCTTCCTTTGAATATTTTGATGATGAACTCCATGAATATGAGTAGCTAAATACAATAATTGGTTATGGGATAAAAGTTGATTTCTTCAAGCATGTTATTTGATTCTATGAATTAGTTTTGTCTCAATTTTATCGTTTATGATTCATCGTTTATATTATCATATGATTTGAATGCTAGTTTGGTTGAGTCCGGAATCAATTGGATTTGTTTTCATCTCTAAAGCTATATTAGGGTTTTCAATACGTAAAAGTTGTTATCTCTGATTTTTAGTAGCATCTTGTGGTTAATACTTGTAGTGATACATCTTTTTAATCGCATATGAATCATAACCTTTGTTAAAACGAATTAGTGCTTTTACACGTTTGTTTGCATCGATTAGTCTTATTTCATAGAACTTATTGCTCTTAGGGAGTTAAATCTAATTGTGCTTTTACACTTTAGGTTGCTTTTTAAGAAGATTTCACGATAGCATCTTTTAATGTTGTTTGTGATAAAATCAGGAAATAAACGGGATACTCTTGCGATCAAGATATCCTAGGACTTTTGATAATTGAGAGATTAAATACCAATTCTAATCATAGATGAAAAATACATGTTTGTGAATGATACTATCCCTTAACCAATATCTTCTCTTTATTGATTATTCCAACTATTTACTTTGCTTTATTTATTATTATTACTTTGATAAAAACAAAAACACACCTTGGGTTATTTGGTTACATAAGAATCTGAAAATTGCATAACAACGATCGCCTCTCTGTGGATACGAACTCTTTCTTATCGAATAATATATTTATAATTAGTAAAGTGAGGAAGTCAATTATTTTTGACGCATACGACACGCATCAACACCTTCTTCGCTTCCCTCCCTAAGATCAACCTCACATCCTTCACCTGTGACCGAAACAAATCTGGAACGACCGTGTCTTCGGTTTAGGACAGAATTGTACAGATTATCTCTCGAATCAAAAGTGGTCATCGTGCAACACATTTGTTGAAGGTTTAAATTCACTTCTCATTCACACACACCCAAAATTACCTAAACCCGCAGAAGTAGTTTTCTCCCACAAAAACCTCTGTAGGATGTTAGTGCATTAAATTTGGCTTTACAATTTTAGCATTTGAACCAAAATCCACCATCAACGGGTATCAACATCAAATTTCATGTTACAACTCTAATTCCACCGAAAATCCATAAAAAAACAAACAAAACAAAAGACTAATTACCAATTCCACCATCACTGACAGTAACTAGACTATATAGTCGTTAACCGAGACAACGTTGTCTTTAAAAGCTTAAGACCAAAGTCAATACAAGATCTATACATCAGATTAAAGACAGTGAAAATGTTGCTCATCAAAATCTTTCAAAAATAATACTTTAACCACATCGTTAGCATTAATAATCAAAACTGTTACATTCCGATAGGGATTAAGATTGAAAGATATATTGATTTTCAGTCAATAATCCTAAAAAAAATCAAAAGTTTTAGATCAAATCATTGAGAATTAAAAGAGAATTACATATCTAAATATTCACTGTGAATCGAATCAATAATTCAAAATGAATTTAAAATTGTTAGGTTTTTGAGACTAATAAATTAGGAATCAGAATAATATGATCTAAAAACTTACCTTGTTTGTTGATGAATCATTCAATAAAACTCGATGGCAATGCTTTCTTCATTAACGGAGTTGTTCTCGAGAAGAATTTCTTCAATTCTCCATTGCCAGAGCTCAAGCTGTGTAGCCTGTAGAAATAGAAAATGAAAATAGCCATTTAGGAGGGATCTGATTGTATATGGGGTAATTTTGCCATTTAGAAAATGAGCTTTCTAAACTTCGCACGTCTAATGAACCCTGGAATAAGTTTTAGGGTCCAAAAACTTAAATTGTTTTTATTTATGATCTCCTGTTAATAAGCTCTTAATGGACGGACCTGCCATTAACTAGGCCCATAATATTAGTACCTATTGGTAATTCTTACAAGGGACGGGAAAACAAAAACTTACATACCGGTACACGGGTAAGGAGCCCAAAGGCCTCAAACCATTATCCATCGGGTTGATTGATTTGTTCCATTTCCTTCCTCCTGTTCTTCCATTTTTCTTTTGGGGTTTCATAGGAGGAAGATCTGTTGATTAGGGTTAGGGTTTTGGTTTTGTAGGGTATCAATAACAAGAAGATGACAATATCAGAAGATGAAGAAGATGCAAACTTGGCTCACTTTCTCGAATCAGAGGTACTCTCTATATCTGATGAGGATGAGGTTCATCACTTATCATCATCGTCACCTTTCAATAACAACGTACAGGTATTTCCTCTTATTACAATCATCATCAAGATTTCACCTTTTAATATTTTATTTTAATATTGATTAATATCGTTTCTTAGATATCTCTTAGGTTTCTAATTTAATTCATTTAATTATCTATCAGGATGACGAGGATGGCACGGAAGAAGTAGAAGGAGAAAAATCTTGTCTTTCCCCTTTATCTTCAAATAATAATACAAATAAGAGATTGCGCGAACTACCTAAGAGCAATGTTGGTGGTTGTGTTACTCATCATCAAGGAGAAGGAGGATCAGAGAAGAAGAAGAGACAAAAGGAACTTTTTACTACTACTAGTACCAGTAATACGACACATGATGATGATGATCAAACTCAAAATGCTAGAAGATTTCCAAGCAGGCAGATTTTGATGCTGAAATGTAGCACCCTAGGGTCAAATTTCAGCATGATTCCTTCTGAATTGTTTCATAACATTCTCAAATTCCTCTCTTCTGAGGTTAGTACTACTTTCTTTACCCCTTCCTTTTCCTTCTTAAATTTTTTTTTTTTTTTTTTTTGGTGTCATCGATCAATTCAAGGGGATATCTGGTTTGGTGTGCAGGATCTTATCGCCTGCTCCTGTGTCTGTAAATATTTGAACTTTGCTGCATCTGATGAGTCGCTATGGCGCCGACTGTGAGTTATAGTTTTTTTTATTACTATATTTTGTTATATTATCACATTCCACTCAAATTTGGTCGGACTTAAAACACACCGACTCAATCAGTTCATGTTTGTGACTTATGATCTCACACACATGACTTTGTATTAGCATTTGCCTGGGATATACTGAAGTATCTCAGGACCAAAGTTTAAATGAAAGAAAAGAGCTTTTGATTTTAAGGTGGGTGAGAATGTAAGAAGGTTGAACCATTTGACGTGTATGGTTTAATTAGTGTCATTTGGGCAACACTTCTTCCATTTTCTTCTATTTTTTCAAGATATTTGAGAGTTTAGCTTCAGTTTAAGCATATTTTATACTCCCTCCGTCCCACTATTAAGTGACCTATTTATTTTTAGATTTTGTCCCACTATTAAGTGACCTATATCACTAAACAAGGAGATATTTCTAAAATTATCCTTTTAATTGATTATAAAAAATATAAGAAATATACATAATTTGATAGGCATGTTTATATTCGTTACGTAGGTGTTTTAAAATATTTTTCAATGGTATGAAGTTTGCGAACATTTGTGGTGCAGTTTGAGAGAAATCATTTCAAATTTTCACTAGTTATTATCCATAAGGGTATAATTGTAAAAAATGCTTTAATATACTCTTTTCCCTTGCTTGCCTTAAAAATTGTGCAAACTTGAACTAGGTCACTTAATAGTGAGACGGAGGGAGTATTTTGTTCCGTTCTTACTTTTTCCTAGGCTGCTGCTATGTTCAATATTCATCTCATAATTTTTATTACAATCTTTATATTTATCAGTTAATTGTTTTGAATGAATCCTTTAAGCATCAATAATCTGTTCCTTATAACAACTTAGACTCACACCTCCCTGTGGACTAGACCCTGACTACTTTATATTATTTTGTAGAGTTAGGAACTTATTCTTGTTAGGTTGTCAACCTCATCAATATGTGAACAGATAGTTTAGTTTTGAGTTATTTTCATTGACATGGTTGCACTTTGCGCAATGTTTTAAGTCTCTGTAACAAGGATACAGGTGCGAGTGTCAATGTCGGGTATGAATACAGATATTCTGACACGGTGTTCAAAAAAAGTAGGAAACAGGGACACAGAAGTCAGGATCAAGTTTACATTACGTAATCTTCTTAGAAAATAAATTGCTGCATTCATAATTATACTAAACTATAAGGACCCATCTCTTCTCTTTCATTTTTTTGTTTCGTATATTTTCTTAAGCTTTATCGGACTAAGCTGCCAGAATATTAAGTTTAAATAAATGCTAATAAAGCTGTTGCAGTGTCCGTGTGCGTCTGTTACGAGTACCAACGTCAAGATGGGTCCACACTGGTGAATTTTGAAAGATGGAGTATTATGTCGTAATTACACACTTACTAAAACCTTAATCCCAAGTAATGTGCTGTACGAAATAAGTAATTGTAGCTAAACCAGGACCATATTGTTGACCTTCTCATGATAGTGCGTCCATGCCTACCGATACACATTTTCGCATCTATGGATTTTCTATTAACATAGTAAATATCCACCTATAAAATTCTGCAGGTATTGTATGAGGTGGGGTCTGTTATCTCCTACCAACAAGTTACGTGAATGCGCCTGGAAAAAGCTTTACATCCAGGTTATTATTTTTATAGATTCTGCTGTCCATTCATTATAATCTGCACCTCATTTTCTATCTTCATCCAACCCCATCTCAGTTGGCAATGCTGAAGGGAATATTTCACGAAATTATTTGGGAAACCACACTAAAGTCTGAACCTTAGTCCCCTTCGAATGAATAAGAGTTAAATCAGGCGAAAGCGATTAGGACTCCTTCCTAAGGTTAAAGTATGTCGTCCTGAACTTTACTTCTTTTTGCAGCGTGATGAAGAGGATATGGCTGAATTTGTTAGGAATACTCCTTCTGAGTTCAAAGAATATTATATCCAAATGCAGGCGGCCAAGAGAAGCCAAGCACCTCTTCCTTCACAAGTAAGAAAGAATCTAGAAATAATGAGCTAATGTGTAACTACTATTCAGTTGCTTTTGCTGAAAAGAAGTAAAATGTCACTTTTTTGGATTGCTTAAATCTAGTCATTTGACCTGATATTAACCTAATGATCTGTTGCGATGTATATTCTGA
This sequence comes from Papaver bracteatum, assembly GCA_023529315.1. NCBI lineage: Eukaryota > Viridiplantae > Streptophyta > Magnoliopsida > Ranunculales > Papaveraceae > Papaver > Papaver bracteatum. Next base: position 1,095,947 of record JAJJWX010002186.1, read on the forward strand.
CACCTGGAGGTTTGCAAATGGATATTTGAGGAATTATCGCACGGAGTTTTATTAGTACTTTGGTTAATAATACGGCAGAACCTTGGTAGGATCCATTGTTTGCATGATGGGTCTAGGCCCAAATGGCATGCCTGATAGAGGCATATGAGATACTTTGTTTTTTCCTTCAGTTTAATCTATATTTATGTATCAAGCTTATGATGTTTAGAGGCTATCCTTATATTTGTGGTTTTACATGCGAAGGTGAACGATGACCACATAATTCTCGATAAAACAGTTGCTGATCAAGTGTCTATATGGAGAACCAGCAGAGGCTTGCCTGACGAGGTTGTTGCTGGCCATGCTTGTTCTGGGGACACATGCTCCTACTATCAAATTGGGGAATTTTTTCTCTGTGAGAAGACCGGGCGCGTTCACGGTATGGAAGCACTGAATTACAGATCCCCTACGTTGATATCTATAAGTTATAAAATAATGCTGGAATTCTTAAGCCGTCACCGTGGCATATTCCTCATGGACCTTGCACTGCTCTCAAGATATTTATGTTCTAATTTCTAAAAAAATTCTAATATGCCAACTGCTGAGTTGAAGCTAACCTCTAATAGTAGTAGATGAAACTTACATGCTTAAACATTTATTGTTGTTTTGGAGAGAGGTACTTTAGTTGTTAGAACTGTACTATAATCAGAACCTTCATTCTGCACCAGTCTTTCATGCCTGTTTGTTGTTTAATAGACATTTTCTGAAAATAGAATGCCAACTCACCTCATTTTCTGATAAGAGTTATGTCACTTTCGCAAAATTGTCATAGTATATTGCCCGGAAATTGGAAACTACTAAGTAAGGTTTCTTTTATACTGGATAGGATAGGCAGGTAATTACTTAGACTACATGCGGCTTGTGAGTCATGTTGTTGTTTGTTCTCTGTTTCCTTTGCAGTATGTGATGATACTTGCAGGGAAGTTGTATTGGATGCTTCTAGTGGCACTTTGGTTTGTACAATTTCTGGGCACTGCTTCGATAGATTGCTCTCACCTTCAGAAATAGAACCAGATGCTGTGAGTGAAAGGCTCTTTTCTTGGTTTTTGTTTTGGGTACAAGTCCTCATGGTGGTTTCCTTTTTTTACTGTGTTCATCTTGACCCTAACAGATGCCTATGACCTCCAACGTTCAATTTGGCTAGTATTGCCTTGCAATTTGGTCTTACGAGGCTTCATATTAAGTTCAGGGTTCAATCTCTCCCATACATCATTTTCTTAATAAATCACTCTTTATTTTTTTTTATTATATTAAAATTTTCTTAAAAGATCACGTTAGGAGGAACTTTATAAGAGCAGAATGCATTATTAGTGATCCATGCACCACTTTCTTTGCCCACTATGAAGCAAGGAAAGACTGATTGCGGTAGCTTTTGAGCATGAGTTGTGATGATCGGTGCTTGTGGCCTAATTAACTCCTTTTCTACTACTATAAAATTCAGGAACAACAAGGTGGTGGAACAGATGAAGCGGAGCCATTCATGGGATCTGGCCGATTTGGTGTGTGAGACTTCTTCAAGTTGCATGTGTGTTATACTAAAATAAATAGGAATCATGACTACTGTTATTACTACCACTAACTTTGATGTGGTTATGGACAGCTCGGGCGTATCTGCTGGGATATAACTGCGCTGATGAAAAGGAGCTGGAAGCAGTATCGAGGTTTTGCTGATCATGTAGCTGTACTTGTGCGTACGGAAGAGATGTGTATTCTTGATAAATCTTGTACGTAGGTGTTTAATAAACCATGCCCCTATGAAACCTTCAGCCTCGATGCTGAACTTGTTCTTGTTGTAAAATATTTTTGCTTAGATTTTAATCCCTGTGTCAGGGAATAAACCTTTGTATGGTTTTCTTCTAAGAGGCTAAGCGAGGAGGCCAAACGAGGAGACACGCATGTAATAAGTTTTCTATTTTATTTTTTATTTTTTTAAAGGGAGTTTTCTATTTAAGGGAGTCGGAGTTAATCAACCAATACTAATTATCTATGTGAAAATCCTTGAGATGACTTGTTAGGGTAATTCCTATGGGATGAGAATAGTCCAATTTGCTCCCTGTATGGAATAGGCAAACATGAAAAGTGGTAAACCAACAAATTTGAGGGTTTGCCCATTGGAGTTGGACATGAGATGCTCGACTCTTCTTGCGTCGCGCGTTCAACCGTTGGCGTCTGTTGTCCAGTGACTCTAGCCGTGCGTCTAATTATATATAAATACTAATTTCTCACATCATATATCCAATTATTATATCTCCTTCTTGCGTCGCGCGTTCAACCGTTGGCGTCTGTTGTCCAGCAACTCTAGCCGTGCGTCTAATTATATATAAGTACTAATTTCTCACATCATATATCCAATTATTATATCTCCTTCGAACCTCAAATATCACACAATATCTCTTCCAATTCAAGGTATCTCAACCTTTGTTAGTTAATTGAGCTCGGTATATTATACTCGAGAAAAATATAAAGTTATTTGTAAAAACTATGTGATACAAACTCAGCTTGCTGGAGCATGAACACCGAGTATGAATTTCTGGCGAAGTATTTACGAAAAATACAGCAGCGACACCTGATGCATGTCGTAAGTGCAACAAATTACTCGAGATATTTTTCGTTAATTAACTAGTAATATACCGGTAGTAAGGATCTTTCCCACATAGAGTTGTGTAATTGATACTCCCTCCGTCTTATTTTACTTGAAGGTTAAGGGTTTTTTTAGTACCAAAATAGACGAAGGTTTCCATAATTTTCACACTTTCTTCCTAATTTGACCCTGCATTGGAATCAACCACTAGAAACAAGAAACAAAATACTAGGAGATTTAAATATTTTAACAATTATTATTAAGGGATATATATATGAAAAAAAATTAATCTCTTTCCATTTTCTTAATCTACGTGAAAACACCTACACCTTCAACTAAATCAGGACGGAGGGAGTATGTTATTTGGATTAACAAAAACTAAAATAAAAATAAATACTAAAGGGGGTTTGGTTGAATAATTACCTAAAAAGAATAATAAACAATAAGATGAAAAGGCGATTATGAATCATTCGCCGTTACCAAACATTTACTGAATTAGTATACTTATGTATCTTTCGTCAAAATCATTTATCACCCTTTCGTCTAAATCATTCATCACCAACCATAGAATAACAACTGGCTCAGTGCTATCCCCAAAGTTCCTTGTATAATCGGATACCGAAGCGCTCGAACACCAGATTCTATCCAACTGAGCCACCAAGTAGTAGCGCACTCAAGGTGAAACCAATTGAAAGTTTTAAGTTATGTGAACCTAGGTTGATCCCATTAGTTAGACTCTTAGCGCAAGGTCCACTTACTAGTGTTGTCTTCACACACAATTGCTCCATAGAATCCCTTTGCAAGGTCGCGCGATTTTACTTGTGTAGAGAGTTATTCGACTATCACTTATCTCCCAACTTCTACTAGCAATAGAACAATCAATAGATCTATCTAGTCTGCATCCCAAATCAATCTAAGAATTATTCATAAACCCTAAATACAGTCAACACAAATGATTTCCATGTAGATTTATATAACCAGTAAAGCTTTGCGCTTAGAATATTGAATTCGTCTGTAATCAAATAGAAATTAGCTACTCTTGATTACACCGTTTCCCGGTATCCCTAAAAGGGGTAAATGCTAAAATATTGAATGAAGAACAAAGGTACAATGTGTTATCTGTTAAAAAATGCCAATGACCGACTTCTTCTTACTGGTTTCTCTCTCTTCTCTTTTTTTTCTCCATTTTTCTAAACGAAAACCCAACCACCGTTTCCTCCTTTGATGCTCAGATCGACTCCAAATGGGGCTGATCTGGGCAGATCCATGTTCTTTTTAGATTGCTTACGTTGTAATCTTCATGCTGTTGTTTGTAATTTAATTTGTATCTTTTTATTTTTATGTTTGAGTAGTTTAAATCTAGTTCTAGGGTTTCCTTGGAAGTTTTGTTCTTCTGGACTTTCTTGTGGGGGTTTCTATGGTTCATATCTCTCAGTATATTGTTTAAAGGAGTGTCAATGGTATGTGATTTGCAACGATCTCTCTTTTCACGGCGAGCTTCTCCGGCAGGTTTTTGATTTTGAAGATTATAATATGTTTGTATCTGAGGAAGCAGGATATTTTGATTTGGGTGTTCTTTATGCTTGTGCAGTAAAGTGTTGTGTTCTTTGTCATTAAAGAAATCACTGCATCTCGCTATTTTCAGCGCCATCTCCAATCAAAAAGCAGCAGAAACTACTGGCCTTGCCTTGGCATCATTGTCACCTATCCTTTTCAGTATGGGTTGTTTCCCTGTTGATGGTGTTGATCGGTTCTTTGTTATTTTGGGTGTTAGATCTAGGTTTATTCTAATAATTATCTTCAATTGCTTTGTCCCTGTAACTTTAGATCTTGTTATCCTTCATTTGGCTTGGATGTCTGGGTTTGTTAGTTGGTTTGGGTTGTTTGTTCTCCTAAAGAGTAGTGTAGTTGCAGGAATTCCCACACTACACCCAACTCAAGAATTTATGACACAATTTGAAGATTAAGAACCTTTTTTATTGATATGATCTTAAAAGAATTACAGTAATCAAGAATACAATTCACTTAATAAGATTTTCTCTCTCCTAAAAACTTTCTTAGCACTCAAAAATTCATCTCTCTCTGGAACTATTCATTTCCTTTATATAGGCATTTACATAGTGGATTACAGCTCATGACAGCTCATTTACTGCTATGATCCCCTTTAGTTTCGGATCTGAGTTCTTGCGATAAATCGTAGTTAGCACCACCTTAATCATTCGCAGGTTTTATTGATCCATCGCAGAAATGTCACACTTATCTCATGTTTCTGTCGTTTTCATCTGATATGTCATTCCTTACGTCACTTTGATATGTGTCGCAGAATATTATTGATGTATCGCAGAATATTGTTGTGACAATATTTTGATCCTACGTCTTGTCTCTTCTCATATCTTTTCTGCGAAGAAGATAAATATCATGAGAATTTAAGTTTCTTGATTTGCCGCAACTCCTTATTTTTTACCCGACAAAGTTCCCTGTTTTACGCTTTACCGTTGGCAATAGTCAATCCTTACTTTTTTACCGATTAAACCGGTTACCCATCCTTTATCTATAAATAGATGTCCCACTCGAGGAAAGGTTTTCTTTCACCTTCTCTCTTTTCTTCAATTTCTTTCTTTTTCGTATGCAACTTTTTCTTTCCTAATATCTTTCATGCTGCTGCTCTAATGGAGACTCAAAGGTATGTTCTTATCTTGAACCTTATTTTGTTCATGTTTCATCATCTATATCGCCTGATTTTCTTTATAATCCCCATATTTTATATTATCCTTTTCAGTAACACTACTTCTCAGACTAAGATTACTGTCAAAAACCCTAACTCTAAGGGTCCTCAGAAAAAGCGTGTTGAAAAGGCGAAAAGATCTGAGAATGATAAGGTAGTAAGAAACACCTATTTCTTTGAATGATGCTATGAAATCTTCTACAGATCCTGCGAGACAGTATATTTATATGATTCTAAGCAAGCATCTCGGATCTTGCGGTTCTTCATCTAAGCTAACTGCTTTAGAAAGAGAAATTGAAACCTTGAAGAAGAATCTTCAAGCAAAAACTTTAGAATGTGAACTTCTCGATCATAAGCTTCGCAATTCTGAATTGGACTGCGAAAATCTTCGCAGCAGAAATGATGATCTGAAAGGTATAACTTTCTTGCCTCTGTTTTTGCCTCAGTAATTCTTTGTTTTCTATGTACTCAATTTTTCTTTATTTATTTGTTGACGCATATTTAGCTTCAAAACATAACCAATTAATGAAGATACTTGAATGGGAAACAATCGCTGATGAGGCCCGCATTGGGAAAGAGTCTTGGAAGAATCAATTTGATAGATTGAATACTCTTCACACATATTCAATTGACGAGATAAATAATCTTAAGAATGAGAATAATCAGCTAATTTGTGAACGAGATCGCCTAAGTAATGAAGCCACTCAACTTTTATATTCGCTAAATCAGACTAATTTGAAGGTGGAATCTTTATTTGATGAAAACAAAACCCTATCTCAAGAGAAATGTAGCTTTTTGAGTAAAACAATGGTTTATTCGCAGCAATTGAGTAATCTTTAAAAGTTGTGTGACAACCAAAAGAAATCTCTTCGTGTATTGAAAGATGAGCTTAAAAAGATAACCGAATCATTTGCCGCTGAACAAGAGAAACTTATAAAAGGTAGATTAGCTCTAAGCATAAAAGTCAACAATCTCAAAGATGACTATGCTCTACTGAAGAAATCCCATTCCTCCTTAAAAGAAGAAAATGCTTATCTTCTTTCTAAAGAGAAAAGTATAAAATCTCGTTTGAAAGGTAAAGTTGGTGATACTTTTGATGATACCATGAATCAATGGAAGAGTTGCTTCCTTAACATCATTCAAACTTTATCCTCACTAAAGGAAGGTAGTCATTTTGACTGCCTCGTCTATTAATTGTTTCATTGTATTTTCCCATCTTATTTCTTGCGAGAATTCCATCTAATATGCAATTTTTCTTCTGCAGAATCTGAGAAGCATCGTCAAACTTCAATCTATGATCTGTTTATGAGGTTTGCCAAACTTCGCAAAAAGAATACCGCGCTTTCTAACTCTCGCAACAGAGCATTAAGAAGATTTGACTATCTTGAATACTTCAAAGATATAGAGATAAGAAATCGGGAAAAGAATTGCCTCCGTAAGGCTCATTTAGGCGCTGAGGTTCTCGTAAACAATGTTATATTCTCTCATTCTTTACCTCCTATGAAGGTCAAACCCTTAGAGATAGATAATAATGAAGTTCCTCGTCTCATAGATGAAGATCTAAATTATTCAAGTAATGAAGAAGATTTTTCTGAGGATGAACAAAACCCACCTAAAGAAATAGAAGAAGAAGAAAACTCTCTCGATGAAGCAGAAGAACAAAATCCTTCTCAAAAGGCCATCGCTAATGATGGAGAAGAGGAAGAAAATCATCATAAAGAAACAGAAGAACAGAATCCTCCTCAAAAAACAATCGCTGGTGATGGAGAAACCCAAAATGAAAAAGATGTTGCTGGTGAAGATAATAGTAGCGAACAAGAATGATAAATAAGATTATTTTTTTTCAAGATATTTCTGCGAAATATCTTGTTATTTTCCTTGTCCTGCGAATGATTGTAATTTCTGAATCTTTCTTTTTCCTGCTTCTTTTGCGAAACATTGCAGTTTTTGTAACTCCATCATCTTCTTTTGATTATATATTTTTATTAATCTGAATCTAATCTTCACAAATTCTTGTAACTTGATTATCTTCTTTTTACTATCTTGATTCTTCTCAAGGAAGATAATGAAATATTGTTTTATAATCCCCATATTTGCCCCTCATAATCTTCCTTGTGAAGTATGTAATATATTACCATTGTAAGATATCCCATATGCTTGCCTCTTGTTATTAATATGCAATATGATAAATGAATTATCGCGAATAATGCTGCGAAAAATTTGTTATATGCTTCGCATATATAATCTCTCTTGTGGTCTTATTTCTCCTTCCTATTTAAAGGTCTTATTATGCCACTTTTATGCGACAAGATCGTAGGACATTCTTACTTTTTCATGTAATAATCCATTGATCTTGTCTTATCATTTATTTTGATCTCTGCGACAATACGATAAGTCTTAGCCATCTTGTGAGATTAATCTCTCTTTGATTTTTAAGACTTATGATATTGGCGTCTTTTGCGATGAAACCGCATGACGTTTTTGCGAATTATATCCTCTTATCATTAGTTTCATTTATCTCATATTTTTGATCTTATCGCAAAAACCCATTGATCTCATCTTAACACTTTTCTTTAGGCTTTTTGTCCTGTCGTGCGGCAATATGACGGGCCTAAATATTCTTGCGAATATAATGTCCCATGACATTGCTGTCTTTTTCACGCGACAATACGACGGGCCTAAATATTCTTGCGAATATAAAGTCCCATGACATTGCCGTCTTTTTTGATACACATCTCCCTAATGGAGGGTATCGCCCTTATCTCTCCCCCTGGTTTCCCCTTCAAGAAGACGTACTTCTGCCATACAAGACTAGCTCCTCCCATCCGGTTTTAGAAACAACCAGTTGTTTTCGTAGCCTCTTATCCTTTATGCCTATATGGCTTATAGTTACGAGACTACACCCTAGTAGGGTTTTCTTCGGGCCGAACACATCGTAAGTCAAGAATTGCCATGGATGGCCAGGGTAGGTTCATCCGTCCCGGGCACCCACATCTCAACCATGTACCTAGGCTCCTTGATCATACTTTGCATTCCTTAGGAGAAACTCTCGGGCGCCCAACCAGGGTATAACCTTATATAGTTGGGAATCCAAGTTATTTATCCCGGATGGATTTTCTATAATCCCAAATCTTCATGACTAGGTTCCAGCAGCAGTATAGCCTTTCCCATAGTCATGCAAAGAGATACCCCCCTTATGACGTACTTTAAGGACATTGCCTCTTACGAAATAAAATCTGCGAACTAAGGTGTACGCCACAAAGGAACGTTCCATTCTTATATGTTTTTAGGCGATTTGCGCCCATCTTATGCATTTGCTTTTAAAATTCTTAATTATCGCGCAAATTATTGCGAAAAATTGCTTTGTATTTTGCCAATTTTGTTCTTGCGAATCATCTCTTTTATTCTCTCGCAATTTCTTGCGTATAATCCGATCATCTTAGTCTTTCAAACCTTTATTGATAATATTTTCTTAGATATTATCTATTCCATGGTCTGCCAAGTCTTTGACCCATGTCTCTTCCTTCTGGATCCATTAACTTATATGCTCCAGTTCCAATTATCTCTTTGATAATATATGGCCCGTCCCATTTTTCCGCTAGTTTTCCTCCATTTTCTCGCTGATATTCTGGGGTTTCTCGCAGAACTAAATCTCCAACTTGGAATTCACGCTTCTTTACTCGCTTATTATATTCGCGAGCTAATCTGCGATGGTAGTTATCCATATGTTGTAATGCTTTTTCTCTCCTCTCTTCTACCTCATCCAGTTTGTCTAGAATCATACTAGCACTAAGATTCTTTTCCCAAGCTTCTCTTTTTGTTGTAGGAATAACAACTTCTGTTGGTAATACCTCCTTAACTCCATATGTTAAACAAAAAGGTGATACCCCAGTTGCTTCTCTTCGTGTTGTATTATAAGCCCAAACTGCATTATGAACTTGTTGACACCATGTTCTATGATGCCCTTCTAACTTCTTTTTGAGGATATCTGCGATTGTTTTGTTAGTTGCTTCAGCTTGACCATTAGCCTGTGGGTATAAAGGAGTCGATTTTCCGCACTTTATCTTGAATGCATTAAGTAACATCTCTATATTTTGTCCTTCAAATTGTTTTCCATTATCTGACACCAACTGCGCAGGAATTCCGAATCTGCAAATGATGTTTTCAAATATAAATGTGAAAATGTCCTTATCACGAATATGCTGTACTGCTTTAACTTCTGCCCATTTCGTGAAATAATCTGTTGCGACAATTAAATATCTTTTTTGCCCTGTTCCTGGTACAAATGGTCCCACAATATCTAAACCCCACTTTCCAAATGGCCAAACATTTTTTGAGGATGTTAATATTTCTCCGGGTGCATTATTCTTTTTGAAAATCGCTGACATTCCTCGCAACTTCTTGATAAATTTTTTGCATCTTCATGCATATATGGCCAATAATAACCTTGCATTTTAGTTCTGTATGCTAAAGATCTTCCGCCACTGTGATTACCAACATCCCCACTATGTAACATTTTTAGTATTTGTTTTCCTTCCTCTTGTGTCAAACATCTGAGGGAAGGCCCATTTAAAGATTTTCGATATAATATCCCATCTCTTAACTCATAATTTGTTGCTCTACTTTTTAATTTGTGTGCTTATAATCTGTTTCTTGGTACCTCTTCCCTTGCTAGATATGTGTGAATTTCCGCAACCCATAGGTTTTGTATTTCTTAACCTTTTGCTTTTTATTTTGTTATTTTTTTTTCTTATTCCATATCATGTTAGGATTTCCCATCTTGACTTTGCTAGGAGGATTCAATTACATTGAGGACAATGTAAAGTTTAAGTGTGGAGGAGTGGTTAAGCATATTTAAAAAAAGAAGCATAAAACCTCCAACTTTTAGAGATTTTAGAGTCACTAGCATACTTCTAGGTATGTTTACATAGAGAATTCTGACCGACATAACTGAACTTGGAAGTGTTAGGGAACTACATTCGGATTTCTTGCTTGTTAGAGTGTTAAATAAATGGATTTAATCATGCCAGTGATGCAAATTAAGAGCAGGGAGATGCATTATTAGAGTAGATGAACAATCATTAGTGGAGACTACCCGTGTTTATATCATGTGAGGCACCGACCAGAAATTCTTTGTAGCTGACTAAAAAGCTTTCTTTTGAGTGTGTGTCACCGTACGTTAATTCCGGGTAGAATGGTGAGCTACCCAACTTCACACCAATTTCAGCACTATTTTTGATCTCTTGAGTGCTAATTTTTGTCAATCATGAGGGTGATGTCTATGGATGAAAGCCTCCTTCTTGTAGTTTGATTTGCAGTTAACACCATTCTCTACACAACAACGGGTCCATGGAAACACCTTCATCATCAACAAGGGAGCGACATCAAAATTTACAGGGAAAGTTGAAGACGTTTGAGGTTTACAAGCAACGGAATAAGAAAAGAGCAAATTTCAAATCCAAGTAAAGCAACATACAATGAGCATAATTATATATCCAAGTTGAAGACTTATTTACAAGAGCAAAGAAAATCAAAAGGTGAGAATTATTGAAGTTTATGATTTCGAGACGATACAAGTTGTGAAGAATCAAGCGATAAAGTACTTTTCCCACGACCATGGTTTGTTTTAGTTTTCACTTTGTTTTGTATTTTATTTCTCTTGTTTCTCAAATAAAAAAAAATGGAAAAAATGAGATTATGAAAAAAAAAAAAAAAAAAGACAAGAGACAAGAGAAAATCTTTTATCATTGTTTTTATTTTATAAGCCGTGGGGAAGGAAAATCTATAAGGAAGTTTCAAGCGACAAGGATTTAAGGAAAAAGGTTACAAATTGGCAAGGATCTACGAAATTCGAGAGATTATCATAAATAGTTAAAACCAAAGACGAGGATCGAGAAGATGAAGACGGAAATTCAGAGTGAAATTGAAGCAGAAGAAGTGTTGAATCTAGGATTAGATAACAATATCAAGATGGGTTTGTCTGCAGATGTTAAGAGTTCGAATTGATTTTGGTTTGAGAAACCAGAGTTTTTCGGTTCGCTTGAAGGGAGGTTGCTCTGCGAATCGGGCGAAGGACTCGGCGACGGAATCAGTGCTTGACTCGGAATTTTTTCTTCATCGATTATTGATTTCAATTATTACCAAGCATTAATTCAGGAGATTGTAGTAATCTCCTAATCATTTAACATGACTTCTGAGGGTTTTAGGCATTAATTAAGGTGTTCTTTGATTTTAATATGGGATCTAAAGATACATCAGAGGTTATTAATTCATCTGGAGTTGAGAGAATGAAAATTCCTTCGATTGAATTACCAGATGAGCTATTTGAGAAAGGTTTAGATCCATGGCGATTTTCGTTGATTGGTAGATTAAATTTACAAAAAATCAAGTTTATAGATGCAACTATAATTCTTAGAAATCAATGGAAGTTAATCAGTGAGTGTGAGTTGATACCATTAGGAAGAGGTTTTTTCACCATCAAATTGGATAATGTTACAGATCGTAATTACATTAAATCTCAGGTGTGGGAAGTTACAGATTACATACTTAAAGTTAGAAATTGGGTTTATAATTTCCGACCTGTTAATCAAAGAACTTCTAAAGCCTTTGTTTGGGTACGATTTCCTGGTTTAGGTCTTGAATTCTGGGATGAATCTATTCTCTTAAAAATATGTAAAGAAATAGGTACTCCAATTAAGATTGATGCAGCAACAGCTAAGTGTGATGTTGGATATTATTCTAATGTGCTGGTAGAAGTGGATTTTGCTTCTTCAATTCCTAATAAAGTTTGGATAGGAACTAAATTTGGGGGTTTCTTTCAAGAGGTTTTAATTCCTGATTGTCCTAAATATTGCAGTACTTATAAAATGGTGGGGCATTTCATCATAGAATGCAGAGTGGAGAAAGCAAAATCTAATGCATATGAATCATCAAATACTAGTACTCCACAACAAACTAAAATTCCTTCAACATCTCAACAGCAGGCTACTTCTGCTACTGTTGTTAGAATCCTGACTAAACCATTTGATATCTGTGACAGGTCAGAATGTGAAACTATTGATTCAGTTATTCATACTATTCATGTTACCCCTACAACTCCAATTGAGCAAGTTAACAAGAATACTAATTATGGAAGATTCAGTCCTCTTGAAGGTATTCAAGAAAATATTATTGAAGAAATTATAAGTGATCAGACCCACGATAAGGAGTACACTCCAGCTAATGTTTTTGAAAATTCTCAAGTTAAATTTGTTGATGGTAAAACAGGTACAATTCATGATGAAACAGTTAAGATTACTTCATGGTATAAAGTGGTAGGACAAAAAGTTAATTCTACTACCTCAAATACTCAGAATTCTTAAGGAGTTTATGTTACTTCTCCAGGAACTTTTAAGGGTGGTACTACTGCTGTTGTAAATAAGAAGCATAATCTCAGACAGATTCATGGTAAGGGAGGAACCAAAAATCCTCCTCCACCACCAAAATGAGGATAATATATTGGAATATTCGGGGCCTAAGAAGACCTAGGGCTCAGAATAAACTAAGGTCTATGGTAAATCAATTTAATCCTTCACTTATCTGGATTGCAAAACCAAAAGTTTCTTGTAGTGTATCTTTTTGCTGTAAACTAAATCTCACAGGTATGCAGAGTATGGTGATTCACAACTCAACTTCAAATACAAAAGGTAATATATGGTTATTCTGGAATGTATCTTTAGCTACTCCTCAAGTTGTCTCAATGTCAAGTCAAATGGTTACTGTAAGCATTGGAGATGTACTAGCTTCTGGAGTACATGCTCATGTCAAGAAGAATCAAAGGAAATTTTTATGGTCTGAAATGGAAATAATTAGTCAACTTAACAAACCATGGATTGTTTTGGGTGACTTTAATGCAATAATTTCTCCTGAAGAAAAAGTTAATGGTAAGACTCCTAATAGGAATTCAATGATGGATTTTGTGCATTGTCTTAATAATTGTAATCTCATTCAAGCTCCAAGTACAGGTCAACAATTTACTTGGTCAAATTTCCAAAAAGGAAATAAGAGGATCTTATGCATTCTTGATAGAGTGGTGTTCAATTCTTTATGGTTACAAAATTATGGTGATTGGGGTTACAAAGTAGGTTTGAGAATTGCTTCAGATCATGCTCCTTTATTAGGTGGTTGTGCTAGCATACCAAAACCAAAGAATGCGTCATGGAGATTTCAGAAAATGTGGATTGAACATCCTACTTTTTTAACTGAAGTCCAAAAAGTTTGGTCTGAAGATGTCATTGGAGATCCAGCCTTCACATTTATGCAGAAGTTAAAAAAGCTTTAAAAAAATTTAAGTGAGTGGAATTGGAGTGTTTTTGGTAACATTCACACCAAAATTAAGGAAGTTGAAGAACAAGTTAGATAAGCAATAGAATTATCTGATAAAAATCCTACAGATGAAAATCTTTTGGACAATTTGGTAAAAGCTCAAAATGAACATACTCAGAGAGAAGTACAAGCCAATATGCTGATGAAACTCAAATCAAGAGATAAATGGGTTAAGGATGGTTCTGCAAATACTGCATATTTTCATGCCAAAATGAAGATTAGACAAGCAAAAAACACAATATATGAGTTAGAAGACAGAAATGGGAGTATTATAAGTGATCAGAATCAAATTGCTGAGGCTTTAATTAGTCATTTTCAAAAGAACTTTGAGGCTCAAGAGGTTTTAATTGATGAATATTTGATAGATGTCATTCCTTCAGTTATTACAGAAGAAGATCAATCTATGCTGGATTCAATTCCAAATCTTGAAGAGATCAAAAGAATAGTTTTTGAAATGGACTCAGACAGTGCTCCAGGTCCAGATGGATTTTTTGGATCTTTTTATAAAAGTTGTTGGGATATTATTCATATGGATTTACAGGATGCCATTCAGTTTTGTTGGAGAAGGAGATTCATTCCTAAAGGTCTTAACTCAAACTTTTTAACTCTTATTCCTAAATGTGCAGGTGCTAAAAATGTAAGTCAGTTTAGACCTATATGATTGAGTAATGTGCTTTTTAAAATTTTCACAAAGATAATTTCTGTAAGGATGAATGGTTTAATGGAAAATCTAATATCACCTCAGAAAGCTGCTTATGTTAAAGGTAGAAGCATCCAAGAACAAATTTTTCTTGCTTCATAGATGGTAAATGAAATGAGAAAAAAGAGAAGAGGAGGTAATGTGGATTTTAAACTGGATATCTCTAAGGCATATGATTCTGTGAGTTGGTCCTTCCTCATGCAAGTTCTTCATAAATATGGATTTTCTTCTTCTTGGTGTGATTGGTTATTAACCATGTTTAAGTCTGCAAGATTATCTTTAATGGTGAATGGAGGGCCTTGTGGCTTTTTCTCAATGAGTAGAGGACTTAAGCAGGGTGATTCTCTATCCCCTCTGTTATTTATTTTGATGGAGGATGTTTTAAGTAGAAACATCACTAAAATGGTTAATATAGGACAAATAATTCCAATGATTGTTAGAAATGGTATCTATCCAACACATTTATTCTTTGTTGATGATGTTTTTGTTTTTTGCAATGGAGCTAAGAAGACTTTACAGAATATTTTTAAGCTGTTGGAGAAATATCAACATAGTTCTGGTCAATTGATGAATAAAGTTAAAAGCAAATGCTTCATTGATGGAACTACTTCAGCTAGAAAACTTCAAATAAGTGGTATTGTTGGCATGTATATTTCTTCATTTCCAGATAAGTATCTTGGTATTATTCTTTCTCCTGGTAGAGTGACTACTGAAATGGTATGGCCAATAGTTCTTATGATTCAAAGAAAGCTTGCAGCTTGGAAAGGGAAATTGTTATCTTTTCATGGTAGATTAGTTCTTGTTAAGTCATTTCTGTGCAGTTATCCTCTGTACAATATGACAATTTTTTAATGGCATTCCTCTGTTATTAAGATTTGTGAGAAGTTAATAAGAATTTTTTTATGGTCAGGGGATGGTGAAGTTAGAAAATACAAGACAATATCTTGGAAAAAGATTTGTGTTCCTTATGAGGAAGGAGGCTTGGGGATTAAAAGGCTAGAACTAATTAACAAAGTTTTACTTATGAAAATGATGTGGAAACTCTTATCTTCTTCAGAGGAATGGGCATTATTTCTTACAGCTAAGTTTAAGAATAAATATGGCATTTGGTTTTCTAGCTGGAAGTTATCTTCAATCAGAGCTGGATTAAGTTGGGCTTGGAACTCTTTACAAGAAGACATCACCTAGAATATTAAAAATGGAGCTAAGGTTTCTGTATGGTTTGATAGTTGGTATGGCTCTTCCCCCTTAATTCATGAAATAGGATATTCAAATTTGGTTCATAACAATATGCATTTAAAAGTCCAAGACTTAATTTCTGACAATGAATGGAGTGTGAATACTCAACTACAACAAGTTTTGCAGGTAAACAATATGCCTCAGATTCATAGTGGCCATGATTCAATTATATGGAATTTGCATAGTAGTGGTCTTTTCAATAATTCAGCTGCAATGGACAAAATTAGGCATAAAGAGGATAATGTGATATGGTCTTCTTACATCTAGAGAAAATCTTTACATCCAAGTATTGCTAGTAATATTTGGAAACTATTACAGGGAGTTTATTTGGATGATGAAGTTAAAAGGTCTCAAGGTTATCATATGCTCTCTAGATGTTGTATTTGAAAATCAGAGCAAGACTATATGGATCACACTTTGTGGTACTGTGCTTTTAGTGTTCCAATCTGGAACTGGTTAGTCAGTATATTCCAGTTTGTTCAGCCATCTTCTTTTCATGACATATTCTCAGCAGCAAAGCAATGCAGTCCCATCATTGAAGAAATTTGGATAATAAGTGCTTGTTCTGTAATCAAAGATCTTTGGTTTCAAAGAAACAAAATTTTCTTTGAAGGAGGAGAAGTCAGTATACATAGCTTCAAACTCAGGGTCAACAAAGTTATCCATCTTCAGAGAGCAAGAGTAACTGGGGCAAGATGGAAGAATGACTATGAAAACCACATTCTTAGTCATTTTAAAATAGATTATTAGTTTCTTTGTTTCCTTTTAGTATTGCTTTATTTTAGCAGTTTTTTGGTTGTTTTTTTCTTTGAGAATTTGTAATATTTTGTTATCCTTGAGTTTATAAATAAATAAAATAAATGTGATTCAGTAAAAAAAAAAAAAAAAAAAAAAAAAAAAGAAGATGAAGACGAGGAGCGGAAGACGTTTCTATTGGATGTCGTGAGAGTGATGTTATCATAATTGGAAATTGTATGTGAAGGTAAGTAAGTAATCTCATCCTCGATAATAGTGGTTGATTTCCTTTCTTAGAGATCGTCAGAAAAAAATGGTTTTTCAAAATGTTAAAAGATGTGGGTTTTTAAAATATTTCGGAATTCGTCCTTCCCACCATTCAACGTGTTGTAGGATTTATCTCTTAATTCCTACCTGCACACATGTGAGAACAATAAAAAAGCCGTCTTATTGAGTGCAATTTCATAAAACCCTTTTTGGTGAGGCAGAAGTCGAGGCGAAATGCTTATTGATCGCTCTCAAACACGCGTTCTCTCATTATGATGTGGTTATTTCTTACTCAACATTTAAGAATGAGAATATGTTCTTTAGTATTTCTAACTTCTTATTACTAGCATGCAGAAACTCTATGTGCTCATAGCTCTTTGGATGCTTGGGATGCTGGAACGCTTTGAAGTTGTAAGTTTTAGTTTGATTTGCTCGAGGACTAGCATAGTCTAAGTGTGGGGGAATTTGATAGGGTGTAGAATATATTCAATTTATTATCTATTGTTTATGATTTATCTGGTAGTTTTTCTTGTAAATTATGTATTTTACGTGTGTTTTTGAGTTATTAGGAAATCTGGAGTCATGCGGAGGAAAAGAAGAAGAAATCATCATAAATTGAGCAATAAGCGCAAAATGGTCATTTCTTACGCCAACAATACTGGGAGCCGAGTCAAGGTTAAGGGGCGACTTTCTTTTGGAGAGTATTAAAACACAACCAACAATGGTTAGGGGGATTCTAGCTAAGTGGCCCTTATCAAGGTGACCTACTACATGTCCTAAATCCCTAAATCGAGAGACAATATTTCTCTCTTTTATTTTGCATCTGAGAAAGAAGAACGAGCAGCAGGTTTCTGAATCTGGATTAAGGATATGTCAAAGAATGGCTTGATATTGAATCTATAATGACTTGCAGTCGGATTTCGAAGTTCAAAGATAGATCAGAAGGTTTGATGGTTGATTTACGAGGAAACAGTGACGAGATGGATGAGCATGGATTTGCAGTGCTTTTTCTGTTGATGTTGATGGATACATGATGAAATGGATTAGTTATATGAAGAACAGAGATGGGTTGGTGACGAATTGATTATTAAACCAAGATTTGAAGCAGTTTCCATCAGAGAACAAAGATGATTTGACCGTGAGAATTGGTTGTGGTGGTTAACTCAGGGAAGAACAATCTGTATCTGTCGTGAATTAAATGGGTATTTGGTTTGAATTTGAGATGGAAATTCGTGGTAATTGAATCGAGAAGAACATGGGTTCTAACTTTTTTTGAGATCGAGAAGACCATACTGCTGTTGATCTGAAGATAGATGAAAAATGAGCTCTGAAGGTTGAGAAGAGATGCTGCAGTGAATCAAAATCACAAGAAAAAGAAATTGAACTGAGGGTAAGGTCTGGTGGTGATA
Organism: Papaver bracteatum; assembly: GCA_023529315.1. NCBI lineage: Eukaryota > Viridiplantae > Streptophyta > Magnoliopsida > Ranunculales > Papaveraceae > Papaver > Papaver bracteatum. The sequence goes on from JAJJWX010002186.1 coordinate 1,114,006, forward strand.
CGAAGGTTGTTGCTGGTGCAGTAGCAGCAATTTGGTGCAAGAATGAATGCTTAAAATTATAGGTGTATGTTAGGATACATGTTGTACAGGAATTGAAGATAAGTGAGGCCGAAATTTGGCCGGGAAAATAGCCTGAAAACAGTGGAAACTCGGCCAGTTTTCAGCTCTGGCGAGTCAACTCAGAGATCCACATGAATCGTAAAACCTAACTCATTGAAAAAGATCCAGTCAGCCGACTCAGCCCTGATTAAGACAGCTGACTGAGTTTCCTAACTCCCTCCCTTGACCGTTAGGAGACCACTGATGACCGTTATCTTTAACAGCTCAGTTAGTTTGACTCAGGAAAAATGAATACTTTTCTGGTGACGTTTCTGGCCGGATTCCAGTTACACCAGGATTATTACGGCGACCAAATATGTGCAGAATTTTGTGAAGAATATTCTAGACTCATGGGTGTGAAGACTTGGGTTTGGAATTGGATGAAGAATTTGGCTTGAATTTGGAAAGAGTAGATGGAAGATTTGGGAAAGACTTGGACTTGGAAGTTGAGCTATAAAGGGAAAGGGATTCTATTCCTTAGAAGATTTGGAGAGCATTGAAGCCTATAAATAGAGAAGTTCTCTACTTTTCTATATACACTTCTATACTTTTGCACACCTCTACACACACAACACTTCTCTTTTCTTTATTCTTTGTGTGAACTCCTTAGCATGAGTAGCTAATTTTATTGATTGAGGATGAATTCCTAGTTCTTAGCATGTTTTGAGTTTTGTTTTAAATCTACTTTGAATTTTCATATGATTATCGTTTGTTTTTACTAATATTAATGTTTATGATTGATTGATAGGTTGTTTAGAGTGCACGCTAAATTGATTTGTTAATTTGATCTAAAGTTAGTGAAAGTTAGGGGATGAGTAATCGTTTCTTGACTATTTACATAAATAGAAAACACAAGACCTTGCTGAGGGATTCCGTGGATCAATTGTGTGTGAAAACAACGCTAGAAAGTGGACCAAGCGAACCGAGTCTAACTACTAGTACTAAACCTAAATTCATAAATCTTAATACGTTCGTGGAATTACATCTTGTAAGCGAACCTCAAGGTGGTTCTTTTGAATAGAATCTGATAACTAAACGAACCTGTTATTCAGTGAAACAAGGAATTTTTGGGTTAGCTAAGTGAACCTGCTATCCTACGGTTGGTGATAATCTGTGACTAATAAGAAGTGGAAAAGAACATAACTTGAATCATTTTTTTGCAACGAAGAAGGATTCCTTGATCTAATCTCTCTTATTGATTTCAAATTTATCTTTTTATTTGCTTTATTTTCTTTCTTTTTCTTTATGAAATCTAAAACCAAAACCCCCCTTTGTGACATTATAAGACAACTAAAACCTCTTGCTCCTCGTGGGAACGAACTTGACTACCCTATATTACTTGTTAATTAGGTAGTAAAATAATAATTAATTTTTTGTGGTTACGACACGCATCAACGTCTCTTGAACGTGACATGCTCGAAGGACGGGACGACCCGTCTCTCATGATAACATCTAACTTTGTCTCATAAGTTTTTTATTTAACTATCACCATCTCATGCCTACCCCACAATAGTGTAACCATTATGTGCAAGGCAGGGGACTTAATGTTGATGGTGGATTTTCATTTAAGGTTAAAATTGTAAAAGCCAAAAAATTATGCGCTAACATCTTGTAAAAGATAAAGCCACTAATAAGTGTTGAATACTTCTTCACTTTACCAATTCACCTAGAATGGAGCATGTGACAACAATCTCATTATGTGAATTAAATACAAGAAATTCATCCAGGTTGGAGCATGTAGAAACAATCCCATATACCCTGTGAATTTACAACATTATTCATTAATGCACAACCAACCTTGTATTTCCTGTACTCGTTATCAGTGCGGCATGACGACTGAGTGTTGCTCTCAGCAGAGCAACACGAATCTCCAAGCATTATAATGAAAGCATGTACGAAATACCCGTACAGGCTATAACTCTCGGTGTGTTATACTAGCCCGATTGAGCAACTCTCGGTGTGCTATACTAGCCCGATTGAGCATCCGGACTGTCCGTATCAGTCTGGAAATGATCATGATCATCCAACTCCACCAGCAAGATTGGATGGCCCAGATCGATTCCATAACCCCAAAGCAGATATGGAATATTCGCTGCCGAACCAACACGGTCCCCGCATGGTCGGCCTCCCCAAAATATTGGCATAGCTTTCCAAAAAACGTCCAAGCCAGAGCAGCATGGACGAAAAACCCTAAATTAGGGTTTGCAGCATATTACATGTGTCGCAAAACAGTCTCAACCATCCATCTTCGCAGGTATAGATGGAGGGTGTAGATGTAGATTCAAGGGGCCTAGAGCATGTCAACATAATCACCGTGGGCTCGCCTACATACCTGACCGATCGTTCAGTACCAACCATGGTTATTCATCCCGATTAGTACGCCCGAATAGAGCATGACGCACGGTCGTGAAACCCAAAATTAGGGTTTTTGAGCATCACTAGCGTCCATCTTCTCCGGCACGAATGGAGGGTCCAAGATTAGATTAAGCAGGTCTGTTCATACCAACATGACCACCGTGGACCCATCTATCCCTGATCGGCCAAGGCATACCATGCCTGGTTATCCCAAATCATCCGCCCAAACTAGCGTGGTCACACTTCCCGATTGCAAACTAATCTCGACCACTCAACTTCACCGGATAGTTTGAGTGACTTAGATCACGTTTTCATGGGACAGTTAGGAATAGGCGTGAACACCAGCCTACCAACTATACGCTAGACTAACCGGCCAAGACCGACCAAGATTGGTCGTCTTGGAACGCGTGTCCGAAGTTGTCACGATGTGCGGCTTTTGCGGCACCAATTTTCTGTCGCAAATTGATCTCGACCACTCAACTTCGCCAGACGAATTTAGTGGCCCAGATCACACTTTCGTGAAACAATGGGGTATGGGTGTCTACACCATCATGCCATCTACATGCGCGTATGATCGGTTGGCCAAAATCGTATCCCAAGCTTGGATTCGATCAGGATGAAGAGTGTTTGGTGCGCACCTACTCCAAAACCCTAATTTCACCAACGGTCGCAGATGAGTGTCTCAAAAATCATCTCGTCCGTCCAACTTCACCGGCTTGGTTATGCAGCCCTAGTCAGGAGTTAATTGGTCAGTGCGGCGTCATGGTGATCATCATCCGTCACTCTGCCACACCATGTGGTCGGTCGATGAAGGACTTGCTGGCGCAACTTCCAAACCATCACATGAAGTATGCAGGATATGAGCCTATTTTGAGACGCTCAAATAGCGATGCTTCATACATGCTGAATATACTCGATGCAGTACCTGCATAGTATACATATGATACTTCACAAGTATCGACTTCCTGAATAACGTAGTTATTCAATCTAGCATTACATGCTATTTTCTGTGGGTCCCACGATCCACGCACTCGAGACATCAATCATGTCACAAACTGGGGGATACATACTAGGGTATTGGTCTGGCGGTTTACAGCGTGCAGCACATAACGCGCCATCACAAGAATGTGTCAGGAATTCATGGACTGTTAGTGATGATGGGAGAAGTGGGCAAGCCTGGTCGTGTGACACTAACACATTACTCAACTACTCCATCACTCTACTTTCTCCACTTCCCACGAGATACGAGGGTTAGGCTAAAATACTTGTATAAATAGGTTCTCCATCCTATTTTTCAGACAAGACAAGACAACAGAAGCAAGTGTTGATACAATCGTATTCAAACACCGGAACTGATAGCTTACATCCTGCAAGCCAGTTCAGCTTTCTGATACAAGTCATACATAGCCAACACCTTCATAATCTCAACACCTTCATAATCTCAACACCTTCTTCGTTTCCCTCCCTAAGATCAACCCCATCTCATTCACTTTGTGACCAAATCAAGTCTGGAATGGCCATTTCTTGGTTTAAGCAGGACTTGCACAGATTGATCTCCTGAATCTACAAGCACTCACCGCGTAGTGCATTTGTTTAGGGTTTAGATTCATTCCTCATCCACACACCTCAAATTACCAAAACCGCAGGAGTAGTTTTCACCCATAAACAAAAACCTTCAAAGACCGAGGAGCCTTGTGATACTCGGTGATGGTATTTTCAATGATGTTGTAGTAATAGGTTCGTTCAGACTTGTGAAATAAGATTCTTAGACTTAATTTTTAAAGCAAAAATATAACAAACTCAAAATAAAAGGTAGTGTGGAGAATTATGAAGAGACTGGGGATAGGATTCCACCAATTTTCACACTCATATGGTTCAGATATCAATTCTAAACAATAAAAGCTCAAATGATAAAGGTTTATTGACTCTAATTCATTGCCTAATGTAAATTTCGAAAGTAATGGGCGGAAAACTAAAGCATGGGACATCAAAACATCTAATATAAGAATGACCCATCAATTGTAATCACAACCATTCAATGAAACTCATAAATCAATTGAATAATAGTGCAAATAGTCGTAACAAGAATTGATAGAATAACCACATTTGTGAAACTTGGCTTCCTCCGTCGCCCCAGAGGATGGGATTAGCTTTTCATGTTGGAAATACTCAAAGTATGGATTCATTGCTCAAAAGGTGTTTACAAGGATGAAAATATAAGAAAAACCGAAATTTTTAACGCTCATAATTGTTACAAAATAACAGTTCAAGTGAACGATAAAAGATAGCTGCCGCTAACACTGTAGCATAAACGACAGTTATGTAGGGTCTAATGTTATTCACGCACCAGCATAAAACTATCTTCCTGCCACTTGATTTTTCACTCTGCTCTGGATCTAAACTTTTCCCAAACTCTCCACCCCCTTCTATGACCCCAAAACACCATTTATATACTCGACAGGTCGTCAAAATCCTTGTAATAACTTCATATATTCTCTATTTACTTCGCTGCATGCTATGAGATTTTCTTTCCATTCATTCCTTTCTCACGCGTCTGCAGCATCTCAGCACACTCCAACTTATTGATAGAAGCTTCTGAATAATTCAAACACATGGAGAATACGTGCAATCTTCCTAAAAATAGCTCAGAGAATAGCCAAGTATCTTTCCAACTTTGTTTTCATGAGATAATCACGTGACTCCCTTTTTACTCGAACTTCCAACACATACCTTCCCTTTTTTTTTTGAAGCATACCTTTCCTGTTTTGTTGAAACATGATGATACCAACCCAATTCAAGCTAATAATCTCGTCAAATAACTCCACAAATCTTCATGGAATAAATGCAGGAGAAACCCGAGCTTAATTCCTATTTTGCATCCCAAAGATTATCCAACCCAAATTCATTCGAACACCCATATCAGAATTGTTTGAGCCTATCAAGATCATCCCAATTGAAATCAGTGATTGAGTCTCACTGTAATCCCTCCGAAAATCCAACAGAACATGTTGCAGTGAATGGAAAACTTTCCCGCCAATATTTGTTTTTAAACGATGAAGAAGGGTGTCCCCCTAACCAAACTGGGGTGCTGATAGAAACTGCCTTTAGGGGTGATCTAGGGTGCCCCTTATCCAAAATGAGGGTGCCTTTAGTACTTTTCTTCGGTGGGTAGAGGGTCCAAATAGCACTTTTTGAGCAACTTTTTCCACACAAGTGTGTTTCTCAAAAAACACTTACACAAAAATAAAAACACCATAATAAGTACAAAATCAAACACTAACAATCGACACACTGAGGACAATTCAGACACAAAAATGTGTCTATCGGCGTCTCGTCAATAAATAATACAATCTTCAAACTTCCATGAATGTTGTTGCTGAAGGAAGCAAGAGAAAAGATACATCGTCAGAAATACAACAATCAAAGTGAAAAGCGGGGGTCTAACAACCACACTCAATATTTTGTTCGGAAATATGTATGGACTAAATATAATATAATTCCAAGAGAATCAACTAGACAGACAGACTCAATCAAGGGAATATATCCAAGAGTTATATCTCTGTTTCTTAATGCAAATCAGCATATCAAACAGATAGAAATCCATGAGCCTGATTATTATGAGAAACAACTTGAACGGTACCAAAGACCAATGTTCAAGTGTCAATTAACAACCAAAGGTTGGATTTACCAATTGATTGAACTGCGCACAACCTGTGATATTTCAATTATATAAAGAAATATAATGCGGAAAAGAAATAACACAGACACCAGAAGTTTCAGAAGAGATGTTAACCAGAAACCGTATCTGGAAACGATGCTTAGTGGATATTGGTACCATCACGGCATAACAAGCAAATGAGGAAACTGAAAATGCAGAAAAATCCCGGGACCTAGTCCAGATTTGAACACCACACCATATTAAGCCGCTATAGACAGTATCCTACTACAAATTAACTTCGGACTGGAATGTAGTTGAGCCCTAACCAAGTCTCACATCGATTAAGGTACAGTCGCGTTCCTTACGTCTCTGAACCCCAGCAGGACTCCACACACTTGATTCCCTTAGCTGATCTCACCCGCAACTAAAAGTTGCTACGACCCAAAGTCAAAGTCTCCCACAGAAATACCTACGAAGTTTTTGTTCCGTCTTTTGATGAATCAAGGTGAACATGAACCAATTGATAATCTGGTCTTATATTTTGAAGAACAGCCTAGAAATATCAATCACCTCACAATAACTTAACTATATGGTAGTAGAACAAGTTATTGTGGAATCACAAAGAATGAGATAAATAGATTTGTGATTACTTTTTATATCTTACCTATCAGAGATAAATCTTGAGAAAATCTTAGAGAAAATAGTACTGAACACGATAGAATAAGATCTGAATACGAAACTACATAAAAAATAGTTGGATTTGGCTTCAGAATCCCAATGAAGTCTTTAAGTCGTTAAGAAGATACTCATGCTCCTATATCGATCAGGATCAATGAAGGAATTTCCAGGGATGAGTATGGCCACATCACTTTGAAAATAAAGATGGGTTCTACTTGGACAGAAATCAAGTTATACGCCAACAAGATAATCGCTGACAAAACACCTCCATCAGTATATCTCCCCGAAGAAGAAAATTTCAGTCCAGAAGACTTGATGTTATCCATTATCATGCTACTTCGAGGAATTTCAAAATCTTGTGAAATTAAATCAAGAACCTGGAAAAGATGCAACGACATTCATCAAGAGGTTCCGAACTCATGCAAGTCTCATTCCACTCGCATCTTTACCATTAAGTTTCCCACGTGCTCTCCTAACATGAGGACTCAATTATTGATCGCTGTCGTATGCGTCAAAAATAATTCACTTTCTTACTCAATAAAATATAAATGAAGTATGTGGTAAGAAAGAGTTCGTTCCCACAGACATGCTTTTGTTGTTATGCAATTTTCAGATTCTTAAGTAACCAAGGGGGGATTTTTGTTTTAACAAAGCAATAAAAATAATTGAAAGCAGTAAAATATGAAAGAAATCAATAAGAGGAATATATTGATCAAGGGGTTGTACCATTCACAAACATGTATTTTTATCAATTATTAGAATTGATATTTTAATCTCTCATTTACTAAAATTCCTAGGATATCTTGATCGCAAGTATATCCCGCTAATTTCCTGATTTCATCACAAACACATTAAAAGATGCACATGTGAATTCTACCTAGAAAGCAACCTAAAGTGTAAAAGCACAATTAAGTTTAACTCTCTAAGAGCAATAAGTTCTATGAAATAAGACTAATCAATGCAAACGAACGTGTAAGAGCACTAATCCATTTTAACAAAGGTTATGATTCATATGTAATTATAGAGATGTATCACTACAAGTAATAACTACACTATGCTACTTGCAATCAGGAATTGACAACTTTTTCGTATTGAAAATCCTAATCTAGCAATAGAGATGAATGCAAATCCAATTGATTCCAGACTCAACCAAACAAGCAATCAAATCATATGACAATATAAATAATGAATCATAAGCAACAATGTTGAGACAATACTAATTCATTGAAGCAATATCATGTTGTGAAATCAACTTTATCCCATAACCAATATTATTTGTTTAGCTACTCATAGATTTTGAGTTCATCATAATCAATAATAAAATGAAGAAGATGAAAAATAAAATGAAAGCAAACCTTAGTCGCCGCTCTCTCCAAAATCTCCAAGTAGTAATAAAATACTTGATCCAAAAGAAGAAGAAATTTTCCTTTTTGTAGCTTTTCTCCAACTTCTAAGATTAGGTACAATCTCCAAAGTCCAATAACAAGATGTACACCAAGCCCATATGTGAGGAGTACCCAAGTAAATATGTCCCAAAAGAGATCACCGAAAAACTAGTAAAGTGGCCGGAACTTGGTCGGAGAAAATAACTCAGGTGATCGGCAAAGTCCACCCGGTCATTGATCAAAATGTCAGTCAAATGAGTCAACTCGGTCAAAGTCACCGAGTCAGATGACTCAACTCAGTGATGTCATCAGGTGAGTTAGGATCATTAGTCAGCTACAAATCAGCTGTCTTACTCGGCTGGATGGCTGAATTGCTCAGGCCTGAGCCATTTGCACTGGCCACATTTTGTGTTGCACAATCATTGTGCATGACTGTTCTTCTGCTGCTCCATCTCGCGACTCTATAGTGCATAACTTCCCAGCTACAACTCCCTGACACAACAAATTCATTCTTCAATTACAATAACAACAAAATAAGCCTTCACTGGCAACAAGTACCCATTTCAGTTCGTCCATGTAGATGGTGGATTTTCGACGAAGGGTAAAATCGTAAACCCATAATTATATAAACTTCCGATCCAGCAATCAGATGTGAGTATTGAGACATGGGTCTCTCATCGAATCCTCTGACTAAGAATACTTTCTCTCAGAGTATATGCAGATATGTAGTCTCTCGGATGGACAACGACATATCTGTATTGAGACACGACTCTCTCATCGAATCCTCTGATGGTGAATACTTTCTCTCAGAGTACATGTAGATATGTGGTCTCATAGCTAGACAACAACATATCTCATGAATACTGAACACTTCAGTAATTATTTCTATATAGTATCACGAGATGGACGGCTCCTAGACAGCTTGCTCTGCTAGTATAGAGCGATAACGTCTTCAGGATACAAACAACGAGTTTACCGTGACTATATAAAGGATATGAAGCTCCGGAAAGCTCATATCGGAATAATTAATGCTCCTAGATAGCTTGCTCTACTAGTATAGAGCCATAAGTTAATTATTCCCAAATTCTTGGATTCATCCACCGAATTTCCGAAAATATTCAAATATTTTCACATATATTTCATTACTGAAAACCATGGTTCTTCCCAGCAGAAATCCATGGGTTAGTGATAAATATTCAACACACGGGCGTCTGAGCTACCTCTGAGTAAGCCCCGATTTAAATGCGGAAAGTGCACTCAACGACAATGCACTAACAATCACCGCACGAACGAGTATTTCAAAATACGACGAGACGATGAACCTATGCAAAATAGGAAAGAAAATAATTAAAAATTAAAAATTGACCAAGGCACTGAGAGCATGGGCCCACTGACCGGCCGACCGTGTCGTGGTCAATCCCACGCCAGTTTCATATTTTTATCATATTTTTTGTTATTTTCCTTGAGTTCATGAAAATTCTTTCATTTGAACAAATATCCTTCGTTTTGAGGAAACTCCTCAGCTTCATGGTGTTTCTTTCACACCAAAGAAATAATATAAAATTAGGGAAGAATATTGTGGGGCATGACCATTGGCCAACCGGCCATGCCTTGGTCCCATCCGGCCCCACACCTCATGATTTCTTATTATTTTATTATTATTTCCCTAATTTCATGAAAACTCCTTAATCTCATGATATTTCCTTGGTCCCATAAAAAATAATATAAAATTAGGAAAACCCGTGTGCATGGGCCATAGTCGGTCGGTCAAACCCTAGATGGCTTCACACGTCCCTTTTGTTATTATTATATTATTCATGTTTTCATAATCCCATGAAATTCCTTGATTTCATGATATTTCCTTCAAATTATGAATTTTTCTTTAAATTGTGAAATAATACATAAAATTAGGGAAAACACACGGGACCGAGCCCTGGCCGGCCAACCATGCTCCAAGCCGGTTTCACACGCCCACACATCCCTTATTTTTTTATTATTATTTTTTATGTTTCCTTCATCTCATGGAAACTCCTTGATTTGAACAAAAACTCTTTAATTTTAGCAAAACTCCTTGATTTTATCATATTTCCCTAAAATCATGAAAATATTATAAAATTTTGGAAAACCATGTGGATTGGCTCCCTTGGCCGACCGGCCATGCCCTTGGCCATGGCCGGTCCCACACTTCATGATTCCTTCACTTTTTCATTATTTTCCTTCATCTCATGAAGTTTTGACGGTTTTATCAAAAACCCTGGTTTCTTCATGAGATATGGGTATTTCGTACATGCTTTCATTATAATGCTTGGAGATTCGTGTTGCTCTGCTGAGAGCAACACTCAGTCGTCATGCTGCACTGATAATGGGTACAGGAAATACAAGGCTGGTTATGCATTAATTAATAATGCTGTAAATTCACAGGGTATATGGGATTGTTGCTACATGCTCCAACCTGGATGAATTTCGTGTATTTAATTCACAGAATCGGATTGTTCCCACATGCTCCATTCTAGGTGAATTAGGAAAGTGAAGAAGTATTCAACACTTATTAATGGATTTATCTTTTACAAGATGTTAGCGTATAATTTTTGGATTTTACAATTTTAACCTTTAAATGAAAATCCACCATCAACACACGGGATCATCAACTCATCAATTGAGCAATTTCAATCATTTAGAACTTTTTTTTCTTCAGAATTCACAACATACCTACAATCTTTGATTACCATTGATTCCACACATTTCTTAGCTTCCCTCCTGCAGATGAGCCCATCCTCTCTTGTGACCGAATTTACTCTGGAACGGCCATTGTCTTGGTTTAGGCCGGAGTACTACAGATTGATCTCTCGAATTCAAAGTACTCCCTTCTTGCAGTACATTTGTGTGAGGTTGAACATTTCGCTCGGTTCAAGGAGTCTCCTCCGCACGGTCGTCTTCTCAATTTCATAAAAACCAGCAAATCGTTTTGCCCCATCTACAGATTGGCGACCACAGTGGGATATCATTCTATCGGTTGCAATTATAATTCTAAAAAAGATGGTTGGTCTTAGGAGTAATTCGACTACTCCAAGCTCAATACAGAATCTCTCAAACGGCGATATTCCTCCTTCCAACGCTACGTCCAACAACGCGGAATCCAGGGAAATCCCAACTCTAACTGAGTTGGCACGAGTTCTAGAGATCAACACTAGAAACATGGATCCGATGAAGGATACAATGAACCACATACTTGATTTTCTCATCAAACTCACATCCGAGTTAGGCAGAATCTCTACTTCAGAAGTCACAGCACCGGGGACCGACTCGTCACACGATGGTCCTCAAAGTAATAGTTTCACTCCTTATGAGAAGCCGGTGGACCAGGAGGTTGCACAGCTAGTTGGAAGCTTATGCAAACTCTTACACTTTTACAGAAAGCAACGAACAGACACATTTATTTCACTCAACCAGATATCATCTGAGGTACCATTAGCTTCCTTATCTCCAGTAGTTGAAAAAACTTTCATGATGACTGAGCACTCGATCAACAACATAACCTTCGGAGAAGAGGACCGCATAGCAGACGAAGGACATAATCGAGCCTTGTACGTAACCGGTTTTATCAAAGACTCTGAGTTCAAGAGAGCTCTTGTTGATACAGGCGCTTCTACAAATATTGTCACTATGAAGACCCTCAAGGCGGCCAAGTTTCCACGAAATAAAATCATTCGTCATCCCATCTTGATGACGGGTTTTGAAGGAAGCCAGATCCATACATATGGATATGCATACATAGACCTGAAGGTGGGGCCTATTCAATCAAAATCCAAGTTCCACGTGATTGAACAAGAGCCTGACTATCACATGATACTCGGACGGCCATGGCTCCATGATAACAAGGTGATTCCTTCAACGTACCATTAATGCATGAAAGCTCTAATCAATAACAAAATTGTTCGTATTACGACTTTATCACCTCTTTACGCCCCTGTCTATGATGCTGAATTCCTTGAGTCGCAGAAGAACATCCCTAAATCTCCAAACAAGATTTACAGTGATCCAAACGAGTCGTCATCCTCAAAAAAGCATACTCGGAGATTTACACCTCAAAAGATTTACACCTCTTTACGCCCCTGTCTATGATGCTGAAATCCTTGAGATGCATACTCGGAGTTAGTCAAAAAAGCTTCAAACGAGTCTTCATACTCAAACGTCAAGTAAGTTAAGCCACCTGCCACTCCAATTAAACGCCGCAAGGATCAGATCTCAACTCAGGGATCTAGTTTCATAAGCAGTCATGATGCGGAGGGTAGAATTATTTACCGATGTAAGGATTATCAATTAGCATGGGAGAAAGAAGAAGAGTCTCCCCGCCCCAAAGAATCATGTCATAGTGAATCATCACTCGAAGAAGAAGTTCAAGATGCTCCTCGACAATTACAAGACGACACTGACTCCACCACTGATGAGATCTCGAAATGATCAACATCGGAACAGAGGATGATCCAAGGCCGATTCTAATTAGCTCAGCACTATCACTAGAAGAACGGACAAATTTAATAGGACTACTGAAAGAGTATCAAGATGTCTTCGCATGGACGTACGAAGAAATGCCTGGACTAGACGACAAATTGGTTACTCATCATTGGCATATCGCTCCTGGCTCCAAAGCTGTCAAACAACCGCCTAGACAGTTCAGATACGAAGTCGAAGAACAAATCAAGGTCGAGATTCAGAAACTATTAGCAGCATGGTTCATCAAACCTATTCAACATCCAACATGGCTGGCGAACGTTGTTCCTGTCAAAAAAAAAAGGGCAAATCAGATGCTGTGTTGATTTCAGAAATCTGAACAAATGCTGTCCGAAAGATGACTTTCCCCTACCCAACATTGTTATGCTCGTAGATGCAACCAGCGGTCACGGTATGTTCTCATTCATGGATGGCTATAGCGGGTACAACCAGATCAAGATGTACGAACATGATTCCAACAAGACTGCATTCCGTACTCCTATCGGGAACTTCCACTACAAAGTGATTCCTTTCGGATTAAAGAATGCCGGTGCAGCATATCAATGAGCCATGACCTCCATATTCCATTACATGATGCACAAGCAAGTGAAAGACTATGTTGATGATGTCGTGGTCAAATCGAAAACTCGAGCATCTCACTTACAAGTTCTAAGGCAAGTTTTTGAAAGATGTCGAGAATACAAGATAAAGATGAATCCTCTAAAGTGCGCTTTCGGTGTTTTCTCAGGAAATTTTCTAGGTTTCCTGGTCACAACAGAAGGAATCAAAGTCGATCCGGATAAGACGAAAGCTATTACTACCATGCCTCCTCCACACACCGTGAAAGAACTCCAAAGTTTCATGGGCAAGGTAAACTATATTCGGCGTTTTATCCCCGGATTAGCTCAGCTCATTGCTTCATTCACTCCTCTATTGAAGAAAGGATCCAGTTTTACATGGACTGCTATACAACAAGAAGCATTCCAGAAAATACAACAGATGCTGCTATCACCTGCTGTCATGAAGTCACCGGTGCAAGGATGACCATTGATACTCTACATGGCTTCTAGTGATGTTGCTATTGGGGCACTCCTTGCTTAAGAAGATGACGAAGGCGTCGAACGACCAATCTACTACTTAAGTCGTACAATGCGGGATGCTCAACTCCGATACCCAAAAGCTGAGAGAGCGTGCCTGGCATTGATACATGCAATTCAGAAATTCAGACACTACCAAGGCTGACCCTATAAAGTTTCTACTATCAAATACATCCTTGATAGGAAGACCAGCAAAGTGGCTACTCCAGATGTCAGAATTTGACATAGCATGTACACCTCCCAAAGAAATCAAGGGCCAAGCAGGTATGCAGACTTACTGTTGCTTTTCAGAGACGATGCAACAGTGTTACATAAAGACGTACCTGGTGAGTTTCCAGATGTCTTAGTCATCAAAGAAGAGACATGTATTATATACTTTGATGGTTCCGTCTCCCCTAGCAATGACATTGGAGGAGCAGGCATAGTACTAGTCTCTCCATCTGGCGAGGTTTTCTCACATTCATTCAAGCTAGATTTTCACTGCACCAACAATTCAGCAGAATATGAAGCCTTTTTGCTGGGATTGTCTCTAGCTAAGCAAGCAGGAGCAACACACCTCGAGATAACGGGAGATTCAAAACTACTGTTCAATCAAATAAATGGAACATACTCTCTCAAAGAAATCACGCTTGCTCCATTTAGAACTGAAGCTCAACGGCTGTTAACTTACTTCGCTGATGCAACGATTGTCCATAATGGATGAACTCACAATAGACACGCTGACTACCTGGAAACTCTCGCTTCTAAGATACAATTTTAAGGAGCAGAGAAGACCATAACTGTACAAAGGCGCACTATGTCATCTACCTGGCTTGCTCAAGTCGAAGACATCCAGGCATATGATTGGCGAACACCTATTATTCATGAATTGAGCAGTTCTCTTTCAGAAGGGAAGATCAGTCTCAAGGAATTGAGAAATTATTTTCTACTTCATGGAGCTTTATATTACCGAAACTCTGATGGGTCTTTATCAATATGCCTTGGACCTAACGCGGCAGACGAACAACTCAAGCGCATACATGAAGAAACCTGTGGACAGACACTAGTGGTAACACTTTACCGAAAGCTTCAAAGAATGGGATACTATTGGCCTTCCATGGAGGTTCAATCAAGAACTCTGCAAAATTCATGTCCCAACTGTCAGACGCCTCCTCATCACTTGGATGCTCTAACGGCCCATCACACTGGGGACTGGAGGGAACCTTATGTGACGTCCAAACTCTTAAACCTACTTAGCTAGTAGGATTACAATTAACTAAAGCATAAAATCTAGACTAACGATCTTAAGATTTTCAGTTACAAAAGCTAAGCCCAAAAGCAAGCCCATACACTCTGATACAGTATAAATGAAGATCTCTCATATGATACGAATATAACCACGTGTTGTTTACAGAGAAAGTATACATAAATAAAATAAAAATAAACATCTTCAATTCTACAAAGACTTTAAGCTACGGAAACGAATATCTTCACGTACGCCTTTTCTTCTGAATACTGAAACTGAAGTGGAAACGAATGAGCACATCATCCCAAAATGGGGGCTCAAAGAAAACATGTAACTCTCAAGTTATCACTAACACACTTCACAGTTCTGAAAGAATATAAATTGAAAGAAACAAAAGAAACTAATCAATAATAATAACATCGTCCACACAGAGTGCCCATACAAACTATGATTCAGAATATTACAATCACGATCAGAAGTTAGACAAACAAGTATAATATGCACACGAGTGATTTCCCCAAATAAAATAGTATATATAATAGCGAAACGGGGAAGAAGCCGCCCTACTAGGTAATATTATAACAAGGAAGAAGCCGCCCTACTATATATTATTTATATACTATCGAAACGGGGAAGAAGCCGCCCTACTAATATATTGAAACGGGGAAGAAGCCGCCCTACTAATATATTGAAACGGGGAAGAAGCCGCCCTACTTAACTTAGCAAAGAGCCATGGGGAATCACAGACACTCCTTGCGGGAAAATCATACAACGCATATCACACGCACATCAAGACACATACAAGCATTTACATAGATAGTAAAACACATGAACATGCCAAAAATAACAAAGACTCATCATGCTCGCAATAAAAAGAATGCTTAATGATTACAAGAAGGTTACAGAGTTCCCACCTGAATTGATGACAAGCCATGCCTACCTCGAGATCCATGATCCAATGATTCATCCTTTGAATCGATCGTTCTTAAATAAAGAGTATTTGTTAATCACGGAAGCACTCTAAAGATTAGCCAAAAGGCTCATACAAGGCTCATATCCTAATCTCATACAAATCTCTAGTTATAGATAGGGCTGTCAATGGAAACCGATAATCCGAAATACGATACCGATAATCCGTTAGCCGTTACCGCTACCGTCCGACATAGCGGATAACGGATATCCGATACCGATAAGTTACCGGATAATTCCTTTAGCGGATAACGGCAGTGGAACTAGCATTTCCGTTAGGCTTAGTTCCGTTATCCGGAAACGTGCGTACTGCACGTGTAAATTCTTACACCTAGGGTTTATTTGTTTGGTCGGCCTTATCCCCGGTTTCATTTTCTTTCTTCTCTTTCTCATTCTTTTCTTCTTCTTCCTTCTGTGTTCTTTCCGGATGAGGATTTGAGAGATTTTTAGATCAAGATAAGAAGAAAATGATCAAGAGATAAGTGTTGTTGGTGGTGTTCTTGTTGATTGATCGTGAGAAGAAGGAGGGATGACGATTTATAGATTAATCTGAAGGTTAGGGTTACTTGAAGAAATTGAAAGAAGAATTTGGAGTTGAAACTAAAGGTTGAAAGGGAGATTTGAGATGGGTTTTATGTTAATTGAATCGTAAAGAGGAATCAATAGTCGAATTACAATTTGGTGAAGGATTGGTGAATCAGGGTTTGTCCTGTTCTTCCCCAAATCGTGAAATTAGGGTTCTTGAGTTTCAATCAACAGATAGAGAAGATGTATTAAAGGTTAAGAAGAAATCGAAAGGGTGTGTTGTTGTAGTTTCAAGAAGAATTGAAGCCTGTAGAAATATTTTCTCTGTTCTCTCCAAAATGCAAATTTTGTTCGAATGAATGGATGTTGGTACTACTATATAGCAAAACGGTCTCGAAATGCAACTCAATTTGGATAGTGACAAAGCAAGATTGATTTTCCATGGAAACTACTATATAGCAAAACTGAAGAATTAGACACAAGGTGAAACCGTCATCCTGCAAATTTAGCTAAAGAGTGAGACATTTCTTAACGGACGGTAATGGAAAATTATCTGATATCCCGTTAAGTAATGGTAACGGCAATGGAACTGATTTCTTATTTCCGGCGGAAATTAACAGATAATGGATATCCGCTAACTTTTAATGGCAACGGCAGCGGCATAGGCATTATCCGTTTCGTTAGCATCCATTGACAGCCCTAGTTATAGACTAAGTGAACTATCAAATGGTTCTAAGCCCATTTACTGTTCTACACCTTTTCATTATCTATCTTTAGCACATATAAAGGTTTATTAATTCAATTAGATTGGTTTTATAATTCATTAGATAAATCTTATGAATATCTACAACTTGGTAGAAGGAACCAAAGGTCAATTCGGACCATAAAGGGTCCAAAATATCAATTTACCATCCTAGTCAACTAACAGTCAAACTGACGGTCAAAGGTCAACTAACAGTCAACGTTCAAGTCAAAGAGGCAACGTCAGGTCAACTCAGTTATATAGACTGACTCGGGTGAGTCGACTCAGTCAGACAAACTGAGTCAGACAGAACAAGTTCTGAATCACACAACTGACTCAGCTAACAAAGAGCAAAACATAGCCAAACAAAAGACACAATCTAATAGAGTTATATAATTCAATACAACTGAAAACCAAACACAACTGCATAAACATACAATCTTGATCTAATCTTAGACTCCACATCAAAACCAAATCTAACCTAAGAATTCTGTAGTTCCAACAACTTCAACTCATTTAACCCACACCAGCTCAACTTCAGCAACACTATTAAGCCTTAACTTGAATCGCCTCCATTACAGTTTACATCTCCACCTACAACTATAACAGCAACATCCGACACATTAGTCCACCAATACCAATCTCTTTCTCAATTTACTTTGACCAACATAGTTCCCTGTAGTTAACATTAACACCACTTCTAGACCTCAATTCTGCTTCATTACCAACAATTACCAACCCTGTAGATTAATATAAACTTAAACCACAACCATTTGTAGATCCAATTCCACACACCCTGACTTAATCTCATTACATTTCCTCTAATCTTCAACCACAGTTCTAGTTGCATATAATCAAGTCTTTGCTTCAACTGAAGACACAAATCCAATTCATTGTCCAACCAAACTTCATATCCTCATGTCAACAATAACAGCATCATCAACACTTTTCTTGCAACTCAACTCATTACATAATCCATATCCCCTCTTACACAGTTACCATCAACTCTAACTTCATAGCCACCACCTGTAACTAACCACTAAACCTAACAATCATCAAAACATAATCAAGACTCTGCTGTTCAAATCCATTAACAACCACTTCTGGATATCTGTAACATCATAATCCCCTGTAATTCAAATCACCAGACCTATCGTTTCCTTACAAATCAATCCTACACTAAAACCCTAATCCCATAAACCAGCTCACACAATTCCTTTATCTGTTTCAAGACTAATCGTTGCCAAAGCTCATTTCTTCCAGATTCTGTAACTATTCAATCACTCCATGAACCCTAGTTCCGAAATGGGGAAGAACAGAACAAACCCTAATTCCCTATGAAATTAAAATTAAACCTCATACACCCATTTCTAACTCAATTCAAAACAAACCCATGACACAAATCATCAATCCATATTCAATTTCGTAAAGAAATCAATTAAAAATAAAAACCCTAAATTACCTTTCTTTTGATTCTTCACTGGAACAACTTCAGAACTTCAATTTAACCTCAACCCATGTTTTTTTCATCTACCCGTAGCTCTTCCTTCATATTTTAAGTCTTCAAACCAATAAACAAATCTACAAACCCTAGCTTCAATTTACAGCAACAACCAATTCTTCTCCTCCGATCCAATTCAAACACAAAACCAACATCTTCGCTTCAGATTTATCTTATTAACACGTTTCTAAGAATAACTCACATGAAAACAACTCAATTCTTATGAACTGAGCTCGATAGAGAACGAAAGAAAAAGAGCAGAAGATAAGAAGAAAGAAGAAAGGAAAGAGAAGAAGAAAAGAGAAATGGTTTTCTCTTTGACACATTTGGTGATGATAAGGCAACTGAAATTATAAAATCACCCATTGAATTGATAAGGGCAACCAGGCGGTCTAAAATAAAATTACTATTTTCCATTCATTCTTAGATATCTTCTTCGTTCGGTATCCAGATTACACGTTCGAGTAGTCCATCGCGCATAACATTTCGGGACCTATATAGTGATACTAGTTTTGATTCAAAATTATTGTTAGATTAACTTCTATTAATTAAAATCTATATTAACTAATCGAGTATAAAGCTGCAAATCGTCTTTTGACTAGTCTAATAGCATTGACGTGCTTGAGGATCCTTACACCTTACATCAAGTACCTCCGGGACAATGAGTTACCGCTGGAAAATAAAGAAACAATCAAGCACATTCAGAGATCTAAGAGATTTGTTTTTCTCGACGAGATCTTATATCATTGGCCAACCGGCCATGCCTTGGTCCCAGCCAGCCCCACACCTCATGATTCCTCATTATTTTATTATTATTTCCCTAATTTCATGAAAACTCCTTAATCTCATGATATTTCCTTGATCCCATGAAAAATAATATAAAATTAGGAAAACCCATGTGCACGGGCCATAGTCGGTCGGTCAAACCCTATCTGGATTCACACGTCCCTTTTGTTATTATTATATTTTTCATGTTTTCATAATCCCATGAAATTCCTTGATTTCATGATATTTCCTTCAAATTATGAAATTTCCTTTAAATTGTGAAATAATACATAAAATTAGGGAAAACACATGGGACCTGGCCCTGGCCGGCCAACCATGCTCCAAGCCGGTCCCACACGCCCACACGTCCCTTATTTTTTTTTTATTATTATTTTTTATGTTTCCTTCATCTCATGGAAACTCCTTGATTTGAACAAAAACTCTTTAATTTTAGCAAAACTCCTTGATTTTATCATATTTCCCTAAAATCATGAAAATATTATAAAATTTTGGAAAACCGTGTGGATTGGCTCCCTTGGCCATGGCCTGTACAACGCTTCATGATTCCTTCACTTTTTCATTATTTTCCTTCATCTCATGAAGTTTTGACGATTTTATCAAAAACCCTGGTTTCTTCATATTTTCTAAAATGATGGCTCAAACGCACATCTGAAAATATCAAATTTCTCAGAACTGAGATACGAATGCATTGGGGAAATGAGCATGTTACCTTGACCGACCAAGGTTGGCTCTTTATCTCTCAATGATCCGGTCTTACATATGTTCACAATTTGACCTGATTTGCGCAATTGCACGTATTAGGTCCAAAACTCTTCCAAACGACTTGGAACTTCATGGAACGATCAACACTTGATCCCGTGACCACCCAAGGCCGGTTTCATGACCCCTTGGTTGGTCCTCCATTTCTTCATAATTAATTAGGTCTTATCACCTAATGCTGAACCCAACATTAATTAGAATAAATGATTAAACCAGCATTTAATCATTCTTTCAATCAACAATTCACCAACTCTTCAAGAGGTCTTGGTGTTTGCTCATGTGAGCATATGGGTGTTACATGATTGACCCATGGTCTCATGAAACTAATAATTCCTTCGTTCCATGGTTCAATTCCTAACAAACCATGAAGTGGTCATCAATTGATCAAATTAGGGTTTCTGAGTCCAAGGATCATAATTCCAGATTCAAACACTAATAAATTTATGACGATCTCATGATCAATACTCTTATTAATTATACTCGATTCAACTACCAGTATTTTAATTAATATTTTATTTTGATCACGCTGCCAATAATTCATTAGATGAGCAACACTTGCTCAGATAAGAAATACTTGCTCAAATCAGAGAATATTGGTTCAACTATCAATATTCAGTAAATCATCGAATGAGCAATACTTGCTCGCCTCAACTATCAACGTGAGGATCATTCCCACGTTCAATTCATGAGTTTCAGATTTTTTTTTACAAAATCATGTTTAACTCAGTAATTACATGGACTCATCATCCCATGATATCATGAAGTCAGCAACTGACTAAACTAACCACGAGACGTCAATCGTGTCACTTGGGGGGATATCAATTAGGGTTTTGGTCTGGCGGTTTACGGCACATGTGTTCAAACATACGATGGAATGTGAGAAAGTCGTGCAATCAGTTGAAGGAGTTAACAAAGTAGTGGGTGAAAAATAAACCACGTCTCCGCACGATGAGCAACTGGTTTTAAACACGATTTTCGCTTCCCCACTCTTTGATTCCATAAACTGTCACACTTCATGGGATCATAGTGTCTATAATTCCAGCAATATAAATAAGTCTCTGAATCATGATTGAAGAACAACGTCAACAACGATGAGAATCTCACGTCTCATTGTCATCACGGTGTCTATGGGTGAAAACTACTCCTGCCGTTCTTGGTAATTTGGGGTGTGTGGATGAGGAATGAATCTAAACCCTAAACAAATGCACTGCGCGGTAAGTGATTGTAGATTCAGGAGATCAATCTGTGCAAGTCCGGCCTAAACCAAGAAATGGCCGTTCCAGACTTGTTTCAGTCACAAAGTGAAGGAGATGGGGTTGATCTTAGGGAGGGAAGCGAAGAAGGTGTTGAGATTGTGAAGGTGTTGGAAATGTATGACTTATATTAGAAGGATGAACTGGCTTACATGATGTAAGCTATCAGTTCCGGTGTTTGAACACGATTGTATCAACACTTGCCTCTGCTGTCTTGTCTTGTTTAAAAAATAGGATGAAGAACCTATTTATACAAGTCTTTTAGCCTAACCCTCATATCTCGTGGGAAGTGGAGAAAGTGGAGTGACGGAGTAGTGGAGTAATGTGTTAGTGTCACATGACCAGGCTTGCCCACTTCTTCCATCATCACTAACCGTCCATGACTTCCTGACATGTTCTTGTGATGGCGCGTTGTGCGCTGCACGCTGTAAACCGCCAGACCAATACCCCAGTATGTATCCCCCAGTTTGTGACATGATTGATGTCTCGAGTGCGTGGATCGTCGGACCCACAGAAAATAGCATGTAATGATAGATTGAATAACTGTGTTATTCAGGAAGTCGATACTTGTGAAGTATCGTGTGTGTACTATGCAGGTACTGCATTGAGTATATTCATCATGTATGAAGCATCGCTGTTTGAGCGTCTCAAAATAACTTTATGTCCAACCTACTTCATGTGATGGTTTGGAGGCTGCGCAAGCAAATCCTTCCTTGGTCGACCACATGGGGTGATAGAGTGACGGATGGTGATCATTATGACGCCTCACTAACCAATTAACTCCTGACCAGGGTTATATAACCAAGCCGGTGAAGTTGGACGGACGACATGGTCTCAGAGACACTCATTTGCGACCGTTGGTGAAATTAGGGTTTTGGAGTAGGTGCACAATCACCACTCTTCAGCCTGATCGAATCCAAGTTTGGGATACGAATTTTGGCTAGACGATCGTATATGTATGTAGATGGCACGATAGTGTAGGCGCCCATACCCTATTGTCTTACGAAAGTGTGATCTGGGCCACTGAATTCGTCTGGCGAAGTTGAGTGGTCGAGATCAATTTGCGACAGAAAACTGGTGCCGCAAAATCTGCACATCGTGCCAACTTCAGGCGCGTGTTCCAAGACGACCAATCTTGGTCGGTCTTGGCCGATTGGCCTTGCGTGTAGGTGGTAGGCTGGTGTTTACGCCTATAACTGACTATCCCATGAAAACGTGATCTATGCCACTCAAATTGTCCGGCGAAATTGAGTGGTCGAGATTAGTTTGCAATTTGGGAAGTGTGACCACGCTAGTTTGGGCGTGCGTTTTGGGATAACCAGGCATGGTATGCCTTGGCCGATCATGTGAGGGGATATATGGGCCCACGGTGGTCATGTTGGTATGACCGTACCTGCTTAATCTAATGTCGGACCCTTCATTCGTGTCGGAT
The DNA here is from genome assembly GCA_023529315.1 of Papaver bracteatum. Classification (NCBI taxonomy): domain Eukaryota; kingdom Viridiplantae; phylum Streptophyta; class Magnoliopsida; order Ranunculales; family Papaveraceae; genus Papaver; species Papaver bracteatum. Next base: position 1,136,961 of record JAJJWX010002186.1, read on the forward strand.
AAAATGGACGCTCGTGATGTTCAAGACCCTAATTTTGAGTTTCACGGTCGTGCGTCATGCTCTATTCGTGCGCACGAATTGGGATGACCGAACATGGTTGGTCCTGACCGATCGGTCAGGTATGTAGGCGGTGATGTGTGTCGTATGCGTCAAAAATAATTTCACTTCCTCACTCAACTAATTATAAATATAGTATTCGATAAGAAAGAGTTCGTATCCATAGAGAGGCGATTGTTGTTATGCAATTTTCAGATTCTTAAGTAACCAAAATAACCCAAGGTGTGTTTTTATTTTTATCAAAGTAATAATACTAAATAAAGCAAAGCAAATAATTAGAATAATCAATAAGGAGAAGATATTGGTTAAGGGATAGTATCATTCATAAACATGTATTTTTCATCTATGATTAGAATTGGTATTTAATCTCTCAATTATCAAAAGTCCTAGGATATCTTGATCGCAAGAGTATCCCGTTTATTTCCTGATTTTATCACAAACAACATTAAAAGATGCTATTGTGAAATCTACTTAAAAAGCAACCTAAAGTGTAAAAGCACAATTAGATTCAACTCCCTAAGAGCAATAAGTTCTATGAAATAAGACTAATCGATGCAAACAAACGTGTAAAAGCACTAATTCGTTTTAACAAAGGTTATGATTCATATGCGATTAAAAAGATGTATCACTACAAGTATTAACCACAGGATGCTACTAGAAATCAGAGATAACAACTTTTACGTATTGAAAACCCTAATATTGCTATAGAGATGAAAACAAATCCAATTGATTCCGGACTCAACCAAACTAGCATTCAAATCATATGATAATAAAAATAATGAATCACAAACGATAAAATTGAGACAAAACTAATTCATATAATCAAATAACATGCTTGAAGAAATCAAATTTTATCCCATAACCAATAATAGTATTTAGATACTCATATTCATGGAGTTCATCATCATAATATTCAAAGAAATAAGATGAAACATAAAAGTAAGCAAACCCTAGAAGTAGTTCTCTGCAAAAGCTCCAAGAATAGAATAAAAACGTTGTCTCCAAAAGTTAGTAGAACTTTTCTTTTTGTAGCTTTTTCTCCTTCCAAAATTAGGTTTTGTCTTCAAAGTCCATTAGTTGGAAATCCACCCGGCCCACGAGAGAGAGAAACCCGTGTAGAAATTCTGTCCCCAAAACACTCGCCGGAAAACTGGGTTTTTGGCCGGAAATGAACCGGAATCCGGCACCGGAAAGTTGCCTCCGGTCATCTGAAAAGTCAAACCCGTCGAAAGAATATTCCGTCATTGACCGTCAAAGTCAACGGTCAAGATAACGGTCTTCGTTAGTCACCTGGTCAAGTTACTGAGTCAGCTCGGGTCAAACTCGAGTCTAGCATTGAGTCAACTCACTAATTAGCCATGGCCTAGCCAATTTGCAGGCCATATCATTGCAGCTCCACTGCCAGCCATGATGACTGTGCATTACCACCAGCTTCTTTGCTCCAGCATTCCCTGCAACTCCATGTTTATAACTTGTAGCTTCTCCATTCTCAGAATTTATCACCATCATAGTTCAATCCATACTATGACTTCACCAGAACCACCAACACTCCAGCTAAGGAAATAGGCTAAACCACCACCTGAACACCCACTTCACTGCCACCACCAGTCTGTAGTGCAACTTCTCCACACACAAGCAGCTACCACCTGCAATCCAAAACCACCTGAAACTGCAGCTAGACATTTCTCGCCACTGTCTCAGTCCACATATGAAATTCAACCACAACCATCTTGTACTCAACTCAGCAAAACCTCCCATTCAATCGACGACAGAAAACTTGTAATTCCCCGCATCACAAACTCGAACCATTCCTGCAACAGAAGCAGCACTTCTCCCATTCCATTGTTTAGGTGCCAAATTTTCTGTTCATACCCCCTTTCATAGCATCATCGCCTGCAATATCATGTCAGCGTTATATCCAGCAGCACCAACTCTTCAAGCACATACCACCAAGTTGTTGTCAACTCAGCTGCATCTTAATCTCCAAGCTGCATGATTCCACCAGAATCCACGACCTGCACCTTTCGCGGCATCACATATCAAGCTTCAATGCCTTCAATGCTCATTCCAGCTCCCATATGCGAAGTCTCAGCTGCTCCCTATCATCACAGGACACCTCCAAAGATACCACCATTTGTTGCTCTGAAACAACATAACCAGCTTCACACTCCCTGCAACCTTGGTAACTGCCATCTCCAGCTTCGCAACCTGTACACCACAGATCCAATTACTCGATCCATCTTCCATCACGCTATTTCAGCTACCAGCATCGAACCACTAGTTGTTGTCTCAGATACAATGGATGCAACTTGTACAGCGACAACTCCAGTTCCTCACTTCCTTCACTGCATATCACCATCAACAACTGACCATTCTGCAAACACCTTGAATGTGACCTGTAAACTGGCCAATGCCAGGTACTAGCTGTAATTTGAATTGCACATCTCCTTCCCTGCAAACAATTTTAGCACAAACCAATTCATTCATTCAATCATTCAAATCTCTGAAAAATCTTAATCTTCTGTCGTCCGACACAAATTGAAAGGCATCAGTTCACTGTTATTCTTCTCTTCAGGGCTTGCAAGTTCTATTCGATACTACTCTTGATTCTCACAGTAACCCATCATTTTTATCTCAAATCCAAGTTAAACCCTAACCTGTAAATCCCATTATCATCTCAGATTCATATAACCATCAATAGCTCCATTGCAGCAACACACACTGCACCTTCCATTCTACCAACACCTAACTGCAGCTGTCCATCTTGCCAATTTCTCCTATTTTTCTTAGATCTCAGAAACCCATTTAATTTGGTTGTTCTAGACAGAGGAAAAATCCCACCTCAACAATTCTCAGCTTAACTCTACAGACCAAACCCATTCTTGAAATCGACCGCAGCAACTTCAAATCTCTCTCTCGTTTTTGGTAGCAGAAATCCATCTTTTTCCCTGTATTTTCTCGATCCAGACTTCTCTCAAAAACACGGTATCAACTTCATTAGATTCTCAAGCTCAAATCCTCACCAATTCCATCAAACCCATATCTTAATTTCCTCTCAAATTCGATATCTGTTCTCTCCAAATCTCTCGGATTTCTCTCAAGAATCTGGCCCAATTTTGTCTTTGTTGTGCAACCATTATTCTATTTCTCAATTTCAGTAATGAAATGATTGAGAATAGCCTTCTCGATTTAGGGTTGTAGAAATGATTGGGGTGGTTATATGCACTCCAGTTCATAGGCTAAGGGACACCCCAATTGGTACCCCATAACAGATGTCCACCTTTATAACATCAGATGGCTGTCTTTAGTGCTCCTGTTGGACTGGTCGACCCGTAACCTTGGCTCGACTCTCCGGATAGTGTTTTCCTAGGAAATGATAGCTTTGCCCCTTTATGCTCCAATTGAACGCTTTCTCCTTCTTTCGAGTTCTTCCGCTAACAGCGACCGTCCCTTATTTCTCATATTCACTTATACTCTTCAATGAGATGCATCACTAAAGTTGTCGTGCTTTTCAGACAAAAATTGCATCACTAAAGCCGACATACTTTTCAGACAGAGATGAAGAAATAAAAGCAAATAATGAGACATAATCCGCCTCCAATGCTTTTGCCATGTTTCCTCTACTTTTGTTCCAAATGACTCCAAAGTACCTAAATACTCAAAAACAGAACATAAGATACATAATTTACAAGAAAACTAGTAGAGAAAGCATAAACAATAAATAAATAATAAGGTGTTTTAGACACCTATCAAATTCCCCCACACTTAGACTTTGCTAGTCCTCGAGCAAATCAAACAAAATAATTATAAAGAATACATACAACTCCGTCTCGTCGAGCCTACAGTCACTTTAAGCATAAATAACAAGCCAAAACCCTTAGGTGTCCCTAGTGGACGAGTTTTAGTCTCGTGAAGGTTTACTATAGATATACCTACAAAACCTATATTTCCAACTCCGTCTATTTGTGACAAATCAATGAATGAATCCAAAATGACTACAAGAGGAGGTACCTTGCACAAATTCAGTTCATATATTAGTAAATAAATCTTTAATTAGATAATCGAACAAGCCACAATACTCGGAAACTAACAAACCACAATCACAATGAAAAGATTAAGAAGATGGATATATATGTAGATGTTGGCGAATGTTCACAAGTGACTGATGTTTCCCATATCTGTCTGAAGGTCACTGCCAAGATGAACCTATGCCTATTGGATTGAGCTACTGGTATGAATTCTACATCAACTCACTATCATATACAAGGAAACCAGGAGTGACTTTATTCAACCAATATAATACTTTTTTTTTCACTTCTTTTCTTTATTTATTTTTTCTAGACAACATGATTAGATCTTTTGGATCCAAGCGCATGCTTCTTGTCAGCAAGTACATGATAGCTGCCTTGGATCCTGCATTCCATGCTTGTTTAGGCGACGAAGACAGGGACAACGTTTCACACATACTGCTATTCCCAAGTGTCATTTTATTCCGTTTTGGTCTAATTGGTCGGTCTCTTTTTTTTTCTTTTTTCTTTTTTCATTTTTTTCTTCTAGTAACTCAATCACTCTATTTAATCCTAGCAGTAATAACACGTTGATGTTTAGTGACCCACCAAAACACTTAGAGAACAAAAGATAAATATAGAAAAATAAAAATAGAATGCGATACGGTGATATTCCGAGATATGGTAACAACTATCATGTTATTTGTGATTTCTGAGCTATGTTCGTTTCCTTTATAGTTAATTGGTTCCTCAACTCCTGCATTCAAAATGGTTCCATCCACTAATGGTGTCATCCTAAAGGCACAAATTTCTAGATTTCAGAGTTCAAAAAGCACAAATTGTTTTCTTGGTTTTTCTATTTTTCTGATTTATTTTTATTTTTATTTTTTTACTAAAGGCATAAAACACACTAAAACAAACTATACAAACATATAAATGCTCCCCACACTTAAACTTTCATAGTCCTCAATGTAAAATTGAATCATCCAAAGAGAGTTCAAGGTGGGAAATTCCGCAAATGATATGCAAAAACAAAGAAAATAAAGATAAAAGCAAATGCATAAAGAATAAAAAGGTAAAGGTAAAGATACAAAACCGGTGGGTTGTCTCCCACTTAGCGCTTGGTTTAAAGTCGTCAGCCCGACGTACTCCTTGTTTGTTACACCTTAGCCGGCTTCTAACACATTATGGAAATCTGATTGTATGTTACTTGAGTGTTTCCTCGCCTCAAAGATGTTGAAGTGAATGACTTCTTCATCAAAATCCATAGTCAAGGTGCCATTGTAGACATCAATCTTCGTTTTAGCGGTACTCAAAAATGGTCTACCCAACAGTAACGGTGTAGACGAGGATGAATTCACATCACTCATATCTAAAACGTATAAATCCACTGGAAATATTAATCCTTTTACTTGCACCAAAAAATCCTCAACAATCCCTTTAGGGTAAACATTAGATCTATCGGCAAGTTGAATAACTATGACGGTTTTCTTGAGAGGACCAAGATTTAAAGCATCATAAATGGAAGTAGGCATAACATTAATGGAAGCTCCTAAATCTAGCATAGCTTTTGTAAACCGTGTTTTACCAATTGTGCATGGAATAGTGAAACTACCGGGATCTTTCAATTTAGGTGGGAGTTTCTTTTTAAGATACGCCGAAGCGTTCTCCCCCACACTCATTACCTCATTACCGGTTAGTTTGTGCTTGTTAGTGCACAATTCCTTTACACACTTTACATAGAGAGGATATTGCATAATTACTTCAATGAGTGGAATATTCACTTGGACCTTCTTAAAAACATCCCAAATATCCATATCTTGTTCCACATTCTCATTAGCTTTAGCGAACCTGCCAGGAAAAGGTAGAGGAGGAACATAAGTAGAAACAAGAGGTTTAGAGTTTGATTTAGTTACCTTGGGAGTTTGGGGAAAATCTGCGTTCTTTTCCTCCAAAATTGATTCCTTTGGAGCTTCTTCTTCACCCGAATTTGTAACTTCGGGTTGCACAAATTGTGTACCACTTCCCAACTTAATAGCATTGACACCCTCACTTGAGTTAAGAGGTTAGGAAGGGAGTTTATCACCATTTTGTGCATGCAACTGATTAATCTCCTCAGCCATTGAACCTACTTGTGTTTGCAAGTTCTTGACCACACCCTCCATTCTTTGCATAAAAGATTTCAGCAACTCTTCCATATTGGACCCTTGATTTTCAGGTGGTTGTGGTTGTTGGAATTGTTGTTGTTTCGGTAGACCAACTTGTGATTGCAACTCTTTAATTGCATTATCCGTTTTCTGCTGATTTAAGATTGCTAGTTGTTGATTTTGCTGTACCACGGACATTAGAGCCTCCACCAAAGTAACCATCTTCTCCAATTCTGGATTATTCCCTTGTTGTGGTTATTGGAAATCATGCGGATGGCTGTAAACAGAACTTGCACTTGCAACTTGCTCGTAAGTGTTGGAATAAATACCATACGGCTGAGTTGAGAATATAGCATTGACATGCTCTACGTTCTCATAAGCTGTCCGTGATGTTTTTACAACCACTGCTGCAATTTGTTGCATCATTGCCATCATATTGATCATTTGTTGACGTAATTCGATAATCTTGTCAACTTGATTAACTCCCTTGATAGGTGGTTCTGATCCTCGACTTGAAAATTATTGAGAATTTGCTGCCATACTCTCAATCAACTCCCTAGCTTGTGTCACCGTCTTGTTCATAAGTGCACCACCACTCGCAGCGTCAATACGATTCCTATCACTTGCTTGGAGACCTTCATAGAAGTATTGGATAATCATTGCGTCACTAAATTGGTGATGAGGGAAACTTTCCACCAATCTCTTTTATCGTTCCCAACATTCATATAAATATTCTCCCACATTTTGCTTCATCCCACAAATCTCCTTGCGAATTTGAATAACCTTTGATGCAGGAAAATATCTCTCTAAAAAGAGTTTCTTCAACCCATTCCATGTGGTGACACTTTCGGGAGGCAAATAATACAACCAATCTTTAGCACTATCCACCAAAGAGAATCGAAAAACTTTCAACATTGCACCATTCGCCTCAACATCCGCTGGAAGCACGGCCATGACAATGGTGTGGAAGTCCATAAGATGCTTGTTTGGGTCTTCATTCACCATTCCATGGAACTTTGGTAATTCTCTAAGCAGCCCCGGCTTGATCTCGAAAGTATAATTTGTTTGAATACACCCCTGTTGTGTATCTAGCTTGTGAGAAGCCAACTCCTTGAGTGTGCGGTTTGCATCACCCATTGCTTCTTCCGGTTTGTATTTCAGCAGGGTACCAGAAACACAATTCTCAAAACCAAGTTAGAAAAACGAAACCATAAATAAGAAGCAAAAATAATAAAAAGAAACTAAAAACTATATAAAAAGTCGAATGCCTCCCCGGCAACGGCGCCAAAATTTGATGCATGTCGTATGCGTCAAAAATAATTTCACTTCCTCACCCAACTAATTATAAATATAGTATTCGATAAGAAAGAGTTCGTATCCACAGAGAGGCGATTGTTGTTATGCAATTTTCAGATTCTTAAGTAACCAAAATAACCCAAGGTGTATTTTTGTTTTTATCAAAGTAATAATACTAAATAAAGCAAAGCAAATAATTAGAATAATCAATAAGGAGAAGATATTGGTTAAGGGATAGTATCATTCATAAACATGTATTTTTCATCTATGATTAGAATTGGTATTTAATCTCTCAATTATCAAAAGTCCTAGGATATCTTGATCGCAAGAGTATCCCGTTTATTTCCTGATTTTATCACAAACAACATTAAAAGATGCTATTGTGAAATCTACTTAAAAAGCAACCTAAAGTGTAAAAGCACAATTAGATTCAACTCCCTAAGAGCAATAAGTTCTATGAAATAAGACTAATCGATGCAAACAAACGTGTAAAAGCACTAATTCGTTTTAACAAAGGTTATGATTCATATGCGATTAAAAAGATGTATCACTACAAGTATTAACCACAAGATGCTATAGAGATGAAAACAAATCCAATTGATTCCGGACTCAACCAAACTAGCATTCAAATCATATGATAATAAAAATAATGAATCACAAACGATAAAATTGAGACAAAACTAATTCATAGAATCAAATAACATGCTTGAAGAAATCAACTTTTATCCCATAACCAATAATAGTATTTAGCTACTCATACTCATGGAGTTCATCATCATAATATTCAAAGAAATAAGATGAAACATAAAAGAAAGCAAACCCTAGAAGTAGTTCTCTGCAAAAGCTCCAAGAATAGAATAAAAACGTTGTCTCCAAAAGTTAGTAGAACTTTTCTTTTTGTAGATTTTTCTCCTTCAAAAATTAGGTTTTGTATTCAAAGTCCATTAGTTGGAAATCCACCCGGCCCACGAGAGAGAGAAACCCGTGTAGAAATTCTGTCCCAAAAGCGTTCGCCAGAAAACTGGTTTTTTGGCCGGAAATTGACCGGAATCCGGCACCGGAAAGTTGCCGCCGGTCATCTGAAAAGTCAAACCCGTCGAAAGAATATTCTGTCATTGACCGTCAAAGTCAACAGTCAAGATAACGGTCTTCGTTAGTCACCTGGTCAAGGTACTGAGTCAGCTCGGGTCAAACTCGAGTCTAGCATTGAGTCAACTCACTAATTAGCCATGGCCTAGCCATTTTGCAGGCCATATCATTGCAGCTCTCCACTGCCAGCCATGATGGTTGTGCATTACCACCAGCTTCTTTGCTCCAGCATTCCCTGTAACTCCATGGTTATAACTTGTAGCTTCTCCATTCTCAGAATTCATCACCATCACAGTTCAATCCATACTATGACTTCACCAGAACCACCAACACTCCATCTAAGGAAATAGGCTAAACCACCACCTGAACACCCACTTCACTGCCACCACCAGTCTGTAGTGCAACTTCTCCACACACAAGCAGCTACCACCCGCAATCCAAAACCACCTGAAACTGCAGCTAGCCATTTCTTGCCACTGTCTCAGTCCACAGCTGCAATTCAACCACAACCATCTTGTACTCAACTCAGCAAAACCTCCCATTCAATCGACGACGGAAAACTTGTAATTCCCCGCATCACAAACTCGAACCATTCCTGCAACAGAAGCAGCACTTCTCCCATTCCATTATTTAGGTTCCAACTTCTCTGTTCAGACCCCCTTTCACAGCATAATCGCCTGCAATATCATGCCAGTGTTATATCCAGCAGCACCAACTCTTCAAGCACATACCACCAAGTTGTTGTCAACTCAGCTGCATCTTAACCTTCAAGATGCATGATTCCACCAGAATCCACGACCTGCACCTTTTGCGACATCACAGCTCAAGCTTCAATGCCTTCAATGCTCATTCCAGCTCCGATATGCGAAGTCTCAGCTGCTCCCTATCATCACATGACACCTCCAAAGATACCACCATTTGTTGCTCTGACACAGCATAACCAGCTTCACACTCCATGCAACCTTGGTAACTGCCATCTCCAGCTTCGAAATTTGTACACCACAGATCCAATTACTCGATCCATCTTCCATCACACCATTTCAGCTGCCTGCATCGAACCACTCGTTGTTGTCTCAGATACAATAGCTGCAACTTGTACAGCGACAGCTCTAGTTCCTCACTTCCTTCACTGCATATCACCATCAACAACTGACCATTCTGCAAACACCTTGAATACGACCTGTAAACTGGCCAATGCCAGGTACTAGCTGTAATTTGAATTGCACAGCTCCTTCCCTGCAAACAATTTTAGCACAAACCAATTCATTCATTCAATCATTCAAATCTCTGAAAAATCTTAATCTTCTGTCGTCCGACACAAATTGAAAGGCATCAGTTCACTGTTATTCTTTTCTTCAGGGCTTGCAAGTTCTATTCGATACTCCACCTGATTCTCACAGTAACCCATCATTTTTCTCTCAAATCCAAGTTAAACCCTAAACTGTAAATCCCATTATCATCTCAGATTCATATAACCATCAACAACTCCATTGCAGCAACACACACTGCACCTGCCATTCTCCCAACACCTAACTGCAGCTGTCCATCTTGCCAATTTCTCCTCTTTTTCTTAGATCTCAGAAACCCATTTAATCTGGTTGTTCTCGACAGAGGCAAAATCCCACCTCAACAATTCTCTGCTTAACTCTACAGACCAAACCCATTCTGGAAATCGACCGCAGCAACTTCAAATCTCTCTATCGTTTTTGGTAGCATAAATCCATCTTATTCCCTGTATTTTCTCGATCCAGACTTCTCTCAAAAACACGGTATCAACTTCATTAGCTTCTCAAGCTCAAATCCTCACCAATTCCATCAAACCCATATCTTAATTTCCTCTCAAATTCGATATATTTTCTCTCCAAATCTCTCGGATTTCTCTCAAGAATCACAGCCCAATTTTGTGATGTTGTGCAACCATTATTCTATTTCTCAATTTCAGTAATGAAATGATTGAGAATAGCCTTCTCGATTTAGGGTTTTAGAAATGATTGGGGTGGTTATATGCACTCCAGTTCATAGGCTAAGGGACACCCCAATTGGTACCCCATAACATACGGCCACCTCTATAACATCAGCTGGATGTCTTTAGTACTCCTGTTGGACTGGTCGACCCGTAACCTTGGCTCAACTCTCCGGATAGTGTTTTCCTAGGAAATGACAGATTTGCCCCTTTATGCTCCAATTGAACGCTTTCTCCTTCTTTCGAGTTCTTCCGCTAACAACAACCATCCCTTATATCTCATATTCACTTATACTCTTCAATGAGATGCATCACTAAAGTTGTCGTTCTTTTCAGAAAAAAATTGCATCACTAAAGCCGACATACTTTTTAGACAGAGAGATGAAGAAATAAAAGCAAATAATGAGACATAATCCTCCTCCAATGCTTTTGCCATGTTTCCTCTTCTTTTGTTCCAAATGACTCCAAAGTACCTAAATACTCAAAAATAGAACATAAGATACATAATTTACAATAAAACTAGCAGAGAAAGCATAAACAATAGATAAATAATAAGGTGTTTTAGACACCTATCAGGCGGGCCCACGGTGATCGTGTTGACATGCTCAGGGACCTTTGAATCTACAACTACACCCTCCATCTATACCTGTGAAGATGGATGGTTGAGACTGTTTTGTGACACATGTAATGTGCCGCAAACCCTAATTTAGGGTTTTTCGTCCATACTTCTCTGGCTTGGACGTTTTGGAAAGCTATGCCAATCTTTTGGGGAGACCGACTATGCGGGGCCCGTGTTGGTTCGGTAGTGGATATTTCATCCATGCTCGGGGGTTATGGAATCGATCTGGGCCATCCAATCATGCTGGTGGAGTTGGATGGTCGTGATCATTTCCTGACTGATACGGACTGTCCGGATACTTAATCGGGTTAGTATAACACACCGAGAGTTGCTCAATCGGGCTAGTATAGCACACCGAGAGTTGCAGCCTGTACGGGTATTTCGTACATGCTTTCATTATAATGCTTGGAGCAACACTCAGTTGTCAAGCCGCACTGATAATGAGTACAGGAAATACAAGGCTGGTTATGCATTAATTAATAATACTGTAAATTCACAGGGTATATGGGATTGTTGCTACATGATCCAACTTGGATGAATTTCGTGTATTTAATTCACAGAATGGGATTGTTGCCACATGCTCCATTCTAGGTGAATTGGTAAAGTGAAGAAGTATTCAACACTTATTAATGGCTTTATCTTTTACAAGATGTTAGCGTATAATTTTGGGCTTTTACAATTTTAACCTTTAAATGAAAATCCACCATCAACATTAAGTCCCCTGCCTAGCACATAATGGTTACACTATTGTGGGGTAGGCATGAGATGGTGACAAATTTGTACACTGAAATGACCAAGCTAAAGTGAATGCATATTTACCGGATAGGTCGACATCGTCAGGCGTTGCCCTGGGAGTCCTGATTAGGGCTGTGAAGGAAGCAGGACTTGATCCGGTGAGTCGCTTTGGTTTCCTTTGTACATATCTGGACATAGCTTGGTACTTTCCTTGGGTCAGGTGTACTCCCTTTCATCATACGATATATTTCTTCAGATGTATCCGATAAGCATCGTTGATTGCTATCCCGAAATAGTAGCCTTTATAGGTGGCAAGTAAAGACTTCTTTTCTCCTGGGATTCTGTCGACTTGCGAGATTATAAAGAATCATCTCACGTAGTCGTTCCTTCTATATCTCAGGTACTGCTCCACACTTATCTGATCTTCCGATTGACTGATTGATTGATTTTTTTTTGTGTTCATAACTTCTTCTTCTTTGCAGTTTATCATGGAAGTGGTGGAAGACCATCCTGTCACCTCTCCAGAAAGAAGCTTCGAAGTTGACAAGCCTGAAACCCATGCGCACGAAGAAGTAATGGATAAGATCGATCTTCCACTTCGGGAAGTCGGCCGTGCTATACAGGGGATATCTATTTTGCACATGCATATTTCCAGGGGACGCATATGTGCCCTTTCAGCTACGATTGACATGGAGGAGCGGTGGAGGCGCGAGGAAGCGTTACAAGCACCAGTAAGCGCATGGGCAGAGAGATTTGCAGCGCGGTTGAAGAGGCGGATGGTTGAGCATAAATAACCTCCAAATGAAGATAAGTGCGATTACCTAATCTAGGACGGCGTGATAATTCTTGATTCCGACACAGACGAACCTGAGCGTTTGAAAGCAGTCAACACGACTTTTAATATTATTGTGGCCTCTGATGCTCCTACTGATAATGTTGGAACGGAGTGCGTTGCTGCGGAAATGTCTGATGCAGAAGCTGAGGAAGCTCCAAAGGGAGGAGCATCAACAGATCATGGCGTTGAAGCAAAACCTAACGGTGGTGCAGGCGCGGTCGACTCTCTTGACGACTAAAACTTCTTTTCTCCTTTTTCCTCTTTCCAAGTATATTTTGTAATTTATGAACATCTTCCTTGTACTCAGTGGCAGCCGAGTTCAAGATTTTCTTCTAGTATTTGATTATTTGAATAAAGGTTTTTACTTTATAATCCTTTGTCAAGACTGCAACTGAACCTTCTCAGGCGCAAGGGTGCGCCTTCACATGTAATTCTTTGTGATAAAAGAAATAATGCCATAATGGAAAACCTACGAACCTCTGTTCCTGATGCAATATCTTCTCGGCCTTGTTGGGGTGAGTGGCTCAAATCTTCTTCTGCGCATATCTTTTCTCTCGACTCTTTTCAGGATTATTTTTTTTAGCTTAGGGTTTGTTTCCTGACCTGGGTTGATTTTGGATGGACTTTGTGTCTTTAAGGGTAAAGAGGCTCTCAGATGGAAATAATACTTCAATTAATTTGAAAATTGAAACCCTAATTATGAATACAAGTATTGCAATCACTTTCTAGAGGAATTACAAATATGACGTGAAATTGTAAAGGGAAACATGCTGGAGGAAGTAGCACAGTATCTTAAAGTCTGTATGATGATGGAAATGGGTAGCACATCGTCTTAAGTACGGTAGGGTTTGAGCCACCGTGAGTGAATTGTTACACCTTCTAGCTTGTCAGCGTTAGTGAGTTTGCAGTAGCCGCCTAGGATGATATCTACTACTAGGTATGGTTCATCTACCTTCTCGGTGGGTGAATCAGGTGGGGTATCCATTTTCACTGTAATTCTTCCAACCTTGATTGCAGTTGTCTTCATTACTAGATCTCCAATTCCAAACGGGTTTGGCCGTATATACATCGGGGTCTTGGTCTTGTCGTCTTTGATCGAGATAGCTTCTAGACTCCTGATACACCATTTGAAGGGGCCGGCCTCCCATTCGTATCTCTTAGCCAGGATTGGTTTTTCGGCTAGAGCTAGTCCCCAGGACTTATCTGTGTGAGGGACGGTTGGTTGTAAAGAGAGTTGTGTGACGAGACTTACTTGATCTCGGAACCTTTTAATGTATGCTGACAGGCTCTCTCCGGGAAGTTGTGTCACATTGGTAAATTTTTGGTGCGGCAACAGACAGTCATCAGGTCCAGAAGGCGTTTTGGAGATTTTTTCAGGCATCGAATCCGGTAGAGGACAGACTCCTAGCATTACCTTGTTGTCGTGCATCCAAGGGTGTCCTAGGATCATGTCATAGTTGGGATGATCTTTGACTATGTATAACTTTGCTTATGTCTAGGAATCGCCCAATTTGACTTCAAGATCAATCTATCCATATGCATCTCTTAGTTCTCCTTCTAGATCCTTAACCACAGCTGGGTGACGAGTAGCCTCCTACTTCGGAATCTTTGCTGCTCTGAACATCTTGACAGTAATGATGTTAAATTCGGAGGCCGTATCAATAAACGCATTATCGAACTCAACGTCTCTCAAACGAGTGAATGTTAGGAGTCCCCAGTTTCCCTTGCTCGCATCTTCCAGGAAAGACTGGGGTTTTGGACTGCTTCTGGATACAAACGCCTGCCTGATACAACATGGTTGAGGGCCGTAAATATGTCTTGATGTTGTCCATTAGAGAAATATAAGATTTCACACAAGTGCTCCATCATAGATTGACAGTCTTGCGAACATAATCCCCAGAAATCATGAAGTTCCTGATAGGAAGAGGATCTTTATGAACACCTTCGTTTCCAAGTTGGAGTTCCCCTGTCTCTATCTTTTCCCTGAAGATTTGTTTTAACCTATTACAGTCTTTGGTTGGATGGTGAACAAACCTATGGTAGCGACAGTACTTGGGATCCGCCACGTCTTTCTCAGTTGGTGGACGTCTGATAGGAGGCAACTTGATGGCATCGTCTTGGATCCATGCTTCCAAGAGTTCTATTACTTTATTCATGGGGAAAGGAAAGCATGTATCTTCGGTGTCTTGTACAGGAGTTTTGTCCGCTACTTTCCGAGACGAAGTCGTGTATGCCGGGGATGCCCGCTTGGTTTGTTGTTCCGTTGCTGAGGCTTTCCTTTTTTCTCCTCCACCTACTACACTCACAGAAGGACCAGTATTGTATTGCATGTTCGTGAGACGCCTGCTTCCTCGACTTTCACGCGAACCTTCGCTTCGAACAACTCTAGTTCTTTCTATCAATGCTGGTGCAGTTGTGGCTGAACGTTTGGTAGCTTCATGGAGTTCAGAGAACGTTTGAAAGCCCAGATTCTCTAATAGAGCGCGGTATATGGGTATTATCCCATTGATGCATAACTCCACCAATTGTCGTTCGGTGACGTTCGGGTCATGACAATCTAGTGCTTGGGTTCTGAACCTCTTAACGAAGTCGTTGGGATGCTCGTTGTTCCGCTAAAGAATTCTCCCCAGATCCGAAAAGGTGATCTGTTCAGACACGAAGAAATACTTTCTGTAGAAGGCACTGACTATCTCGTTCCAATTGGATATGCAGTTAGGAGCGATGTTGTTGTACCAGGTGTACGCCCTTCCCGTAAGTGACTTTGAAAATTCTTTTAGGCGGAGAACATGATTGTATTCATGCTTCCCCAAAGATTCCAAGAATCGAGAGATGTGTTCACGAGCATTACCAGTAGCATCGTAGAGGGAGAATTGGGGAGAGGTGTAACCTCTTGGATGAGGAATTCGTTGCACATCTTGAGGGTATGGAGGCTGATGCTGGTGTACATCTGTTTGGTCCCCTTTGCCTCGATTTTGGAGGAGTCATTCCAGGTCCTCGCGTGTGATGAAGTTGGACGGTTGGTTCCTATCTCTTAGGCTTTCAGGAGCAAAGCGAGTTTCTTCATCCGTGTGGGCCAGGATGGAAACGTTTCCCCCAGGCTGTCTTGAATCTTGTGGCAATCGTTCAGTCAAAGTTTTGAGGAAAGTGAGTACCTCTTTATGAGTTACGGCCATATCCGTTTGAGTCTTATCCAAGACTTCCTGCTTCTCCATCAAGTCTGCAATGGTAATGAGAGGTGGTCCTCCTCTCGTCCCTACGGATCCTCGTCCTGATGAAGGAGTGAAAGTTGTTGCTCTGGTGACCACCGGAGGCGTTACACCTGAGGAGATGCCGGGATTCGCGGCTGCTCTGGATCTGGTTATGGGAGGCGTTACACCTACTGGAATATTTCCTGCTCCGCTAGCGTTAGTAATAGGAGTGACGGCTCCATGAGATGTATTCACCATGGCAGCTCCACTGATAGATACATCGACACCGGGAGTGTTATCCACGCTAGCTCCATCAGAATTGATTGTTGATCCAGACCTGAGTTCCACCATCTTGAAATGAATTGTTGATTGAATTGGTTCTAAGATCTACCCTTTTTGAAATTGATGAAATTGAATCGGATTTCGAAGAAATTAACTTTACAACCGAGAGATTAACCTCCTACCGTGGTCGCCAATTGTTTATGGGTGAAAACTACTCCTTCCGTTTTTGGTAATTTGGGGTGTGTGGATGAGGAATGAATCTAAACCCTAAAAAAATGCACTGCGCGGTGAGTGCTTGTAAATTCAG
Source organism: Papaver bracteatum (assembly GCA_023529315.1). Lineage (NCBI taxonomy): Eukaryota > Viridiplantae > Streptophyta > Magnoliopsida > Ranunculales > Papaveraceae > Papaver > Papaver bracteatum. The sequence continues at coordinate 1,153,486 of JAJJWX010002186.1, forward strand.
GAGATCAATCTGTGCAAGTCCGGCCTAAACCAAGAAATGGCCGTTCCAGACTTGTTTCGGTCACAAAGTGAAGGAGATGGGGTTGATCTTAGGGAGGGAAGCAAAGAAGGTGTTGAGATTTTGAAGGTGTGGGCTATGTATGACTTGTATTAGAAGGCTGAACTGGCTTGCAGGTTGTAATCTATCAGTTCCGGTGTTTAAACACGATTGTATCAACACTTGCTTCTACTGTCTTGTTGATCGCTGTCGTATGCGTCAAAAATAATTTATACTTTCTTACTACTCAAAATATAAATATAGCAAGTGCAAGAAAGGATTGATCCCACAGAGAGGTCTTGGTTGTCAATATATTTTCGGTTTCCTATAAATAACATCGGGGGTTTTATGATTTTTATGCAAGTAATAAAAGTAAAAGCAAATAAACAAAAGTAAACAAATAGATTCAAGGATGTGAAAATATTGGTTAAGGATTCATCTTCATTCACTAACATGCTTTCAAAACAATAAGTAGAATTGATATATAATCTCAACTTTTATCAAAAGCCCTAGAATATCTTGATCGCAAGAATATTCCGCTAATCTCCTTTTGTCATCAACAAACACATTAAAATATGCGAGTATGAGTTCTATCTAAGAGAACAACCTAACGTGTAAAAGCGCTAATCAAGTTTAATTCCCTAGATGCATTAATTTCTATGAAATCAGGCCAATCAAATCAATTGAAAGTGGAAAGCGCACTAATTCAATTTAACAAAGGTTACGATTCACATATGATCACAAGAATATATCACTACAAACTATAATCATATTTATGCTACTTGCATTCCAGGATTATCACTTTTACGTATAATAAACCCTAAACTAGCAATAGATGTGATTAGAAGTTCTACCAATTTGCAACTTGACAAAACAATCAATCAAATCATAACTATATTTTCAGAGAATCGTAGACGATAAATATGAGACAAAACTAATATATTGAATCAAAGAATCATGCTTTGTGAAATCCAACTATTCCATAACCAATAATAAAACTCTAGCTCATGTTCATGGAGTTCATAACAAGAACAAAGAGAAACCCTATCATGTTCACAAACCCTAAAATAAAAGTAGAAGAAGATATGAGATCTCCAAAGATTAAAGTCCTCTCTTTTATATGTTTCTCTATTTCCATAAAGGATACTCCTTCCAATATTAGGTCTTCTCAAAGTCCATCTCCAAGTGGTCCACCAAGCCCATGTGTGAAAACCCGTGTAGAAAATATGTCCCAAAATACGCTCGCCGGAAAACTGGGTTTTTGGCCGGAAAATTGATCGGAATCCGGCTAGAAAAGTCGTCGCCGGCCATCAGAATCTTCTTCTCCGCTAACGGAATATTCCGTCAGTCCACCGTCAAGGTTAACCGTTGACCTAACGGTCTTCTGTTAGTCAACTTGGTCAAAATAGGAGGAGTCAGGCATTGAGTTAGAACCGAGTCAGCTGACTAACTCGCCTGACTGGGCTGGGTTGAAGTTGTTGCAAGTTTGTTCAGCCACGGCCAAGATGGCCCTATTTCTGTGTTTCATTTCCAGCCATGATGGCTGGAGCGTCTGCAGCTTCAGTGAAGGCCAAGATGGCCCTGCATTTCAGTTCAACTACAATTATCAACATCAGAACCATTCATTCATTCTACAATTCATGAGTCACAGCACATGGCAACCATCAACATCTCAACAGCTACCTTCATCTTCCAGATTCACTTCCACTACAACTGCCAACCACTTCTCACTGTTCCCTGTAATTGCTCATCAAACACAGCATTACAGCTGCAATTCCACCTCCTACTTCTTCCATACAGTGCCCATGATGCTTCAGTTATAACCACCTACTAGAACAGCAAACAATCCACCAAATTTCAGTTCATACCACTTACCCCCTGCCAATCAAAACTGCACTAGAACTTGCTTTATCAACAGCTGCAACATCCTAGTTTCTGCCTTGTACACAATTGCAGCCAAACAACACCATCAACCTCCAAACTCCATTATCCAATAGCTGCTCCAGCTTTTATCGATCCCTGCTATATACTGACTCACCACCAGTACTTCCATTCTGCTCAAAACCCATTAGCAACAGCAGCACACTTCCATGCTTCACTCATTGCAGCATCTTAGCTCCAATTCCACATACAGCTGCTCCATCTCAAACTCCATCAACCCATTGAGCAAAACCACTGCCAATTCAAACAAGAACTGACCCAAATCAGCTTCCAATTCGAACCCATTTTCTTCATAATCTTGTTACAGCAGCTACAAACCCTTCTTAGCAAAGCAACATCTTCTTCACCTTAAATCTCTTATCAAACCACAGACCCATTTATACATCTTCTCACTTGAACCCAGAGAGCAGCAGCAACTCCAATTCTTCTTAATTCATATTCGATTTCAGTTGCAGAACCAGCCATAAACAACAATTCTTTCTCGATCGAACCAACTCAATCTTCTTCTCGACTTCACAAACATCAGTCACACCCATTCATTTCTCCTCGTTTACTCATCAATCGACAGACCCATAACAGCCGGAACGAGTTCTATTCTTCTTTGTTTGATCGACCAAACCCTAACCCCAATTCGTCTCTGCATCTTGAATTTACTTCTCCCTCTTTTGGTTTCTCTTCTCAATTTCAGTGAACGGGAGAAAATGAGTGTGAGAAGATTACCTTCTCGATTTAGGGTTGGTTTGCAAATTGGGGAGGATTATTACACCCCAGGATATTTACACCCACTCATGATTGATAAGGGATACCTCAAATGACAGCCCCTAACCACAGCTAGACTGTATTTAGTGCTCCTCCCCTGAAATGACAGATTTGTTCTTTTCGCTGTAAATGGATGATTTCTCCTTCTTTTGCTCGTAATGACTCTAAAGTACCTATGAAACTCAAAAGCGAACATAGGATACATAATTCACACGAATAATAGCAAAGAAAGCATAAATACTAGATAGTAAGTACGGTGTATTCTACACCTATCAGATTCCCCCACACTTAGAATTTGCTAGTCCTCGAGAAAATCAAACAAACTAAAATATACATACAACTCCGTGTCGTCGAGGCTACGGTTAATTTTAGCATAAATAACAAGCCTTTAAACCCCTAGGTGTCCCTAGTGGACGAGTTATAGTCTCGTGAAGGTTTACAAGAGGTCTACCTACAAAACCTACATTTCCAACTCCGTATAATTGTGACAAATCAATGAACGAATCCAAAATGACTACATGAGGAGGTACCTTGTACAAATTCAATTCATATATTATTAAATAAAGCTCTAATTAGATAGTCGAACAAGCCACAATACTCGGAAACTAACAAACCACAATCACAATGAAAAGATTAAGTAGATGGATATAGATGTAGATGCTGGCGAATGCTCAAAAGTGTTCGATGTTTCCCATATCTATCTGAAGGTCACTGCCAAGATGAACCTATGCCTATTGGATTGAGCTACTGGTTTTAATTCTACATCAACTCACTGGCATATACAAGGGAACCAGAAGTGACTTTTTTCAACCAATAGTTTCTTTCTTTTCTTTTCTTTTTCACTTTTTTCACTTTTTTTTTTTTTTTAGACAGCATGATTAAATCTTTTGGATCCAAGCGCATGCTTCTTGTCAGCAAGTACGTGATAGTTGCCTTGGATCCTGCATTCCATGCTTATTTAGGCGACGGAGACAGGGACAACGTTTCACACATACTGCTATCCAAGTGTCTTTTTATTCCGTTTTGGTCTAATTGGTCGTTTTTTTTTTCTTTTTTTTTCTTTTTTTCTTTTCATTTTTTTTTAGTAACTCAATCACTCTATTTCATCCTAGCAGTAATAACACGTCGATGTTTAGTGACCCACCAAAGCACTTAGAGAACAATAGAAAAAATATGGAAAAATAAAAAAAATAGAATGTGATATGGTGATATTCCGAGATATGGTAACAACTATCATGTTAATTGTGATTTCTAAGCTATGTTCGTCCCCTTTATAGTTAATTGGTTCCTCAACTCCTGCATTCAAAATGGTTCCATCCACTAATGGTGTCATCCTAAAGGCACAAGTTTCTAGATTTCGGAGTTCAAAAAGAACAAAAAAAAATTCTTGGTTTTTCTATTTTTCTGATTTTTTTTTTTGTTTATACGAACACAAGGGAAAGATAACAAGGCTAAAAACTTTATATGAGAACACTCCCCCACACTTAAACTTTACATTGTTCTCAATGTAAAATTTAGTCATTCAAAGTAAAGTTAAAGATGGGAAATTCATAACATGATATATATACACAATAAGAAAATAAAATGCATGATAAAAACTCATTACTCCAACTCATTGCTATTTCTGAACAATAGAGAATAAACACTAAACAAGCTATTTAGTTGGCATCTAATCCCAACTCAGCCAATATATACACCTCACCGCCAAGAAAAAATTCCATCTACTTAGAAAGGCTAGTGTTTATTCTAAATTGTTCAAATATCTCTAAAAGTTGGAGTTTTGATATGCAAATATACAAAATAAGAAAATAAAGATAAAAGACTTAAAATAAAAGAAAAAGATAGAGATAGATACACAAAACCAGTGGGTTTTCTCCCATTAGCGCTTGGTTTAAAGTCGTCAGCCCGACATGCAAGTTGAATTCCCCATACATCAATAATCGGAAAAGTTGGGGATCCACCCATAGCACTTGTTTGTAAAACACTAGCTTCACACAAATATTAGTACAAGAAAACAGAATTGAAGCTATTAACCGATAAGAGTTTCCCCCACACTTATTCTTGTCTACACTTGGAAGTGGGTAAAGAATATAGGAGTCAGGAACTTCCACGGTTTCTTGTTCACAAACCTGCATAGTATGAGAATCAAGTTCCTCTAATGGAGGAAATCGAGAAACAAAGTCATTCAACAATGTTTTCGAAGCACATATATTTAAACCAATAAGAGGTAAAGGAGAAGAATCAATATGCAAAGGGTTAGACAAATCTTGCACAATCTCTTGTAGCACGAAATCCTCTTCATCCTTGAAAAATTCAAGTGAACTATTCACCTCTTGTATATCATGGTCCTCTATCAAACCTTGCAACCATTCTTCGTACGTTTCTGCCTTAACCAAAATCTCGGCATCAACATCTTCATTACAATCATTTGCAAGCTCAATTGGGTCTTCCACAATATTGGTCATAACGGTCACATTCTTAACATACTCCTCTTTGTTGTAAGGCACATACTCCACTGCGGATCCAAATTTCACTATGAGGAACTTTTTTAGAACACTCAAAAATGCTTCATCCTCATGATTCGACCTTTGAATATGCTCTTGATCATTATTAAGATCAATTCTTGAGCAAGCTGCACTAGTATCATCATATTCCTCTTCGTCTTCATCTTGACCCCAAAAAGATTCCATTGTACACTCCTCATTGTTTTCACCATGAGTTGTTTCAAGCAATGTATCATAATCACCGTCACTTTCATAGTTAACATAAGGTTCTTCGTCGCTGAATTTAGTGTTGCTAAACTCTAACTCATCCTTTTGAATATGCGAATGATCATTATTAAGATCAAGAGTTGAGTTAGCTACACAATTATCAACGAAAGTGCCCAAGGATTGGCCTTTTTCAACATTAGCATCAATCAAATATTCATCACAAACCATATGCACATTAGAATTATACACACCTTCCTTACATTGATCAATGCCTCTTCGCAAGTTAGCAATACCTTCACGAAGTTCTTGGAGTTGCTCATCTCTAGTCTCTTTAGCTTTTTGAAACTCTTGTCGTACAAAGTTGAAAAAGTTGTCTAACAAGTTAGAGACTTGTTGTTCACGAGCATAAGAATCCTCCCATCCTTGTGGTTGTTCACATACATACCCGCCATAAGGTTGTTGAGGAAAACCATAAGGTTCCATGGAATATTGGTCATAACCAATGAATTGGTTTTGATTATACCCCTGGAATTGGTAGTTGTCATGTTGTTGAGGTTGTTGAAAACCGTATCCATTGTTCCAATATGCTCCATCCATGAGAAATAAGTACCTGAAATACGATTCTCAAAACAAGGTTAAAACCTAGAAAATAAGAAAAACTAAAAAAAAACAAAACAAAAATAAGAAACCAAAAACAAGTGACAACCGTTGCCTCCCCGGCAACGGCGCCAAAATTTGATCGCTGTCGTATGCGTCAAAAATAAATTACACTTTCTTACTACTCAAAATATAAATATAGCAAGGGCAAGAAAGGATCGATCCCACAGAGAGGACTAGGTTGTCAAAATGTTTCGGTTTCCTATATATAACACCGGGGGTTTTCTGATTTTTATATATTAAATAAAATAAAAGCAAGACAAAGAAAAGTAAACACACAAATCAAGGTTGTGAAATATTGGGTAAAGGTTTCATCTTCAGCTGTAAACAAGTTTTTGAATATGTGAATAGAATTCGTATTTAATCTCGCTATCATCAAAAGCCCTAGAATACTTTATTGCAAGAATACTCCGTAAATTTCCTTAGTCATCAACACACACATTAGAGCTGCGTATGTGAATTCTACCTAAAGAATAACCTAACGCCTTGGGCTAATTAAGTTTAATTCCTAGGAGCATTAAGTTCCAGAAATAGGCTAATCAATGCAACTATCACACATTGCGCATGCCAATTCGGACAGAGGTCAATTTCTACATATGATTACTAGAGTGTATCACTACAAACCGAAATCATATCATGCTACTCGTATTCAAGGTTATCGCTCAATGAAAACCCTAAAATAGCTATAGATATGGATGTATGTTCAATCAATTCTAGACTCAACTAAACAAACATTCAATCATATTGCAATACATCAATCATGCAATTGTTATAAACCGTAGAAAGTGAACGATGGTTTTGAGAGAAAACTAATTCATAAATCAAATAACATGCTTGCAAAATCCGACTACATCTTTAACCAATAAAAATAAATTATCTACTTGGGTTAATGGAGTTCATAACAAAAATCATAGAAGAGAGCATCATGTTCTAAACCCTAGAAAACAAAGTAGAGGAAGAGATTATATGCCTAGGCTTCTCTATATATAGAGTTTTGTAACCTCCTCTTTAAGAAAACTAGGAAACCTAGAAAAAATAGGAAAGTGCACCTCCTCTTGAAATTGTGTCCCGTGTATAACACCCCGTGCAAAGTGGCTACCAAATATCACAAGGCATTAACTTACGAACATCATGACAAATATAAGAGGAAAGAGTTACAAAACAATACGAAAATAGAAGAAGCACGGGGAAGTATGAAGATTTGCGAAGATAGAATAATCTTGCGAAGATGAATTGCGATACTTCGCAATTCATATACAGCTGTACAAATTTCACTATAAATAGGAGTTCAAATGTAAAATTCAAGAGGTTCTTTTGGGTGAGTATTAGAAATTATCTTAAAAAAGAAAATAGAAAAAGTTGTAACTATTCTAGTTCCATTTAGATACTTCTTTGTAATCAATTGAGAGAATTAATAAAAAAGTTGTCATTCAACATCAAGAACTTCTCAAGTTTTACTAATTCTACTGAGGGTGTAGTTGTAGGTTATTCTGCAACTATATAATTGGCGCTAGAAACATGGACTTGAGGATTGTGATAGCCAAAATTTGAAGGAATTATGGAAAATTTGAAGATCAAATGGAGTCAGTGGATGGAAATTGCAAAAGAGAAGAATGTAATATGATCACAAAGACAATGATTGATGAATTTCATAATAACATAAAGGGAAAGATATACAAGCGAGATTGTAGAGGAAGAAAGATCATGGAGGAGGAGAAAATAACAACTTTAGAAGAATGGGAAAAACAGAAAATCACATTTTCAGTAGCAGAAATTCCAAATGAAGACTTGAACCACACTTCACCATTGGTGATCACAGTTCCAGTCATGCAAGAAGAGAAGAAAGCTATAGAAAAATGGAAATTAAACCGAATCTTGGTTGATACAGGGAGTTCTGTTAATATCATATTCTATCGTGCGCTTAAAGGGATGGGAATTAAAGATGAAGAAATCACAAATTCAATATGTATCATTCATGGATTAGGAAAATCTACAACAAAATCTAAGGGGGAAATAGCACTGCGAATATTGCTAGGAGAAATCGAAACACATATAGTCTTATGTGTGATAGATATGGAATCTCCATATAATATGCTGATAGGAAGGTCGTGGATTCATGCGATCTAAGCTGTTGCTTCAACATTACATCAGAAAATCAAATTTCCTACACCAAATGGAATACAGGAAATAAAAGGAGATCTTGATAGTGCAAAATTTTGTTATCAGATTGAAGTAAAACAGTGTGGGGGGAGAGCAAGAAAGAAACAGTTTCGTAGAAAACTTGCGAAGGAGGTAAAAAAGGAAGAAGAATTCAGAATGTATACAATAAGAGCAAAGGAAGGGAGAGGAATACCAAGTGAGATTCCAGAAAAAGAAGGGGAAACAACAAAAATAATCAAAGAACCAACACCTATGGGGGAGCAAAGTCCAAGCTATGTTGCAGCTGAACCAACTAAAGAAGTAAATATTGGAAGTAAAGAGGAGCCTTTATTCTTGCGAATTGGAACTAAGATGGATGAAGAAGAAGAAAAGAGAACTATTGATCTCTTACGAGAATATAAAGATATATTCGCAGGAAGTGTAGATGAGATACCAGGAATTGATCCATCAGTGGCGTGTCATAGATTGAACATCGATAAAAACGTAAGCCCATTCAAACAAATAATAAGGAAGATATCACAAAGTTATCATTCACAGATAGAAGAAGAATTACAAAAGATGTTGGATGCAGGAATCATAAGGGAAGCAAAATACCCAGAATGGATTGCGAATATGGTCATTGTTCCGAAAAAGAATAAAGGGATAAGAATTTGTATAGATTTCACTGATCTAAACAAAGCCTGCCCTAAAGATAGCTTTCCATTACCAGACATACCACAAATGGTGGAATCAGATGTAGGACATGATAGAGTCACTTCAATTGATGGATATAAAGGGTATAATCAAATATCACTCGCAGAAGAAGATCAAGAACATACTGCCTTTTTTGCTCCAAGAGGTTTGTATTGTTATGTGAAGATGCCATTTGGTTTGTGAAATGCGGGTGCTACATATCAACGAATGGTTGAAAAAGTGTTCGCAAAGTGGATACATAAAACTTTGGAAGTATATATAGATGATATGTTGATAAAAAGCAAAGAAGCCAAAGATCATGTGCAAGATTTGAAGGAAATATTTGAACAAATGAGAAAGTTCAACATCAAATTAAATCCTGAGAAATGTATAATTGGAGTTATGCCTGGAAAATTCTTGGGATATATAGTATCAAAGGAGGGAATACAAGTTGATCCAGAAAAAGTACAAGCAGTTCGTGACATGCCAAACACCTGCAATAAAGGAAGTACAAAATCTAAATGGACTCTTGGCTTCACTTGGAAGATTTATTTCGCGAATGTCAGATAAGTGCAAACATTTTTTCAACATACTTAAGAAGGGAGCAAAATTCAAGTGGACTGATGAATGTGAAAAAGCTTTTCAAGGAATCAAAGAATATCTCACAAATACATCCATATTACGAAACCAGAGAGAAAAACGAAGAATTATTGGTATACCTCGCAACAACTCCATACGCTCTAAGTGCGGTTCATTTAATGCAGACATTTAGGAATAGAAAGGCCCATTTACTACATCAGTAAAACTTTTAATGCATCAGAGAGAAATTATTCTAAAATGGAGAAGTTAATCTTAGCCCTGGTTTATGCATCATTCAAGTTACGAATATACTTCCAAGCACATGTGATAAAAGTGGTAACCAAGGTGCCAATTGAATCAGTTATGAAGAACACCAAAATGTCAGGGAGAATAGAAAGGTGGAATGCACAATTAAACCATTACAAGATAAAATACGAAGTATTATCATCGCAAAAGTCACAAGTCGTCGCAGATTTCTTGGCAGAATTTCCTTTGGAAAAAGATGAAGCAGTAGAAGAAATGATGGATGTTGAAGAAGAGTTTGGGAATCCAAAAGACTTGTTAACAAAACCAAATAGATGGGAAATTTTAGTAGACGGATCATCCAACAGTGAGGGGAATGGAATTGGAGTTGTGTTGTGTTGATCTCACCAGAAGGAGAAAGAACAACATTCTCATTCAGACTAGAATTTGCATCCACGAACAATGAAACAGTAGTAATAAGTCAGAGTGCACGCATTGAAGATCGCAATACAAAAGAATCTTGAAAGTATAAGGATAACAAGTGATTCGCAGCTGGTAATTTGTCAAATTAAAGGGGAATATACCACAAATGAGTCTTCCTTGAAGAAATACAAGAAACTTGTTGCTGAATTATCTGCGAAGATACCAAAATTAAAGTGGAGGCATATAACAAGGAAATACAATCGACTCGCAGATGCTTTTGCATTCATTCCAAGTATGATGACAAATCCTAATACAAGAAATATCAAAATTAAGACGATTCAACACCTATTGGTGAACAAAGAAGAAAAATTGAGGAAGCAGTTGCGATGGAAGTAGAAAGAGAATTACCAAATAACATCGCAGATTGGAGAGAAGAAATTCATGCATATCTCGCAATAGGAGAAGTTTCCAGGAACAGACTAGAAGCACATAAATTAAAGAGTCGTGCAACAAACTATGAGCTACGAGAAGGAATTTTATACAGAAAATCTTTCAGTGGACCACCTCTCAGGTGTTTAACTCGTGAAGAAGGAGAAAAAATATTGAAGATGTTACATGGAGGAGAAGCTGGAAATCATAGTGGGGGAAGATCTCTAGCGTACAGAGAAAATATACTAGGATATTACTGGCCTTATATGCATACAGACACAAAATTGTTCGTACGAAGATGCAAGGAATGTCAACGACATGGTAAAAGAATTCATGCACCAGGGGCAACATTAACTTCTTCAACAAGCTGCTGGCCTTTTGGGAAATGGGGGTTGTATATTGTTGGACCATTTCTGCCTGGATCCGGACAAAGACGATACTTGATAGTCGCAACAGATTATTTCACGAAGCTCGCGATAAAAAGCAAGACAACATATTCGTGATAAAGATGTTTTTACGTTCATATTTGAGAACATCATTTGCGGATACGGAGTTCCAAAGACAGATTAGTATCTGATAATGGAAAAAAATTTGAAGGGAAGAATATAGAGATGTTACTAAGTACTTTTAGGATAAAATGTGGGAAATCAACTCCGTTATATCCACAAGCTAATGGACAGGCAGAGGCAACAAATAAAACAATTGCAAATACAATCAAAAAGAAATTAGAAGGACATCTCAAAGGGTGGTGCGAGCAAGTACCTAGTGCAGTCTGGGCATACAATACAACTAGAAGAGAGGCAACTGGAATGTCTCCTTATTGCTTAACATATGGAGTAGAAGCATTATTACCAACAGAGGTTGTAATTCCGACAACAAAGAAAGAAGCTTGGGAAAGAAATTTAAGTGCAGGGGTAATATTAAGCGAACTGGATGATTTGGAAGAAAAAAGAGAAAAGGTGTTGCACCATATGAAGATTTATCAGGAACGATTAGCTCGAGAATACAACAAGAGAGTCATTGAACATGAATATCAACCAGGTGATTTGGTCATGCGAGAAACACCTCCATATCAGAAAGAAAATGGAGGAAAATTAGCACCAAAATGGTATGGACCATATGTTATCAAAGAGGTTGTGGGAAGCGGAGCTTATCGGCTGATGGATACAGAAGGGAGAGACATGGGTTTGAGACTTGGTAGACCTTGGAATAGACTGTATTTGAAAAGGTATTATCCATAAAACTCATGATAAATTTTACGAATATTGTTTACTCGCAGGAAATATGCAAAAATTACGAATTTCAATTTTTTTATTGCGATTAACTTTCATTAAAGAAAGACGCACACATTAATTTGCGAAGAAAAGACCGCAATCTGTGATCAGCTTTCAAAAAAGAAAGAAAGCCGCAGAAATATTACACAGGCAAACCTTTGTGGCGTACAACCTAGTTCGCGAAGCAACATTTCGTAAGAGGCAAAGTCCTAAAGTACGTCATTTAAAGGGGTACCTATAAGCATGGCTCAGGGACACTGGAACACCACCAAGGCACCTGAGTACATGGAACTTTACGGGGTACAACCCAATAATGGGGTACCTATCCGGTTAGACACCTTGGATTCTCACCTAATCTTGCGACATTAAGCAATATTATGCGGTGTAACATGATTTAGGTTGGGCGACTAAGGCATACTGTCTTTCCCAAGAAGTGCAGAAAACGATCAAGGCGCCGAGGTACACGGTTGAGTCAAGAGTGCCGGGTGGGCTTGAAGCACATCTGCCATTTTTGACAAGTCTTGGAAAATGATGCATTTGGCCCAAAGATACCCCATAGGGTGCAACCTCGTAACTATAAGCCCTATAGGCAAAAAGGATAAGAGGTTGCGATCAAAAGCTGGTTGTTTGCAGAACCGGATGGGAAGAGCTAACCTTGTATGGTCGATGTACGCTTCCTTAAAGGGGCATCCAAGGGGAAGATAAAGGGCAAAACCCTCCATTAGGGAGATGATACGTGCTATAAGACGCAAGTGTCACGAGGCTTCTTGTTTGCAAAAACATAAAGGCTTGTCATATTTGTGCAACAATTGAATTTCTGCGAGCATTCTAAGAGAGAAACAAAACATACAAAGAGAACTCGCAGAACATAACAAACAAGTTAAGATGAGATCAATGGGTTATTACATGAAAGTGTAAAAACGTCCTGCGATTCATCGCAAGACGACAATGTCACGAGATTGTATATTCGCAAGAATGTTCAAACTTGTCATATTATCGCAAATACGAAAATATTATCAAAAAAGAGGTTGCAAAATAAGACCTTTACTTAGGAAGGCATGATAAGACCACAACAATTATTGAAAATTATTCCATCAATATCATTGAATAATTTTTACAAAAACATATATCATGAAGTTCTGACAAAGAAGACGACTCAAATCAATATCATTGAAGAATTTTTACAAGAATATATATCATGAAGTCCTAACAAAGAAGACAGCCCCATTGAAGAATTTTCACGAAGATATAACAAAAGATGCGATTTTGATCGCAATCAAAAACAGATGGTTCGTACTCATTAAATTTTACGAGAATTACATACTTCTTCATATATTGAATATTTCTCCACAACTTGAATGCTTCTTATAATTCTTCAAGAACGTCTCATATTTATTATACTTCTTCAATTGATATTTCACATTTATCAGATTTTGCGAGGATTAAATACTTCTTATACTCATTCATACATTGGATAATTCTTTACGGATTGAATACTTCTAATACTTCTTTAAAGATATTTTATACTTCTTATACTTCTTAAGGATATTTCATACCTCGTATTTTTTATTCTTCAAAGGGAGGATTTCTTGTTCACAATCACAACAAGCTGAAGCTTCGTAAGTTGAATTAGGGTAGATATTCTAATACTTCCAACAATGTTTAATCATCTGAAGAGCAATAATAGGGGGATAGGAGATACTAAACTATATTCTTTGAGTTATATTATTTCTCTTCATATGATCAAATGATGCAAATAAGGAAAGCATTCAATTTAAGAAATGTCAAATTAAGAAAGGTCAAATCACCTTCGCAAAATATCAAATGTACTTCTTAAAAGAACAAAAATAGTAGGCATATTTGTTTGCAAAAAGAAAACCAAAAGTAGCTGAAAGAAGGAGTTCAAAGGAAAGGAGAATAAGAGAATGAATGATAATTTGAGAAAGAATATTATTATGATTCATCAACACTCTGTGCTGGATCTTTAAGATGAGCAGGGTCATTAGCAACTTTCGACTTTTGCGAAATATCATCCTTTGTAGAGTCTGCAATAGGAACATCTCTTTGAGGAACATATTCCTTTTCACCATAAAATCCTTCATCATCACTCTCATAATCAAAATCACTATCAGGATCACGAACAACTTCATCATCAGATATTTCCAGAGGAGTAATCTTCACAGGAGGCAAGGATCTTGATAAGAGAATGTTATTCACAAAGACTTGAGCTTTCAGATGACTTTCACGAAGTATAGCTTTCTGATGGTTGGTATCTTCGATATCTTTGGAATAAGCAAGATAGTTGAATCTCCGAGTAGCACGATCACGAGAGTTGATTAAGCGAGTAGAAAGCAAAGCATTTTTCTTACGAAGCTCTGAACATGAGGCTTCTAATCCATCCTTAGCATTGCGAAGGTTGTTCTCAGATTCTGCGAGTAAAACAAAATTTAAAAGGTCAAATTTGCGAATATAACAAAATTTAAAGATACATCAGAGGCAGTCAAATTTTAATGACTACCTTCTCTCTGAGAAATAAGAGATTGAGCTAAAGATAGACAACAGTTCTTCATTTGATCCATCGCATTATCAAAACCATCACCAACTAATCCTTTAAGTCTAGATTGAAGCTTCTGATCTTTAGAAAGAAGAAAATTTTTATCCTTCGCAAGTTTGGTATTAATACTTTTTAGTTCAGAATAATCTTCTTCAAGTTGATTCTTCTTAGTACTTAAGATTATATTCTTATTAATAAGGGACTTCTTCTCAACGGCAAAAGAGATTCTCTCTGCATCTGAAGACTTCTTTAATTCCTCAAGTTCACCTTTTAACAAAGAAAGAAGATTTTCTTGATCGCAACATTTATTCTGCAGAGTATCTAATTTTTGCGAAGAAACAATCATTGTATTCAAATACGAGTATTTATCTTCTGATAAGGTTTTGTTCTCTTCTAATAAGGTTTCTACCCTCAAGCCGGCTTTAGTTAAAGAAGAAGTAAGTTGAGATATGTCATCATTCAAAAAATTTCGGTCGTAAATCAGTTGGGTATTCTCTTGAAAAAGGGCATCAAAATTATCAAGAGCACACGAATAAAGATTAGATAAATGGGAGAATTGCTTCAAGAGGCTTTCATGCTTGGCTTGATATTCTGTTGCATCTGATTCATGGAGAAGTACCAATCTTCTGCATTTCTGGATGGATTATATAAAGGGGAATGGGTTTTAATGGGTGTTTCATACATATGAAGAACAAAAGTAAACAAAAGGGGAAAATATGAAGATAACAATCATACCTTTCAATTCATCATTCCTTTTGCGAAGGATCGCACAATCAAGAGAATCATTCTGAAGCTGATAATTCTCTTTGCGGAGATTCTCACATTCTGCTCTTGAAGACTTCAGAGATTGGCGAAGCAATTCAACTTATTTTTCCAAGGATTGGTGTGAAGTAGAAATATCAGGATTGATGAAACTATTTAGTGCTTCGCAAAACTCATATTGCGAACGAACATTAGTAGACTTCGCAGTATTATTCAAAACCTCAGATAACATTCGAGAAGTTGAGTAAATTCCATCTCGAATTTCTTGAGGAAGAGGAGAAGAATTTGAAGGAATAAGAGCAAGTTGTAAAATGTCTGGAGCAATAGCACTCAAAGGATTAGGAGTCAACATAGGCTTTTCAAGAGAAGATGTTGAAGAAGTATTTTGCGAGGGTTGATCTTGAAGAAGTGTTGATAAATTGACATTGGTGGGAGATTGAAAACTGGGTAATGGAGTAGAGGCAGGAGTTTGCGAAGAAGCATTTTCACGAGGAGGAGAGGGAAATTCCTTATCCATCTCAGGAAGGAAGTCATCAATTGAAATTATTGGTGTAGGTTTAATCACTCGAGATCTCTTGTTGGGATTGGATTTTTCACCAGCCTACGAATCAAAATGTAGATTAAAAAACTGAGGCAACAATATATTGTTCAAAAAAGAAGACAGAGTATTTTAACTACCTTTTGATTCTCGGATTTTCTTCTTCGAAGATTAGGGCTTGAATTTCTGGGGTGGAGATTTCACATGAGGAATAGTTTTGCTGAAATAAACCAAAATCAAACAATAAATTATACAGAAATCAAAGAGGAAAACAAGTGAAAAATGTGAAGATAGGAGAAAAATACCTTGGAGAACTCATGATGATATGAACAGGAGGAAAAAATGGTAATGAAGAGTGTGATAAGAAGACAAAATTGCAGAAGTAAAAAGAGAAAATAAGAAGAAGAAAAGGAAGAGAATATAAAAGAGTTTATATAAGGGAATAACTAGAAAAGAACGGTTACAAAAGACGTGTCCAAATTCTAAAAGACTAAGTAACGGTTATGTTCTCACGATCATTTCTTCTTCGCAGAATTGAAATGATAAGAGGCAAGATGTAGGTACCGAATATCACAAGGCATTAACTTACGAACATCGTGACAAATATAAGAGGAAAGAGTTACAAAACAATACGAAGATAGAAGAAGCACGGGGAAGTATGAAGATTTGCGAAGATAGAATAATCTTGCGAAGATGAATTGCGATACTTCGTAATTCATATACAGCTGTACAAATTTCACTATAAATAGGATTTCAAATGTAAAATTCAAGAGGTTCTTTTGGGTGAGTATTAGAAATTATCTTAAAAAAGAAAATAGAAAAAGTTGTAACTATTCTAGTTCCATTTAGATACTTCTTTGTAATCAATTGATAGAATTAATAAAAAAAGTCGTCATTCAACATCAAGAACTTCTCAAGTTTTACTAATTCTACTGAGGGTGTAGTTGTAGGTTATTCTGCAACTACAGCCACCTAGGTAGACTAGATAAGGGACAACCAAGAATGTATTTCCCTTGATTCTCTAGACTAAGCTGCAAATTGTTGGCTTGGCTCAACTTGGCCCCAAATTAATGATTTCTCCTTCTTTTGCTCCAAATGACTCCAAAATACCTGATAAGCTCAAAAGTTATCATAAGATACATAATTCACAAGATAACTTGCAAAGAAAGCATAAATAATAGATAACAATTATGGTGTTTACAACACCTATCAATTATACTAACATAAATATTGTTGTTGCGAAACATTATGAATGGATATCTTTGCTACTACGATACTTCACCAAGTGGTTGAATCTCGTTCCTTTCCTAGTCGAGCATCACACTGGAACACTAAGCATGGCAAGGAAAACCTTGGACATTTCCACATAACCCTACGGGAGTGTCCACATGTGGCACAAAACCATTGTAAGAAGACATTGGTACGGACACATACATGGATGGAAATGGTACAAAGATGAAAGGAGAGCGAAACCAACAGAAGCTTTTTGATGGTGGTTTTTAGTTCAGGGTTAAAATCATAAAACCCTGTATTTAATACGCCTTCATTATGCAAAGAAGCTTAGCGATTTAAGAGTGATGAGTGCCCAGACATCCTTACTTACATATGTATTGAGCAATTTAATATATTCATATATAAAATTTACCCAGAATGGTGCATGTAGTAACAACCCAGAATATTCTGCAAACTTTATCTCTCGCCTGCATTATTCATTAATGTATGTCTTATTGAGTATTTTTCCTATGTTTTGTTCCTTGGATGAACCCTTAATATTGATATGACATGACAATTAGTGTTCACTCGCAGCTGAGTAGCATGAATTTCCTGAAGTATCAAGATTAAGGTCTGCATGAAAGTACTCAGTCAGAAGACGCGCTGACTGCTCTCTAAAAATAAAATTAAGAATTTTGTGTCAACACACAAAATTCACGCTCGCAAAATTCAAATTTTAACCTAATTAATTTGTAAAAATTAGGTTTTTTGCACCATGTGCAATATATCGAACCATATTGGTCGAAACTAAACCTAGGAAAGCTAGGAAATTAATCCATTATGGAGCTAGTAGGAGCAAGATTCTACTAAAAAGTAGAAAACAAAGAAACAAAGAGGAACTGCGGCATGCAAAAGCAGCAACAAAGGGTGGCGTGGCCACGCCACTTGGATGGACGACCTGCTCCATCAGGCGTCGCCCGTGACTGATCGGTCACACTTCATGTTTCCGCTTGCCGGCCCCCTTTCCTATCGACCAATCAGATCGCTTTAAATGATCCATATGCACTCTTAAATAAAGTTGGAAGTTGGCTGGTCGACACACCTAATTTATTAAGGAATTTAATATAGGCTGCCCATGTCAGGCTTAAAATAATCACGGCAGTACGATTTGTTCGGCTAACTCAATGAGCTTGGCATCTTCTCAACCACCATTCCAGCCAATCGGAATCCTCTTATCCCGCCTGCAACATCCTTGATCAATAGCCAGAGCTAGGCTAGTCACTCTATTGAAAAGAAGTTCAACGAGTTAAGACTGGCTATGGCAGTCTCAAACTCATCGCATCCTTCCAAATTCGCCAACCGAATTGGACGGCATAGATTTTTTTTGGACGACCAACGAGGTGCCGACATGCTCACCAATAACCCATCTCCATCCCTGGCCAGTCGAACTGCCCACGACATGTCAGGAGCACACCAAACCGATTGCTCAAAATAGGCTAGCCGCGCGGGTTACAAAACCCTAATTTATGTTAGCAGTAATATATTACCTGCAGCAAAATGATCCTGACCGCTCAACTTCGCCAACCGAATTGACTGGTCTAGATTCAACCTTAATCAGTGTGCAAGGAGGGAATACATTCACTAGCGACCCGGATTTTGTGCTGGCCGATCGAATAGCTCCCATCACCCGCAACCACTAAAAAACGTTGTCCCAAAATGGATTAGCCACACAACCTTTTAAAACTTAAGTTAAATCAACGACAGCTATTAACTGCCACAAATCATCTCGGTTGCCTAACTTCACCAGATGAATCAGCGGCCTAGCTCCTATTTTAGGCGTTCAACAGATGCGACCATAATCAACGGCCAAACCTCTTGCATAAGCCGCAATCGGCCTAGTCGCGACTTGCCCATATGGCTCTTAAACTATCGCCCAAAGATGGCTGGCCGCGCCTTTTGTAGGAGTCTTAAATAAATTAGCGGCCACCAATAACTGCCTACCTTTGGTATGCATAAGAATTTCCCAACAACTTCCTAAAAGTGGCCGGTCATGCTCTTTTTTAAGATACTAGGTTCCACGACCAACCAAGACATGCTCAATATAACGATGCTTCACATGCATCGATTATTTTGAGTTTCTTGCTTAAAAGTGATGTTTTACATGCATCGAATACGTACGATATTTTATGAGTATCGACTTCATAAATAACTTAGTTATTTAACCTAATAGCGTCACATGCTATTCTTTACGGAAAGTCTCGTGACTTGGCTCGTCACACATGACTACCCGCCACCTAGCTTGCACGTGATTGGTCAGAATAATTAAACAAGACCTACTCAGCAGCTTGCTACATATTTTTTTATAAAATACTCGAGACATCAAACATGTCACAAACTAGGGGATGTTCATCAGGGTATTGGTCTGTTGGTTTACAGCGTGTGGCGTGCAACACTCTCATTATGATAAAGTATCAGGAAATGTGGACGGTTAGTGGCAGAAGAGAAGTATTGGGTGTAATCTGACTCGTCTTCCCACATAGCAAGACGTGGTTTTCTACATTTTCACACGACCCCACTTCTCCATCACTCAACTACTCCCACTTCCTATGAGATCAGGGTGCGTGCAACTATGAATGATATAAATAGGTTTCGACCTATTTTGACCAACAACGACAATTTTGGTTATCAACACAGTATCCAGGAAAAACACAAAAGAACTGATAGCTTATATTTTGCAATCCAGTTCCATATTATGATACAAGTCATAAAACAACCACACCTTCAGAGTTAACCATTCTAAAATCAACACCTTCTTCGCTTCAATACCTAAGATCAACCATTCTTCTTCATTTTATGACCGAAGTAAGACTGGAACAACCATTTCTTCGTTTAGGCCAGGATTGTACAGATTGATCTCTCGAATCTAAAGTACTCCCTTGCATCGCATTTGTTTAGGGTTTAGATTCGTTTCTCGGTGGCACACCCAAATTTACCATTTTCAGCAGAATCAGTTTTTCCCCCAAAAACAACTGGCGACCACAGTGGGAGATTAATCTATCGGTTGCAATCCTAATTTTCACAAAGATGGTTGGTCTTAGGACTAATTCTATAACTCAAAATGCCGGTCAGAATCTTGCAAATGGTGATGTTTCTCCTCTCAACACTATATCTGATCGCACAGCCAATAGAGAAATTCCAACCTTGATCGAGTTGGCGCGAGTACAGAAGATCGACATGAGGAATATAGATCTGATAAAAGAGATAATAAATAATATACTCAATTTCCTTGTCAGGTTGACATCAGATTCGAGCGGATCCTCTGCTCCAGAAATTCCAGTGCTGAGGACTAACCCCTCAAACGATGATCGTCCTCGAGTCAACAGTTTCACTACCAACCAGAGGTCGGTGGACCAGGAAGTAGCTTCTCTAGTAGATAGTTTATGCGAGCTTCTACATCTTTTAAAGGATTAATGAGCGGAGATATTTGCAGCAATCGATTAGATAGATCTAGATACGCGTTTGGCTCCTTCGCATTCAGAAACCTCAAAAACATCAGAGATGTATGTAAACAATGTTACATTTATTGAAGACGACATGATGGTAGAAGAGGGCCATAACAGAGCCCTGCATGTTACTGCACGCATCAAAGATTCAAAATTCAAAAGGGCTCTCATCTATACGGGAGCGTCCTCAAATGTTATTACTCTTAAAACTTTCAGGACAGCCAAGGTTCGGCTAAAAAGAATTGTACGACAGCCTACTATGATGACAGATTTCGAAGGAAACCAAACCAGCACATATGGGTATATCAATTTGAATCTATCAGTAGGACCGGTCCAGTCGAAAGTAAAATTCGAGGTATTAGAAAAGGAGCCAGACTACCACATGATACTGGGAAGACCGTGGCTTCATGATTATAAGATCATCCCCTCAACATATCACCAATACCTGAAAACTATTCTGAAGGAGGAAGTTGTTCGCATTCCTGTGTCATTATCTCCTTATGCACCTATTTGCGGCGTGGAACTATTTGAGCCAAAGGAAAATTAACAAGACTCATTAAGCAAGGTTTAATGCACTCCACTCCCTACGTGGACGTCGATCGAGGAGGAAGACTGACTCGCATCACTGAAAAAAGAGACCAGATCTCATGGTGTACCTCTGCTGACAGGACACACCAATCCTTCTTCATCAAATCAAAACTCGGTTCATCTTCATACCAAGAGGGAGCGGACTTTTGTAGCGAGTCATGATCAAAATGGAAAACTGTATATCAGCGCCGCTGTTAGCAATTAACAGGGGAGACTGCCGCCCAGTCTCTCCGCCCAATAGAATGCAAACATAATGACAAGCTACAAGAAGAAGTACCAGATGCTCCATAAAAGTTGCAAGACGGCACCGACTCCACCACAGATGAACTTGAAAATTTCAACATAGGAAATGAAGAATCTCTAAGGTCTGTCTCTATTAGTTCAACTTTATATGCAGATGAACGCACGAAACTTGTGAATCTTCTTAAGGAGTACTAAGACATATTCGCGTGGACATATGAGGAAATGCCTGGCCTAGATGACAAACTGGTCACACATCATCTGCATATAGTACTCGGATCCAAGACGGTCAAGCAATCTCCAAGACAGTTCAGACATGATGTGGAGGAACGAATTCAGAAGTTACTAGCTGCCGGCTTCATCAAACCCATTCACTATCCTACCTGGTTAGCCAATATGGTTCCTGTAAAGAAGAAAAGCGGTCAAATTAGATGTTGCGTCAATTTCAGAGATCTGAACAAATGTTGCCCCAAAGATGATTTTCATCTTCCCAACATTGACATGCTAGTTGACGCTACCAGCGGACATGGCATGTTCTCCTTCATGGACGGGTATAGAGGCTATAACTAGATAAACATGTATGAACACGACGCAAGTAAGACAGCTTTTCGAACTCGTCTCGAAAACATTTATTATACTGTGATGCCATTCGGTTTGAAAAATGATGGTGCTACCTATCAACGCGCCATGACTGTAATTTTCCATGACATGATGCATAAGCAAGTTTAAGATTACGTAGATAACATAGTAGTCAAATCAAAAAATCGAGCTGCCCATACGGACGTTCTACGACAAGTGTTTGAAAGGTGTCGTGAGTACAAACTGAAAATGAACCCATTAAAATGTGTTTTTAGAGTCTCTTCTGGCAAATGTTTGGGATTCAAAGTCACTGATGAAGGAATCAAGGTAGATCGACCATGACCCAAGCTATCCACACAATGCCTCCTCCGCAAAATGTGAAAGAACTCCAGAGCTTCATGGGCAAGGTAAACTATATTTCGCGTTTTATTCCTGGTTTGGCCCAGCTTATCGCTTCATTTATCCCCTTGCTGAAAAGGGGAGCAAACTTTGTTTGGACCACGCTTCAGTAAGAAGCTTTTTGAAAGATTCAACAAATATTGTCATCACCGGCTGTTATGAAACCTCTTATATAAGGAAGGACGTTGTGCCTCTACACTTCTTCCAGCGATGTTGTTGTTGGAGCCCTCTTTGCTCAAGAAGATGATGAAGGGATTAAACACCCTATATACTACTTCAGTCATACCTTGAGGGATGCCGAACTCAGGTATCTTAAGGAAGAAAAAGCGTGTCTAGCCCTAATTCACGCTATTCAGAAGTTTAGACAATATTTGTTGTCAAACAAAGTGGTGCTAATAACTAAAGCCGATCATGTCAAGTTTTTGCTCTCAAAACCAACCTTGATAGGCAGGCCGGCCAAATGACTACTCCAAATGTCGGAGTTTGATATAACGTGCACTCCTCCGTGGGCTGTTAAAGGACAAGCAGTAGCAGACTTTACTAGCAACATTCCCGAGAGAATGTACTACCGCACTGCATGAAGACCTTCCTGGGAGTTTCTAGAAATCTCTTTTGTAAAAGAGGAAGCGTGTCTATTGTATTTTGATGGATCTGCTACCCCTAGAAATAATACCGGATGAGCGGGTATAGTTCTAGTATCTCCAACTGGTGAAGTCTTTTCTCATTCTTTCAAGCTGGACTTTCAATGCACGAACAATTCGGCAGAAAATGAAGCTTTCCTCATAGGACTGTCACTAGCTAAACAAGCAAGAGCCACACACCTAGAAGTAAGAGGCGACTCTAAACTACTTGTCAACCAGATTAATGGAGTATACTCGCTCAAAGAGGTAACACTAGCCCCTTATATATTTGTGGAACAAAAGCTATTGAACTACTTTGATGAGACAACCATAACCCATATCGGCCGCAATAACAACAAACATGTCGATTGCCTAGCTATATTAGCCTCAAAGTTGAAATTTGAAGGTTTGGAAGAGACTTTGAAAGTGAGAAGATGGACTGTGGCGTCAACGTGGCTTTCACAGTTCAAAGATACTGAAGCCGATGATTGGAGAACTCCGATTATTCAAAAGATTAACATCTCACTTTCCCAAGGAAATGTTAGTCTCAAAACCCTATAAAGCTTCTTCATGCTCCATGAAGTGTTGTACCACCGAAACCCAGATGGATCTCTGTCAAGATGTCTCGAAGACGAAGAAGCACAACTGCAAGTAATTAAACATATTCATGGTGAGATTTGTAGGAAAACGTTAGTGGTGAATCTTTACTGAAGTCTTCAGCGCCTTGGCTACTATTGGACGGATATGGAGACCCAATCCCGAGCGCTCCAAGGATCCTGCTCCAATTGTCAAGCGCCACCACATCAATTGGAAAATCTTATCATTGGCTATGCTGGGGACTCGCGAGATCCATACCTCAACTATCTCTGCGACGGCGTGCTCCCTACTAACAAGAAGGATGCAGCCAAGATGAAGCAAAAATCCAAAAGATTTGTATTTTATGAGGGAATCCTACACCGCAAAAGCTTTGGAGGCGACCAGCTACGATGTTTGGCAAAATCTAAAATCCAGACTATGTTGAAAGAAACACATGAAGGTGAACACAAAGGAAGAAGAAGTTATTCCTCCAAGTACACGAAAAATATTACTGGCTAACTATGGAGGATGATGCAGCGGCGTTTGTTCAGAAATGCCATGAATGTCAAATTCACGGGAATCTCATCCCTTCATTCGGTAAGTAGTCCATGGCCTTTCTACAGCTGGGGACTTGATATTATTGGGAAATTCAATCTGTCATCATCAAAGAAGCATTAGTACATCATAACCACCAACAGAGTACTTCACCAAATGGGTCGAAGCTAATCCTCTTCGAGGAACCACCAGAGCAAAAATTGCAGCGTTCATTAAAGAATACATCATTTATCGGTTTGGCGTACCTAAGCACATAATTACTGATAACAGTACCCCCTTTGCCAACAAGCAAGTACGAGAATTGCTTGAAGAATATGGAATTTAGCAAGTCTTCTCTACTCCTTATTACCCTCAAGGGAATGGGCAAGTTGAAAGCACCAACAAGACTTTGATTCGAATTCTCAGTCGAACAGTGCATGATATTCCCAGGACGTGGCACGAACAACTGCCTATGGTATTGTGGGAATATCGGGTGGCACCTAGAAGATCTGCTAGCATTCCTCCCTATTGGCTTGTCTATGGCGCATACGCAATTCTCCCAGCAGATATTAAAATTATGTCGGCTAGGATTGCAACAGCAAGTGGAATCTAATGGAATTATGCCGAAGCATCGAGTTCCATAATAACGGAGTTGGATACTCTGGACTTCAATAGAATTAAGGCGGAAGAGCATGCTAAGAAGGACAAAAAAATGATCTCCAGAGCATACGATAAAACTGTAAAGCCTCGAGTTTTTCAAATAGGAGATCTGTTATTAAATACCTCCAAGCACATTCAACAAGACATGTCCGCACCAAAGTTTTCCAAAAAATGGGAAGGTACTTACGTGATCACCAAGGCTTATAACAGTGGGTACTATAAAATTATCAAAGAGGATTAAGGCAAATTGGAAGCGATCATCAATGGAAAATGGCTCAAGGCATACTACGCCTGACCATTATTCCATCCCCTGCCGTCCCATGGCACAGCCAATCAGGAATTTTCGTCTCTCTTATATCTGAGCTATCAAAGTTTCTCATTAGTTAAGGCATGTTAATGTGAACTCCATTTTCTTATCAAAACCCAACGTGATTCATTTTCCAAAACAGCGTTCAAAACCCAAGACAAAATGAGAACGATCAAACATTTTCATGCCTACTTATTCAAAATAATAAAATATAAGTATGACTCAGAAAAGGCCGTCCAACAAGTTGTAGTCCCTTGAAAGCATCATTTTTAGCCTATCCTGATACCTTTCAGTCCTACTCTTCAAGTCTTGGATCGTCTGTTCCACCTTCTCGGATTCCATAGCCAAAGCCTTTTCCTCCTCCAAGATAGCTTTCCTAGCAGGAACGACATTAGCGATGATGCCAGCTCGATCAACTTTAATGATGTCAAGGCACTGCCGCAGCCATCTCACGTTGAACTCCATAAATTCGCAGGAAAATAACATGTTTTCCAACTTTTCAATAGTTGATTCAGTAACATCACGAATGAATGTATCTTTCATCTCTGCAACCATGGACAGAAGGCAGTTCACCGTAGTAACCAAAGCAGACGAATAATGCCGCACCACGTTTCTGGTAGCAATGTTGCCATACCTTCTTCATATTTTTGTGTATAAAGGCACAAACTCCTTTCTTACTAAGAATCTACCAACAACCCGGTAACTAGAAGATAAACACCTCATATAAATATCAAACGGCAAGCCTACATTGGGGTACTCATAGGAGGAGATACCCAAATCAGCGTCTTCCAGGCCTGCATCAGTAGGTATGTCTGAGCTTGAAGGAAGAGGAGTGGCCAGATCATCATCGTCAACCACCGATACACATGTTCCAGTAGGGTACCTCTACAACAACAACAAAATCAACTACCGGCCATGAAAAACGAATACTTATTCACAAAGTAAAATACATACCGGTATGATCTTCTTGACTCGGATGATCCGGACAAGGGAGTTGTCACGAGACCCGGGGATTCGTCCACTCTGAAAAATGATGTTAGACGTCAAAAAGAACATGAAGAATTACCACTTCAAATTCAGGAGTTAATTAAAGTCATACTCTGGATACAAGCCGCCTGCGTTTGGTAAAAGAGTCTGGATGGGTTGAAGATGATCCATCTTTGTCTGACATTATGAAAGGATATAGGTTTAGAAGGAGAGTCTATATTCCAAAATGAGAAGATCGTTTAGTTTCAGTTGTATATGTATACACACTGCAAAAACACTAAGAGGAAGCGGGTGCTGAATACTATAACAAGATTTATCCAATAGACGAGGATTCAACGCCAACCAAGTCGTGCTTCTTGTTGAAACCCTAATTAAAGCTGAGAGAAGACTGTAGGATGGTCAAAAAATAATGCTTTCAGCCCGGCAAAGCTTACTGGAAGAGCATGCTCGCTGGCATGACCAGAATGAAATCAAGATACCTGAAAGATACAATTGTGATCTGGCGGTTAGATTCGAATTCAAGACAACTGTCACTTCCCTGGTAATATTTATTCACCTTGACTTGATCATTTTATCTCTTAACTGTCACCATCTAGTGCTTACCCCGCAACAATGTCACTATTACGTATTAAGCAGGGAACTTAATGTTGATGGTGGTTTTTAGCTTAGGGCTAAAAATTGTAAAACCCTGTATTTAATGCGTCGTTGTTTTGCAAAGAATGCTGAGCCATTTAAGAGTGATAAGTGCCCAGACCCCCTTACTTACATATGTATTGAGAAATTCAATTTATTCATATATAAAATTTACCGAGAATGGTGCAGAACCCCAAATATTCTGCAAATTTTATCTCTCGCCTGCATTATTCATTAATGTATGGCTTATTGAGTATTTTTCCTATGCTATGTTCCCCGGATGAACCCTTAATATTGATATGACAGGATAATTATTATTCACTCGTAGCTGAGTAGCATGAATTTCCCGAAGTATCAAGATTAAGGTCCGCAAGAAAGTACTCAGTCAGAAGACGCGCTGACTTCTCTCTGAAAATAAAATTAAGAATTTTGTATCAACACACAGAATTCACCAAATATGACCAATTTTATGATAGCTCGCAAAATTCAAATTTTAACCTAATTAATTTGCAAAAATTAGGTCTTATGCGTCCTGCGCAATATCTCGAACCCTATTGGTCGAAACTAAACCTCGGCAAGCTAGGAAATTAATCTATTATGGCGCTAGTAGGAGCAAGATTCTACTAAAAAACAGAAAACAAAGAAACAAAGAAGAACTGCGGCAAGTAAAAGCAGCAGCAAAGGGAAGCATGACCACGCCACTTAGCCGGACAACCTGCTCCATCAGGCGCCGCCCGTGACCGATCGGCCACACTCCATGTTTCCACTTGACGACCCCCTTTCCTATCGACCAATCAAATCGCTTTAAATGCGCCACATGCACTCTTAAATAAAGTTCGAAGTTGGCTGGTCGACATATCTAATTCCTTAAGGAATTTAATATAGGCTGCCCATGTCAGTCTTAAAACAATCACGACCGCACGGTTTGGCCGGCCAACTCAACGAGCTTGGCCTCTTCTCAATGAGACCAAGCAAACTTCATGATGTCCACCGACAAGCCCATCACTATTCCATCCAATCATAATCCTCTTAGCCCGCCAACAACATCCCTGATCGATAGTCGGAGCTAGGCTAGTCGTGTTGTTGAAAAGAAGTTCAACGAGTTAAGACTGGCCATGGCAGTCTCAAACCCATCACATCCTTCCAACTTTTCCAGCCGAATTGACGACTTAGATTTTGTTTTGGATGGCCAACGAAGTGCCGGCATGCTCACCAGCAACCCATCTCCATCCCTGGCCATTCAAACTTCCCACGACATGTCAGAAGCACACCAAACCTGTGAACACATAATTTACAATGGCTGTTACATGTTAACAAACAATTCTCGCATTTGTAAACACAACTTTATATAGAATAAAAAAAACATCGAATAACGTAAACACGATGACTCATTGACTCAGAGTCTTCAGACTCGCCATCGTCTAATCATGAGGGATTGGTTTTACCAAAGTCACCGCTGCAATGCTTAATGTTGTAAAGCATAGTAGTAAAAACATGAGATAAAGTGCTGAAATATAAATGAG
This sequence comes from Papaver bracteatum, assembly GCA_023529315.1. Classification (NCBI taxonomy): domain Eukaryota; kingdom Viridiplantae; phylum Streptophyta; class Magnoliopsida; order Ranunculales; family Papaveraceae; genus Papaver; species Papaver bracteatum. Next base: position 1,181,585 of record JAJJWX010002186.1, read on the forward strand.
ACAATGATTTACATGGTTCGGCACTAAGGCCTACATCCATGGGGTGGTGTTTCACTGTACTTTGAGGAATGACATAGATAGTCGAACGAATTTCTAGTAAATAACGTTGCTTAGGGAAATAAAATTCATACCTATTTCTCTTTCCTAAACTCTCTCTTAACTACTTGAAACTGGTCGACCCCCTTTTCTCTTAGTGGAAATGGGTATTTATAGGGATAAGTTATGGGCCCCACTCTAGTAGACCGTTGCAATCTTATCCTCTCGATTTTAGTGCATATCCCGCTGATATCTTCGTTTTTGCCCGAGGGATCCAGCGGTTATCTTCGATAAGGAGGGGTCACCATACCCTCCTCCACAAGTTTTTTGACACGTATCCTATGTTGGGTGCATTTAATGCGGGTGGTTGGGGTGATTTACACGCGTTGGGCAGGTGTCGGAAGCCCTTGTCACATCCGTGTCAACTAGTCCTGCCCCAGCCGTTGATCTTGGATCTTACTCGGGATGGAGTAAAGAAGGTCCTAGGGTGCTCTTCAGTACTTCTCAGTGTCTGGATGCTTCAGTGCCCCTAGGTTCTGCATCGTTGGATTACTCTGATGATGTATACGTGTACATGGTGGGTTCCCCTTGAGTGTTGCGGTGTGGCATCGAGTCTTAATGTCTCATGCTATGTGTCCCCCACGTGTAGTTCTTCTGACACATGGCGAGTAAAGGAATTATGTGTATACAATTTTCCCCTTTTCACTAAGTTTGAAATCGGTCAAAGCTTGGAGAAAACTTTCTTCACATTTATCCCCACTCTCTTCATTAACTTCTCCTTATTCTTAGGGCATGTTTCCCACTCCTAGCATTAATTACCCCTTGAATCATGGGTCGGTTTTATTTTCTTCTCGGTTATAAATATGAGAAAAAATTTATTTGGAATAACTTTCATTCTCTTGTTCTTGTCAGTTCATATTCTCTTCTCTAAACATTCTCCATTTTTCTTTTGTTCTTTAGCTCTTAAATTTTGCTGTTACTGCTCAAGGTCAGAATCACCAGGAGAATACGGTTGTGGTTGGTCATCCTTCGTCTTCGCATCATCTTCGTACTCTTCGTCTGCTACTGATTCTAGGTATGGCGCTTTTCTCTTTGATTTTGTTTGATGATTCTTCTTCTGCTGTTATTTCTGAGTTTTTGTGATAAAGAACAATTCGTACGATAGTATATATACTTTCCCCTGTTCTTCATTGCAAAACTCACGTTCTTTTATCAAAACCTGTTTTAAATATTTCTAGGGTTTCTAGTTTTTATAGATTTGATCAAAACTACCCAATCTTGCGGCATTAACTCTTTTGGTGGAGTTTCATGTTTTGATGGAGTTTCAAAAACTGTGATGATCATCAGTCTATCTTTTTGTCAAATTCTGTTAAATCCTCTGCCCCTTTGCAGGTATGGGTGATCATCACGAGTCCCTTACATTACTACACCGTCTAGTCCTTTCAGATCCCCTCCTCTGAAGGACTCTGGTTCGTCTCCACCGTAGGGTGGGTTGTCTAAGCCTTCTCATTCTGATCCTCGTGCTCATAAGAATCCCTCTGGTCCTCGATCCTCCTCACAACAGAAGGAAGATCTCCCGAAGGGTTCAAGATATGCAGTACATCGGTCGTCCAATCCGCCTCCTCGTTCAGAGCCGATAAAAGCTCAACTTATTCGATCGCCTCCCCCGCAGGTTACACCGTCAACTTAAACTACAATGCCTCATTCGAAGGCCAAGGTGTAGAAGGTCTACGGGCTGGCGAAAGAATCTTCTAAAGTTGTTATCTCGAAGGGTGATTTTCCAAGAAATCCTTCGACCAAGAGAAAGGCTTCGAAGATGAGTCCTCTGAAGGAAACAACGTCAACTAAAGCCGCTGATTCTGATGTCGCCCCTATTATACGGAGCGTTTCCATTGGTAAGAAAAAAGTTACTTTCAAGCACATAGATCTCGAGGCGTTCAAAGTGAAGCATGATCTCGAAGCTTTTGATGTGAAATTTTATGCTCCCGATGATGATCTTACTTATGATCTGATCACTCGTTACAAATATGATGACTTTCATTTGCTGACAACGGTGGGGGATTTCGAAGCTGGCCTTATGCTGCCTTTGTACAAGTCGGGTGAATCCTTATATTATGATGTCTTGGCTCATTGTGAAAAATCTACTCCTCATACTTATTGTCGCTCGGTGGTGCAGCTGACTGGAAACTTTCTTGGGCACTTAAAGAGAGTTACCTTCGGAGGAAGGGAGAAACCTCGATGACTTTTTATGTTCCTAATCTCACTGAGAGGGATTGGTACACTCCCGAGAATTTTAATGCCTCGTTTGGAGACTACATTAAAGGAAGGAACCGCAAACCATGGAGTATTGGTATTCGTAATATTGCTGCTCCTTATGGTAATATTCGTTTACTTAGTGAAGTGAGTGATACGAAGCTTTGTTACGTCCCTGGTACCGAAGGGTCCTCTCAGCTGAAGATTTTACCTGCCCGTGAAAAGATTAAGAACGATCATGACTATGAGTGGCATGCTACCATTATTGAAGTCGTTGGTCCTTGGTCTTATGGTTGGGTCCCTGGTCAGCATGGATAGTTCCCTATCGCTGGTAGCCAACCTCGTGCTAACGCTCCAGCTCGCTATGAAGATTTTTTCCCCTGGAAGTTAAACTTAACTGGTATGAATTTTGAATACGCCTACGATGTCACTGATGTGGATGAAGAGGAAAGTTCTGAAGCTACTCTTCCTTCGAAGAGTACGAAGGTAATAACCCTTATGTTTGCCCTTTTTCTTCTTGATTTGAGATTAGTCGGAGTATGAAGAAAAATTTATTGTATTAAATGATAAACATCATGCCTTTAGGTACTGAAGAAGAAGAAGAAAAATAATATTGTTCAATCTTCCAATGTTGCCGTTGGAGAAACAGAAGTTCCTGATGAAGTTACCAGTCTTGTGACCGATGAGGCTATGGGGGAAGAAGAAATTTATGATGACGAGGAACGCATAGAGACTTCCACTCCTAGTAACGAGGAGGGTATAAAAACCGTTGGCGGAACTATTGAAGAGGAGTTTGTCCCTGGTGGTCAAGGAGGTAGTTCTGCCGGCGACCCCTTATTTTCCCTTTCCCCAAACCAGGGGGCTAAATATGTCGAAGCTCAATCTTCGATCCCTACCGGGTGCGGTCAGGAATTTTATTTTGGTAAGATTTATTCCTCTGGTGTGCAAGATGACATAAGCGCTGCTATGGGGATAGCTTCAGAATTCTCTTTGCTTTCTCCGAACGATGATTGGGATGTCCTTGAGGGGTACCGCTTATGGAAAAACCCCTGAGGCGAAAGATATCTCTGATGGTGAAGATGCTGAAGTCCGTTCTAATAGGGAGGCCAAGTCTAAAAGAGATTCCGAGACCGAGAAGAGAGATGTTGGTGGCGAGGCTTCCTTTGAGTCATCTTCGGAGGGCTTTGATAGGGCTATGATGCTCGATAGTGATGATGCCACACTTGAGTGTATAATAAAAAAAAATTTGATGCTCCTACCTAACCCTGCTCTCGTGATCCCTGGTGAGAAGAGTTCTGATGCGTTTACTCGTCAAAGAATGCAGTTGACGTCCCTTGATGAGGTTGCGGAGGCCTGGGAGAAAACATTAGGAGCCAATTCCCCTAGCCTTTTAGTTGAACCCCCATCTTCTGTTTCAGGTATGATGGCTATTGTTGATGGGTATCAATATGGTTACCCTCAGCAGCGCATTCTTGAGGTAAGTCTTCGAAATATTTCTGAGGTGCATGATTCAATGTTGTAGGTTTCTTAATTATCAATTGATTGTTATCAACGCATATGATGATAAGTGAACACTACAACCATACCCTTTACCAGTTTTTTAAGTCGAAAGCCCTTAAGCTGGAAGGCAAGCTTCCTCATAGAGAAAGTGAGCTCTCCGCGGCCGAAGCTGTTATCGCCGCTAGGGATCGAGAAGTTTCGGAGTTGAAGAATCGATTGAAATGGAAGGAGTGTCTTGGTGCTGAGGAAGAAAAACTTTGTCTTGAGTTGGCGTTGGTTCGTACTGAGATTGAAAAGGCTCGTAACGATGCTTCTTCTTCCCAAGGTTCGTTAATTTTTTCTACCTCTCTCTTCCTTCTTATTAGTGTGTTGTCTGAATCTCCTCGCTCATATTCAGCGGGCGATCCCGAAGAGCTAGGATGGTTTCGAAGTGAGAGAACTCGTCAAGATTCTCAGATCAGAGAGTTGGTGCAGCAGATCAAGGATGAAGCTGATAAGTGTAATGCTCGTGCTGATGAGCATAACACCTTGATGGATAAGTGGCAAGAAAGGAATAGCCAGATGGTCGATATGCAGAATCTGTATAATTCCGATCGTCGGCTGTTTAATGGCACTTTTCTTTGGACTCATGACAACCTTCATTTGGAGCGTGAGTCTGTTACCCATTTAGAGACTAAGGTAATGGATTTAGAGGAAGAGCTGCGTCATGCTAGGTCTTCCCCTGGTTCCGAGACTCAGAATTATATATGAAAACTTATTCAATAGAGGGATGAAGCTAGGGCTGAGACTTATCCCCTTAGCAAGGCTTTAACTGCTTCTTGGGGCGACGTTGCTCGATTGGTTGATTCTGAGAAAGATCTCGAAGTTAATATGTACAGGCTCACTAAAGGCATAGAAAAAATGAGCGATGAAGTGAATCCACTTCGTCACTTAGACTCCATGAAGCAGGTAGAGTTGGATGAGTGTCAGTTTTCTCTTACGACCCTTCGGTTGGACTATAAGAAAATATCCGATGAGTATGATTTTCTTGATGAAGCCCGGGACGCTGTTGTTAATGAATATGAGATAGATTCGGCTAATGTCGAAGGTATATATTTTTTTGGCCGTGGGTATATTTATGCTTCCCTTTCGCTAATTTACTTCTACTTTATTTTTCAGAGCTCGAAGGACAACTTAACCTTGCAAATGAAGACCTTAAAAAGGCTCAATCTTCCTTAGTATACCAGGAGGGTCAGAATAAGTGTTGTGAAGGATTAATAGGGTCTCGTGATGAGGCGGCGGAGGAAGCAACCAAAGAAGTAGATCGTTTGAGGTCTACCTTGTCGCATTCTGAACTTAAGTCTATTGTTATTACGCACAAAGCCTGTTGTCAACTTGCCGAGGAGATTAATAAAACTCTGGACAGGATCGAGCACGGTCTTCTGAAGGATTACAACATCGTTAAGTATTATCCCCGGCGCCCTATTCCTGAACCCCTGACCTATATCTCTGATACCTCATCGGGGGGAAGCATCCCTTCGTCCCACAAAAATGACCTCGCTGATCTCATCGGATCTTCTAAGGAGAAATAAGTTTCGAAACTTGCTTATATAAAGTTGATCTTTGTTGATTACTTGGCTTCGGGCCGCTTTTTTATGTATCTTGTTTTGCTTTTGTTTAGTTTCCCCAACTTTTAATCAACTTTTTATGGAATGGATCATCGTTTTCTTGGATACGTACTTTCTGTTCCTCCTGCACTGTTGTTTTATTTATTTTTACAGATAATGGGCAAATATAAGTGAAAGAAATAAACTAATGTATTAAGACATAGAAAGTGTTTGATAGCAATAACGTAGGTAAACACCTTTTCTATTGACTTTGGACCTGTCTCCCCGCTAGTTAATCCTTGGCCAGAGGATTACCGAATGGTGGGGGTTAATGCAGCGTCCTCGGATATGTAATGCATTATTAGAATATTTACAAGCATTCATTCTGCTGAACTGCTGCCTTGTCGATGGGTTGGGAATCTCTTTCTGCTGGAATCCTTCCCCATGGTCCTATACTTATAGACGCTAATAGGGGAGTCTCGAGATATTGTAAATGATTACTCTCCCCAATAGATATTGTGCAAAAAAAAAGATTTTGGATTGATATGGTGAGGTTTGCTATTCCTCACTCAGAGATAGAGACATATTAAGCAGATACGCTGTCCTTTTCTTCTGTCATTCTTTACGCAGATCTTGTCTGCGTTATTTTTATGGGTAGTACGGATTGATATACTTTGCATTTCACGGATGCCTGAGGAATTCTCCTTTCAGATTACGTAGGTAGTAAAATCCATTTCATGTGATGTCATGTATTAAAAATGGTCCTCCCCACGTTGGTGCCAATTTTCCCCACTTTTTTTCTCGTTGGTATTGTGGAATGGTTCTCAGCGTGTATTGTCCTTCTACAAAGTTTCTAAGCTTAACCTTCTTATTATATTCTCTTGCTAGTCTTCGTTGGTAGTTTTCTATCCTTTGTAACGTTGTCTCCCTTCTTTCTTCTAGATCATTGAGTCTTTCGAGCATTATGTCAGTTGTAAGGTTTTTATCTCAGGCCTCGGTCTTCGTAGTTATTTATGGGTAAAAACTGCTTCTGCTGGTTTTGGTAATTTAGGGTGTGTGGATGAGAAGTGAATCAAAACTCTAAACAAATGCACTGCACGTGAGTGCTTTTGATTCGAGAGATCAATCAATACAATTCTGTCTTAAACCAATAAATGGTTGTTCCAGACTTGTTTCGGTCACAAAGTGAAGGAGACGGGGTTGATCTTAGGGGGGAAGCAAAGAAGGTGCTGATATTGTGAAGGTGTAGGCTATTTATGACTTGTAACAGAAAGGTGAGAAGGCTTACAATTAACGCAAGCAGGCTCTGGGTGTTTGAATACGTTGTGTATTAACACTTGGTTTCTTTGTTGTGTTGTCTATTTGGAAATAGGGAGGAGAACCTATTTATACAAGTCATTTGAGCCTTACTCACGTCTCTCGTAGGAAGTGGAGTGGTGGAGTAGTAGAGTGGTGTGTTAGTGTCACACGGTCAATCTTGCCCACTTCTCCCATCATCACTAACCGTCCATGTATTCCTGACACGTTCCTGTGATGGCGCATTGCACACTGCACGATGTAAACCGCCAGACCAATACCCCCAGTATATATCCCCCAGTTTGTGACATGATTGATATCTCGAGTGTGTGGATCGTGGGACCCACAGAAGGTAGCATGTAATGCTAGTTAAATAACTAAGTTATTTAGGAAGTCGATACTTGTAAAGTATCGTGTGTATTCTATGCATGTTATGCATCGAATATATTCGGCATATATGAAGCATCGTTGTTGAGCACCATGCCCTGCTTACTTCACGTGAGGGTTTGGAGGCTGCGCTAGCAAATTTTCCCTTGGCCGACCACATGGTGTGGTAGAGTGGCAGACAGTGATCACGGTGATACTTCACTGGTCGCCTAACTCTTATCAAAGGCCGTCCGTCCGAGATGGCGAAGTTGGACGGACGAGATGACTTGCGACCCACAACTGCGACCCTCGAATTAAGGTTTAGGAGGTGCGCGAGTATACTCCTTCATCTTGGTCGAATCCAAGCATGGGAGGCATTTCATGGAGGACCGATCGGACATGCGTGTAGACGGCATGCTGATGTCCATGTCCATGCTTCACTGTCCCACGAAGGTTTGATCTAGGCCACTCAAATTTACCGGTGAAGTTGAGTGGCAGAGATCGTTTTGCGACAGAAATCCTATGCCGCAAAGGATTCCTAAAGGGCGCGACATGCCACGTTCAAGCGCGTTTCGAGACGACCAAGCTTGGTCGGTCTCAGCCGTTTGGTCCGGCGTGTAGGTAGTAGGCTAATATTCACGCCTATACCTGACGGTCCCATGGAAACGTGATCTAAGCCGCTCAATTCGATCAGACATGCGTGTAGACGGCATGCTGATGTCCATGTCTATGCCTCACTGTTGTTACTTGGATATCCATGCTACTCTGCTGCGAGTAACAATCAGTCATCATACCACACCAACAATAAGAGTTCTGCTAGGAACAACACAGTCAATACAAGGCGTTTTATGCATTAATCAATAATGCTAAAATTCACAGAATATTCGGGGGATTGTTGCTACATGCTCCATTCTAGGTGAATTAATAAAGTGAAGAAGTATTCATCACTTATAAAATAAGCTCATCCTCTGCAGGATGGTTATACAAAATATTGGTTTTACAACTTTAGCCCTGAACTAAAATCCACCAACAACAGTAGTTGGCATGATAATCTCTGTTGGGATGACGGCCTCTTCTCCGTAAGTGAGGAGGAAGGGTAATTCTCCGGTAGCGGACTTCCACGTTGTTCGGTACGCCCATAACACATTATGTAATTATTCACACCATCGTCTCTTAAGTTCGTCCAGATATTTCTTGAGGATAAGGGCAAGAATCTTATTTGTAGTCTCAGCTAGGCCGTTACTTTGAGGGTAGATAGGGGTTGATTTGTTCTTTCTGATCTTGAAAGCGTCAAAAAGCATGTCTATGTTTTTTCCTTGTAGTTTCTTACCGTTGTCGGATACAATTTCCGCGGGAATGCCAAATCTACATATGATGTTCTTGAAAATGAATGTGAACATGTCTGCGTCTCTGATCCTAGCAAGATCTTTGGCTTCTACCCATTTACTAAAGTAATCCGTAGCCACGATTAAGAATCGATGTTTCCCTGACCCTTAGATCATGGGGCCGACGATGTCTATTCCCTACTTAGAAAATGGCCAGGGGATGTCTACCGAGTTTATCTTTGTCGCAGGGGCATAGATCCTCTTGGGGAATGGCTGACACTCCTCGCATCTTTTTGACATTTTGGAAATGTCTTGTATCATCTGCGGCCAGTAATATCCTTGCATCTTAGCTTTTTCAGCTAGTGACCTCATCCCACTGTGATTACCTGCGTCTCCGTATTGTATGTCTTTTAAAAACCGATGTCCTTCTTCTCTTGATAGGCAGCGAAGCAATGGTCAGAGAAAAGACTTCTTGTATAAGATTCCGTCCCATATATCATATCTTCATTCTTTTGATTGAAATTTTCTAGCTTGCTTCAAATCTTTTGGCTACGTTTTTTCTTTAAGAAATAGATGAACTTCGGCTCTCCAATCTTCTTCGTTTGTGAAATCTTCATCTTCATTAGCCCTTGTCATGATATCATCTTCGAGAAAATCGTCAGCAATATCTTCCCTTATATCGTCGTTAGTGAGGTTTTTGCTAATATTGTCCTTACGCCTTGTAGAGAAGGATTCTTGAGGGGCCACCGAAGGTTCATACACTCTTGTCACCTTAATTTCCTTCATGTTTTCATTTTTCAACATGGGTGATATATATGCTAGGGCGTCTGCATGCCTGAGATCTTTTATACCTAAGTGTCGAAACTTGATGCTGGGTATCTGTGATGCTAGAGTGTGGACCAAGGCCATGTACGCTGATAGGCTCTTATCGTAGACGTTGTATTCTAGCCCTATTTTTCGTATGACCAGTTGTGAATCGCTTATAAGGCGCACATCGATTATTCCCATCTATATAATCAAGCTAAGAGCATGTACTACATCTTCGTATTCGACGATGTTATTGGTATGCCTCTTGAATTCTAATCTTAATACATGTATAATCATATCCCCGATGGGGGTAGTGATTACGATGCCTATGTCTACGCCTTCCCTATTTTTTGACCCGTCGACGAAGACCTCCCATCGCCTTTGGCTGGATGGTTCCAGAATATCGACCGGATCTTTCTCGTCTTCCATTTCTGGGGTTCCCTTTACCTCCTCATCATCGACCATGGGTAGATCAGCTAGAAAATCTGCCAGAACTTGTGACTTTTGGGCATGCTGGATCTCATGGATGATGTTGAACTGATCAAGATGAGTATTCCACTTTGCTATCCTTCATACTTTCCCAGCGCTTTGAGAACATCTTCTAGCTGTGCCTTGCATGGAATACGAATGTAGTGAGTCAGGAAATATGTTCTCAGCTTTTGAGTTACCCATAATAGTGCTAAGATGAGTTGCTCAATCTTCGTATAATTTATTTCCACCGTGTTGAAGGTCTTGCTGACATAATATATTGGTTTCTCTATCTTTGTGTTCGTTTTGACCAACACTGCGCTGACAGCATCCTCCGTTGCTTCTATGTAGGAGGATAGTACTTCATCCGGATCGGGCTTTTGTAGGATCGGGATTGAGGCCAGATACTCTTTGATTTTTTGGAAATCTTCTTCACACTCAGCCGTCCACTCGAATTTTCTTCCTTTTTTGAGGATGTTGAAGAAGTGCCTGCATTTGTCCGATGACCTGGCAATGAACCTTCCCAGGGATGCTAAAGAATCATTGAATTTTTGGACTTCTTTTAGATTCTTTGGAGACGTCATTCCTATGATGGCTTGTATCTTGGAAGGATCCACTTAGATGCCCCTCTTTGTCACTAGATATCCAAGAAACTTCCCTGAAGTGACGCCAAATGTGCATTTTTCTGGATTTACCTTCATGCTGTATTTTCTCATTGATTGGAAAATATCCCTTAGATCTTGATGATGGTCCTTGCACAGCTTACTTTTGACGAGCATATCGTCAACGTAGACTTTCAGGGTGTTCCCAATCCAAGGCTTGAAGTTTGCATCAACCAACCTCTGGTATGTCGCTGTCATGTACCTAGCCTAGAAGGAAAGGTACCCCTATCATGTTTGATGTCATTATTTAGTATACGCAATAGTTTGTATCCTTTAGCTAGATAATGGTTGTTATTATCAATTGTAACGTGTGATTTAGATGTACACATATGCTAGTAATGTTCGTTAGATTTAGGAAGGGAAGCCTATCTATATAAGTCAGAGAGATACTTGTAATGAATCTTATAAAATTTATTAATCAAATAGAACTTTGATCTTATGATGTGTTCTTCATTGAACCAGATAATAGGCTTGATTCGTGAGAATTAAGAGAGGTTTATCCTCAAATCTATCCCCCTCTTATCATCGTACTTAGGTACATGAAAATTGGTATCTAGAGAAGTTTCGATCCATGGAGTTCCCGCAAGATACACCACTACAGCTGAAAGCTTTGAAGAATGAAGATAAAGCAAGAAAGGAATATGATAAGTTCTGTGGGTTATATCGGTTTCACTATGCAGAGAATAACTCTCAAATTCGAAAGTACTATCTTCAGAAGTTTGAAAAGCTCATGGACAGAGCAAGGAAGAAGAGTATATTGATACTTTTCATTAAGGTTACTACATAGATTCATCCTGCCGTCTATGAAGAAGCAGATGATTCTTTAGAGGAGTTAATTCCTTCACTTTTATTCGATGAAGAAGAGGATGATTTAAATAATGGGTTGATTTCTCAAATTGAAGAGGTTACAAAAACTGGGGTTAAATCAATTGTCAAAGCTTCCGTGAATGATATTGAAAGGAAAAATCAGATCGAATTTGGTAAGTGTTTTAACATTATTCTCAATTCTGCTCATAACATATTTGATCGTGGGAAGGAGAAATTGCAAGTCGACTCTAAGTTAGGTTTTTCTTTTCTCGGAGGTTTGAAATTTTTAGGTAGTTTTTTAAAGAAAATTTTCAGGAACTGGTTTATAAGATTGGGTACTTACCAGAATTGTGGTTTACTGCTTCAATTGTGGGTATACAAACTAATAATAGTATTGTTATTACTGCTAGAAGTTTGAATGTGGTTGTTTCTTTCTATATTTATTTTGCTTCTACTTGTTCCATATTTGATCCTGGAAAGAGGATTGGCAGGTCAGGTTTAACGGATAATTACAAAGGGAGAATTGTTTATGTGTTGGTTTTAAAACACGGGTATCGATTCAAAATTTCGTTTATGAATTTAACTGCATTTGTGTTAGTTAAGAACTGTGACACTTGCAAGGTGATAGTTCAAATGCCAAAAGAAAATGGATCCGCAAATGCGCTGGAACTGTTCGATCAAATGTTGTTAGAGATATTAATCTCCCTACACAATTGAATGAGGCTTGGAAGGTAATAATTCAACATTTCAATCTATTGGCCTTCTTAACAGAATATGAATTAACCTTGTTTATCTTCGATTTACGGATAATGGGAAATAGTAGTGGTTTAAAGTGGTTGTTACTTAGATTACCTAGCTCTACTGATTGTGGTAGTGGTAAAGGGAATAGTAGTTGGGATGATTATCATGGCCAACTGCTTAAGAGTTGTTTAAATATAATGAAGGAAGCAAAAAGAGAATAATTTTTGTTAATTAGGTGTTGTGAAGTTTTCAGTTTAAGGAATAATTGTATACAGCCAAAGCCATTTCATACTTCAACTCTCTGTCATTACATATTTTGTAAGGAGCAACTTAGAAGTTTTTTATATTATGTATTACTTCTTGATGGTGATCATAGAATTCACATTGTTCAACTCATTAGAGCAATATTGTATGTACCAGCGATTAATTTGTCTGCTCAAATGATTATGTTCTTGAATTCAGTTGTTAGTATTATGTTGCTCCCTGGATGTTTTCTTTTGGTGACTCTTCCGGTTAGTATAGAGTGTTTTAGGCTTGTAAGAAGTGATTCCTTCTTGTCCTGTCCATTGCCTACACCTGAGAAATTTGGATGTCTTACCATTCGAGAAGAAGAAAGGAAGTTGTGGAGTTCGAATGTTGGTGAAAATGATACTCTATGGAATCTTATGCATGGTTTACTTAATGTTACAAGGGTCATATTGGGTGAATTGTTGAAAGTTAATGCAGGAGAACTTAGACAAGGGGGTGTACTGCCAGTACCCTTACATGAATTTAAATATCTTCCGATGCTTATTTTTTCTGTTGTGAAGGGTCATTTTTATCTCTTAGAAACCGGTCTCTTGCACTCTTTAATTCCTGCATTTGAAGTTTATGGTATACTTATGATTCAAGATAGACTTATAATGGCAGTTAAGCTTTACAAGTGGTTGGTATTTTAATTCTTTTTATAACCAACTGATGGGTATATACAAGTATGGTTCCATTTGGTACTATCATATGTGTTGTGATTTTATATGGGGTTTGGCATATCAAACTGAGAAGAGTAATTTACAAATGGCATCACATTTGGTGTTCTCTTTGGCAAAGAAAGTCACAACAAGTAGTTATGCCAAGTTCAGCTGTATACTGATGGTAATTCCTAATCAGATGTGGGAGTTCATAGATCAACTCGAGAAGATTTTTAGATTCTTAGAATTTCCTACAAGGATAATGGAAATTCATGTCATAATTGTTACAGCCTATTTCCCAAGTACATTGATGATGTGGCTGGATTATCTGAAATGGAAGTTCAAATTTCTTTCAAATGTATTATGGAAAGTGGGAAGTGCCAGTGAGATTTATGACGTTCAAGGTGTAAAGAAACTGATGGAACATGAAAGGTGGCCAACCAAGCTCCAGCGAACTCTCAGGTGGAAGTTACATACTGTACCAGCTCAGCATTTTAACCCAGCATTTTCCGTTGGAAGCGTTCACGCATTATCTGGTGTAGCTATATATGTCAGGACTGTATCACTCTTGCAGAAACTGTGTATTGATATCATGGTAAAGTAGGTGGATAGTCGGGGACTTATGGAAATGTTAGGTGGCTTAACATCAGGGAGGAGTTCATTTTCTAGCTGGCGTTATTTTTCTTGTGGTACACCTAAAGAAGTCGACCAAGCTACTAAATTGAAATTATTCTCGGAGGACAAGTTTGTGGCTTCGCATATTTCAGTTGGCATGATCAGGATCCAGACTGGAATTTTTGCACAGCGCACATGTTTTCGTTGTTGAAGTCATCTGTTGGGTTTCTTAATTCGACATAAATGACGTTCCAAGATAGAATTATTCGTATGTGTGGAAAGTGGAGGTGTTCACAAGTTATAACTATACACTCAAGTTCATTCAGCTCACAAACATACATCTACATCTAAGAGCGGAAGAGATGGACAGCCTAAAGCAGAAGGGAGGATATTCCTGGGACTACAACCATGTATGCAGATTCCATTAGAGCTGAAGAAGAGCAATGAACTTGCATTCATGAGAGGCATTTTGTGGCATTAGTTCAATAGCTATGTCCGCTGGCTACAAAGTGAAACAGTTGATGTATTTCAACATACAACCTGGAAGGATTCTCCAGGAGATGTGTTTTATTTTCATATCATCCATCCTTGAGTACAAGGATGCTCTGAAGCGGATGGTATTGTCATGTACCTATCCTAGAAGGAAGGGTACCCCTATCATGTTTGATGTCATTATTTAGTATGCGCCATAGTTTGTAGCCTTTAGCTAGATAATGGTTGTTATTATCAATTATAACGTGTGGTTTAGATGTACACATGTAGGCTAGTAATGGTCGTTAGATTTAGGAAGGGAACCCTATCTATATAAGTCAGAGAGAGACTTGTAATGAATCTTAAAAAATTTATTAATCAAATAGAACTTTGTTGTTAGGCGGTGTTCTTCATTGAACCAGGCTTGATTCGTGAGAATTAAGAGAGGTTTATCCTCAAATCTATCCCGCTCTTGTCATCGTACTCAGGTACATGACAGTCGCCCCTGTATTTCTAAGTCCGAAGGGCATTCTTGTGAAGCAATAGAGGTCGTGCGGGGTGTAGAATACAGTATGATGTTGATTTTCTACTGCCAGAGCCACTTGATTGTAACCAGAATATCCATACATGAATGATAGTTCCTCATACCCTTCGACCGCTTCCACCAGTTGATCGATGCTTGGGAGTGGGTAACTATCCTTTGGATATGCTTTGTTGAGGTTGGTGAAATCGATGCATATTCTTACTCCCCCACTCTTCTTTGGCACGATAACCATGTTAGATATCCATGTTGGATATTTGATTTACTTGATGAATCATGCTTCCAACAGTTCGCGTAGCTCCATTTCAATTGCTTTGTGATACTATGGTGCTACCTTTCGTACTTTCTTCCTGAATGGTGCGTTGCCTGGCTTTATGTGAAGCTCGTGATGTATTACCTTCGGATATATCCCTGGCATGTCTCTTAATTCCCATGCGAAGATATCTGCGTACTTGTTGGAATATATCGTGTATTCAAGTCAGAAGACCAAGTTAGTAACTGGATTTGAAGACCAAGTCAGTAACAAGATATGTGTAATCTAGCTGGATAAGTTTAACCTATCTAGTCAAGATAAATAGTTGTTATTATCCTCTAGGGTTTACTAATTATTATCTTATTCCTATAAATAGGAATCATAGTGTAAATGTAAAGTATCTCAGAATGTTCTGATGATCATCAATACAATTTCACCGTAAGGGGTTTGTCAGTGGACGTAGGCGTTAGTGCCGAACCACTTTAATCTTGGTCTTTCCAATTGATCTATGATCCCTCGATACCCATAATTTATTATGGTATCATAGTAGTGAGATCCGCTTAATTTCCTTCCACTTCATATATCGTTTACATAGCCACATAATGGTTTTGTTCTTGTTGATGTTCAGTGTAGCAAAATCAATGATCATTGAACTCAAATCTATATTTTATATCAACAAGGTTATATTACTCTTCTTTTATTCTTTGTGCACTCTGTTTGTTTTTTTTTTCTCCCAAACAAAATTATATTATTGGTTTTACATTTGTTTGAGTATTACGAATTTATTCTCGTTATGTGTTTGTTGGTGTCACATATTGTGTAATTCGCATATCAACAATTATGTCTGTATTTGGATATCATCAAATATGTCTTTAAATCAAAATCAATTTTTCAATAGCTTATAGCTCGCGTGATCATCTTTCATATTGACAGATAAAGCTATTCACAAAGCTTAAGTTATTGTTGAGTTTTGTGTTTATGATATACCTGTTTTAATTCTAGTCAGTATCACGCTGAAAATCTTCTTTTATTTCGGAAAATACATATCTTTTGGGATCTTGTTTTCAAAAGTAGTTTTCGCATCATTCCGATAATATCTTTTATATTATCGAACTATTTTTTTCTAAACTCTTTTCTAAAGTTTGCTTTCTCAAACTTTTGGGTCTCTCTCATGATTACGAGTTTCTTATCATAGCTTTATGACAATGGGTATCGATCATAGACCAATCTCTTAATTTCATTAGTCCGACACGATTTTTGTGTTAATCAAAATTTATTTCATCTCTGATTCAGTCAAACTGATCACTGTGAAATCAGTTCAAAACCAAATGGTTAAGTAATCCATTTTCTAACCAATTTACTGGTTTCAAATCATTCAAAACCAAATTCTAGGTTCTTATCTCTGTTTCCTTTTATCGCTTGTCTATCTTTTATTCTCGTTGACAAGATTCAAGGAAACTCCATCAATTCCAAAAGAAAATGGTATTTCATTATCTAGATATCTTTTTATCGCTTTTAACAAGTTATCTCCTTCAAGTTATGTCCAATTTTTGAGTTGTTAGACTGGAGCATCAATGCTATCACGCCAGTCTTATTTCAAAATTTTGTTTTTGCTTGGGAAAACTTTATTTGATGACCATCATTAATTTATTCAAAGTTGTTGTCTATCATGTCTTTTCTTGGTTAGTAATCACCTAACCAAGCTCATCAAAGTCATTTGACTCAGCTAATCCCTTTTGAGCCCATTAGGCGAATTCAAATGCTTATTTGAGTATTTCTAGGTTTTGTTGAATAAACCTAGTCATTTTCCTACTCACAGACGATGTTTACATTTCCGTCGGCAAGTTCTATTTTTATTTTTTTCTTCTGAATCCTAACGGAGGAATTGCGATGTTCTTTCTTCTTTTAGCTCAGTTTATCAGAGTTATCAATCATATGACTCTTTCCAATTATCCTTGTGGACAATCTCCGTGGATTTTTTGTTCACGTCAAAGACCTTCTTTTATATTTCAGTCTCATATCACGTCTTTTGGTTTATGGAAAATTGCCCCTTTCATCAAAAGATTGTGTCTCAAGTTGGTGGTTCCTGCCACCATTGTTTATCAAGTTCTACCTTCAACAAAAGTTTATCAAGATTTCTTTTTCTCAATACCTAAATGGTATTCATGTTCTCGGTTCACAGTTTCATTTCTTTTGCACTTTGTGCAACATGCAACTGTCATTAATCTTTCCAGGTTTCTTTTCTCTGAAAATCAGTCCCAATTTCTAGGAGATATCTGTTCGATTTGGAATTTATTTCCTAAAATATTTCCCATATCTCAGGAGATTTGGTTTCATAAGTTACAAGTTGTTCATAAACCCATGTGGAAGAAGACACTAAAGAAGAAAAAAAATCAAATTGGTGGCTTAAATTACTTAAGATAGCCATCTCATAAAGTTTAACTTCCAAGGTCCGTGAATGAAGATCAAGTTGAAGATCTAGTTTAATTGCATGGTCTTTTCAAGATGTCATTCAAGTTGCACACTTCATTTCTATCCGTGTCCAACTTGAGGGTGTTGGAATATATCGTGTATTCAAGTCAGAAGACCAAGTTAGTAACTGGATTTGAAGACCAGGTCAGTAACAAGATATGTGTAATCTAGCTGGATAAGTTTAACCTATCTAGTCAAGATAAATAGTTGTTATTATCCTCTAGGGTTTACTAATTATCATCTTATTCCTATAAATAAGAATCATAGTGTAAATGTAAAGTATCTCAGAATGTTATGATGATCATCAATACAATTTCACCCTAAGGGGTTTGTCAGTGGACGTATGCGTTAGTGCCGAACCAATTTAATTTTGGTCTTTCCAATTGATCTATGATCCCTCGATACCCACAATTTATTAGTACTCCTTGAGTAGTTTGATTAAAGCTAGCTCTCTTTCGACAAATTTGGCTCTAGCTGTCCATGGCATCAACCAAAGTCAGTGATCAGTGTGTCCATTGTCATTTCCTTCCATGACTCGGTCAATTAATGGAGAGAAATCCATTCACTTTTACCTCATTGTAGCGTGTGCAGGCTATATAGATTAGATTACTATTAAGAAACCCCTAGTGGCTAGTAGCCTTGAGGAGAAATGAATATCAAAGTCAATAGTGACGGACAGACGGATATATGTGGTAGTCAACTTGATAAAAGACAGTCCGAATAACCCTACCCCCACAAGGTTGAAAGTTTTTGCTATTGGAGATGTTTTGCACCTTCAACTAAGATCGTGATACAGCAACGGAGATATAATACCAACTGTTTGATAGATTTAAGTTATAAACCTAAAATACAGATATAAAAAAGAATTGGAGATGATCATTGCATGCCGTGTGAATTCAACAACTTCCAATCCACCCGACGACACAGACCGAAAAGTTCTTCCAGACTGCTTATAAAACAACCGGTGCAATTTTTCTTTTACCGCAACCTGATTGCACACGAGACACCAGGTAGGGGTGCCAACGGGTCCCATCGGGTCCGGGTAGTATACTACCCGAAACCGGAACCGGTAATTTTAATCGGTTCCGGGTCCGGTTCCTAAATTGATGGACCCGGAACCGGACCCGATAAAACTCTTAAATACCCGTCGGATCCGGGTATTTATCGGGTCCTCAAAAATCAACCAATTTTTTTGATAATCTAATTTTTATTTGTTATATTAGCTTGAATTTAATAATTTTTCATATAAAATTATTATTTATATCTATTT